>JALGQZ010000004.1:25906315-27106315 GCA_023105745.1 Austropuccinia psidii | reverse complement strand
CTTTATAAGTTGTGTGACAAAGACACAGTGTTTGAGATGACTGTTGACAGAGTCAAAGCTTTTGAGTCTCTAAGAGAAGCATTGACCACTGCTCCACTCTTACTGATGCCAGACTTTAAATTGCCTTTCAAACTGTATATTGATGCATCAGGGGATGGACTGGGTGCTGCACTTCACCAAGTTCAGATCATAAATGATAAGCCTGTAGAAGGACCCATATGTTTCATATCCAGGCAAATCAAACCAACTGAAGCCAGATATGGAGCAAGTCAAATGGAATGTCTATGCCTTGTCTGGGCCTTGGAGAAATTGAACTACTTCTTAGAGGGATGTGTTTTTGAAGTAATAACAGATTGTACAGCTGTCAAATCACTTTTGAACATGAAAACACCCAACAGACACATGCTCAGATGGCAAATAGCCATACAAGAATACAGAGGAAATATGACTATTGTTCATAAGGATGGGAGCATTCATAAGAATGCAGATGGATTAAGCAGATGGCCATTACCAAATAATATTGATAATCCTGCTTATGTACCAGAAGAAGCTTCACCACAAATTCCAATAGAAGGAATAAGTGTTACAGACTTGAACACCACCTTCTTTGAAGAAGTCAGAAGCAGCTACACTCAAGATAGGAATTGTAGCATCTTATGTCAATTACTTAACAAAAACTGTAAAGACAACTCTCTAATACATGCCTTGGATGAAGTATGGAGAAAATCTTATGATGAAGGAAGATTTCACCTACTGGATGGTATAATTTACCACAGAACCAAGCACACATGTGTCATGACAGTTGTAGACAGGTCATTAATCAATCTTGTACTGAAAGAATGCCATGATAGTCCCTTTTCAGAACATCTGTCTGAAGACAGAACAAGAGAGAAAGTAAAGACCTGCATATGGTGGCCAATGTGGCAAAAAGATGTTGCAGAGTATTGCAAAACCTGTGACAGATGCCAAAATGCAAATAAATCCACTGGCAAAAGACTTGGAAATATGATAAGAATCCAAGAACCAAACAGACCTTGGGAAATTGTCCATATGGATTGGGTAACTGGCCTACCACCAGGAGGTGACAGGAGCTATAATGCTTGCCTAGTAATTGTGGACAGATTCAGTAAAACTCCAATCTTTTTACCATGTCACAAAGATGATACAGCCATGGATACAGCTCTTCTGATATGGAATAGAGTAGTGTCATGGACTGGGATATTTACAAATATCATCAGTGATAGAGATCCCAAATTCACTTCAGCACTATGGACAAATCTTCACCAATTATTTGGAACTAAACTGTCTTTCTCTACAGCCTACCACCCACAAACTGATGGCCTGGCTGAAAGGATGATCCAAACCTTAGAGGACATGGTGAGAAGATTTTGTGCATATGGCCTTGAATTCAAAGATTGTGATGGATTTACCCATGATTGGTGTACTCTGTTGCCAGCACTGGAATTAGCATATAAAACATCAATCCATGCTAGCACCAATCAGACTCCTGCTATTCTAGAAAAAGGATGGAACCCCAAGTTACCCCAAGATTCCTTGAGAAAAGACTTAATTGAAATACATCCCACAGCTGCTAGCTTCAAAGGAATGCTAGACAAAGCTAGAAAGCATGCAGTGAGATGCATGGAGGACTCTTTTGCATATGCTAAAGATAAATGGGATAAATCACATGCAACTCCAGATTTCAAAGTGGGGGACCTAGTACTTGTATCCACCACTAACTTCAATAACATCAGAGGATGTAAAAAGTTGAAAGACTCCTTTGCAGGACCTTTTGTGATTAAGGCCCTCCATGGAGAAAATGCTGTTGAAGTAGAGTTATCTGAAGAACTTAGCAATAAGCACCCTACATTTCCAGTGAGCTTGATAAAGCCATATAAATCTAGTGATGCTGAGAAATTTCCCTTGAGGAATAAGATTCCCCAAGTTATACCTCCTATTGAGACATCTGGTGCTAAGAAAATTACCAAAGTTCTTAAAGAAAGGAAATTAAGAACCAAGAAGGTAAGGGAATACCTTGTTAGGTACAGTGACCCAACTTGTGAAGATGAATGGTTAGAAGAAAAGGATATACCAGAAGCTACCAAACTCCTCAGGAGATTCAGACACACTAGAAACACCAATATTACAAAGTAATATTCTTTTTTAGGGGGAGGGAATGTGAGCCTTAGAGGTAATTTCATGTACCCAAAACACCACAAATACAAAAATTAGTATATAAATATAAATAAAATAAGTTTATTTATATTATTAAAATAAAAATTAAAATATAAATATAAAATTATATTCAAAATAAAAAAAAATTTAATTAAAATTTAAAAATAAAAATACATTAAATTTTGTAAGTATAAAATTCCATTTATACTTGAAAAAATTAAGTAAAAATGAAATTTTAACAAAATTGTGAAAAAATAAATAAATTTGGAAAAAAGTTAAATAAAAATTATTATAACTTTTTATCCAATAAATAAACATATAAAAATTATTTCACCATTGGATTCCTCATAAAAAATCAGGTGGGGTCACCTCTGAGTGAAATTCTTGTAACTCAACTCTAAATAAGCTTAAATTAAGTTTTTAGTATTTTCAATACAAAAGTTGAAAATCCTCAAAACCTTAATTTAATTCACACCACATGTGGTGTTAACCATCAAATTTTGTGTTAAAATTGAGGTGTTGTGTTTAGTTTAGAAGTTATGAGGAATTGAAGTATTTTCAATTGAATTCAATTGAAATGTCAAAATGTGCGCGTGTATTACATAAGTGAACTTTGATTTACATATGAGGTGTCAATTATTACTGTATTGTACTGTACAATTGAATTGAATTACATATGTAAAGTATAAGTATAATACATGATGAGGAATTAAAGGAAAAATAAATTGGAAAGATTAAATTTGGGGGGGAAAAGGAACTCCAGCTCTAAGGGGGAGCTAGACCCCCAAAATCCTTGCTGACAGGCGTGGGATGTCAAAATTCACGCAAAAGTTCATCACTTTTGGCCTGGAATTGAGTTACAGGGTCTGTGGACTCAATTGATGATGAGGTTTTGATACCAACTGGGGTAGTTTTAGCTGTTGCCAAGAGGGTAAAACTACCCTTAAGATAAAACAATCATAATAAAAACAGTTTTAACTGGTTTCTACGCCTCTGACACACATTCTGACGTGTTTTGAAGGCTCTAGGCCTGGTATTGCTATAGTAATGGCTGATTTAAGGGTCTAAAATGGCTAAAAATGGCTAAAAATGGCTTAAACCAGCCCTTTTTTGGTCTAAAACAGGGTTCAATGATGCCATAATTGGCTTTTCTGTTGTCAGACTGTTTTTCACGACTGACAAGAGTAAATTTTACTTTTGGAGTAAGAGAATTGATGGCTATAAAAGAATGTCTTCTTTGCCCCACTTTTCTCTTCATGTTAGAATCTTTTCCTTTTATTAATTAGTTTAAAGACTTTGTTCTTTAATTAATTGCTTGCAGTTCTTTGCTCAATTAATTCCAATTGAAATTGCTCTTGAAGAAATTTCCTTTGTAGCCTTAAAATATCTCTTGTAGAGTATTTTTTGGATAAATTTTTATTGTTGGTAAAACAATAAATTTTTATAATATTATTGTTTTATACTAATAAAGTTATAAACAATAAAATTGGCGTGTTTTCTCTTAAAAATAATATTTCATACTATTTTTAATTGAATTTTACCTTATACAAATTTTGAGGACAGGAAAAGTACTTGATTTTTAATCAAAGTTTCATATCCACACCTTACATTTACAGTAGTTGTAACATGGTAACCAAGTTCCCAAAAGGTTTTAGTTTACCAATTAGGCCAAGATCAGCCACGGATACAAGCTTTGGAGCTGTCCACACCTCTGAGTCCTCAGAAGCTGGGTACCCTGGCTCTCTTTGATGTCTTTTGTCTCCCTTGCTTATTTTTTACGTCAAAATAGAAATTTAAGCTTCAAGTGAGATATCCACTATGGGTGTACCAAAAGTCCATGTAAGAATACCATGATATTAAGTGCTCAAAACATGCATAACACTATTCTTAGTGTATATGTAACATGGGATTTCTCACATTCCCATTGTCTTGGCATGAAATTAAGAAAAAAAAATTTTCACGGATCTTTTATGTGGTATTAATGATGTGGTATTGAAGTATTTTCCATTTTAACACCTCAAAGAGTTCATTTGAGCTTATTCACTTTATGGAGCTACCCTATGTGAATTGTTGTGTAGAATCCAAATCTGGCCTTAAATCCATGGATTTACTTACTCAATGAAAAGTTATTCATCTTTTCTAAAATCAAAAATGATGAATTTTGGATATATGCATGATTTATGAGTTATGAATAATTCAAAATTTATCTTTAAGATAATTGTGGCATGTTTGGGTATGTAAAATATACCTCAAGGCTCACATCCCCTCCCACCAAAAAATAAAATTGTACTACAATTTTATCAATGGTATAAAGAGTAAAAGGCCCTTAAGGGGGGTTAATGTCCACTGTCCAACCTCTTTACATTACTTAGATCAAGTAATTTCAAGCAAATTTATAGACATATTCAGGCTTGTGGCCTTCTTTCATGTCTAAATCTTCTCATAAGCTTCAATTCTCTCCTGTGTCATCTCAAATACAGTCTGTTGATCACAGATTCTGTAAAGTGACTTGGCTAGAATTGCAAAGCCTTTCAAGTGTTGCCTATAATAACTGGCAAACCCAAGAAAAGACATCATTTCTTTTTTATTCTGGGGTATTGGCTTAAGTAACACTGCTGCTACTTTGTTTTTGTCAATACCCAAGCTTAAACCATAAACAATATGTCCTAATGCTTTGAGTTCTTCAGAACCAAAATTGCATTTCTTAAGTGAAATTTTCATATTCACTTCTGCAACCTTGTGAATTACCCTTGCAAGTCTTTCAAGGTGTAAGGACCAAGAATCAGAACATATGATAATATCATCAATATAAATGATAAGCCATCCTTCAGACAATTCTGTGGGAAAGATGGTATTCATCATCCTTTGATAATGGGATGGAGCATTTTTAATGACAAATGGCATTCTAAGATACTCATAAATACCACAGTGAGTGATAATTCTAAGTAATTTCTTAGCTTTAGGCATCAAAACATTTTGAGGAAAGCCTTTCAATGCATCCATTGATGTTATATACTTGGCTTTGGACAATTGAGTCAAAGTTTCTTGAACTCTAGGGATTGGATACCTATCTGGAACTGTGTAGGTATTCAATGCTCTGAAATCTCCAACCATTCTTGACTTATCATTATGCCAGGAAATAATAACAGGTGTTGTCCCTTCAACTTCCTCATTATGGCCTACTTTTCTTAGTACACCGAGTTGGATTAACTCTTGGATATGTTTTTCCAAGGCTTCTCTAGCTCTGGGACTGGCTGGATAAGCTGGTCTTCTAAGTACTGGAGGATATGGCCTGTCAATATTAAGAGTAATATCAACTTCATGTCCCCTTATAGCACCTAATGGTTCATTATCAGAGGAAAATGTATTATTGTATGTATATAACACATTAATAAGTTCATTCCTCATTTTTGGTGACAATGATGGATTAATTTGTGCTTCAGCAAGTTGATTAGACACAAATTCATCTTTATAAGTATCCTTGACAGAAGATACCACAGATATTTGTTTTTGCATATTGGAAAAAGCAAATTTTTGTCTTTTGTTATCCCCAATTGTGAAATATCTGTCTTTATGGTTATTGATGTCAATACCATAAATATTCAAGTAATCATTTCCAAGAATGATGTGCTGAGATGTGCAATTATCCATTACTACAGTCTCAGTCTTCATCCTTACACTTCCTGCTGGGTGTGGTAATACAAGATATGTGTCTAATATACCCAAGGGGTACATATTGTTACTGGCACTACTAAATTGCACACCTTCTAATGGTAATAGATGGTTTTTCCATTCAGGAAGTATAATTTGAAGATAATCTTTGCCTACACAAGTGGAAAATGCCCCTGTATCCAAATTTACTTTGGCTTCAATATCACTCATCAAAACTGATGTGATACAGGATGCTCCAGCAGTGTAACCTTTTCCTCTAGCAGGTTTTGTTTTACACATTCTGGAATCTTGGATATTCATCAGGTTGCAGCAATCCTCACTGTACTGTGGCAAGTGGGTATGGACTTCTGTGACCTCAAAGAAAGCTGTAATTTTTTCAATGGGATAGTCCTCCACTGGTGTATCCTCAGAGACTGCAGAATCTTGATCAGACTCCTCTTTCTCTTCAGTACACTGAATTTCTTCAATGACTTGAGCTTCATTGATTTGTGTCTTTTTGGTGCAAGTGTTTGCTAAATGTGAAGTACTTCCACATTTATGACACTTCAAAACAGGTCTTTCTGGTCTTTTATCCTCTCTGGAAATCTTTGGGACCATCTTGGATTCCATAGGGATTCTAGTCCAAGTTTTACCAATTCTTGTTCTGGTAATGATACCTTCCATTGCATTAATGTAGTCCTCTATTGAACATGGCTCTACACATCTGCATTTGATAGCATGTTCCAGTTCTCCTCCACACTTTCTTAATATCTTCATATTAATAATAGTGTCAGACATATCTGGGTGTAAGGCAGATAATCTGTCCTTTTGCTTGAAGAACCAAGTAAGTGGTTTATCTTTCTCTGAGTTAAAAATGGAGCTTTCAAAAGCATTTTCCATTTTAAACCTCCAAGAATTGTTGGCCCATTTGGTAATCACTTCAGATTTCCACCAAGACCAATCATGTTTTCCATTATCCATTCTCATTTTGTAACACCATTTCTTTGCAGTTCTGGTAAACAGAGAGTGTAATTTCCCCACTATGATTTCATCAGGTATATTAAAGTCTTCTTGTAACATATCAATAGTCCTGATGAGCTCAATATGGTTATATTCTCCTTCACCAGAGAATGTTGGCCATTCTTCTAATTTGGGGATATCTTTAACAGAGACAACATTTTCTCCTAAAAGTGGGGTAAAACTTCCTTTAACAGAACATTTTTCTTCAGTCAAAGGTGTAGAATGTCTTGGCATATGTGGTTCATAATTCTTATGAATTTTTCTACTTTTGCAATGATTTCATTTGTAACTTCTGCCTTTCATTGTCACTTTTTGCTAAATGTGTAGCAAATTGATTGGTATTTTCAACTATCTTTAAGACATGGTCTTGTAGAGTCTTAAATTGATCATTCATTTTAAAAATAGAAAGATCTTCCATTTCATCATTCTGAATCTGACATGTACTCTCAATTCTGCTACAAGCATTGATAATTGAATTAAATTTGGCATTTGTTAATTCATACCATTCAGTATGTTTCTTGTCATGTTTTTTCAAGTCATTAATATCCAATGTTATTTTAGCTAGCTTTGAATCAAGTTTACCAATTTCTACATTAATAGCTCTTTGTACATGATCTATTTTCATGGAAAATTCCTGTTCATCCTTTCCTGCTCCTTGGCTGTGAATTCCATGAAAGTTCTGGCCATGTTGAACACACTGTCCACGGCTGAAGGCTCCAATTTGGGGATCCTGTACCCTTGTGGGTAAGGTCTGTGCCAATTGGCTTTGCCCTTGCCCTTGCCTTGATGGATCTTGGGACCTCTCTGCTTCTGAGGTCCTTTGGGCTTGTCTTTGGACACTTCTGGAGCTGGTTTGGAGCTGGTAGATGCCACTGGGGCTTCTGTCTCCAAAGCTGGAGTCATTTCCAGTTCCTTCTTCTGGTCTATGGATAAAAGACTTTGGTTATTCAACCAATTCTTTATCTTTTTGACCTTGTCTTTGCAAGACAGGGGGCTCCATCCTCCTTAGAGCTCTATGGTCTACTCCTGACCCAGAAAGCTCTTGATGTGTAAGTAGGAGCTCATGGCCCCCTGCCAAAGGCTTGGGCATATTTCCCATTCCTCTTCTTTGGCTGCTCTGAACCAGTTTTTGTACTGGCATTGATATATTTCTATTGCTGCCACTTGAAAATGGTTCAGCCCTTGGAATATTATCATGAATCAGTTCAGGCTCAGAATTCACATCAAAATCTGTGGGTACAGACCTTGGGGAATGGGGGGCAACTCTGGCATCCTCCAAATGTGTCTTTCTTGTGGAAGACTTGGCACTTCTGGATTTGGTCTTGCCTCTTCCTTGTCCACATTCATCTGGTTGGACTGAATAGTTGCTTCCATTTCTGGCATGCACCATCTTCGCGTCAATTTAAAGATAAAAGGTGAAAATATAAGATAAAATACACACCTTTTGGTGGTAATTTAGTCTTTTCTGGGTTAAATAAGGTGCCTCTTTTAGCAATTTGCACCTGAATACTGTCTTCAGATTCTGGACTAGTGATATATATTTTACTGAGTCTGTTGCCAGCTGCACAGTATTTGATTAAAGCCACTAGAAAAAAATTATAAAAGAGAAAAAAATTATTTTTTATACTTTTCAGAATATTTTTAAAGATTTTTTATAAGTTTTTATATTTTTTAATATTAAAAAAATTATTCTTTTTGAAGAAAAAAAATCAAAATTTAAGATTTTGAATGAAAATTAATTCAGAGTAGCTCAAAGAATAATTTTATAAGCTTTTGGATGTCAAAAAGCCACGTGTCAAAACAGTATAAAATTAAACCAAATTCCTCAATGAAAATATTTCAAAAACAATTTCAAAAATAAGAATTATCTTAACTTTAAAATGAAAGAAAAAATCATTAAATTAATATATTTTAGAACTTAAAAATATATCAACTAAGGGTACAAGGTTCAAAAAACATGGCCAGGCCCCCGAATGTAAGATTTGGTAGGTATGGTGGTTTTTTAGAACACAAGAATGAAGTCTAGAATATGATTAAAGCCAAGTCTATGTATAAAATCACGGCCAGGCCCCCAAATGTAAGATTTGTCTATGAAACTGATGATAATATTACTATTAATCAACAGTACTATGACTGTTCTTATGAAATATAGTAACAAAATGCTATTATAACCACAATTGAATAATTAAAGAATTATTTCTTTCACGTGCGAAACACTACTAGTGATTTTAACAGTGAGGAGGTAATTGTCTACAAGAATCAATTACAAGAATATTTTAATAATAGAACTTCTTTTATTAAAATAATAAAATTATTTTAATATATAATTATCTTTTGCAAGAATAATTATAATGGTAATTCTTGAAGAAAAACTTTAAGAATTAAAAATAAATCACTCACTAATATTCCAAAGAGCTTATTGAAAGATAAGATAGAGAGATTTTGACATAGAATTGTGGATTTTAAGGATCAAAATGAATTCATAACAGTATTACAACAATATATAGTTGGATTCTATGATTTCACGTCTTTCTGATTGATTCTGAAAGATTTAAAACACTTAAGAATAGCTATAACTGATACTTACTTGTTGGTAATAATGGTTTAAATGATAATAAGATGATGATGTGGGAAAAACCGCAAGAAGAGGCCTCTTTTAAGTCAACAACAGCTCTCAGAGGCGTTCCATGGAGCAAACTGAAAAACAAGTGAGTGAGAAAACAATAAACCTTTTTGGATTATTGATTGCATCATCTGTTGTCACGTAAGATTATCATAATTCCTCAATTGATGCTTTTACATGACTACCAACCCCAATATGGTTAAGAATAAAAGGAGTAAAATCTTTAAATATTCTTTTATTCCAAAATAATCATTGATTTCTCAAAGTTATCAATGTTATTTCCAATTTCATCACAGGTTGTAATTACTATAATTTTTTGAAGATTCAGTGTTTCACATAGAACAGTCAAAAATGGACTGTAAGTAAATCTTTTAATTTTACTAGTAAAACTGTGATTCTTTTTCATTGTACCATAGATAATACGATTCTCTATTGGTCCTGAAATTTCAGAAAGACTCATTAAGAGTTGTATTTTTAATGAATTTTTGAAGTTTTTACCTCATTTCTACATAGAATTGCAAATATCAGTGTTTAACTGGTTGCTATGAGGCAAATCAATGGATACAAGTACAAAAAGGGTTTTAATTACTCTTTTGGGGTTTATCCATGGAAAATCATTAAGAATTGACATGGTTACAGGAGTCTAAGTAGCTCTTTACCTCCTTGGCACGTCAAAATAGCAGGTTATTTGCTATTTTCTTAAGATTTACAGTAGTTGTAACATGGTAACCAAGTTCCCAAAAGGTTTTAGTTTACCAATTAGGCCAAGATCAGCCACGGATACAAGCTTTGGAGCTGTCCACACCTCTGAGTCCTCAGAAGCTGGGTACCCTGGCTCTCTTTGATGTCTTTTGTCTCCCTTGCTTATTTTTTACGTCAAAATAGAAATTTAAGCTTAGTGAGATATCCACTATGGGTGTACCAAAAGTCCATGTAAGAATACCATGATATTAAGTGCTCAAAACATGCATAACACTATTCTTAGTGTATATGTAACATGGGATTTCTCACATTCCCATTATTTTGGCGTGAAATTAAGAAAAACAAAAATTTTCACGGATCTTTTATGTGGTATTGAAGTATTTTCCATTTTACCACCTCAAAGAGTTAATTTGAGCTTATTCACTCTATGGAGATACCCTATATGAATTTTTGTGTAGAAGCCAAATCTGGCCTTAAATCCATGGATTTACTTACTCAATAAAAAGTTATTCATCTTTTCTGAAATCAAAAATGATGAATTTTGGATATATGCATGAATTATGAGTTATGCATAATTCAAAATTTATTTTTAAGATAATTGTGGCCTATTTGGGTATGTAAAGTATACCTCAAGGCTCACAAGCCAGATGAAAATGATATGAGAAGAGATTATCTCAAATGATTTTTCAGGAGAAAACACACCTAAAAATCACCATCATTAATAGATAAAAATGGAAACAAAGTTTTTAGTAATGACTGACTCTTTAGCTTACTTTTGTGGTGTTTAAGGATTAACGTTATCAAAATAGCTAATAATATTGATTATGAATATGTTTCATATGATAAAATAGTATATGATTACTTAAAAATGATTCTTGAAATTCTTTCCTTCATTTTCTTCAGGTGATCAGACTAATCATAAAAGTGAAGGGGTGGTAACAGGAGCAGAAAAGATGATCAAAGAAAATGTTCTGTTATAGACTTTTACTTTACCCATAAATATTAAGGAAATGATGTCACTTGTGGTAGGAAAAAAAATTTGGAGTTCAAGAACCAGCATAAGCATAATTGAGACATATTTTTTTACCAAACAAAGATATATTTAGGACATTTCTTTCTATTTTCAGACTTTTAAGCCATATAGCAAAGCCATTTCCAGAGTACTAGCTGGTTATGGGTCCTTAAATCACCCCAAAGGGTTTGTAAACACAACTTGTAGAAGCTGAAACTATGAGTGTGAGCTTATTGTAACTTGAGGGTGTCTTTAACCATTAAAAAAAGCTCAAAACAGCTTAGCTGGTATCAAACTACATAATAAGTTGAGCAACAGACCCTGTGAATAATATACAGGCCCAAATAAATACAGAGTTTTATGAATTTTGATACTCTAAGTGTTGAATAAAGAACTTTGGAAAAATGTGTTTCCCATTGGGCCAAGATGTTTTTCCTGTATCAAATTCAGTTTTTCCAATTTCTTTTCATTCACTTTACAAAGTTTTAATTAAGTCTTGCTACCACAGCCCTAATGAAATTGAGTAAATTATTTAAATAATTTAAGAACCTCTTACCCCATATAAAAATTAAATTTTCTTTTTTAAAACATTCACGCACTTCAATTGTTCATAACCCTTGGAGTACACACTAAAACTCATCTTGAAAACTAAAATTTCCCATTCACACCAAAGGTAGTATTGATTCAATTTAAATCTTACATTTTAAAAATTTTCTTATGATAAATAATCAAAACTTTTGTTATGCTTGTATAAAGTTGAGTTACAGAATGTTTACCTAGAGGTTACACAATTTCATATCTTGTGCATAATCCAATGGTCAAATGAGAGTTTCTTTTGTTTTTTATGAGAAAACAAAGATTTTAATAGATTTTATAGACTTTTTTTTTAATAATACAAAACTTTAAAGCTTATTGAGATATTTTCATTTTTGCTTCAGTTTTTCGAAGTAAATGCTAATTTTGATTTTTTTTCAATTCAGGATTTTTTTGAAGACTTAGGGTTTTTTCTCATTAATTCAATTCCAAACTCTTTTTTGAAAACTAATAAATAATAAATTTTTTTGGCTGTGTGTTTGGGGTATTTTATATATATATGAGAATACCTATAAGGTCCACAGTATCTCTTTAAAGTATAATAAAATTAGTTTCAAAAACTTCTTTGTGAACGAAAAGTGACTTAATATGTTGAAAGTAGAATTTTGCCACTCGTTTTTCATGAAGGAGCTGAACCTCCAGGGGTATGAAGCATAATCTATGGAAAGTCTCAAAGTTTAAGACCACAAAATCTCTTTAGGCTGTCTTGAGAATTCTTGAAGGTTTCTTCAAATTTGTATTTGAGGGAAATTCTTTCAAATAGTTTTATTTGAAATTGTATTTCTACTTTGAAAAAAAATAGTCACATGCCATATTGTTTTATAATTTGATTCTGAGACATATTTTTTTGAATACAGTCTTTGTGCCTTTATATTTAGACTTATTTCCAAGATGAACATAATCACCATCAAACTAATAGAATCTCTTTTTGCCATTTTTCATTATATATTTCTATAATAATTGCAAAAGACCTCAGAATATGAAATTAAAAATTAATTTAAATGTTTACTGAAATTCATATCCTAAATTATATCTCTCATCCTTTTGAATATCAGTAAATACAGATTTCAACTTTTAAATGAATTATTTTTCTGGTTGGGATCTCTACTTTCCTTAATATTGGGCTTCACCATCATTTTTCATTCATATGGATAGCCTTTTAAGCATATTTTTTTGAATACAGTTTCTGTGCCTTTATATATACATTTATTTTCAAGAGAAACATGATCACAATCAAACTAATATAATCTCTTGTGGTTATTTTTTATGCTCTATTTATATAATAATTCTAAGATACCTCAGAATATGAAATTACAAATGAATTCCAAGGCTTACTGAAATTCATACCCCAAATTCAATCCCTCATCCTTTTGAATATTAGGAAATAACGATATTATTTTTTAAGTGAGTTAATTTTCTGGTTAAGATCTCTACTTGACTTAGCATTGGTCTTAACAATGAGTTTTCATTCAGATGGATAGCCTCCTGGGGGATTTAGATCCAGCTCCTTATTGAATTGGGATTTCTTTTCCTTGCTTTTGCATACATATATACTAGGGTTGCTAAACTTTTTATACCTGTGACCTATTTTCTGTCTTCCCACATTTACTTTGATAATAAATCTTCAGAGAAAGCTATACTTTTTTGGAGCAAAAATTTGTATTATTTAAAACAAATCATGTGATATTTTTGTATTTGTGTCCCTTAATAGATTACTAGTACTCTGAGAGACTACCCAAATGTCGCTAACAAGTATAAATCAACATGAATTGATTATTGTAGATCAAGACTTAAATCTTCGAGGACAATATATGTTTTAATTGAATATCTATTATTTTAAACTCAGGTGATCTTTCAAGTAAGTATTATTTGAAGAGAATATATAAAAGATTCTGTGGTCATTCTGTATGAACTGTTTTGGTGTATATTATTAAACTGGAAAAATTGAACTATATCAAGAAATATAATAAAAAGTAATATGATGAAAAATCCCAATGTGTGCAAGAAACGCTTGAGAGATATCTCAATCTTTCAATAGAAACTGATTCAAAAAATAAAGAAATTATATAAATATCTAATTTTATATCAAATAAATTCAACCACATCAAATTGAATAAGGAAATGATTATTGAAAAAACAAATTGTGTATTATTTCAAAATGGTTTTTGACCACAACTTAAAAGGAATTAATGATTTTTTTTTGTGGAAACCACAATTTTTTCAGGAGAAAATTCTTCGGAAAATTTCATATTTGTGTGAATTTATTTTGAAATTAAATATCTTATTTAAGGTCAACTGAAGAAAGAATTATCACAGAATGGAATAGATAATTTTATGAAAAAAGCTTCAAGAAGTAAAATTATTATTTGAAAGCTCAAGTGTCTCTAAGTTGAATTATTTCAATAAAAGTGAAGATATATAAATATAATATAGATATAAATTTGTAAATTCTCGCGTTTCTCAAAATAAAAAATGATTGAATAACAATCAAAATTTTCAAGAAAGATGACATGAATTCATTTTTGATAAACTAATTCCAGAAAAGTTGGAATATTTTAATTAAAAAAGAATCTCATTTTGATAAATTATATCTACTATCACCAAAAGTGTTAACCTGAGCTAAACTTTACTTTCAAAACAAATAATTTTAATCACCAAGGTTCATATATGATTGAATTTACAATTGAATATGAATTTTAATTTAATACTGTTCTATTGGTTTTCCACAAAAATGAAAAAACAAAATGAGAATTATATGAAATGAGTGTATTAAAAGTTTTGTATAATTTGGGAACATTTGTAACTGGACCATTAAGCCATATTTATAGCTTTATATTGAAATCTATGCATATCTATTGAATTAAGTCCTTGATAGAAAAAATGTGATATTGAAAAGAAAATACTAGATTGAGTTTTTGAAGGAATCTTATTTTAGGCTGAGCCTATGATAAAGTGAGAATAAAGGTATTTACAGCTTTAGCTCTGACTGTGACACAAATAATAATAGAAAAGAAAGGTTCAATAACTATATAAAAGGATTTGCTATTGAATAATAGTGGTGGAAAGTGCTATTGAAATCCCTGGGTGAAGCTTTATTAATTGGTTTATTATAATAAAAGACTACAATAACTAAGCTTATGGTTATGCCTTATTGACTTACAAGATTATAAATGTTGGTAAACAGCTGCACTCTTAAGGAATTTAAGAGAAGGATGGGCATTCTTTTTTTGGAAGAGAAAAGGCCCCTTTTTATCCTGAAATTGGGTGGAAAGGGCCTCTGGACCTGTTCACATACGAAGAGTGAAGAATTGTCACTTCCAAGGACAGGATTGTAGCTTTCAAATCACCCATATACTTGGTATTGGGCTAAGATGTGGGTTTGAAACCACATCTGGGCAGTTTTCATCAATACAGGGTAAACATTTTCATTTGGGGACAGCATAGGCCTCTTCTGACATGTATGACACATAGAATGCTGTACCAAACCTGTATAGGGACTCCATGCAGGCCAAACTATTCGGTTTTGAAGGATAAACAGGCTCTTTTGTAGAATTGACACCTCATATTCAAGGGTATGGGATATTATCCCATAGTAAAGGTGTATTGACCATGCTGTGGGATTTTAACCTTAAAGCTGCAATAACTCTGTCAGTTTTAAAAAATAATGATCTCACCTTTGTCTCACTGTGTAGCCCTGGAATGGATCTACACAATAGTATCTCCTTTGGTATGGGTATCATTCAATATGGAAAAGCTATACCACCTTTAAATCCCATGATTCAGGTATGGATATTTCTCAAATCCTGTACAGAGCTTTTTTGCTCCATAACTTCTATTCTAGTTGAGCTATGAGACAGTTGATGGAACCATCAGGATTCGCTGATTGTGTGCTTTCCCAAGAGACCCCACTTTAGGTATCTCACACTAAAACTGTAGAAGTTAGAGGAGAGGTGAATATTGTGTTCACACTTATTTGGATTAATATAAGCCATACCTTCTGTAGTTTGAATGCTAGCTCAATTTGTCTAGTACCATTAGATATCCCTGACTGAGCGCTTCAATTTGAACACCAATTTAATGGGTTTAAGTCTTTTTCTCTGGAATTTACATGAGAGGTGAAAATTAAGGTTTAAGCTCACCAATGTCTTTGAGCCTGCATAGCTTTATTATTCTTTGTCCTATGATTATGAAAGTTTTCAATTTGGAAATGGATGAATTCCCTCTTTCTTTTAATAGCTTTTATGAGCTATTTTGGCTTAGTTCCACTTTTGGTGGTAACATACTTTACCATTGGTTTATGGTATTTTGGCTGTCATGCTTTTGATCTTGTTTTGAGTCACAGGCTCACATACCCTCCCTCCAAAAAAGGCTCATCATTGCTGAGAATTTTCAGCACTCACAGAGGCTCCAAATTGTTTCAGGTGAAGCTTCCCATCAGTTATGGCATCTTCTTCCAACCATTTGTATTTATCAGCTGTCTGGTTCTTGAGCCTGACCAACTATTGTCTATGGTCTTTCCCATCAAGTCTGATCTTCCTGGCCTTGATGATCTTCTTCACTGAGCCAGAAGAGCCCTCCACTTCTACTATGTCCTGTGTGATGTTGATTTTCTTCCTGGAGGGAAGCCTATCCTCTCCTGTCTTGTGGTAAGGTTTAACCAAGCTCATTGGTAACACTGGGTGTTTCCTGGAGAATTCCTATGAGTCTGACTTCCACTGCATTTTCCCATATCAACCCAATTATAGTGAATGGTCCCAAAAATGAGTCTCTCATTTTCTTGAGTTGCTTAAGATTATTTAAGTTCAAGGTAGAAACCAGGGCTTGGTCTCCTTTGCTTAAGTAAGGTTCTTTTTGGGTCCTGTCATACCTCTGCTTGTTTTTTCCTCATCTGTGCCTTTAGATTCTGGGTCACACATCCCTTCCACATATAATGGAATTCTTTGGCTATGAGGTGAATGGTTAGAAAGTTTCTCTTCAAGTGATCCACAGGCAGTAAGGGATTCCATCATGTGTCCACCAGTAAGGGTGATTTCCCTGCTGTAGAGTTCTGGCCAGTCTTTTAAGCCAGTTGTACTTCTTGAAGAAGCTTAACTCAGTCATGGATAAATCCTTAATGATATCTGTATTCCATGCCATAAGTACAAAATATTCTGATGATTTCCTCAATTTTTTGGATCATCCTTTCAGCCAGTCCCTCTGTCTGTGGATGGTAAGCTGTAGAAAATGCAAGTTTAGTGCCAAGAATATGATAGAGGTTAGTCCAAAATTCTGATTTGAACTTTGGGTCCCTGTCACTAATGATGATTTTAGGGACTCCACATGTAGCTATAATGCTATTCCAGAATAAAAATGTTGTGTCCATAGCTGTATCCTCTTTATGGCATGGCAGGCATCTGACACTTTTTCTATGCCTGTCTACTATGATTTGGAAAGCATTGAATTTTTCTTTGCCTCCTGGAATAAGTCCTGTTACCCAGTCCATTTTAATGGTTTCCCATGGGTTTTTAGGCTCCTCTATGTGTTGTAGTAGCCCATAATTCTTCCCATGTTTCCTGTTTACCTTCTGGAATCTTTTACAAGTGTTTATGTGTTCACTCAAATCTAGTTCCCACTTGGGCTCCCAAGCTGTGCTTGCTACCCTCTCTTTGGTCCTATCTTCACTCATGTGACCCATTTAGGGGAAGTCATGGAATTATTAAAGGATTAGTGACACATGGTCTCTTTCTATTGCTGTGAGGGCACTAGTGTGTTCATCTCTGTGATAGAGAAGTCCATTAATAATTAAAATTTGTTGTCCTTATAGTTCCTCAGCCAAGGTTCCTCTAGCTGGTATTTCAGTTCTGGGCTCTTATAATTCTGTTGAAGGAGTGATTTCAGTATGCTACACTTTTTGTGTTTTGCATGATATTGGTTAACTGAATTAAAAAATTCATTGTGGAATTCAGAAGAGATTATCCATAATATGGGTGTTTCTGTTTCTTCTGGTAAAATGTAGTTGGTATCTGTGGTACCACTTCCTGGTTCCCACTCTGAGGATCTGAAATTTCTCTTTATATCTATTTAAATTAAATGGATGGAAATATTAGCAGCTACTTCTGGGTCATAAGCTGGGTTTCTCTTGAAATTATCTAGTGGCCATCTGCTAAGGCCATCTGCATTGGTGTGGCTCTTTCCTTCATTATATATGATTTTCATGCTTCCCATATACTCTTGAATGACTATTTTCCACCTCAAAATGTGCCTATTAGTAGTCTTCATGTTGAGAAAAGACTTGAGTGTAATACAGTCTATGTCTAATTCAAAGACTGAACCCCCCAGATAGTAATGGAGTTTCTCTAGGGTCCATACCAGACATAAAAATTCTGTCTGTGTTTCTCCATATCTGACCTCTACATCTTTCAGTTTCTTGTAGATATAAAAGATTAATAATTCTCTGGGCTCATCATCTACAATTTGCCTTTGGTGCAGAGATTCTCCCAAACCTTGACCGCAAGATGCATATATGTACAACCTTAATGGTAGTTAAGAATCTTGTAACATAAGGACAGGTTGATTTCTAAGTTCATTCTTTCTCCCTTCTTTCCTTGGTAATCTCCAAGCCTACATCTTTTGAAAATAGCTTGTAAAAGCTTCTAGTTATGTTGGAAAAATATTTGATGTGGTTTCTGTAGTAGCTAGAAAACCCAAGGAAGGATTGCATTGATTTGATGTTCTTTGGTCAGACTTTATGTCCCAGTGCCAATAGTTCTTGTTGGCCAAAATTACACTTTTTAAGTTAATATTGAAGATTTATGGGTGTGCATTTACTCAATAATATGTTTATGTATTGCAAATGGTCTTCCCATGTCTCTGAGTATATAATGATATCATCAATATATACTTCCATCCAGCCTTCCAATATTTTTTTGTAGGATTTGGAATAAAACCTAATCATTTTCTAATAGTTTTGAGGTAGTTTTTGTTGTAAACTTCCTCAAAGAGAGTAATTTTGCCTGTTTCAAAAGGAAACTTGCAAAAATGGAGCTTTTTTACTACTTTTAAAATAAAAGTGGATTTTTATTTATTGGGTAATACCTAATAAATTATCATCAAGGAACAGAAATGAATAAAATTAAATTAAATACTTTACTGTTTAGTTCAAATTCATGTTGAGCCTATAACAATTAGCTAGTATTATTATCAAAAACTCAGAAGAGATTATATAATTCATTATTACAACAGAATACCTAATATGACATTGAATTACCCATATTATACTATATTATCAACAATTATTAGAGTATTAGCCTATATCTCACATTAAAAAGGGCTTAAACTATATTTTTATCCTTTTAAACTTTGTTATTTCAGAGAATTGAATATTGTTGTTATTTTAGCAATTATTTTCTATATTTACTCAAGAATTATCAAGAAAAGAAGATTTTGTGGTTTTGTATTATAAAATGATGTTTAGTGTTATTTATTTATTTTTATTATTATATCATCTTATATATTGTTGTACAATTATTTGAGGGAATCCACTAAGACTTCTGAAAGTTTTGAAAAGAATTTATTTGTTGAGGTTTTAAATAACCATTTCTTTGAGTAGAGAAAAGTCTTATTAGAGATTGTTGAGCACAATATTTCCTGATCAAGCCACTAGCAATAATAAAATTGATTCATTAAACTCATTAAAGATAGCTTAGCATATTAGGAAGGGAAGTGTACATTATTCTAGCACACAAGCAGAGCAATGGCTACAAGTCCCAAACAGAAATTCAAAAATGTTTTTTTATAATTTCCCCTTCGAGGTACTGCCTCATTTTATCCCACATGCAGAGGAGTTACCACATCAGCTTAATCACTGTGAATTGGAGAGATATTAATATTTCTTTGAATATCATGCTTTGAATGTTTTTTAAAAAGATTTTTTGTGAGATCTCTAAGAATTAATTCAAAGAGAATAGGTAATGTTGTAATTTTTTTTATCACAATCTTGAGATAACAAGACACAAAAGTGTATTCTTCAATTTCATATAATTTCTATAGAAACAGAAACATTAAAGGATTGAATGAATTAGAAAAAAATAGATAAAATCTCTCACAGTAACAGAAAAAAGTGAGCAACATAGAAAAAAAGCTAATTACAAGACCCAGAACTAATTCACACTATGATAAAGACACAAATCTTGAAAGTTTTCATTTTTCAAAAGAACTAAAAGAAAGTTGGACTAAATGAAGACTTCCTAGAAAGTAGATTACTATATTATTTTAGGCTCACTGCAATATTTCCATCATTATTCCTATAAAAGTCTAAAGATAAGGATATTGAGATTAACCAGTGGAAAGATCTCCTAATTAAAATATCTAAAAAGCACATCACATATGAAAATTATGATTTAAATATTACTTAAATATTATCAATAAATCAAATATATGCTTTAAACCCTTCACTATGAGAGCTTTAATTAAGGATATATATGAAATCTGGCCCATTTCTTCAAAAAAAGAAAGAACATGTTGGAAATTAATTTAGAATATATTGCTTTTTTGAAACAAATAGGGAGTTGGTAATTCAAACTTTGAATGGAAATCAGCATGGAATTTAATATTTCAATACACAGAGATGTGGGATATTCTTATACTCTTGCATTTATCTACATTTTACATTATTATCACAATGAAAAGCTGCGAGGAAGCTGATACTTATATATTTGAAACAATAGAAATACTGTTACACTTTCATCAAATGCCTCAAATAGCTGAAAGGATGAATTAGTAACTGAATATTTTTAATGAATATAGAGGTCTTTCAGGTATATTCAAGCTTTTTATCCACTCATATTCTGAGTAAGCAATATAGAAAGAGATTTAATGGAGCTCCCAAGATTCAAGCTTAGTCAAATGGAAGAAAAAATAAGCATAATCACAATTTTATAATAATTTTTGGTATGGTTAGAAGTCTCATTTGTACCAAAAGTATTTATGGATTCAACTCAAATAATTCCTATTAATATTACACCAGTAATAGCCTGAAATTATTTTAGAACTAGAATTCAAAGAGGATGACTCATTGACCCAATGACTTTCGTTTCTCTTTATAACAGAAGGGTAAAATAATAATCATGTAGATTTCCATATAAAATTCAAAGGTTTCTCCAGAATTTGAAATGAAGATAAATCACATAACCTGAAGGCTTTAGTACATACACAGAATAGGGTTTTGAGTAGAACTAAGGTGAATTACATTTTTGAAAATCTTTCATAAAGGAATTTTTCCCAAATTTTGGTACAAAAAATATTTTTTTCTGTTTCCTACTCTATAACAACAAATGGCGTTGGTAGTACATTTCTATTGAGATTTTTAAGTAAGTTATTATGAGAAAAGGCCAACCTCATGAAAAAATGAAACAAATTTTGTTTGAAAATAACTGTCATTTTTCAAATGCGAGATGTTCTTTCTGCCAATATTTACCCAAATTTATCCAATTTATGAAATAATATTTGAGCTATATAATTTCTGAAAATAATATGCTCCCGATTTGATAAAGAAAAAGATATATATTTTAATTTCTATTTCTTTCTGTAAAATTTGAAGCTGCGTAATCACCAATTTGGACCATTTGAGCTAGATTATAAGATTCAAATTAATACCAAAATACTTTTTATATTTTATTGAGAGGCTTAAACCTCCAAATGGTGATAAATTGTTCTAATTTAAATTATTTTCTTTTTGAATAAAAAATCAATTTTTAAAGCAATGAACCGTAAAATATCTCGAAACCTCCTTCGTAAAAGGACATTAAACTATCATTTTTCGTGTATAGATATTTCAAAAGGCCGCAAAAGGGGGTTTGTAATATGAAATGGAACTAGACATTTTCCTGAGTAAAGATAATTTAGGAAAAGAGGAATTATTAAATGAATGAGTCTTTAGAATATTTTTTGACTCACTCTTTCTGTAAAGCATTTTCCCCATGGTGGATAATAAATTTCTGAACTTAAATTAATGGAAATAATCGGAAAATCTATTGAAATAATCATCTCCAATCGGAAAAATAATTCTATAAATAGATAATGATTTGATAAGTATCAGAGGATTGAGATTCAAATCAAAAAAGTTTAATTGAAGATTAAAAGGGTTGTACTTGAATACGTAATCGAAAAAGGTCATTCTTTGTTGCTTATTCAAAATTCGACTACCTATGTTGGGAGTTTGAACTCAATTCAACCCTGGAGATTCACCATCACCTTTTTACATTCACTATATATATATATTTATATAAGCTCATCAGCGTATAGTTCCACAATATTAATTTCTTGATAAAAGTATTTATCTTATTCAATTCTTCCAAAATAGATCCCATGACGCATAACTACTGGCCGCTTGTAATGAGTAGAATGGAAAACAGCGCTATACATATTTTTCAAAACCTTTTAAATTATATCTCAAAACTCTCTTGAAAACTTATTCAATAAAAATCACCTAATTAAACACTTGAAAGACTAACTTAATTTAAACAGTAAAAGTAACTTGTTATAATAAATTGAAATAGCAAAAATATATTGGATTATTCGAAAATCGTGTGTGACTCCATTTGAGATTATCAAATATCAGAAAAATTAAGCTATTATCTTTCAGATCTTGGTATACCCATAGATTATCATTTCAGGAGGTTTGGTATTTAAGTCTCTTTTTGACGTCCTGAGGGGCCATGAAAGACCTTAAGAATAATTTTAGGTGTTACTAATGGCAATTATAATGATAATAAGTATAGGATCTGTCAAAGGATTCAATTAGAGCTCTATATTTAAATTCAAAGAGTCTTAAACATCTCTTGAAGTGGTGGTGTTTATTTTTCAAGGGGTTTTCCTCTTATTTTTGCTTGTTTTCCCCTTATTTGAAGCTCTTTTAATTATATTTTTTTATTTTGTATCAATGGGGTTTATAAAGCTTATTTTATCCATGGAAGAGTGTATTAATATATTTCTGGGTATAATGTTCTAATAGTATTTATTATTGAATATCTCTATATATCTCTCAGGTGTCCATTGTTTGAATCAAAGAGAAACCACAAATAAAAATATCTTGGGAATCCTCTTGATTGAGGGTGTAAATAGGCTAATCAATAATAATTCTTCCCTGAGGTATTCTTGTTCAATATTATTTATGTTAATCTTGTTTCTTTGAAGGATTGATGATAGGTTTTTTACTCCTTGGAATTACAAATTTTCCTAAATTTTCATGAATAACCAGTGCTAATACATCCTAGAAATTAATGTTATGTTATATATAAAAAATATCAGCCATGCTAGGTAACATTATTTCATGTTTGCTTCAAGAATTTTCAACTTGAAATTTCCAATTCACGCTTTTTTTGAGATTTAAATATTAAAGTCTAAATGTAAAGTTTTATTTATTTTTAGTCACTTTCTTCACTTGAAAGCTCCAAGAATCAGGACGAAAGACACTTCACAATTTGTTTCAACTTGATTTTTTCTCATCTTTGATTTAAATACGGCCACAAAATTCCCGTATTTTATTGAAAACTATTATAATCATTCCTGGGATTCCCGAGTTTCAGAAATAACCTTCTATTGGGGCTTTTAAAATATCAATTGAGAAAAAACCATTGCAATGTGAGCGGGAATAAATATCAATTTGATAAGCAGAAAATTGGCTTTAAAAACCTCAGGCAAAGAAAAGAAGACTGTGGATTAGAAAAAGATGAGAATAGATATTTGAAAAGGAATTGAAAATTTATAATGGGGATTTTAGGATAGATTTGGGATATTCAAAGTACGCTTTTGATGGGAAATGGGGGATTTTAGAGCTAAAATGAGTGGGAATTGTCATGAGTCAAGAACCGGGTTGTGGTGCGAAAATAAGGCTTTTAAAGAGGATTTGGGCCCAGGCTATGCCTCACCTGTTTTTACCAATTTTCTTATAGGATCTTACCAATTCTCTTTCTGGATTGTAAGTGGATTCAGATTTTATTAACAACATCCTTCAATAATGAAAAGACTCGGTAATGCATTTGATATCAATTTTCAATCTTCTGATATCAAGATCACAATGACAACGGTTTCAAGTACTACTGAAAATTTCAAATTCTGGAATATTAAATATCTTAGTTTTTAATACTTCAAGAACTACTACATTATATAGCAGGTCATAATATCTGAAATAAAGATTAATTTTTTCAGTTAATTATTTCAGTAGTCAGAAGGTGATGCAACATCAATTAGTGAAGCTTAACAACTGAAGCATAGAATATTCAAACCTCGACTTCTTAAACCCATGAATTACAATCACAAATAAATTTGGTTCGAAAATACAAACTTTTATTCACGATTTAATTACTTTCCTAACAATTATAAACCAACAACTAGAAATAAGTCACCAATAGGCTACGGGTAATAATTTTTTGCACTAGAGGCGATACGGAAGAAGATTTAACATTATTTATCTTTATACAGTATTAGCTCACCTTATTTATTCAAGCTTATTATATCACATCAGGCTGTTAAAATAGTAGTTGAAACAGCGTAAATGGCTGTGCTTTTAGCTCTTATCTATAGCTTTTAGCTGAAGAAATCTTATTATATATTACCCTTATCTCTTTCTGAATAGCCATATTATCATATTTTAGCTTTATTTATATAGTCTTTTTGAATCTCAACAAAGCTTTACCACTAATGTATACTATGAGAGTATATCACCATGGATTTATTATCAGTGGTCATTAGATGATGAAATAAATCTTTCATTTTACTATATGATAGCGTGCCATTTGACATTTGATATATAATTGTAAACATAGCTAGAAAGATAGAGCTGAAAAGCTATGGAATCTGGTAGTTCCAAACCCGAGGTTTTGTGGCCAATTCTAACCCTTATTCACTATAAAAATTCTTTTTTATCAAACACCACCAATAAAATTGGGTTTGGTGGTTTTAGGAAATAAAAAAACATATTCCTATAAAAAAAGATACAAAAATTTCACTTAAGCATGAAAATAAATTATCAACACGGTAAGACCTAGGTAATTTCTCTAACCCCAATTGAACATTTGGGAAATTTCCCGCAAGAAACAAGTATCAGATAAGCTTAGGTAAAGGAGTCATCGGATAACTAATGTCAATGCTTTTCGGAAAATATATCTCACTATTGAGTTATATCCAAAATCTCTATGACACTAACATTTTAAACCTAAAAAGAGTATCAATAAAGTTACGATTTGAAGTAGTTACAAAGTAAAAGGTTTGTAGCGGAAATGCAGTATGTCTTGGCCAAATGCGTAGGGTGAGGAGTGAGGCAGGCACGACAAACCTAAACGGAACAAATAGAGAAAAGATAAAACACAAAAATGGTTATTCTAAATACAGTACCCTGCAGGAAAGAGCTGAACATTGTACATAGAGTTTCAACCTCCGCCCATGGGATTCCCCGTTTTTTTCAATCCATCCAAGTATTGACATACTGTGATTTTTTCTTTTCATCAGGTTTCACGTTTTTTTATCTCAAAATAAATTGCTTACTCACCAAGAAGACCATCAATTAGCTACCCAAATTATATTAATTGCTTTTTTCAATATTTCTTATTTTTTATTTGAATTTTTGTTTGTAATCAGTCAAAAAAAAAGACTCTGATGATGAAATAATCTCAATTATTTTCTTATCAGATTTGAAGAGGTTGACCACTCAAGATGAGTGGACTGAATAGTGCTTATTTACCAAATACTTAAGCTTTCATTAATTAGCATTTGAAGTGCTTCATTTGAATTTGAAAACATCATCATATATGGTTGTCACCATTCAAATAATGACTTTGCTCATCTTTCTGAACTCAATCTAATCGAAAACTTATAGTTAAAGATGAAAAATATGGTCATTAATATTTCAAATCTGAGAACTATGGAAAAAATATGAGCAGCAGTGAATCCAACCTGAGACTCAATCTAAGTGGCCCATCTTTATGATCTTCTTGCATCCATGAAAGAAAGTATTCAAGCCATAATTAATTAAAACGGTGTCCCTGTGAAATTTCAGAAGAAATGTAAGAACTCAATGGTCCCAAAATATTAGCAAAAACTTATATCTATCTTAATCACTATTCGTTTGGCAGCTTGGAAAAGCAAAAATACCATATTATTAGATTTTTTAAAATTTATCACTTAAATGTATTTTCAAGCGTGTTTTGAAGTATGATGTAGTTCACAAGCTGAAGCGTTTATTTAAAAGTACTGAAATTGTGATATTTTAGGGAAAATGATTGTGAGATCAGAAAAAGAATCTAAAAACACATGTCAAAAGAATAAAAAAGACAGTGCTCCAAGAAAATTTTGGGCTTTTTTTAGGATAATTTAAAAGGAGCTGGGGCCTTTATAGGCTAAATAAAGGTTAAAAGTGATCAAAAATGATCTTGTTTAATTATGTTATATAATATGTGTCTGTTTTGCAGAGTAATACTATCCCCTTCTTTTTGAAGATAAAAAAAGGTAAGGAAAATTCTTAATCAATGTAAAACAATAATAAAGGAAAATTTCATCTAAGCTAATGTTGAAAATAAATAAACCCCGATCTTTGGATACCCTCAAAACTCTACTCATGTTACATTTATATTTGTCATTATGTGCCGCTTTTACTAGGATTAATAAAAAATTTGCTTCAAGGCTCAGCTCAAGTTATAATCGGAAAAATGTAAGATGGACTCCCTCAAAGACTAAAACTCTGAATAAAAGCCAAGGAAGAGGCTATAAATACTAAGCTCAAAAGTGAAAAGCCTGAGAATAATGAGGCATTTTAAGTTATGAAGGATAAAAATCAAGACTTAAAGGCTTACTTGATTGAAAACGAATCGGATCCCAAGCTTAATAGCTCAAATAGAGAAGATAAGTAAACTCTTTGAAACATATCATTGATAAAAAATCAAGATAATACTGTTCATCTTTTAGAAGCTGAGGTGTGGTATTTCATTAATATACAAAAGAAAAAAAGGAAAGTAAGAAAACAAGTACCTAAGGTGGAAAGAAAGTGAGAGCCACAATTATAAAGGAGAGTAACGAAGGAAACAAACAACAGGAGCCATTAAAACTAGTAATAAGAGAAATAGGATAAAATAGAGGAAAACTACAACAAGTTTGACAGGAGTGAGTGCTACAAAAATAATAACAGTAAAAGTGTGAGCCTTTGAGATATGACCACATACCCAATAAGGTCACAAAAAAGACTTAGAATAATTATACCTTTAATATAATTATATTAAAATTACTTAGAATAATAATACATTAAAAATAATTACTTAAATATACAAAAAATACCATAAATTGGTACAAAAATTGGTTTAACTTAAAAACCAATGAATCAACATGTAAAATAAATTATACCATTGGATTCCCCATGGTAAAATACACATATACCATTTTTATGGCATATCTGTAAAGTCAATATTTAATGAGTTATAAGGTATAATACCTTATAAAAGCCATAAAACCTTATTTATCTCAAGGACTAATGAGTCAACATGTAAAGTAAATTGTACCAGTGAATTCCCCACGAAATTCCACACATCAAACAATTAATAAGCTAATTTCCAAAGTTAATACTTAAGGAATTAACCTGAATATATGCACTTTTTTGGTCAACGCATATATTCAAGGATCATAGCTAATATCTCCTAAACTATACATGATAGAATGATGAACCAAAAATAAAGTTACCACGTAATTACTGTAAGAACACAGATATGAACTTTATTTTACAAATTATAAACAAGGTTAAAACCTATGATGAAATATTGACAAAAATCAACAGAGCTGTTGACCACTTTGTTGTGAAAGTGTTCCAAACTTAAAAAAAGTATACAGTTAGATTCTACTAGTTCATTCGTGAAGAATGATGTAATTTTTATTATTAAATTCAGGGTATAACCCCCTGAAATCAAGGTTTGAAGTTTAAAATATTGAATTTCAACAGAAAAGATGAGTTACAAGAAAAATCATCAAAATTAGAGTTTTGATGATGTAATGAAAAGCTCTTGGCAGCATAATAAGGTTATGCCAGGCTATCAGAATTCACTCTCTGAATTGCCGTAGCGTGTCAATCTTAAAAGCTATTGAGGATCAAAGTTTGAGCTTAATTTGAGCAGTTATGATCACTCACAGTAACCTTAATTTAAGTTTAACAGTCTTAAGAGTGATAAAATTGGTGAATACTATTAGTTTATGATTAAAACTAATAAAATACACGAAATTTGGGGTTCTTCCAAGCCTCTGATGTCATCAAACTTAGAGTTATAGTGATAACTCTAAATAATGGTGTAATAATGATGTAATATGGTTTGATCATGATGTAATCATCATCAAACCTTAAAATATTGATCAATTCCAGTGGATATGATCAGTACACGTCTACTAGAAGCCTGTTGGACTCTAGGAGGGAGGTATTTACTATAAATAGAGCTCTTTTTACTCTATTTTCCCCTCAGACGCATCAAAAACATTAAATCAATTAAATCAAAGGTAATTTCTTTATTCTTTATATATAAAACTATTATATTATTAAAGACCAAAGACCACCTTATTATAATCATCTATTTTGACATGATTAAATCATTTATTTAATTGTTTTTGTTAAAAATCTCTCTAAAGCTCATTTCCACGTAAAAATCCAGAATAATTTGTAATTTTCTTTATTTTTATTGTAAATACAATTTGAAAAGGTTGTATTTATATTTTTTGGCGTAAAATATTTCAAAATTATTATATTAAGTGTTAAAAGTAGGTTACTTTCTCTTATTATAATAATTTCTCTATTATTACTCTCTCAATAATTCTCTAATTAATAGAAATAGTATTTATATTAATTCATAACTTTAATATTAGTAATATTATTGTTATTAATTGTTTTTTATTAATAAAAAGAAATTTTTTACGCCTTTATTATTTGTTGGTAACAATAATAAAGAGCTTTTTAAATATATTAATTATTTTATATTAATATATTTATTTATTATATTATACTTTCATAATATAAATTATATTATTATATTTATTTAATAATATAATTATTTTACGCCTTAATAATAATAATTATTTATTATTATTATATTTTTAATCTTATTTATTCAATTCATAAGGACATTCAGAGTACAATAAGTAATAAATTAGTAATTTCTACTTATTGTTTCATAGTCAAACCTTACATTTGGGGGCCTGGCCGTGATATTTACTTAAAAGACCTTTAAAAAGATTTTATTTGGGTTTATCCAATAATAAATTATATTTATAATCATAAAATTATATGATAATTTTATATTTTATTGATTTTAAAAGCTATTGAGGCATTTGGAAATCAATTGTACTGTCTTACACGTGGTTTTTCACATCCTTAGACTTGCAAGAACTTTCTTTGAGTGACTCTAGTGATTAAAAAAGATATTATATGAATTAAAAATAATTTTTATTATAATTTAATTTTATAAAGAATCATATTAATTTTTATTTTATTCCTTGAAAATAAAAAATATCAAAAAATATTAAAAAACAATAAAAAAAGTTATTTTTGTTCATTTTTATTCATTTCTTTATTCATTAAAGATATTAAAGCAATTTCTATGTGGAAAATTGCCATATCTTACCAAAAATAACACTTCTTATAAAAAAGACTTATATTTATTTGTCTTTTTTAGTGTTTGAAGATAACCCAACAGAAGAAAACCAAGCTACTGTTGAGAGATTGGTGGAAGAAACTTGTCAAAGTTCTCCAACACCAGTTATCACCAAAAGAAAGAAAGCTAAGAAATTAGACTTTCCAGGACCCACCATTCAAGACTCTGAAGGTGAGCACCTCTTTTATAATTTCCATAAAAAGAATTTTTATCCTAAAATACTTTTATTTCTTATTTTCTTAAATTATGACTACCAGAAGAGGTTCCCAATACTCCATCCAATCAGATGGAGCTGGACTCAGAGGTAGAACTGATCCCTCAAAAGGGAAAAGAAAGGGCAATATCCCCAGTGGAACAGAATCCACACAAGGAAGTGCCTTATCCCAAAGGCAAGTCCCAGAAATGCCCATGATATCTGAACCTGAATTGGAGCTAAGTATGAGTAACTCAAATAGGTACAAATCACATTCAGAGGGCTCAAATAGACATCTACATGAGCCAGTACAAGCAGTATTACACAGTGTACAAGGACAAAGATTGGGAAATGCTGCCTCAAATACACCAAGGAGTGATGAACTCCTGGCACATCCTGAAAAAGTTCCTCAAAGAGGAGGAGATAGTGAAATACTCCAATGGATGGAATCCACTGTCATCCAAACCTCAAATCAAAAAAATCAAGGATTACCATGCCAAAAAGAGGGAGGCAACCAAGGAAGAAGCCCCAGTAGCTTCTACCAGCAAGCCTCAAGCCAGCCCACTTCCCCAAGAAGGGAAGAAGAACAAGAAAAAGCATTGGAGGAAACCATATTCCACAAGCTACAGGATCCCAAGAATCCAAAAGGATGCCATGGACAATGTTTTCAACATGGCCAGAACCTTGATGGAATTCAAGGACAAGGAAGAGCTAAGAATGAGACAACCTCATTTCCCAAAGAAATAACATTGTCCAAAGATGTTGTAAATACTTTAACAGAAATTAAAAATAGTATATTACCTCTAAGAGAAATTAAAGATAGTTTATTATCACTACAAGAAATAAATAACAATTTATCTTCTTTAACAAAAATTGTTGTGCAAAACAAGAAAGAAATTGACAACATTAAGTTTATTGTTGAAAATAATAAACCAAAGAATTTAATTGACAATGCTCAAAAATTAATACAAGGACAACAAGAATTGTATAAATACATAAAAGATATCAAAGACAAGACTTTGACAATCAATTATGATGTGAGTATTGACAATATTACAGAAAAATTAAATAAATTAAGTATTTCTGTAGAAAAATTTGAAAAAAAGACTTCATCACACCAAAAATTACTTTTGGACCATGTGGAAAAAAGTGATGAAGCAAGAATGCATCTGAAAGATGATATTCAAAGTGAAATAAGGCTTATTACTGAAAAAATGGATAAAATTAATGAGGCTAATTTAAATATGCCAAAGTTATCAACTCCATTTTCTCATATAAGAAGCCCTGTTAAAACAAAAGAGGAATTATCAAATCCTTTCATAACAGACTTGAGTCACCAAGATAATAACCAAGTCTTAATGAAGGAAGCACCTCAATTGAAGGAATGGCCAACATTCACAGGAGAAGGTGAATATGACCACATGTCATTTATTAAAACAATTGACATGTTACAAGAAGACTATGCCATACCAGATGAATTAATCACTGCAAGATTACATTCATTGTTTGAGAAATCTGCAAAAAGATGGTATTATGGCATAAGACAAACAAATGGTAAAAATACCTGGTCTTGGTGGAAACAAGAAATAATCACCAAGTGGGCAAATGATGCCTGGAGGTATAAGATAGAAAATGCATTTGAAAACTCTTTCTTTGACCCAGAGAAAGACAAACCTTTAACTTGGTTCTTGAAACAAGTTGAAAGGCTTAATGCACTGTACCCAGAAATGTCACAAAAGATGGTGCACATGAAAATACTTAAAAAATGTGGAGGGGAACTAGAACATGCCCTAAGAAGCAGATGTATAGAACCATGCTCCACAGAAGAGTATATAAATGCACTAGAAGATATAGTGACAAGAACAAAAATTGGCAGGACTTGGAAAAAATTGGACATTAAAAGCCCAAATAAACCATTTATCAAAAAAGATAAATCAAAAGAATCCTTTAAGCCCAATACATCCAACAATAATGAGCAAAGAAAATGCCATAAATGTGGAGGTATTGGACACTTAGCCAATAATTGCCTTAAAAAAGCAAAGATTAATGAAATTTTGGAAACAGAAAACCACAATGACAAAGAAGAGGAATCTGACTCTGAAAAAGAGACAGAAGAGTCATAAAGCTCTGAAAGTGATGAAATCAATATAATTAATGCACAAATTAATAATATTGATATAATTCATGAAGTACTGGATGTTAATTCAAACTTACCACAAGTTGGAACATCTGACACAAACCTGACAAATATACAAGATGCCAAAATGTATAGAGCCAAACCTGCAAGAGGAATAGGATATACAGCTGGAAAATCAAGTATAAGTATTGTTATGGTTGATAACCAAGAAGGAAAATTTAACTTGGATACAGGAGCATATTGCACTTGTGTTGGCAAAAGTTATTTAAAAACCATTGTCCCAAACTGGCAAGAAAAACTTATGCCAATACAAGGTGTCAAATTTAGTAGTGCAAGTGAGAGCATGAAGCCCCTTGGAATAATTGATTTAACACTAATTTTTCCTCATCCCACACAATGTGTCAGAATTGAAGTAGAGTTTGTAGTAATGGACAACTGTACTAGTAATCATTTCATACTTGGGAATGACTACTTATCAATCTATGGTATAGATATCTCCAACCAAAAAGATAGATATTTTACCATAGGAGATAACAAAAGACAAAAGTTTGGCTTCTTAAATAACAAAAAACAAATCACAGTTATTAAGAAGGAAGAAAAAATTCCAGAAAAGGAACTTTTTATATCTGAACAACTTAAAGAGGCAGAATTCAATCAAGAATTAACAGAAAAAATGAAAGAAAAATTGATTGACCTCTTATTTAAGTATAAAAATGCCTTTGCAACTGACAAAGAGCCACTAGGTGCCATAATTGGACATGAAGTGGATATAATTCTTAATGTAGAAAAACCTTACCCACCTTTATTAAGAAGACCTGCTTATCCAGCCAGTCCAAGGGCTAGAGAAGCCTTAGAGGTGCACATTAAAGAATTAATGGACCTTGGAGTATTAAGAAAGGTTGGACATAATGAACAAGTAGAAGTTACTACACCTGTCATTATAACTTGTCATAATGGAAAATCAAGGATGGTAGGAGACTTCAGAGCCCTGAACACCTATACCATTCCATACAGATATCCAATACCTAGAATCCATGAGACATTGACCCAATTGTCACAAGCTAAGTTCATCACAGCTATGGATGCTCTTAAGGGTTTTCATCAAAATGTCTTAACAGACAATGCCAAGAAACTACTAAGAATAATAGTCCATTGTGGAATTTTTGAATACTTAAGAATGCCATTTGGGATAAAAAATGCACCTTCCCATTATCAAAGAATGATGAATACCATATTCCCTGAAGAATTATAAGAAGGATGGTTAATTATCTATATTGATGATATCATAGTTTGCTCAGAAACTTGGGAAAATCACCTTACAAGACTAGAAAGGGTACTACAAAAAATAGTCCAAGTGAATATGAAAATTTCCTTGAAAAAGTGTCATTTTGCATATAGTGAATTAAAAGCACTAGGACATGTTGTATCTGGACTTAGTCTAGGCATAGACAAAAATAAAGTAGCAGCAGTACTACTCAAACCAATGCCTCAAACCAAAAAAGAAATGCAATCATTTTTAGGATTTGCTGGTTACTACAGACAGCATATAAAGGACTTTGCAAAAATTACCAGATCCTTATATAAATTATGTGACCAACAAACAGTTTATGAAATGACTGAAGAAAGGGTCAAGGCATATGAAGAATTGAAAAATTCACTAACAAATGCCCCATTTCTTCTAATGCCAGATTGGAAGCTACCTTTCAAACTATACATTGATGCTTGTGGAGAAGGATTAGGTGCTGCACTTCACCAAACACAAATTATCAATGATAAACCAGTGGAAGGACCAATTTGTTTCATTTCAAGGCAAATAAAGCCAACAGAAGCAAGGTATGGAGCAAGCCAAATGGAATGCTTATGCCTAGTGTGGGCTTTAGAAAAACTGCATTATTATTTGGATGGCACAGTATTTGATGTAATCACAGACTGTAATGCTGTAAAATCACTATTAAATATGAAGACTCCAAATAGACATATGCTGAGATGGCAAATTGCTATCCAAGAATATAGAGGAAATATGACTATTGTACATAAATCTGGAAATATTCATAAAAATGCAGATGGTCTTAGCAGATGGGCTTTAGCAAATACCCCTGACAATCCAGCATGGGTACCACAAGAAGAGCACCATATAGAAGGAATATGTGTCACAGAAATAGGCACAGAATTCTTTAACCAAGTTAAAGAAAGCTATAAGACAGACAAAAATTGCCATATCTTAAGCCAACTTCTAATGAAAGACTGCAAAGATCTATCACTTTCATCAAAACTAGATGAAATATGGAAAAAGGCATATGATGAAGGAAGATTCCACCTCCTTGATGGAATCCTTTACCATAGAACAAAACACACATGTGTTATGGCCTTAACAGATAGAACACTAATAAACACTATTTTACATGAGTGTCATGATAGTGTTGCATCTGGAAATCTCTCAGAAGATAGGACACTAGAGAGGGTGAAAACCTGCTCTTGGTGGCCAAATTGGAAGAAAGATGTTGCAGAGTACTGCCAAACCTGTGACAGATGTCAAAAAGCCAACAGAGCCACAGGAAAGAAATTTGGAATGATGATCCAAATCCAAGAACCAAAATCCCCATGGGAAATAGTTCATATGGATTGGGTAACAGCACTACCTCCAGGAGGAGACAGGAGCTATAATGCATGTCTAGTGTTAGTTGACAGGTACAGTAACACTCCCATGTTCTTACCATGTCATAAAGATGACACAGCTATGGATACAGCCATAATGATATGGAATAAAGTCATTAGCCACACAGGCTTATTCCAAAATATTATAAGTGACAGAGACCCAAAGTTCACTTCAGCATTATGGACAAATCTCCATAACTTATTTGGGACAAAGCTATCATTCTCAACAGCTTACCATCCCCAAACTGATGGTTTAGCAGAAAGAATGATACAGACCTTAGAGGACATGATCAGAAGATTCTGTGCTTATGGGCTAGAATTCAAAGATTCTGATGGTTTTACCCATGATTGGTGTACACTAATACCAGCACTTGAACTGGCATATAAGACATCAATCCATTCTTCTACTGGCAAAACACCAGCAATGCTAGAGAAAGGTTGTAATCCAAGACTTCCTTATGATACCCTCAAAAAGGACTTAGTGGACATACATCCGACAGAAAGCAGTTTTAAGATAATGCTTGATAAAGCAAGACACCATGCAAACAGATGCATGCAAGACTCCTTCAAATATGCAAAAGAAAGATGGGACAAAAGTCATAAACCACCTGACTTCAAAGTAGGAGATTTGGTATTAGTATCAACTCTTAATTTTAATAACATAAAAGGACCAAAGAAATTGAAAGATTCCTTTGCAGGACCATTTATGGTAAAAGAACTTCATGGACCCAATGCTTTACAATTGGAACTTACAGGTGATTTAATGAATAAACACCCAACTTTCCCTGTAAGTATTATAAAACCTTACAGCTCAAGTGACAAGGAATTATTTCCACTAAGAAATAAACCCCCACTTGAAATTCCCCCTTTGGAAGAAGGAGAAGAAAAAAGAATTGTAAAAGTCCTTAAAGAAAGAAGGACAAGGAACAAAAAAGAAAGAGAATACCTTGTAAGGTATAGGAATCCAACTCAAGAAGATGAATGGCTACTTGAGAAAGATATAACAAATGCTGATAAACTACTGAGGAGGTTTAGACATGAAAGAAAACCTAAAGAATAACAAAATCAAGCATTATTGAGCTTCAGGACTGATAAAGTCTAATGAAGAGGTAGGACAGTGGATGATACCCTAATCACACATATCAGATTATGGTACAATCTTTTTTGGTGGTAGGGAATGTGAGCCTTTGAGATATGACCACATACCCAATAAGGTCACAAAAAAGACTTAGAATAACTATACCTTTAATATAATTATATTAAAACTACTTAGAATAATTATACATTAAAAATAATTACTTAAATATACAAAAAATACCATAAATTGGTACAAAAATTGGTTTAACTTAAAAACCAATGAATCAACATGTAAAATAAATTATACCATTGGATTCCCCATGGTAAAATACACATATACCATTTTTATGGCATATCTGTAAAGTCAATATTTAATGAGTTATAAGGTATAATACCTTATAAAAACCATAAAACCTCATTTATCTCAAGACCTAATGAGACAACATGTGAAATAAATTGTACCAGTGGATTCCCCACGAAATTCCACACATCAAACAATTAATAAGCTAATTTCCAAAGTTAATACTTAAGGAATTAACCTGAATATATGCACTTTTTTGGTCAACGCATATATTCAAGGATCATAGCTAATATCTCCTAAACTATACATGATAGAATGATGAACCAAAAATAAAGTTACCACGTAATTACTGTAAGAACACAGATATGAACTTCATTTTACAAATTATAAACAAGGTTAAAACCTATGATGAAATATTGACAAAAATCAACAGAGCTGTTGACCACTTTGTTGTGAAAGTGTTCCAAACTTAAAAAAAAGTATACAGTTAGATTCTACTAGTTCATTCGTGAAGAATGATGTAATTTTTATTATTAAATTCAGGGTATAACCCCCTGAAATCAAGGTTTGAAGTTTAAAATATTGAATTTCGACAGAAAAGATGAGCTACAAGAAAAATCATCAAAATTAGAGTTTTGATGATGTAATAAAAAGCTCTTGGCAGCATAATGAGGTTATGCCAGGCTATCAGAATTCACTCTCTGAATTGCTGTAGCGTGTAAATCTTAAAAGCTATTGAGGATCAAAGTTTGAGCTTAATTTGAGCAGTTATGATCACTAACAGTAACCTTAATTTAAGTTTAACAGTCTTAAGAGTGATAAAATTGGTGAATACTATTAGTTTATGATTAAAACTAATAAAATACACGAAATTTGGGGTTCTGCCAAGCCTCTGATGTCATCAAACTTAGAGTTATAGTGATAACTCTAAATAATGGTGTAATAATGATGTAATATGGTTTGATCATGATGTAATCATCATCAAACCTTAAAATATTGATCAATTCCAGTGGATATGATCATTACACGTCTACTAGAAGCCTGTTGGACTCTAGGAGGGAGGTATTTACTATAAATAGAGCTCTTTTTACTCTATTTTCCCCTCAGATGCATCAAAAACATTAAATCAATTAAATCAAAGGTAATTTCTTTATTCTTTATATATAAAACTATTATATTATTAAAGACCAAAGACCACCTTATTATAATCATCTATTTTGACATGATTAAATCATTTATTTAATTGTTTTTGTTAAAAATCTCTCTAAAACTCATTTCCACGTAAAAATCCAGAATAATTTGTAATTTTCTTTATTTTTATTGTAAATACAATTTGAAAAGGTTGTATTTATATTTTTTGGCGTAAAATATTTCAAAATTATTATATTAAGTGTTAAAAGTAGGTTACTTTCTCTTATTATAATAATTTCTCTATTATTACTCTCTCAATAATTCTCTAATTAATAGAAATAGTATTTATATTAATTCATAACCTTAATATTAGTAATATTATTGTTATTAATTGTTTTTTATTAATAAAAAGCAATTTTTTACGCCTTTATTATTTGTTGGTAACAATAATAAAGAGCTTTTTAAATATATTAATTATTTTATATTAATATATTTATTTATTATATTATACTTTCATAATATAAATTATATTATTATATTTATTTAATAATATAATTATTTTACGCCTTAATAATAATAATTATTTATTATTATTATATTTTTAATCTTATTTATTCAATTCATAAGGACATTCAGAGTACAATAAGTAATAAATTAGTAATTTTTACTTATTGTTTCATAGTCAAACCTTACAAAAAGTGAGTGTAAGTCAATTATGATCCCTCCTCCTTCATTGGTGAAGAACGCGACTTATAAATTGTTGTACTGAAGGCCATGGGTCTAGTACCTTTTGGGATAGGAGTGCTAAGTTTAGCCTGATACAATAAGCTTTGGTGTTTGGATCAGGTTCTTTGACAAATAAGTAATAGGAAAGATCAACTTGGGAGGAGCTATTCTGTACCCATTAGTTTATTCCCCAAAAAGATATTTAAAAACTTATAAAAGGCTCACTAATAAAATATAATGGCTGTTTGTCATGGAAAAAGGGACACATCATTTTGGCCAAGCTCAAAAATCTGGTAGTAAAAAAATTTCCTTTCCAATGAATATTATATATTTCCCAGAATCCTAACCCTTCATCCATTTATATACTCATCCGAAAAATCATAAATATCAAGAAAATGAACTTAAAGTTTTCACTTGCCCATCCCTGAATTACGTATTAGAGAGTATTAATTAATTAAGATGGTGTCAATAAAAGTGTCACATTGTGCAAATTTTAAATTTTCCATATTTTGAATTTTTTGAATTTAATTCATCTCCGCATAAGAAACATGGAGAAAGCTTCTATCTTCTATTCCTAGTTTTGATATGTCATTTTTGGTAATAGAATAAAATATACCCACAAGATCAAAAATCACACACTTTTTCAAAACTGATATCATTTGTTAATGAAATAAAGAAAGAAAAATACCACGATCTCCTAATCATTTAAATAATTATTGAGGGGAGAATCCTAATACAATAAGTTCGAGGTCAGATAATCATTCATATGTATTGTTCTCAAGAGTTCCTACAAATATCCTGCATACCATAAGTATAGCTCAATATTTGAAGCAGGATTAATTTATGAAAGCTTTCTGTATGTGAAATAATTTAATCATTTCTATTAGATACTGGGATGGTACTAACAGATACTCCTTTACATTTATGATAATTTTACTATGATACTCAATATCATTTGTTTAAAATCTTGTGTTTGTGTCTTTTCAAATATAAATATATCACTCAAGTATAGATTACAGATAGGATCACTTAATTAACTCAAGGAATATCTTAATTATATAAACAACCATTACCAATGAGTTTCTACTGTTCAAAAAATGAGACAATCTCTCTTCACATTATTTTTAATCATAGATATATTATAGGTTATTATGAAATTGAAGTTGAGAAATTCAGGGAGAATATAAAGATATAAACCATTAAAGCTCAATGAAGAGTAACTGAAATATTTAGATAATCTCTATCCTAGACAAAAAATGGATCAATGATAATTATTTGAAGGGAAATTTTTCAGAGAAATCTTTATTATTGAAAATGTATAAATATATTATTAGAAGAACTTCAAAAGCTGTAGAGAAACCATGGGTTTTTGTATTATTCATATACTGCGTTTGTAAATCTGAAAGTGCACAAAGAGGTTAAAATATAGGAACACCCCTCTTAATACTTCATTTAAAGTAATATAAGAAAAATATCTTATCTGATTTTGAAAATAAACTAATCAGTTCATACTGGAGTATTAAGAAAATATCAAACAATAAAAAAGACATACAAGTAATATGACACTCCCTTTTATCAAAACAAAATCAGAAACTGTGGATCTGGTAGTATTTTCTGGTTCTGATTATTCTGCCTCAGAAGCTTGAAATGACTTTAATTCTGTATTCTTCATGATATTTATGTAAACATAATATGTTCAAAATAAATGTACAATCAATATCTTCTAAAAAAAAGTGAGGTAGAGTTGGAGGCTAAGAAAACTTAACTTAAGGAGTCCCAATGGGTATATAAATTAATTTAATGACTGGGCTTAAAAGATTAGTTTCATGACCTAAAACATGATAAAACGGGTTCTATAGTTATACCAAAAGAAAAACAGGATCCACATCTCAGCTATATATTGATATCTTTTGTAAGGTGTGGATATGAAACTTTGATAAAATATCAAGTACTTTTCCTGTCCTCAAAATTTGTATAAGGTAAAATTATTTAAAAATAGTAATAAATAGTATTTTTAAAGGAAAAATACGCCAATCTTATTGTTTTTAACTCTGTAAGTATCAAACAATAATATAATAAAAATTTATTGTTTTACCAACAATAAAGACTTATCCAAAAATACTCTACAAAAGATATCCAAGGCTACAAAAGAAATTTTTTCAAGAGCAATTTCAATTGGAATTAATTGAGCAAAGAACTGCAAGCAATTGATTAAAAAACAAATTCTTTAAAAAGATATTTAAAGAGAAAACATGCCCAAAAGTGACCAGAGTGAATTTGGAAACAAAGTGACAAAGTTAACAGTGATGAAAGATGCTTTAATCCACTTTTGGGGTGGTTGATGGGTAAAAATGATTATAATATTTACAAACAATGATTATCATTATTTTTTCACATAATTATAAGGCTTATAATGATATGAAAAGGGTGGTTGAAGTCTTTTATTGATTTGTTTAACAGGGTTTAAACTAATTATAAAAGGAAAAGATTCTAACATGAAGAGAAAAGTGGGGCAAAGAAGACATTCTTTTATAGCCATCAATTTTCTTACTCCAAAAGTAAAATTTACTCTTGTCAGTTGTGGAAAACACTCTGACAACAGAAAAGCCAGTTATACAATCATTGAACCCTGGTTTAGACCAAAAAAGGGCTGGTTTTAGCCATTTTAGACCCTTAAATCAGCCATTACTATAGTAATACCTGGCCTAGAGCTTTCAAAACACGTCAGAATGAGTTCAAAAGAAGTAGAAACCAGTTAAAACTGTTTTTACTAAGATTGTTTTCTCTTAATGGTAGGTTTACCCTCTTGGCAACAGTTAAAACTACCCTGGTTGGTATCAAAACCTCATCATCCATTGAGTCACAGACCCCGTGACTCAAATCCAGGCCAAAAGTGATGAACTTTTGTGTGGATTTTGACATATCACACCTGTCAGCAAGGAATTTGGGGGTCTGGCTCCCCCTTAGAGCTAGAGTTCCTTTCCCCCCCAATTCTAATCTTTCCAATTTATTTTTTCCTTCAATTCCTCATCATGTATCATACTTACAATTTACATATGTAATTAAATTGAGTTTTACAGTACACTACTGTATTAATTGACACCTCATATGTAAATCAAAGTTCACTTATGTAATACATGTGCCCATTTTGACAATTCAATTGATTTCAATTGAAAATACTTCAATTCCTCATAACTTCTAAAATATACACAAAAACTCAATTTTAACAAACAAATTGATGATTAACACTACATTTGATGTGAATTAAATTAAGGTTTTGAGGATTTTCAAATTTTATACAGAAATTACAAAAAACTTAATTTAAGCTTATTTAGAGTTGAGTTACAAAAATTTCACTCAGAAGTGACCCCACCTAATTCTTTATAAGGAATCCAATGGTGAAATAAATCTTATATGTTTATTTGTTAGATAAAAAGTTATGATAAATTTTATTTAATTTTTTTCTAAAATTATTTTATTTTGGTTAATTTTGTTAAAAATTCATTTTTACTTAATTTTTTCAAGTAAAAGTGTATTTTTAAGATTTTCAAACTTAATGTATTTTTATTTTTAAACTATAATTAAATTTTTGATTATGTATATAAATTCATATTTATATTTTAATTTTTATTTTAATAATGTAAATAAATGTATTTTATTTATGTTTTTATATCAATTTTTTGTTTGTGGTCTTTTGGGTATATGAACATACCTCTAAGGTTCACATATTCTTTCAATATCTTCAAATCCTAGCTGAGAAAAATAAGATTCATTCATTACATTTCCCGACTGATAGATTTAATCAGAAATTCTCTCACAAAATAATTAGAAAAAACTAAGAACTATACCACATTACAGATTCTTAATATTATATGTTTAAACAAAATCAACAGGGGGTGCAATACTGATGAATCTTGTCTAGTGATGATCTCATTGCGATATAGATGCTAATGTACCAATTAATGCGGAACAAGTAATTAATAATCTCATATCAAATACACTGATTCTGAAATCTATTGCTAAAAGTGATAAGTTCATCTTATTCCAAAATTTGAAATATTTATTTTTGCTTTTAGACCTCCTCCAACAAACACAAACAAAGAAACAAGAATTTATAACCAATCTGATAAAAGTTATAATAAGTGATAGTGAAGTTGATGCTAAAGAGTATTTTTAAATTTCCATTTTTATTTAGTATTAATAAATCTCCTTCACAAAATCTTGTTATGTATTATTCAGGTGTGGAGCTATTAGTGGAAAAAATATATATTTCTATCTTTGAGCTCCAATCTCAAATTAATATTGATGTAGTATGTTATTTTTGTAGATTTCTCAATTGTTAAAATTACTTTTTACTATCAGAGTTATTATAAAAGATAATTACACCTTGGAATAATTCTTTCATATTAATAAGCTTTCTGAAATGGAATATCCAGAACACCATAAATTAGAAATCAAACGTCTGTCTCTTATACAATTGATACTTGAAACATCCAAAATATAAAAAAGAACAATTTCTGTCACTTTTGAATTCAAGGAGAAAAATTTCCATTTTTTGATGAAGTTTTTAAATTTGAATTGATTGAACAAAAGGTTTTTTTCCTTTTTTGATTTTAATATCAATTTATAAAATATCACTAATTTTAGCTCAAGTGGTCACTAATATTCTTTTATTGAAAGGCAATTACCTAGATTAATTATTAAATATTCATAATAAAAACAAAACAAGTTTATGATGATGAAAACTATATTAGTTGAGGGATTGAATTGGAAAGATGAAGTTAAAAATAACAATATTTGTGGGAATTACATCTGTATTTATACTTAGAGAATTTGATTTACTATATTCCTAGATTAATAAATTACAAGGTTGCATGATAAGATCACCCCCAACCCCCAATAATCATTTCTTTCAATCAGGTGCCCATCCCACATTCCAATATAAATTTTATTTCTTAAAACCTGTAAAGATATAATGAGGTATATAAGATGAAGCAAATAATTAGCTAAATTATAAGGTCTTCAGAATATTTTCAAGTATTTTCAAAACTCACTGTGTCCAAGGTATCTAAGTCAAGAATTAAGATATAGGTAGAAATCCTATACACAGCTTCAATGGTTTCAAATATCTTTTATGATTAGTTTTTGGTTCTTTTCTCTTACTTTAAATAAGATATGGGGCTCAGGATATCTTGATATCAGTTTAAATTATCTTTAATACTACTATCTAAGTAGCCTTGAGAGATATAAGAGTTCTCATTGAAAGTAACTTGATAACTTAATAAGTTTTTTGATTTGGTACTCATCACTAAATAACCTCAATAAGATATTGAAACTGTATAGAAGCTTGAAGCTCTAGTGAACCTTTGGATGAAAAAAATTTCAATCAAGGTCTATGAATCAGTTTTTGAGATAGATTTCTTATAAGTTAATATAATCAGATATCATTTATAAATTCAATTATTTGACACTTATTTGGTATTCTGAGAAAGCCCTCCTCAAGACTAACTTTCAATTCTTTATATTTGGCTTATTGAAATTTTGTGGAATGTTTGTTTTTCATGGAGGTTCTAAATTAGAACCATTTAATAAATTTTATAGCTCTTGTTTGAAGGATTAAAAAAGAGAAAAAAAAAGCTAGTACTTGAATCATTTTAAAAAATCTTATATGAGAGGTGAAGCTTAAGATCTGGCTCAGTTTTATAATTTTTGGTCAGCCATAACTCTGGATATTATTGACCAAATTGAGTAAGAAAAGGATTTTATGGAAGAGGAGAATTTTTCATTTAAAATGAATATTATTATGGCCCATATTTCCTAAATTTGTATTTGATCTTTCATGGCTTTTCTCATGATATACTAATTTGTGTAAAGATGCTGTAATGGTAACTAGGGATCTATTATTTAGCAAGGTACCTTTAGGTGATAAAATGTAGCAGTGTCCCTTTTGTGATAAAGCACAATCATTTTACCATACCTTGTAGTAATTTGAGGTCACACCCATTCTCTATTTCTGAGTTACAAACTGACAACCTTTATATAATCTATACAAGTAAATGTGAGCTATCTGTAAAACTGAAAATTCTAGGGATCACCAGAGGAAAACTTAAATTCAGCCTCAATAATTAAAATATTAGATTTAAATCGTATGATATTTGTGAACTTCTATAATATCATAATCAATTATTTTCCTTCAAGTAATACCAGTCCTAGTACTTGTGAGAAAATAATTCACAATGTGGAACATGAGTTTCAGTACTCATGGAAAGGTGTTCAATACCTGTAATAAAAGAAATACCAGAGGAAGTAAAATACTTGAATATATCAGTGAAAAGAAATATTTTGTCACTTCCGTACTTATAGAAACCCCCCCCCCCCCCCAAAAAAAAAAAAAACCTTATGTGAAGAAAGACAGCCAATACCAAATTAGCTAATATAAGTCAAATAAAAAAGCAGATTTAAAATGAAACATTGGGGAAAAAAGGATAAAATTTTAATTAAAGAAATTGGCAAGACATGAATGGGAAAAGTCAAAATGACGCTCAAACAACCAAACTAAAAGTTTAGATGTAACACATGCAGTAAAACAGTAACTAAACCTAACTAAAAGGCAGACACAATTCAGAATTTGCAAAAGATATTATTATGGAAACTCAAAAAGGTCTTCCAATGTGAAGTTGTTTCAATTGGGGTTAGAAATACACCTATAGGTGTCAATGCACAAACCATCGGAAACCAAACTGCAGTCATCATGCAAGATATTCTCAAAGTTTAATGAAAAAACCGCTATTTGTAAAGACGCATGCTGCAACAAAATAATTTGTATGTGCCTTTGCTAGGATTTGATTAACTGAATGCCTTTCAGAAAAAGAAGACTACTTGCCTGTATGGGTGTTCCTGGCACTCAGTTGAGGATCAAAGAAACCATGAAATAGAAATCCTCATATGAAAAATGTTAATTTTTGGTTTTTTGGTAGTCAATGTGAGCTGTGATGTTAGGTAAGCCAGTCGATTATGTGTCAAGTGGGGCTTGAAGGGCAGCAGGAGTTGTTGGATCCTCACAAAATTTTGAAGAAGCATATTTTCAAATGTATTGATTGAGGATTAATAGGTATCTTATCAATCATCTGTTCCATTTTTACCTCAATCTTGTGGGACAATTAAAACATCCAATATTCAAAGCTGGGCAGCTAATTAAGAACGGAGGAGCAGCAAAAAGCGGGGTTCAGGTTTACCAATGAACTGAAGCGCAAAACAATGGAGCTGAATTGGTGCCTTAATGCATTCATTTAAATAGATAGTTAATATTCGTCCTCAAGCTTAAAAGTTGACAAAAAAGGCTCTGAGGTTTAAGCTTTCCATAATTCATTTTTAAAAACATGATTTGATAGCTGCTAAGAGAATTTACATAAGTTAAGAAAGCATTTCCTCATCTTCATCATTGGCCTCAATTAAAACCATTGACTCTTCTTCAGTGCCAGCTGAAACGTTAAAATCATCCAAAATCATATTCCATGTTTTCTCAACGGCTTCGCTTGTGATGAAACTCGTTTCAGTGTTATCCTGAGAAAGAGGCAATGTCATATCTTTCATTTCTACATCCGAAAATTCTGGTTGAGGTTGCGAGTTTGTCGGAATTATAGTGTACTTCTGACACAGGAATCTTCGAAATTCGAGTAACAGTTTGTGAGGCCAGCTCTCGGTTAGAGTGATTTTGGCATTACCCCAATTTTCTGCATCCTCCATCGTCACTTCAGGACAACAGTTAGAGAAATTCTCGTAATCTAAATTCTGAGGTTGTATTTGTTCCATATTTCAAGCTAAATTCTTTACTTTCAGGGGAGGACGTCTTCACCATAGAAGAAAAAAAACTAGATTGATAAATGAGAATTTTACAGCCTTGAAAAAATTAAAGCGGAACTCACGTTACCAAAGTTAGTTGAGGCGATGGTAAATTACTTCAAAGTCTTATCTGTTGACTGGAAAGCTTGGGAAAGGGATGCCGACTAGTGCAAGTACTGTGACTTAAATATAACGACTTTTTTCAAAAAAGGAAAACCAAAAGAAGAGGAAAAAAGTCCAAAGAAAAGGAATAAATACTTATAGAAAGATAGAATCTTTCTGAAATAGAAGATTTATGACCGAAGTGCTTTTAAAAAAAAGTTACTGAGAGGTCAGGAAGTTTTGAGGCTTCACCACGTTTTTCTGACTTTTTTTAACAAATGAACAAAATTCAAATTAGACCTAAAGCGCCCTATTGTTTAGAGACGCTCATTAGAAATGGTAATCTGGAGGGATATACAGGAATTCAAATGCTTTCTAGCACAGGAAGTATAAAAATCAACTTTTCATCGCAATAGTTTCCTTTCAGCTCGGTAAACCTTTTAGAAACGACAAAAGTTGAGCCCCGCTGAGGTCTCGCGAAAAAAGGAGATTGAGCCTTCAATTGAGACATTATAACGCAATGGATTGGCTTTGTTACCTATATTGAAAAAACGGCACAAAGTAAGTTTTGTTGAAAGAAAAAAGGACCAACTATGGCGGATATTACTGAACAGCGCAGCTTAGTTGTTCAGTAAATGTGGGCAGGGTGTCATTGCTCAAGTCCCCGAGAAATGCGATTTTCAACGCATTCTTGACAAAAAGGCCAAATGCTCAGGTTTTTATTCGCGACAAGCTTTTTAAAAAGTGGACTACCGCGAGGTGTTTGCGAATTCTCCTATACTAATTCAGTTGGATCGAGCAATTGTTCTCAATGCCAGCTTTTTTCTTTGTTTTTGTACAAAGGGTTTCATCAAAGGCGCCATGTGGGACAGATCTCTTTTGGGGTAGGTGGGACAAACGCTGCCGGTCACAAGCCTGTGGATAGAAGTTTTCGCCATGGACACAATGTGGAGAGAACGGAGACCATCATCAGGGTGCAATCTTTGAGTGCCGTGCACCAACGGCTCCAAGGCCGCCAAAAATGAGAACTATCCATTGCACTTACACCATGTGGATGAAACCTTACCCATTGGCTCGTGGCGCTATAGGGTGTGGCCACCGGCCCCTAGCTGCTGGTAGCAAGGCGTATGAAATGTTCCAACTTCAATGTATAGGCTTCGGATGCATCTAGTGAGCCCAGCCGTGACAAAATCTTGCCTTTCTTGACATTGGAGAAGCTACTTAGGCAGTCGGCGTGTTGAATGTACTGTACAGTCGTGTGCAACAATTACATTGCGTCTGTTAAATTTGTTCTTGCGCCTGACTTTTAAAAAAGGAGTTTCTAAGGAAAGATTTATACGATTAGTTGAGCTTATAAAATATTCAAAACAAATTTAAATTTGGATGCCAAGGTATGAAAAAACCTGAATTTGGATTTTTCTTCGCAAATAAAAGCATAATTCTTCAATTTCAATATTCAATTTTATGGAAGAATGACACATATCAATATCTCACAGGTCACTATCAAAAATTGATATTTCCAAATTATAAATTGTTGAAACCATAGCAAATCTTCCAATTTTTTGGGATATTTTCAGAATTATATTTTTCACTCATGTTATAAAACAAAGATACCAAGTATGTGAAGAATTTTCTCCTTTCCAAAGCTGCGAGCTAATTGAGTTCAAACTATTAGTGAAATGGTTCAATTTTGGAAAAGGGGTACATAATTTGGAGTTTTGTGTGTAAAGAGCTGAAAATATTTATTAAGAGTGCTTACTATTGTTTATAAAGCTTGTTGCCAATATTTAGAGATAATGATTTAAGATTTAGAAGAAAGACTGCTCAAGTATACTCATATAAGAATCTGGGTTATTACTGTCTTATTATTTTCAAACAGTTTTTTTGGGAAAAACCTTTGAATTAATTTTTAAATCTTCATTGAAATTAATTTTGAGTGTTGAAGACCTAAAACAGAAAGCGAAATCAGAAAGATAAATTTGATTTCTGCTTGAGATGAAATTTAAAACAAAAAGAATTGAATCTAATGTTCTTCATTTTTGACAAAGGATATATAATGACACAATAACACAGTTTCATCATTTAATGAGCCCAAAAGGACTGAGTAAGGTAGGTTAAATATATTATGCTAAATAATAAGAACACTTATTTTTTTGAAAATTTAATTGAGATTTGTCAATTCAAAATAAAAATATTCCCAGATTGCCAGAAAATTCTTGTCTTATTTTGTTTATTTTGGTCTAATTTAAAAAATAATGGCAATTACCTTTTACTCTTGTAGAAAATTGATATTGAAGCAAAAAAATGGTATGGGGACCATTACAAAAAAGGGATTTCATCAAATTATTCGACTTTTTGTATGAGGATAGAAAGTTAAAAAAACTTATTAATGCTTTTATTCAATTTTTCTTGAGCTTAAGACATAAGCTTTGATATTCTAAAAATAAAACTAAACCTTTGTTGGGTTAATATTCATTGAGAAATGAAGATCAGTTTTTAAATACAAAATAAATAAGACTTGCTAGTAGTTAAATTTTTCATGTCAATAAAATAAAGATAAGGAGTTGTCCTTATGTGATCATTCTTAACATGACTTTTTATTTTTTTTAAAACTTGTTTAAACAAACCTTTGAAATTAAATTATTTGATTTTAAAGAAATATAATCAAAAAATTGAAAAAAACTCATCTGAATTTACTTTTTTACTTTCAAAAAAACAAGAGGGTTTTTCTCTGTAAATGAATATTTTTCTTTTCAGTTTCAAATTCAAGAAATGGAATAAAATTTATTTTGTTTTAAAAAAAGGAGGTATTATTCTTTAAATCAATACCATTTTAGGTTTCTTTGAATCAAATTACCAGCTAAAGGGTTTTTTTTTTGGAAAAAAGTAGAAAAAACTGATTTTTTGATTTTGAAGTAAGATTCAAACAAAGTTGAATAATTCTGGCTTATTAAAGATAAAAAAGATTTTTCAGAAAAATTATATGGAAATTAATTCTTTCATTATTTACAAAATTGTAGGGTTTTCGAAAATCCAAAACCATTAAATTTCATCGTAATGAATGTACCATTGAAAACATTGATTTTTTTCACAAATATTTTCCTTTTTTGGAGTCATTTTAGGTGTTAAATAACAAAAAAACACAATCTATGTCAGTTTGGAAATTTTATTTTAGCACAAGAAACACAAAAGACATAAACTAAACTTTATTTCCCCTTACTTTCATGAAAAATGAATCAAATAATTCAAAGAAAGATGTTGAAACTGTTTGGTAATTAGGAAAAGGAGTAAAACTGTTAAAAATTTGAATAATTGAATTTAATTTTGGTTATTTCTTTCAAATTACTGTTTCAATAATAAATGTATCAAGAACTCTCAGCTGTAATCAGATTTATTCATTTTTATTTTGAATATTAAATAAGGCATTTACAAATAAACTATTGAAAAAACCGCTCTTTTAGTAGAAAATTTCATATTTGAGATAAAGACACGAAAAACTGACATTCAATACACCACAACAGTGAGAGGACTGATTAGTTGGGCTTCATTATGGTACTCAAAAATCTTCAAAAAAAGCTAGTCTTATCTTTACAGTAGCCATAATTGTATTGAAAATTGTTTTGCTTGAGAACCTATACAGAATATACTTCAGTATGTCTGTATCGTTTCTTTAGTATATAAAATCAGATGTAGAAGGTGAGAGCTTATTCTAGAACCTCTGAGGCATTCAAAACATGGGAATTTGATGGCATTAACGCCAAAAACAAAAGAACTCAATGAAAAATAAAGTAAAATAAGAAAAAAAGAAAAAAGAAAACATTAAAAAAACAAAAATTATAAAAATAATATCAAATTGGAAAAGCCTTGTGGCCTCAGAACTTTACATAATTTGATTAGTAAATGTGAATTATTTAAAGTTATTCTTGCTGAAAAGTATGTATTTCTTAGCCCTATTGAAACCCCTTTAAAGTGATGAGCTTAATTCGGGTGCATCCAAATAATTTCAAACTCTCAGTAAAAGAAGGTAAACTTTGCTCTATTGATTTAGAAAGTGGTATAATTTTAATTTAGTTTGAATCTGGTGGCTCTTCAGAAAATTGTTGGAGTTTTTTTCTAAGCTTTTTAGCATAAATGATAAGGTTGGGAATATCAGGTAATAGAGCCCCTTCGGTTGAAATGGTCAAGTTTTGATTCAATTATGTTATGATTTAGCTAAAGATTTGGGGCATTGATCTAGCAATTAGCGCTCTAAATTTGTTGAAAATGTATGAAAAGAGACTAAATTATGTCTTATTTTGAACCAAGGTGGACTCATGAGTTTTAGAAAACAAACCTTAAAGACATGGTTCCTGAGTAATATTCTGAGGTACTTCAAAGCTTCTTAGCCATAAAAAGTAAAGCCATCCTAATTTTAGTAAGATAATATTTTTTGGAATAGTTAAGTTGGCAGAAGAAATTTCGCAAATTCAAAAGAAGAAAAATAAAATATATGGCCATTCTGCTTCATCAGTAAAGTGTAAATTTGTAAGGCCTGGTTTATTTTTGAATATTCAAGTTGAAATATGATAAAGGTAGCTTTGTAAAGTGGTCTTATTAAATTTAATAGAATAGATAGCTTTTCTCATCCGAATGGGGTTTAGTTTTTAGGATTTTCATTGAGACTATTGTGAAAAATAGGTTTTACACCTCTTGCAGGGTCAGAGCTCCCACAAAAATATTATATATAGGCTTAAATCTAGTAAACAAATTTCTCAAAAATCTGAAGAATTGATTGGATTCAAATTATGTAAAAAATATTTAATGCTGTGACTGATTCTGCTTTCTATGGTGAGCTTTTAAGTATTTACAATCAAAGCCAAGAAATAAATGAAAGAGTTGATTAAGACTCCAAGTGGCTACTATTGAACACATATTTGAGCTGTGTGGTGTCCACAGGTCAATGATTTTGATTGGCTGGAGCTGATATTGATGACAAATATCAAGAACCTAGTGAGTTAAGGCCATCATGCGTGGCTGGGTGAGCTATCTGGATAAGAAGGCTACACTATTAATTCAGGTAGGTAATTCTAGGAGATTTATTAGAATCTTATGTTCAACTAATTTTTTTGAGGAATGGTTTTTAATGATACATAATACATATTAAAGGCTTATCTTGTGCATTTGAAACTCTGAAATGGTTTGCAAGCAATGGAGCTTAGTGGTAACCTAGATTCAAATATGAGTTAGTAAAGGATTTATTGGGAGCAACAGAACCAGTTGTTACCTTCTGGTTTTGTCAGACTTCATAAGATCAAAGTCCATATAGAATAATTGTCTATAAAGTGCCCAGTGAATGACATAAAGGAATTCATGTTGGGGATTTTGCAAATGATGGCAATTAAAGAGATATAACTTTGAGAAATATGTTACATTTTTTTCTAATTGAACTAGTCCCCCATTTAATAGTTTTCTTTCAAGGATGTGCATTAGTACACAATTCTGAGAAATATTACTGTAAAATACTCTGAACTAGCCAGTGGCCCATTCAAGTAGAACCCATGCTAGATCCAACCCCAAAATTTCTCAGAATAAGATTGAAACTTGGATATATTTTGCAAGATAATTCAATTAAAACTTGTTATATTCTGTAATATGTCTCTGTCAGCCTGTGACTCAAAACCAGAGCACAAGCATGACAGCCAAATACCATAAACCAATGGTAAAGCCAAGATATCACCAAAACATGAAGCTGAGCCAAATCAGTGCAAAAGGTATCAAAAGAAAGTTGAAACTCACCTCTTTCCAAATATTCAAGTCCCATCATAATAGGACAAAGAATAACAAAGTTATTCCTGCTCAAAGTTGTTTCTGAGCATAAACCTTAATTTTCATCTCTCATCTGAAATCCAGAAGAATACACTTAACACCATCAAATGGGTATTCAGAATGAAGCTCAAATTCAGGGATATCCAATGGTACTGGAAAACTTGAGCTAGCATCAGAATTACTGAAGTTATGACCAAAATAAGGTCAAATAAGGGGGAATAAAATATTCAACTCTCATCTAGCTTCTACAGTTTTAGTGGGAGATACCTAAATGGGAGCTTTTTGGAGAGATAACAATAAGGGCTACCTGATGGTGCCATGAATTCCCCCACATCCTATCTAGAACAAAAGTTATGGAGCAAACAAGCTCCATACAGCTTTAAGAAAAATCTTATATATGTACAAAAAATCTTGTACATGGCATAACTTTGCCATATTTAATGATAAGAATATCAAGTGAGGTATCATTGTGTAGAGTACATCCAGGGCTACACAATGAGCCAACTTTGAGTTTTATATCTCAAAAACTGACTGAGCTATAGCAGGTTTATGGTTAGAATCCCACAATTGGGCCAATACACCTTCTCTGTGGGATAGTATCCTACAACTCTGATTATGAGGTGTCAAACAGACAAAGAACCTTTTTTATACTTCAATACCTCATAGTTTGGTGAATAATGGGGTCCCATACAGGTTCTGTACAGCATTCTACGTGTAATACACCAGGGCAATTTTCGTGTGACTGGTTAGCCAGTAACTTAATGTGTCCTTTCTGTGACTTTAAAATATCTCTTAATGTGAAATTAATATAACCAAGATATAATTATACGATGACCTAAGAAAAGCCCAAATATTACCTTCATGAACTTCAGTATTATATTTTTCTTTCACAGCTGGATTAACTCAATATATGATTAAAAGAACCTTTCATAATTTAACAATAATATTTGCAAAGAAAATTACATGGAGCAGAAGTGGGTTATTTCAGTATTTTGAGCAGCATCCTTTTCTCCTCAAGAACCTATTATTCAGAATTTACCCCCCTTTGAAATGTTTGAGATATCAATAAATATTGTATAATTTGTGTTTATAGATTCAAAAAGAAAGAAATTCTCCTTTTCCCTTTGAATATTCATATTAATTTTAATGAGCTATTTTATCACTTAATGGGATTCCAAATTAGGCTATGACCTCAGTAATTCTCTGTGAGCTATGTGATATGGGAAGAATATCTTTCAATTAAGGGAGGAAAAAAATGGGAATTTGATCAATTAACAATTAATATCTATTGTTTAAGAGCACAATTTATTGCAGAAAAAAAGGTCATCATGTCTTGATATGAGCCCTAAATGTTCCATTGAGAGCACATAATAAAAATTGATAAATATCCAAATAACAGAAATTATGAAATGATTTTAGCAACTAATATCAAGAAGGCTCAGCCATACCCATATATTCTAAATTCAAATATTTTCATCATTTTAGCTTGTTATACACTTCCCTCTGAAACAGAACACACCACCAACAATTTCTGAAAGAAGCTCTGTGGACAAGAATGAATAGTTTTCTGACAGATAAGCAATGGAAATCCTTGGAGGTTTTAAAGAGTATTTGATAAGATCCACCTTTCACATGAAGAAATAATTGTAATTATAAAAAATGTGCTTAAGTTTCATCTTTCAGGTGAAGAAAAGCTTCTTCATTGTATTGAAATTTCCAAAAATTCAGAACATATGTTTGGTAAAAGCATTTTTTCTACATTAGTATTTTCAATATACAAACACTTGTGTCCGCAGTAATATGTTTTGGTGGATTTTTTTTTATGAAACTGTTTTTGGTTTTTGGTGCAAATTTTACATAATCTACCTCAAAATTCAATTATTTTTGAATAATATCAGAAATTTAGTAGTAATTCAAAGATGTTCAACCAAAAAATTTAAATTTAAGCTTAAAGATGAGAAATTTGGGAATTATTTTTTATTAGAAATTAATCTTCACAAGTATTTTGGCTACTCCATAAATATAACATTACTTTCACTCTTTGTCAAACTTTATATTATATATGAAGTATGCCACTAGAACTTAAAGTTTTGCATTCTAATTCCTGGGAAAAAATTAAATCATTAAGTTTATTCCCTCCTATAAGGTTTATATTGAACCCAACTTTTTTCAAAAGGAATATGTGAGCTACAAGTTTCCTTTAGGCAGGAAAAAGTGAAAGGTTACTCAGATGCTATAGAGTGGTGTGCACATGAATTATATTCTCTGCTTGAAAGTACATCTTCAATTATAATTTCTGTTGCCCCACTCACTAAACACTACTACTAATGATAAATTTCAGACCATTAACCATTACAAAATTGGAAAATGTGAGTGTTCTTGCATAGTTAATATTCCAAAAAATATCAAATGACAGCTGAGGTTCTCCATCAGTTTCTTTCTTTTCCTCTAATGATGAACCTCCCTCCAAATATGATTAAAATTATTTCACAATTATGCTCAAATACATGGAATCACTCAGCTTGTTTCCATTGGCTTTCAGGGATAGATAATCAAAATAATATCTTCCTATACTAAAAGGTTTGGGGGTTGGTTTATATCACCTGGTGTAGACAGCCCCCACAAGGTAGCTCTAAAATCCAGAGGTAATTCATATATGGTATTGTAAACGACCCCCCACAACCAGCTTCAAATGGCTGGGGGTGGTTTGATCATGCTAGTGTAAAAGGCCTTATGACACCATCTCCAAGACTGTGGATTTGGTTACAAAAAGGTTGTATGAAAAAAACCCTCAAACCAAATAGAAATTGGAGGGGTGCTGTTTCCAACAACCCCCCAAAGCCAGACATAAAAGGCCATGAGGTTGTTTGCATCAGCTAGCTCAAACAGCCCCCTCAAAACAGTGGCAAATGTACGGGGTTGCTTGCATTAGCTAGTGAAAACAACCCCCCAAAACTGGCTGCAAAAAGGTGGGGGATTGTTTGCACCAGCTTCTGCAAAAAACCCCACGAAACAAGTAGTAAAAGTCCTGGGGGTTGTTCGCATCAGCTAGCATGAACAACCCCCCAAAACAAGCAGTAAAAGGCCGGGGGGTTGTTCACATCAGCTAGCGCGAACAATCCCCCGAAACAAGCAGTAAAAGGCCGGGGGGTTGTTTGCATCAGCTAGCGCGAACAACCCCCCGAGACAAGCAGTAAAAGGCCAGGGGGTTGTTCGCATCAGCTAGCGTGAACAACCCCCCAAAACAAGCAGTAAAAGGCCGGGGGGTTGTTTGCATCAGCTAGCGCAAACAACCCCCCGAAACCGGCTGTCAAACACCAGGGGGTTGTGAACACCAGCCTCTGCAGTGTTAGGATATTGCAGGTGGGCCCTGGCGGCACCAGTCAAGCAAAACACTGAGGCATAATGGGTGGTTTCTCTCTACAATAGGAGAGCCCCCATGGATCTTAGCAAGGAGTGCCTCATTGCCTGCCACATGGGTGATTTGAACCCGTGGCAAAGTGAGAAAGTAGTGCAGATGCAAGGCTTACCAGCTAAGAGAGGAACAATTGCATGTTGCAAGTTCATCCACAATTTTGTATTAGTTTTTTTCAAATAAACTATTTTTGTACTAGTTTTTTTCAAAAAAACTATTGTTGTACTAGTTTTTTTCAAATAAACTATTTTTGTACTAGTTTTTTTGAAATAAACTATTTTTGTACTAGTTTTTTTCAAAAAACTATTTTTGCACCAGTTTTTCTTCAAAAAAATATTTCTGTACTAGTTTTTAGCAAAAAATCTTTTTTGCACTTGTATTCTTGAAAAAACCATTGTATTATTTTCTTAAAAACACTGCTTTTTTGATTAGTTTCTTCCAATTGATTGTTTGTTTACTAGTATCTTCAAAAAAGTGTTTTTTTACTACCTTATACTATTCTTCCAAGGGTCTTTAAAAAAACTATTTTCAAATAGTTTTGCAAAAACAAAGTTTACCTAATTTTTTTATAAATGACTTTTTTGAAAGAAGGTAGTTTCGTGGAAAAAGAACAATTTTTTCAATGTTACCCTTTTCTTTGTCAAAGAAACCAGCTAAATTTCCAACATAAAAACACTTTTCTGTAATTTTAGAAGCAAAATTGATTTTTCTAGGAAAGCTTTCCCAAGTAACTTGTTATTTTGAAAATACTGTTTTTTCCTCAAGAATATAGATTTCTTTCAAAAGAAACTTTTTTCAAAAAACTAAGAATTCCAAAAGAACTATTTTTTCAACAAGAAAATATCTTTCTGTTGAAAGTTGTTATCTCTTTTTCAATAGAACTACATTTTTCAGAAAATCTATTCTTTTTTTCAAAAAAAACTGTGACCTTGCAAAAGACTTTTTCAAAGAGTATTTTTTTGCAAAAGACCTACTTTCTCTCAAAACCTGTAATTTTATTCAAACTGAATCATTTGATTTAAAACTCCAACTTTGAAACAAGAAAGCTTTTTTTTGCAAAAAACTCCATGGAATTCAACTTAAGAAAACAAGATTTTTCTACTAAGTAAAGTGTTCTTTCAGAAAACTCTGATTTTTGTAGAAAAGAAAAAATATTTTTCTTATCAAAAATACTTTTGAAAAATGATTCTCATCATTACCCAAAGTAAAAGACCTTTCTTATCCAAAAATTAACTTCAGAAACCAAAATTTGAAAATTATGAAGGGATTATTAAGCAATAAGATTTGTAGTTCTCATAGAAAAACTAACTTTTAATTTCTTTGGATCACACTTAAATGAAAAATACTATCTATCAATCTTTCATAAAGAAATTAGTTCATATGCATGAAGAACATTATATTTTGGATCAGAAAATTTCTAATTTATAACTTCTTTTATTTATACAATTCACCAAAAATCAGAAAAGTATTAAATTTATAGCATCTATTTAATTATTTCTTGCTTCAAGCTATTTGTAAAATTCAAAATTATGTTATTCTCCTCCATTCCTTGAACATATCACTTAATTCACTTTCAGTGATCTTAATAAGTACTCTTCTCTTCTATGGATTCAATTTGGTTCTCTTAAGAGGTTGGGAATTTCTTTTTTTTCAGTTTCCTGAAAAAAATATAAATACTAAATTCAGTATATTTTAAGAACACAAATGGGATTAACATTTATTATCTAATGAATAATTTCTTCATTTATGTCAGATACTCTTGTAAATTACTCTCATTGAAAATCCCTGAACATTCTGTAAATTAAATGAAGTGAAAGCTTACTTGTGGGAAGTCTAAGACTCTAGAGTAAAGGTGAGTAAAATTTGGATTTTTGGAAATTTTTAATGTTGGATTCTTTTATTATTATAATCAAGTACTTCTCTTGAGAGAAATTAAAACACTTTATTTTCACCTAATAAGAATAAAAAAGGAATACTCAAGTGATATAAGGGTAAAAATAAAGGCACATATCAAGAACAAACAAAGTATGCTAAATCTCTCTCCTGGTAATAATGTGTGACTGGCCAGCAGGTTACACCAAAAATGCCCTGGTGATACATCTCAGAAAAGGGTTGTGTGGTGCCCAGATGAAATTTTTCACCCTGTATTGGTGAAGAATTCCCAGATTTAATACAGGCTATACAGGCATTGTGAAAGCCACAAGCCAATGCTTGGAAGTGAAAATTCTTCACTTCCTCTACATGGAAAGGTCTAGGAGACTTTTTCATCAAAGTTTAGGATAAAAAGGTGCCTTTTCTACACCAGAAAAGGTTTCCTCATCCTGCTCTTGAATTCCTACATAGTAAAACTGTCAAAAACAGTTAAGATTTTGGAAAATAATCAGGTATGACTCTAATTTTAGGTATTTTAGTCTTTATGATAATAATCCAATTGGTAAAGCTGAACCCAGGGCTTTCAACAGCACTCACCACCACTAAACATCTTTTAGTAAAGCCCTTATATTTTAATTAAATTTTTTTTTTATAATTATTATTGGTGTCACAGTCATGGTTTAGGTTGTAAATACTATTATTATCACCTCTTCATAGACTCAGACTGACAGTCTCAATTAATGAAGAAACATCAGGAATAACTTAGAGTATTATTTTCAGTTTTTTTATAAGCCTTGAGTCAATTCATATCTATTGAAAAGCCTAGAATTATATGAATCCCATTGAAGTTTCTTCAAAATAGATCAATAAATTACTTCTTAGCTTATTTGAAAGATTCAAAAAATTAAATTCAATATGAAGTTGGAATTTTTAAGATAAGTTCTTAATGATATTTTAATATGCCAATAACATTCTTAGTGAAGATACACATTGATTACCAAATAGGTGTGCTTCTGAGCTTTAGTTACAAGTAAAATATGACCTTAACTTTCTGAAAAAGACACCAAAAGAAATAAAACTCATGTCTTACCCCATTTACTTTATATTCAAGGTACTTCAAGATTTTATACTCAATATGATTGATAATTGAATCTCTATAGATATATAAAACACTGTTGAAGATGATCAATTATGGAAACAGGATAATTTTCATATAATATTGGAAAGAAAAAGAAGCTTTCCTCCTTTAATACTATTTATGAATATTTTTTCTGAAAAAAAATCATAATTATATTAAAATCATGTGATATTCTACAAATAACTTATATCATATAATCATAATCTTTCCATTACAGATGATCAATAGTAAAAAGGTGTCAGTTTCTATTGAGAAATAGTCTAAAAATTCTATTTTTAAATTTTTCAAGGCTACATTTTTGTGACAGGGGCTCTTGGAATCCAAGAGTGGCCTAGGACTCAATGAATAAAAACATAATTGGGGGGTCTGAAAAGAATTAACCATGAGAAAATTGGCTATAAATGCAAGAAGGTGTTGCATTTGGAATTTTAAATGGGAGAAACATTGGATTCAGGTGGAAGACAGGAAAGAAATCCAATTTTAAAAACAAATTTTTGGAATAACTTCAAGAAGCATATGCAAGCCACAAAGCTTTGATTTAGCTACCTGAATACAATTTCTTTGTCAGGCTGGTCAAGACCCAATAAACTCAAACTAAATTTTAAAGGATTATTTCAATGACTCATTAATTTTATTTTTTTTTCTTAACTAATATCATTTTATTAAAAAAAATTCAACCTTCAAGATATTTTTCAGAGGCTTTTACATGAATATTACAGCTTCAACAACTCATCCATTTGACAAAGTAGCTGAAAAAAATTTGAAACCGCAACAATTTTAAGCATCAGTCTTCAATTATTGAGAAAAAATCACAAGGAATTGAGTATTTTCTTAACATTTAGATATTATGCAAGAGTTACCCAAAGATAAAATCTGCTTCTCTCATTAAGTGCTGTATCAAGTGAGAAATTATATCCTTTAGTTTTATTCTCTTATTAAAGTAAGTTTATTCATTTAAAATGAAAAAGAACCCAAACTTTAATAAAAAACTCATTAAAAGTAGGGCATCCTAAAATATAATATACCTCGAGTAAATATCACCAGTATTTTAACCAATGAAATTCTGTAGAGGAAATTCACTCACTCATAGCTATAATTTAGGAAGCTTGAAAACAAAAGTTCCTACTTTAACATTTTAAGTGATGAGTCGCTCTATGAGAAAAAACAAAGCTATAAATTAAGAATTACTCCAATATTGAGAAAAAGAACCATATATTAAACATAGAATTGTTAGTGTAGTTTCTCTCGCAATTATGAGCTTGTTTGAGCTTTGTACAATTGAGTTTTTTCTTTTCGGAATACAGAATTAGTTATTAATTGATATAGTTATTTTGGAATAGGTTTTTAAATTCATCATCTTGATTTAATGGAATAATGAAATATGTCAAAACCAACAATAATATTTTTGAAAATTGTTAATTTTATGAATTATCATTTTGAAAAAATGAAGGTAGAAGCTATATAAAAATTGAGAGTCTAGCTCTGATACTCAATATTTATGTATCGTATATGAATTGAATTCAAATATATGTGTTGAATTTGAATAGATATAACATTAATCTATTGATATAGTGAAACTGAGTCTTCATCAATTGATTTTTTATTGGATGATATTTCCTAAATATCATTTTCCATTTAGTTTAAATTTTAATTGTGTTTTCTTCCTACATTCCCTAGGAACTCCTTTCTTTAGCATTAATGAGATCTCAATCTATTTTATAATAATTCTAATGTATGGAGAGTTCTCCATTTGTTTATAAATGGAAACTGTACTTTTTTTTAATGGTTTGATAGGTTTAATTATTCAAAAGAAATTTTGACTCTCCAATACTAAAAAATGAAAAAAACTTTATTATTAAAGTTAATTGAGGCAATAAATTTACAATATCTCTAAGATCAATTTTTTTTTTGCAAAGTTATGCAGGTAACCTATATAAACTCTGTTCAGAAATTCGATTAAATATAATATGAATATTAATTAGTTATTGGAAATTATTAACAAAAATTTCTTTCTGAAAAAATGAAAAATCATTCAATTATTTCCCAATACCTGTGAGCGATGAGGCTTTGAAAAAGAGATTTGGATAGGTAAGTGTTTTTACCAAATTTTTCTCTCTAGTTCGATTTATAAAGCCTTTGGGAGATTTGTGAACCGTAATATAAACTGAAGAATTGCTTTAAGCCTAAAATACTAATAAGTTTGTACTAATAAGCATTTTGCAAACCCAGTTCATGAAATTATAAAGGAGTCCCATATCAATATTTCTAATATTAAATATAAAAGAGAACCTTTTTTGACTTCTGGTATCTATACTTAGTAAAAGCTAAGGATCTTGATTAGGCTGATATATCTTAAGTGATGGGCTACAGAATTCAGATTGAGCTTTTTTGGAAGTAAGCTCGAAGTGATTCAGATATCACTTCACAGCTGTATCCAACCAGCTTCAAAATATGACCATGATAGCCTTATCAATATTGAACTTGAATTCATTGAAAATTGAGCAAGGAATTTACCCTTCTTTTTATCAGTTTTGAATGGTAATTGATTGAAATTTTTCTTTCAGAAATATATAAACTCACAAATAAGACTCTTTGTCATAAATTGAATTGATCACACATCTAATTTGTGTTAAATTTTAAAAATCATGAAATTGCTACTAAGCGTTGAACGCGTAAAATCACAATCTTGAGTTTAATCTTAACTAGATTTAAGAAAAACTACACTGAAGTAAGATTTCTGAATTTTGGCTCAATCCTATGAGCAATATATTCAGATGATTTTCAGAGATTAGGTGACTTGGTCCTCATTTTTCAAGATCCAATTAAATATTAAAATTTAAGATTGATATGATAAGTAGGGTATTCAATTAATAAATTCATGGTAATCATTTCCCCTATTTTTGCTTTTGAACTTCCATATTTTCGCTAATGATTGTTCTAAAGTAAAATCAACACAAAAAACCCGCAATAATTCATTAAGAGAGTTTTTTTCTCAAAAAAATCAAATCAACGGATGAAATTACCTCAAAGAATAAGTGATAAGAAGTATTATGAAATTTGTGCTATATTTTACCTATTACTATAGCTTAAATTCCTTCTAATTTTTTTCAAAGAAAAAAATTCCAAAAAACTATATTTCTGATTTTTTTCGAACTGAGTGGCTTTATTGACTTTGTTTCACTTTTTCACTTTACCATCAAATGTTTAATTTGCACTATGTCATTTTTTGATATTATTCTTTTTGGTTTCTTCCTTTTTTCAAGGTATCTGACATTTTTTAACCTTTTAGCTTTCCGAATTCGCATAGGTTTATTATTTTTAAGGTTTATACTGAAAGCTACAGTATAAGGACCTTCGAGGCGCTTTACTTTAGCTCCTGCTACTTGTAAAAATGATTAACCATTTTCAAAGTAGCGAGCCCCTTAAATAATGCATCTTTAAAATACTCAAACATGTAAGTTTTGTTTCAGTAGAAGAATATTTTTGAAAGACCCTTCTTCTTCTATTTTAAATCAAAAATAAAATTTTAAAAGACTCAAGTTAATTAATCCTTTCTTTTCAAGAAACAGAAATAAGCATCCTACTTATGAAAAAATATTTATGGTCCTCATCTATGATAAGAGGAATCAGAAAAAGAAATAAAAATAAAAATAATGATAATACTATACATAAGAGAATAATAAATAAAGAGGAATATACAAATCTTTATATATTTTTTTGTTTTTGAAAAAGCTCATTTCAGAAGAAATTCAAGTATTTTATTTTATTTCTTTTGAATACAAGGGAAAATGAATATATAAATTACAAAAAAGGTAAAATTGTTCTTCTCAAGATGAGGAATTCATTTTGAAGAGGCAATTTTTTAAGCCATCGTTCAAAGAAAAAAAAAAGAATCAATATTGGTATACATTATTAAAAGGTGACATATAAATTCCAATAGAAGCTTCCTTCCTTTTATACATTTATTTTCCTTATTCAGACTCTCAAAAAGAAGAAACAAGGACTTCAAAGTTAAAAGAATATATATAGTATATAACAGTTTTATGAAGATGATAATAGAATTAAATGACATTTTAACCAATCAGAACTTAAGATATTCCATAAGATATAATATATATATATAATATTAAATCAAAAAAATGAGAATAAAAAAATATTCTAGTGGCTCTGAATATCCTGAAATATCAACATACATTTAAATCCTGAGAAAAACCTATCTCAAAGGAAGGATTAAAGCTAATTTTCAAATTAAAAACCTGCTCTAAGGTGCAGCCACTTTGCTCATGATGATGAAAGGGGGAAGTATTATAGTCTTATTTATTTGATGAGGATGAAGTAAAAATGATAATAAAGTATAAAGAAGCAAATGGCCAAAGGCCAACCAAGGAAGTCCCAAAAACATTGCTTCAATGTTCTCAGAAGGAATAGAGGAATTAGTAACAATATGACCACGAATATCTTCTGAAAAGGTAGGGGAATAAAGGAGGTGTCTGAATTGAGATTAGGGGTTTTAAAACATGAAAAATCACAAGTTCCACATTTTCAATTTTCTCTCAACAAATTACTGAATTCAATTTTTCTTTTTCAAAATACCACACCTCATGAGTTATGGTATTTTGAGTCACCCTAAACCAATTTTTTGGCTCTTAAATTCTCAATTGATTACACAAGATCCTGAGTATTGTTAAGAATTAGTATAAGCATAAATTTTTTCAAAGGTGAATGTATTTTTCCATAAAGTTTAACATAACTTCATCTTTACTGTTCAATAATACATCTTTTTTTAATTTATTCATAAACACCCACCAAGAACTCAAAAAAGCAATTCAAGTTTCAAAATGAAAAAATTTCAAATATCCCATCAATATCTCTGCTTAAATTTGATATTTTAGCAGCAAAATCATCACAAGCCACTGAAATTAAATCTAATGAATAGCCTGAATATGATATATGGGTTTTGCATTCAATTTATCAAAAACATACCTTGGACTTTGGTGGTTCTTTTTCTCTCCTTATATCTTTAAAGCAGGTAATCTGGAAAGTATCCCTTATAAAAAGCTCAAGAAGCTATGTTGTAAAGCATACATCTCATTTATTTATTTGATATCTCTTATTTGAAAGGATAAAAAAATTCAAAAAAACATCAATGTGAGCCATCAATTCAGATATCAGTGGCCCATTAAATAAATGGCTGCAATGGTAATGGTTCATTGGCTGGGAAGATTGAGGATATGTTTAGTATCAGCCATGGTGAAGTTGTTCTATATGCACAAGGGTCATTTAATGATTAATAAATACAAGTAGAAAATACATCTCATGGACAAATGAGAATTAAAGGATTGAAATTTTACTAGTGATGAAAGCTGAAGTATTTACTGATTTTGTTGGATTTATTGATGGTACCCTCGTTTAATTATCACAAAGGCTACCTAATTATGGAAAACTTCATTATTATCACAAAAAGAAGTATGTTTGGTGCTTCTCTTGTTCATGAATATAACAGAAAATATCATTCCATTTGAGAAACGTTTTGAGTGAAACTTATAATTCTTTCTATTTGATTGATCCATGTCAGTCCAGTTAGTATGAAATTTGAATTTTCATCTTCTTCATTTTGTGTTAGATTTCTAGAATAAGTACATTACTGAAGTGTATATGAAAATAAGAGGATACATAAAGGGCCTGAAAGATATCTTTCCAAAAAGAAATATCTCTTGGCTGACTCAGCTTATGGAAGCTCAAAAAAAATTATTCCAGAATACAAAGGAAATGCAGAAAATAATTCAGAAGATAGTAAGTTCACCTTTGGCTTTGGAAAATCACAAGTAAGAATGGAACATGAAAATGAAATACTTAAAGGTCAATTTTCATCCCTCAGGAAAATAAGAAATAAAAATCAAGTACAATTCTTCATTGATTGGGTTTTTAGCTATTCAATTGTTAATAAGATTTTGGAAAATTTTGGAAATGAATGGGACAGGATTTATGAAGAGAATGATCCACCATCCCTTCAAAATGTACCTGATTTGGTCAATGATGGACACTCTTTCAAGATGTGGGGCCACATAAAGCTCTTAACCTTGGTATTGAATGATATTATTAATTAAAACAGAAGCTAATTAGAAACAATTTCTATGCAATATTTTTCTTTGGAATCATTTGAAAAAAATCCAATTTGCAGTTTTTTTCAATTTAGCAGGGTGTTTGAAAGAAATATTTGTAATAAGAGTTCTCAATAAGCTTTATATTCAATTTGTTTTGAAGCTTATTGGAAATTTAATTTCTTATTTCAAAATTTGAATGAACAATTCTATTTACTATCAAATTTTGATTATAAAATCATAATTAATCTAGTGAATATTTCTATATTTATTTTTCATATGTAATTTCAAAGAGTAAATCTAAATTATGTATAAGTAAAATCAGTCCTATTTTGAATGGAGCACTGATAATCAAAAAATAATGTGGGAAATCTTCCTTCATTAAGTGATCGAAAAATACTAGAGGTGTTTTGGGATATTTTTGTTGACATTGAGAGCCTGACAAAGTTCCCACTAGAGCCACCTCGGGGATATAAAGTGAAATGTTGTATCTTTCCAGAAAACCATACCATTTACAAAATATTAGGACTATCACCAAGTCAATTGGCATGCAAAAGATGATCCAAAAAAGCAAAGGATTCAGAAAATAAATTGTGATCTTTAAGAGAAAGCTGAAGATTTTGTTTATTGATAGGAATGAAGAGAAAATATGAAATATCTGAGCCATTGTTATCAATTTAAAAAGAACTCTAAAATTCATCAAGATTATAGATAAGGTCATGAGAAAAAGATTCATAATTGAAGAAATTAACCTCTTGATAAATTTTTAGATTTGAATAAATTTTCTTGGAGTAGAAACTTCAGCCAATATTAACTTGAACATCTCAAGGAAGGTTTCATCCTATTGCATACATGAAACCATGAATATTATTGCCACATTGTTGCAATTTTCCAAAAAAGTCTTTCTACTTTGAAAAGTATTTGGAAAGGAACTGGATTTTGTATTTTTTCCCAAATTCCTTTGAGTAAAAGGTTGGAGTTCTACAGCTGAAAAAACATTTTCAGAAGATATATTTGATAATTCAGCATACAAAAATCTGAATTCATGATTGATGTTACAGGAGGTTCTTGTGATATAAAATGAGAATTAAATTGCTTTGGCCATCCAAATCGAGAGAAATTCTGTTCTTTCTTGCTCATTTTTAGGAATTGGATCGAGGTAAATATTCTAAAAAGGTGTCCTTTTTATATTATTTTCAGACTTCCCATTTCTTCTGATTGAATGTGATGAGCTCTTGGCCTAATTTAAGCTACACCAGGATAATTTGGGTGATTTTTTATGGGATCGTTTGATTGATTTTAAATTAAATTCAGGTTATATATGAGAATGAAAGTAGTAATAGAGACTTATAATGGAAAATGGTTTTCTATTTGGAATGTTTTAATAATTATTATTTTAAAATTTGAAACAATTCAACTATGACCAACAAACTATAGCCAAAATATCTTGGTTTAGCAATTTAATCATAAGCAACACAAGTCAGATTAAAATGAAACAGATATGTAGCAATGATAATTATTGAATAAAATCGTAATATTAAATATCCAAGAAATAGAAACAATAAAAGGGTTTCAGAAAAGAATTAAACCAGGTTTTCAACCCAAAAGAGAATATAGGGGGAATAGAGATGTAGAAAAATGAATCTGATAAAAGATTTAGCACTTGGTCTTTAATACAAAAAATATAATAGTCAAAAGGTATATCTACAAATGAGAAAGAGAACCAAGATATTATGAGAAAACAGTGAGGTTTTCGGAAATTTATAGGCTTTGATCAAAATGATAGAATTAGTTCAGATTAATGAATAATGTTGTTGGATTAAGAGGGTATGATTGATATAAATCAGTTTTCAATTGATTGAATATGATAGCTTGAAATTCAGTTGAAAATTGAAAAAAATGAGAACTCTTGAGATTGCATCTGGTAATTTACTTCTGTTTAGAAAAAACTACATTGCAGCATTCTAATTCAATAGTTATGTAAATTTTATTAAGAAAATGTGTTTAACATATCATGAGAAGTAGCTAAGAAATTTATAAACGGCTCAGTATCAATCTAAAAAACACAAAATAAGAAGTATTAATAAGCCTTATAATTACTTCTAGCTCTGATGCATACTGTCCTGAGCTCACCATGGCAACAGTCAAATAAGGATTTATTTGTTTTATTTCTAAGTCCAGCTCCTGATCCCCATTATATTTCTTGAATTTTTTCTTAATTTGTAATTTATATTCTGTACATTCTCTCTGTAAAATCATTTTCTTTTCCTGAGATTCAATTCCTTTTTGATTTTGTGAGCCTGTGAGGTATATATGACATACCCATAAGGCCACAAATAACTTTATATACAGCTGATTTAGTCTTGAACAGAGTTTTCAGTTGAAATTAAAATAAAAAATAACAAAAAATAAGTATAGCTTTTGTTTGGATAAACAAAGTTATAATTATTATTTCATTTTTGGATTCTACAACAAAAATAACCTAGAGTATACCCATGGGGTGTTATACCAAAAAATGCTTATTTCTTAGTTGATTGGAAGATTTAAGAATCTCAAAGTACTAATGTAGCTTTTTTAACATCCTTTTAAAATTATTAACTATAAGATTAAATAAGCTTAAATTTATTGTTTAATAAGGTTTATGCAAACTTACCAAATTTTTAGTTAAAATTGAGGTATGTTGTGTATATTTACTTAATTGGCTAAGGATTTGCCATACAGAATGTAAATCCTGCATGGGCTCAATTTAGAAGTGTTTAAGGCCATAGTATGGCTTTAAAAAAATAAAAGGGCAAAATACATGCAAAAAGGTGGGACAAAGGAAAAGACCAAACAGAGCTGGGGTACCCAAATTTTTGAATCTTCAAGAATTCAATTAAGGTTGTCCACCTGTATTGGAGGATTTTCAAACTTATTTAAACTTTTAGATAAGGCTTTGATCCAACCTTAAAGTTTGAACTGTTTTTATCCCAATTTGGACAGGAATTTCAAGCTGCGAAAGGGTAAATACCAATATGCAAGCTTGAAATTAAAGTTTTGAGACCTGTAAAAGCTGAAATAAGCTTAAAACTTCAAATTTAAAAGCATTAAAACCTTATCAAAAGTGAATATTTAGTGTGTATTGCTATTTTACGTGGAAAATGGCAATAACTTCAAAAATTCATTAAAAATTCAAATCTTAATGGATTTTCTTGAAAGTTTCACAAAGCTTACAATTCAATGTAATCTGTGTATAAATTAAGTTTCAAGTATCTTTTTTAAACAGGTTTCTTGTTAATTAGCCTGGAAAATTATTCTTTTAATTATACTTAGAGGAAATTGAGATTTCTTTGAGAATTAATTAAAAATTTAGTTTTGGAGATTTTTGCTTAAAACTTCATTTTTAAGTTGTTCATGCGATGAAAATTAATATAGGTAAGCTCATTTTATATTAAAGCTTAAAATAAGTAACTTAAATGAGGATTAAAGCTACTTGGAGTTAAGAATAACACTGGTAACTTTAAATTTGAATTAAAAAAACATTACCTGAAGTTAAAAACCTTTTTTTAAGCATGGTTTTCAGTTTTGACCTGAGCGAACCCTGTATATCCATTATGAATCATAAGAGCTGCTCTGCAGACATAAAAAGAGTCTATTCATTACTGTTTTTGTCCATCAATTCAATCCAATCCAATTATATTAGACATTTTGCACAGGTAAAGTTTTATTATATATAAAATCTTATTATTAAAGTATTTCTCAAGAATTTTATTATTTAGAAATTATAAATTAAAGAATTGAAATAATAGAAACTAGATTATTGTTGTAATCATTAAGGATATATTTTATTTTATAAAATTATTGTTTTAAAATATCTCTTAAAATCCACAAATTCCTTATAAATTCTCTTTAATCATATCTTTTATTATAAAAAGCTGTTTTATCTTTTAAAATATTGATTTTTGGTGTATTTTCAACTCATAATAATCATTCAATACAATAACTGTTGTATTTGAATTGCTGTATCAAGTATATATTATAAGTAAGTTTTCTTTAAAATTCTATATTTTATCTATTATTAGTTTTTTTATAGTATTTTTTTATAAGAATTATATCTGCACAGTGTGTGTTCTAATTTCTTTTTTATAAATAATATTCATATTATCTATAAGTGGTTAAATATTTATATCTTCCACATGTAATTGTCTCATTAAGAGCTTTACACTTTGTAAGGTTTGTCTATGAAACTCTTGATAATAGTAGCAAAATCAAGAGTACTATGACTGTCCTCAGTAGGAATATATAATATAAGGAAATATTACAACCACAAATTTAAATATAATTATTAAAAATAATTATATAAAAAAATAAATTTAATTATTATTATAAAATATAATAATAAAAAAATATAATAATTATAACAAATTATAATTATTCTATTATTGTTCTAGTCCCTGACAGTTATAATAATAAGAAGTGTAAAGCTCTTAATGAGACAGTTACACGTGGAAAATATGAATATTAACCACTTATAAATAATATAAATATTATTTATAAAAGAATTAAACACACACTTTGCAGAAATAATTTTTATAGAATAAAAATTCTACATAAAAAAAACTAATACTAGATAAAAAATATAGAACTTTAGAGAAAACTTACTTAGAATATTTATTTAATACAACAAGTCAAACAACAACAGTTATTCTGTTAAATAATAATTATAAGTTGAAAACACGCCAAAATCAATAATTTCAAAGATGAAACAACCTTTTTTAATAAAAATTAATATTAAAGAGTTTTTAAGAGGAATTTGTGGATTTTGAAAAGAGATTTAAGATGATAATTTTATATAATAAAATATATTATTGGTGATTACAACAATAATCCAAATTCTATGATTTCAATTCTTTAATTTTAATTAATAAAGAATAAAATAACTTAAGAATTACTTTAGTAATAAGATTTTATATTTAATAAAACTTTACCTGTTTAAATTTCTAATCTGATTGGATTGATAATGAAGGATGGACAAAAACAGTGATGAAAAGACTCTTTTTATGTCTTCAGAGAAGATCCCATGATTCATAATGGATATAGAGGGCGTGCTCAGGTCAAAACTGCAAAACCATGCTTAAAAATAAAGTTCTTAACTTAAGGTAGCTTAATTTTAATTCAAATTTAAAGTTATCAGTGTTATTATTAACTCCATGTAGCTTTAATCCTCATTTAAACTAATTATTTTAAGTTTTTAATATACATAAACTTATTTATATTAAAGTCCATCACATGAACAACTTAAAAATAGAGTTTCAAGCAGAAATCTCTTACACTCAATTTTTAATTAATTTTTAAAGAAATTATAATTTTCTTTGAGCTTTAATTAAAAGAGTAAATTTCCAGGCTAATTACCCAGGAAATCTATCTATAAAAGATATCTAAGATTTGATTAATATTTAGATAATAATGAATTGTAAGTTGTGTGAAAGTTTCAAGCAAATCCATTAAGAATTGGATTTTTAATGAATTTTTGAAGTTATTGCTATTTTTCCACGTAAAATAGCAATACACACCAAACCTTAAGTTTTGATAAGGTTTTAATGCTTGAAAATGTAAAGGTTTAAGCCTATTTAAGCTTTTTAAGCTTAATCAAGCTTTGACAGTTCTTAAAACCTTGAATTCAAGCCCGCATATTGGGATTTACACTTTGGCAGCTTGAAATTCCTGTCTAAATTGGGATAAAACCAGTTTAAACTTTAATATTGGATCAAAGTCTAATCTTAACGTTTCAATAAGGTTGAAAATCCTCCAATACAGGTGGACAACCTTAAGTGAATCCTTGCATATCCAAAAAGTTGGGTACCCCAGCTCTATTTGGTCTTTTTCCTTTGTCCCACCTTTTTGCGTGGATTTTGCCCTTTTATTTATTTAAAGCCATACTATGGCCTTAAACCATTTTAAATTGAGCTCATGCAGGATTTACATTCTATATGGCAAATCCTTAGCCAATTCAGTAAATATACACCACACCTCAATTTCAACTAAAATTTTGGTAAGTTTGCATAAACCTTATGCAATTTTAAATTTAAGCTTATTCAAGCTTAAATTTAACAATTTTAAAAAAATGTTAAAAAAGTTACATTAGTACTGTGAGATTCTTAAATCTTCTAATAACATAAGAAATAAGTGTTTTTGGGTATAACATCTTATGGATGTACCCTAGGTTATTTTTGGTGTAGAATCCAAAAATGACATAATACTTATAACTTTGTTTATCCAAAAAAAAGTTATACTTATTTTTTGTTATTTTCTATTTCAAATTCAATTAAAAAGTCTGTTGAAGACAATTTGAACTGTGTATAAAGTTATTTGTGGCCTTATGGGTATGTTATACATACCTCACAGGCTCACATTCCCTACCACCCAAAAAAAATTGTACCAAAATTTTTCCTTTGTAGTATACCCCCAAGTTATTTGGGGGGGGGGGTATAATCCACTGTCCAACCTCTCTACCTATACTTTTCTAAGTATGTAAAGCACACAATTCAAACTTTTCATTGAGAAATTGGTCTTCTCTCATGTCTGAATCTTCTGAGAAACTTTTGGGAATCAGGTATTCTGCTTTCTACAATCCATTCATCTTCATGTTGTGGATTTTTATACCTGACTAAGTATTCTCTTTCATCTTTTCCCCTAATTCTTCTTTCTTTCAAGACTTTTAGTACCTTTTTCTCCTCACTTTGATCTAGTGGGGGTACTTCTAAGGGTGTTTCATTTCTCAAAGGAAATAATTCCTTATCACTTGAAGTGTAATGATTGACTAGACTGACAGGGAAAGTTGGATGTTTGTTTTTCAGTTCTCCTGACAGTTCTACCTGTACTGCATTTGTCCCATGGAGGGCTTTAATAATAAATGGTCCTGCAAAGGAATCTTTTAATTTCTTTGGGACTTTAATGTTATTAAAGTTCAAGGTTGAAACTAGTATTAAGTCCCCTACTTTGAATTCTGGGGTCTTATGACTTTTATCCCATTTCTTTTTAGCATATTCAAAGGTATCATTCATGCTTTGATTGGCATGATGTCTTACTTTATCAAGCAATGACTTAAAGCTTGAAGCAGTTGGATGAATATCAATCAGATCTTTTTTCAAAGTATCAATTGGAAGTTTGGGGTTCCATCCTTTTTCCAACATTGCAGGAGTTTTGCCTGTTGAAGCATGGATGGAGGTCTTGTAGGCTAATTCCAATGCTGGTATAAGAGTACACCAATCATTGGTAAAGCCATCAGAATCTTTAAACTCCAGGCCATAGGCACAAAATCTTCTGATTATGTCCTCAAGGGTTTGAATCATTCTTTCTGCCAGCCCATCTGTTTGTGGATGGTAGGCTGTTGAGAATGATAGTCTTGTACCCAAAAGCTTAGGTAAATTAGTCCATAAGGCTGATGTAAATTTTGGGTCTCTGTCACTAATAATGTTTTTAAAGAGACCAGTATGGGATATTACTCTATTCCAGATCAAAAGAGCTGTATCCATAGCTGTGTCAACTTTGTGACATGGTAAAAAATTGGTGTTTTGCTATATCTGTCCACAATGACAAGACATGCATTGTAGCTTTTATCACCTCCAGGTGGTAAGGCAGTTACCCAATCCATATGAACCACTTCCCATGGGATACTTGGTTCTTGAATATGACTCATTAAACCAAATCTTTTACCAGTAGCTTTATTGGCTTTCTGGCATCTATCACAACTGTGACAGTACTCATTGGCATCTTTTCTCCAAGATGGCCAGCAGGCGCATGTCTTAATTCTTTCCATAGTTCTGTCTTCAGACAGATGTCCAGAATATATGTTATCATGGCATTCTAGTAGTATGGTGTTAATTAACATTCTACTACATAGGATCATGACACATGTGTGTTTAGATCTATGATATAGTATACCAACAAACAAACCGAATATCCCATTATCATAAGATGTTTTCCAAATATCATCCAGAGAATTAGCCAAGGCTACATCTTCGCAATCTTTGTGAAGTAGAGCAGTAAGAATCTGACAATTCTTATCTTGCTTATAGCTTTCTCTAACTTCTTCAAAGAATTCTGTTCCAACATCCGTGATATTAATTACTTCAATTGGAGTTTGAGGTTCTGCACTTGTAGGAACATAGGCAGGGTTATCAGGTGTATTGGTAATTCCCATCTACTTAAGCCATCAGCATTCTTATGAATAATTCCAGCTTTATGTACTATGGTCATATTGCCTCTATACTCCTGTATCGCAATCTGCCATCTTAATATGTGTCTGTTTGGAGTTTTCATGTTAAGAAGTGATTTTACTGCATTAAAATCAGTAATTACTTCAAACACACTACCATCAAGATAGTAATGCAGTTTTTCCAAAGCCCAAACAAGGCAGAGACACTACATCTGGCTAGCACAATATCTGGCCTCAGTAGGTTTGATTTGTCTTGAAATAAAACAAATTGGACCTTCATAAGGTTTGTCATTGACAATTTGAACCTGATGAAGAGCAGCTCCTAAACCTTCACCACATGAATCAATATACAGCTTGAAAGGAAGCTTCCAGTTTAGCATTAATAATAATGGTGCATTGGTCAAGGCATACTTGATTTTCTCATATGCTTGAATCCTCTCCTGTGTCATTTCAAAAACAGTTTGTTGATCACAAATTCTGTATAATGATCTGGCATGGATAGCAAAATCTTTAAGGTGTTTCCTGTAATAACTGGAAAACCCTAAAAAAGACATCATTTATCTTTTGTTCTGGGGCATTTGCTTCAGTAAAACTTCAGCCACTTTGTTTTTGTCAACACCAAGGCTCAGTCCTGAGAGTACATGTCCTAGAGCTTTTAACTCATGAAACCCAAAATTAATTTTTTAAGAGATATTTTCATGTTCACTTGAAGAATTTTCTTAAGTACTAATGAAAGTCTCTCTAAATGTAATTGCCAGGTTTCTGAACAAATGATAATGTCATCAATATAAATGATTAACCATCCTTCTGAAAATTCATGTGGGAAGATGGTATTCATCATTCTCTGATAATGAGAGGGTGCATTTTTAATACCAAAAGGCATTCTCAAATACTCATAAATCCCACAATGAGCAATTATTCTCAATAATTTCCTAGCATGAGGTGTCAAAACATTCTGATGAAAGCCTTTTAGAGCATCCATGGAAGTAATGAATCTTGATTTGGATAATTGAGTAAAAGTCTCATGAATTCTAGGGATTGGATACCTGTCTGGAATAGTATAGGTATTCAGTGCTCTAAAATCACCAACCATCCTTGATTTATCATTATGCCAAGTAATGATTACTGGGGTTGTGACTTCTACCTCCTCATTGTGTCCAACCTTTCTAAGAACCCCCAGTTTCATTAGCTCATTAATATGATTTTCTAATGCTTCTCTAGTCCTAGGGCTAGCTGGGTAAACTGGTCTTCTTAATAGTGGCGGATAAGGCCTTTCCACATTAAGCATAATGTCCACTTAATGGCGTTTTATAGCCACAGGTGGTTCGTTATCTGAAGCAAAGGCTTCTCTGTATTGAAATAAAATTTCAATCAGCTCTTCCTTCATTTCCAGTGTTAATTCAGGACTAATTTGTGCTTCAATTAATTGACTTGACACAAATTTTTCCTTATTAACATTTTTTACTTGTTTAATGACAGTAATTTCTCTTTTCTCTAGAGGAAAAGCAAATTTCTGTCTTTTATTTTCCCCTATAGTGAAATACCTGTCTTTATGATTATTAATATCAATACCATAAATATTGAGATAATAATTCCCAAGTATAAAGTGTTGTGAAGTACAATTATTCATGGAAACAATTTTAACTTTCAGTCTTATACTTCCTGCAGGATGAGGAAATATGATTGCTGCTTCAAATATACCCAAGGGGTACATATTTTGGCTAGCACTGCTGAATGTTATACCTTCAATTGGCATTAATTTGTCTTGCCAATTGGTATAAACCTTGTCGAGATAATCTTTCCCAACACAAGTGCAAAAAGCACCTGAGTCAAGGTGTATCTTGGCTTCTGTGTTGTTTATCACAATATTAGTGATGCAAGATGAATAAGCTGTATAACCTTTACCCCTTGCAGGTTTGGTTTTCTGAATTTTAGCATCTTGCACATGTCTGAGATCCATACATTCATCACTATACTGTGGTGAATGAGTGTGTACCTCAGTGACTTCAAAAGAAACATTAATGTTTTCTATACCAAGCTCCTCTGGTGCTTCTTCTTCTTATGAAGGCTCAGAATCACTTTCATGTAAAGATACATCAGTTGGTTCTTTTGTGTTTTCCACTTTTTCAACATTCATATCATTGATTCTTGTCTTTTTTGGGCAAGTGTTTGCTAAATGAGATGTGCTCCCACATTTGTGACATTTCAAAGGAAGTCTGTCTTGTGGCTTATTTGGCTTTGAAATTGGTTTCCCATTAGTCTTATTGTCTATTGGGGATTTGGACCAATTTCTTCCAATTTTTGTTCTAGTAGTGATGTCCTCCATAGCATTGATATAGTCTTCCGTAGAGCAAGGCTCAATAAATCTGCTTCTTATAGCATGCTCAAGGTGACCACCACACTTCCTTAATATCCTTTTATTTACCATTGTTTCAGACATATCAGGATGAAGGGCAGTTAATCTGTCCTTCTGTTTAAGAAACCAAGACATGGGACTGTCCCTCTCAATATTAAAAATGGCTTCTTCAAAAGAATTTTCCATTCTAAATTTCCAGGAATCATTAACCCATTTGGAAATAATTTGTTCTTTCCACCAAGGCCAAGAATGTTTACTATGGTCTTGTCTCATTTTGTAGTACCATTTCTTTGCTGATCTGGTAAATAATGAGTGTAATCTGGCACTTATGTATTCATCTGGTATGTTAAAGTCTTCTTTAAACATATCAATTGTTTTCATAAATTCCATATGATTATATTCTCCTTCACCATTGAAGGTTGGCCATTTCTCTAATTTTGGAATGTCTTTGAAATTGCAAGCAGTTTCCACCTCATTACTTGAAATGGTATGATGTAACTCATTAAGCACATTTCTGTCAAGAGTTGGTGTGGATTGCCTTGGCAATTCATTTTTGAGTGATATATTATTAATACTTGATTGAATGTCTTCTTTCAATTCAAGTCTTGCTTTATCACTTTCTTCCAATTGTTCTTGGAAAAGAGCTGCATTGTGACCAGTTGAATTTTCCAAGTTTTGAACTTGTAATTTCAATTCTCTTAACTGTCCAGCTATAAAAGAAATTGAATTGTCATGTGGTTGATTGAGCAAAGGAACATTAGACTCAATTCTTGCACAAATTTGCGTCAAAGACACAATATTGTCCTTATGAACATTTTCAAGTCCAATAATGGTATTTTGTTGTTCTTTCACTTGTAATATGTCATTACCCAACTTTTGTTGGATATACTCAAATGTTTTAAACTTTGTTATAATTTCTTTATTACAAGATTCAAATTGAGTTACAATCTTAAAAAGATCTATTTCTTTGGGAAAGATTGGCTCAATCTTTCCTCCTCCTTGTTTTTGAATTCCATCAGAGCTCTTGCCATGTTGAACACATTGTCCCTGGCTGTCTTTTCTTTCTTTGGGATTCTGTAGTTCTGTGGGTAAGGCTTGTTCCATTTGGGCTTTGCCTTTTGCTTGCCCTTCCGATTGGTCTTTGGGGCTTGCTTGGGCTTGCTTGGCACTTGTTGAGGCGGATGGTTGGGGAGCTTCCACTGGGCTGTTTTCCTTGCCTTGGGTCAACTTCTTCTTCTGATACTCTGATAACATGCTTTGGTTTTTCAACCAAGCTTTTATCTGTTGGACTTGTCCTTTGCAATACATTGGTGTCCAACCCTTCAGAAGATCTTCTGTCTTTTCTGGCCCCATGAACTTCTTCACTTGAAGATAAGAGTTCATGGTGCCTATCCAAAGACTTGGGGGAAGTTCCCACTCTTGCTGTTTGGCGGCCATAAAGTAGTTCTTGTACTGAGACTGGTAAATCTCCACTGCTGCCTGTTGGAAATTATTCAGGTCTAACCGCAATAGCAGTTATGTCAGCTTCTGGACTCTCAATAAGAGGTTCAAAGGTGCTGGCTAACCTTTGGGAACTGGTGGAAGCTCTGGCATCCTCCATTTGTGCCTCTCCTCTGGGATGACATTCTTGTCTTTTTTGATTTGTGACTGGAATGTCCTGGTCCAGATCCATTTGATTGGATGGAGTAATTACTTCCACTTATAGTAGGAGTCATTGCACGTAAATTTTAAGAAAAAATAGACAAAGAATGGATTGAATTTACCTGCTGGACCTTTAAAGGGTTCTTTGGTTATTAAACCCCTTGGTGCTGGGATGGTTTGAATTTCAATACTAGACTCTGAGGCTTCAGAGTCTGAAGAGCTGTCTCTAATTGATGACACTAGAGAAAAATAAAAATATTAGTTATTTTATCAAACAATAAAAATAACTTATAAACTCAACTTATTGAATAAAGTTGTTTTAATGTAATTTATGGCAAATTACGTCAAAAATAAAGAAAAATGTCTAAGGTAAAAGAAAAAAATGTTTTTAGTAAATATTTTTAATTTTTTAATTTTTTATTTTCTTTAAAGAAATAATAATTATGCAATTAACAAGTTTATTAATCATAATTGTATTATTATTCACTTTATGCTACAATAACTCAAAGAATAAATTTCAAGTCTGTGATGTGAAAAAGCCACTAGTTAGACAAAAGAAATTCATTCCAAGTCGCTCAATAGTATATTGTTTCAAACAATATTCTTAAGAAAAAATAACTTTATTAATATTATAAAGATTATTTATAAGGGATAAGTCCCAAAAAAGCCAATATTAAGATAAATATGGCAATTTTATGTCAACAAACAGTAACATAAGGTCTAGAGTATGATTTATGTCCCAAAAGTTGGTTAAAATCACGGCCAGGCCCCTAAATGTAAGGTTTGTCTATGAAACTCTTGATAGTAGTAGCAAAATCAAGAGTACTATGACTGTCCTCAGTAGAAATATATAATATAATGAAATATTACAACCAAAAATTTAAATATAATTATTAAAAATAATTATATAAAAAAATAAATTTAATTATTATTATAAAATATAATAATAGAAAAAATATAATAATTATAATAAATTATAATTATTCTATTATTGTTAAAGTCACTGACAGGTATAACAATAAGAAGTGTAAAGCTCTTAATGAGACAATTACATGTGGAAAATATGAATATTAACCACTTATAAATAATATAGATATTATTTAGAGAAGAATTAAACACACACTGTGCAGAAATAATTCTGATAGAATAAAAATTTTATATAAAAAAACTAATACTAGATAAAAAAATATAGAACTTTAGAAAAAACTTACTAATAATATTTGTTTAATACAACAAGTAAAACAACAACAGTTATCATATTAAATAATGATTATAAGTTAAAAACACACTAAGATCAATAATTTTCAAGATAAAACAACTTTTTATAATAAAAATTAAGATAAAATAGTTTTAAGAGGAATTTGTGGATTTTTAAAAGATATTTAAGATGATAATTCTATATAATAAAATATATTATTGGTGATTACAACAATAATCTAAATTCTATCATTTCAATTCTTTAATTTTAATTAATAAAGAATAAAATAACTTAAGAATTACTTTAGTAATAAGATTTTATATTTAATAAAACTTTACCTGTTTAAATTTCTAATATGATTGGATTGATAATGAATGATGGACAAAAACAGTGATGAAAAGACTATTTTTATGTCTTCAGAGCAGCTCTCATGATTCATAATGGATATAGAGGGCGTGCTCAGGTCAAACCTGAAAAACCATGCTTAAAAATAAAGTTCTTAACTTAAGGTAAATTAATTTTAATTCCAATTTAAAGTTATCAGTGTTATTCTTGAATCCATGTAGCTTTAATCCTCATTTAAACTAATTATTTTAAGTTTTAATATAAATAAACTTATTTGTATTAAAGTTAATCACATGAAAAACTTAAAAATAGAGTTTCAAGCAGAAATCTCTTAAACTCAATTTTTAATTAATTTTTAAAGAAATTATAATTTTCTTTAAGCTTTAATTAAAAGAGTAAATTTCCAGGCTGATTGCCCAGGAAATTTATTCATAAAAGATACCTAAAATTTAATTTATATTTAGATAATATTAAATTGTAAGCTGTGTGAAATTTTCAAGCAAATCTATTAAGAATTGGATTTTAAATGAATTTTTGAAGTTATTGCTATTTTTCCACGTAAAATAGCAATACACACCAAACCTTGAGTTTTGATAAGGTTTTACTGCTTGAAACCTTAAAGGTTTAAGATTATTTAAGCTTTGACAGTTCTTAAGACCTTGAATCCAAGCCTGCATATTGGGATTTACCCTTTGGCAACTTGAAATTCCTGTCTAAATTGGGATAAAACCAATTTAAACTTTAATGTTGGAACAAAGTCTAATCTTAAAGTTTAAATAAGGCTGAAAATCCTCCAATACAGGTGGACAACCTTAATTGAATCCTTGAAGATCCAAAAAGTTGGGTACCCCAGCTCTATTTGGTCTTTTTCCTTTGTCCCACCTTTTTGTGTGGATTTTGCCCTTTTATTTATTTAAAGCCATACTATGGCCTTAAACCCTTTTAAATTGAGCTCACACAAGATTTACATTCTGTATGGAAAATCCTTAGCCAATTCAGTAAATATACACCGCACCTCAATTTTAACTAAAATTTTGGCAAGTTTGCATAAACCTTATGCAACTTTAAATTTAAGCTTATTTAAGCTTAAATTTAACAATTTTAAAAAAATGTTAAAAAAATTGAATTAGTACTGTGAGATTCTTAAATCTTCTAATAACATAAGAAATAAGTGTTTTTGGGCATAACACCTTATGGATGTAACCTAGGTTGTTTTTGGTGCAGAAGCCAAAAATGACATAATATTTATAACTTTGTTTATCCAAAAAAAGTTATACTTATTTTTTGTTATTTTCTATTTAAAATTCAATTAAAAAGTCTGTTGAAGACCATTTTAACTGTGTATAAAGTTATTTGTGGCCTTATGGGTATGTTATACATACCTCACAGGCTCACACACTTCTTATTGTTATAACTGTCAGTGACTATAACAATAATACAAGACTTATAATTTATTATAACTATTAATTTTATTATTATTATATTCTATAATAATAGTTAAATTGATTTTCATTGATATAATTATATTTAATTTGTGGTTATAATATTTTGTTATATTATATTTTTTTCTGCTGAGGACAGTCATAGGACTTCTGATATTGTTACTATTATCAAGAGTTTCATATAAAAACCTTACATTTGGGGGCCTGGGCGTGATTACAACCAATTTTTGGGAAATGAACCATATTCTGGATCTTATTTTACTCATTTTTGATGTAAAATTTCCATATATATCCTAATATTGACTTTTTTGGCACTTATCCCTAATAAATAATCTTTATAATATTAATAAAGTTATTTCTTCTTAAGAATATTGTTTGAAAGAATTCACTATTGAGTGACTTGGAATAAATTTATTTTTTCTAACCAGTGGCTTTTCCACATCACAGACTTGAAATTTATTCTTTGAGTCATTCTAGTATAAAGTGAATAATAATACAGTTTTGATTAATAACTTCTTAGTTGCATAATTATTATTTCTTTGAAGAAAGTATAAAATCAAATGAAAAGCTTAAAAATTCTTATTAAAAACATTTTTGTCTTTTATCTTTAGACATTTTTTCTTAATTTTGACATAATTTGCCATAAATTACATTAAAAAAACTTTATTCAATAAGTTGAGTTTATAGGTTATTTGAATTGTTGGATAAAATAACTTGTATTGTTACTTTTCTCTAGTGTCATCCATCAGAGAAAGCTCTTCAGAATCTGAGGCATCAGAGTCTAGTATTGAAACTCAAACCAGCCCAGCACCAAGGGGTTTAATTACCAAAGAACCCCTTAAAGGTCCAGCAGGGGAATTCAATTGTTTCTTAGTTTATTTCTTCTTAACAGTGACCTGAAATGACTCCTACTAGATGTGGAAGCAATTACTCCATCCAATAAAATGGATCTGGACCAGGAAATTCAAGTCAAAATTCCAAAAGACAAGAATGTCAGCCCAGAGGAGAGGAACAAGTGGAGGATACCAGAGATTCCACCAATTCCCAAAGGTTAGCCAGCATCTTTTAAACTCTTATTGAGAGTCCAGAAGCTGACATAAATGCTATTCCTGTTGTCATAAATGAAGCATTTCCAGCAGGCAGAAATAGAGATATAACAGTCTCAGTATAAGAGCTGGTTTATGGCAGAAAAGCTGCAGGAGTGGGAACTTCTTCCAAGTCTTTGGATAGGCACAATGAACCCTTATCTTAAAGTGAAGATTTTCATGGGCCCAGAAAAGACAGAAGAACTTCTGAGGGGTTGGACACCCATGTCTTGCAAGGGACAAGTCCAACAGATAAAAGCTTGGTTGAAAAACCAAAGCATGTTGTCAGAGGACCAGAAGAAGAAGTTGGCCCAAGGAAAGGACAACAGCCCAGGGGAAGCTCCCCAAGCCTTCACAAGCAAAAATACGCCTCAATGAGTGCCAAACAAGGACAAGCAAACCCCAAAGAGCAATCAGAAGGGCAAGAAAAAGGCAAAATCCAAGTGGAACAAACCTTACCCACAGAATTACCAAATTCCCAAGAAAGAGAAGACGGCCATGGACAATGTATTAAATATGGCAAGAACTCTGATGGAATTCAAAAACAAGGAGGAGGAAAGATTCAACCAATCATTTCCAAAGAAATAGACCTTGTGAAGCTTGTAGCTCACTTTGAAACTTTTAATAAAGAAATTTGAGCAAAGTTTTATAATTTTGAGTATATCCAATGGATGTTGGGTAGAGAAATATTGCAAGTAAAAGAGTCACAAAAGACCATAATTGGTCCAGTGTCAGCCTGTGACTCAAAACCAGAGCACAAGCATGACAGCCAAAATACCATAAACCAATGGTATAGCCAAGATACCACCAAAACATGGAACTGAGCCAAATTAGCTCAAAAGGTATCAAAAGAAAGAGGAAACTCACCTCTTTCTGAAAATATAAGTCCCATCACCATAGGACAAGAAATAACAAAGTTATTCCTGCTCAAAGTTATTGCTGAGCATAAACCTTAATTTTCACCTCTCATCTAAAATCTAGAAGGAGAGGCTTAACCCCATCAAATGGGTATTCAAAATGAAGCTCTAAGCCAGGGCTATCTAATGGTGCTAGCCAAACTGAGCTAGCACCAGTATTACTTGAGTTATGGTCAAATTCAGACCAAATAAGGGTGAACAAAACATTCACCTCTCATCTAACTTTTACAGTTTTAGTGTGAGATACTTAAAGTGGGGTCTTTTTGGAAAGAGCACAATCAGGGCTATCTGATGGTGCCATCCATTTCCTCATAGCTCAACTACAACAGAAGTTATTGGCCAAACAAGCATAATACAGCTTTTGCCCAGACCACGCCAATGTACAAAAATACTTGTACATGGGATAACTTTGTCATATTTAATGATAACCATGTCAAGTTGGGTACCATTGTGTAGAGCTCATACAGAGCTATTCAATGAACCAATTTTGAGCTTGATATCTCAAAAGCTGACAGAGTTATGACCATTTTAAGGTCAAAATCCCACCTGCTGTCATATACAGCCTTACCATGGGATAATATCCCATAACCATGAATATGAGGTGTCAAATAGACAAAGAAGCATGTTTTTACTTCAATACCTCATATGTCAGTCAATACTGCGGTCCCATACAGTTTCTGTACAGCATTCTACGCGTCATACACGTCAGAATCAGGCTGTGAGGTCCCCAGATGAAAATTTTCACCCTGTATTGGTGAAAACCGCCCAGATGTGGTTTCAAAACCACATCTGAGCCCAATACAGGGTATACAGGTTTTTTGCAAACCACAAGCCTGTCATAGAGAGTGAAAAATCTTCACTTCCTCTACGTGGAAAGGTCTAGCAGCCTTTCCACCTCAATTTCAGGATAAAAGGAGGGCTTTTCACAGTCAAAAGCCTTTCCTCATCCTGCTCTTGAATAACCTACGTAGTAAACTGTCAAAAACAGTTCTACTCTTGGTTAATAATCAGGTATAATTATAAGTTTTAATTATTGTAGTCTTTTATTATTGTAACCCAACAGATAAAGCTGCACCCAGGGCTTTCAACAGCGCTCACCACCACTATAACCACTATAGTAAAGCCCTTTAAATTCATTTTTAATCATCTCAAAACCTTATTAAAGCATTTTTACCATGTCACAAACATAGTTTGAGTTGTAAATAGCCTACATTACCACTCTTTCATAGTTTCATCCTGACATCCAGAAAATGTGAATAAAGACAATATCTTGTCTTTGAAATGAAGTTGTGCAAGAATTGAGTCTAAAGTTCCCTTACTCAATCAAACAGATGAAAATTCTATTTCTTTTATAATTAGACAGTTTGAAGAATTAAGAGTACAAGTTCAGAAATTGGAAAGTTCAACTGGCCACAACGCAGCTCCTTTCCAAGAACAATTGGAAAAAAGTGATAAAGCAAGACTTGAATTGAAAGAAAATATTCAATAAATTATTAATAATATATCACCGAAGAATGATTTGCCAAGATATTCCACACCAATTCTTCACAGAAATTTGCTAAACTTGAATAATGAATTACATCATACAATTTCAAGTAATGCAGAAGTGGAGATTGCTTGTAATTTTAAAGACATTCCAATATTAGAGGAATGGCCAACCTTCAGTGGTGAAGGAGAATATGATCATATGGAATGTATGAAAGCAATTGATGTGCTTGAAGAAGACTTTAACATACCAGATGAATACATAAGTGCCAGATTACACTCCCTGTTTACCAAATCAGAAAAGAAATGGTATTAAAAATGAGGCAAGACCATGGTAAAAATTCTAGGCCTTGGTGGAAAGAAAAAATTACTTCCAAATGGGAAAATGATTCCTGGAGATATAAAATGGAAATTTCTTTTGAAGAAGCCATTTTTAATATTGAAAGGAACAGGACCATGTCTTGGTATCTTAAGCAGAAAGACAGGTTAACTGCTCTTCATCCGGATATGTCTGAAAAAATGGTTCATAAAAGGATATTAAGAAAATGTGGTGGTGACCTTGAGAATGCTATAAGAAGAAGATGTATTGAGCCTTGCTATACAGAAGATTATATCAATTCCATCAAAGACATCACAACTAGGACAAAGATTGGAAGGAATTGGTATAAGCCCCCAATGGATAACAACACCAGTGGGAAACCAATTACAAACCCCAATAACCCACATGACCAAGCTCCTTTGAAATGTCATAAATGTGGAAGTACATCTCATTTGGCAAACACTTGTCTCAAAAAGACAAGAATAAATGAGATAGATATAGATAAAGTTGAAGACACAAAAGAAACAAATAACGTATCTTTATATGACAGTGATTCTGAGCCTTCTGAAGAAGAGGAAGTACCAGAAGAACTTTGTATAGAAAATATTAATGTTTCCTTTGTAGTCACAGGAGTACATACTCAGCTACCAAAGTACAGTGATGAATGTATGGATTTCAACCATGTACAAGATGCTAAAATTCAGAAATCCAAACCTGCCAGAGGTAAATGCTTTACAGATGGATCATCTTGTATCACTAATATTGTGATAAACAACAGAGAAGCCAATTTACATCTTGAATGAGGTGCGTTTTGTACTAGTTTTGGAAAGGACTACCTTGACAAGATTTATACCAATTGGAAAGAAAGCTTAATTCCAATTGAAGGTATAAAATTCAGAAGTGCTAGCCAAGATATGCACCCCTGGGGCATTTTTGAAGCAGAAATGATATTCCCTCATCCTGCAGGAAGTATCAGATTAAAAGTGGAATTTTTTTTTATGAATAATTGTACTTCATAGCACTTTATACTTGGAAATTATTACCTCAATATTTATGGAATTGATATTAATAATCATAATGACAGATATTTCACTATAGGGGAAAATAAAAGGAAGAAATTTCCTTTTCCTGCAGAAAAAAGAGAAATAACTGTCATTGGACAAGTAAATAATGTTGATAAAAAAATTTGTGTCAGATCAGTTAATTGAAGCAAAAATTAGTACCCAAATAACATTAGAAATGAATGAAGAACTTATTGAAATTTTATTTCAATACAGAGAGGCCTTTACTTCTGATAATAAACCACTTGTGTCTCTCAAAGGCCATGAAGTAGACATGATGCTTAATATGGAATGACCTTACCCTCCACTATTAAGAAGACCAGCTTACCCAGCTATCCCTAGGGCTAGAGAAGCATTAGAAAGTCATATTAATGAACTAATGAAACTGGGAGTTCTTACAAAGGTTGGGCACAATGAAGAAGTAGAAGTCACAACGCCAGTAATCCTTAATTGGAATAAAGAAAAATCAAGGATGGTTGGTGATTTTAGAGCAGTAAATATCTACACTATTCCATGCAGGTATCCAATCCCTAGAATCCATGAGACTTTGACTCAATTATCCAAAGAAAGGTTTATCAGTTCTATGGATGCTCTTAAAGGTTTCCATCAAAATGTTTTAACACCTAATTCTAGGAAATTATTGGGAATTATTGCTCATTTTTGTATTTATGGATACTTGAGGATGCCTTTTGGCATTAAAAATGCACCCTCTCATTATCAAAGAATGATGAATACCATTTTCTCGCATGAGATATCAGAGGAATGGTTAATCACTTATATTGATGACATTATTATCTGTTCAGAAACCTGGAAATTGCATTTAGAGAGACTTTAATTAGTATTTAGAAAAATTCTTCAAGTGAACATGGAAATATCTCTTAAAGATGTAATTTTGGGTTTCATGAGCTGAAAGCTCTAGGACATGTAGTATCAGGACTGAGCCTTGGTGTTGATAAAAACAGGGTTGCTGCAGTTTTACTGAAACAAATGCCCCAGAAAAAAAAGGAAAAGGTGTCTTTCTTAGGGTTTTCCAGTTATCAAAGGCAATAACTTAAAGATTTTGCAATCCATGCCAAATCATAGTACAGAATTTGTGATCAACAAACTGTCTTTGAGATGAAACAGGAAAGAATTCAAGCATATTAAAAAATCAAGTATGCCTTGACTAATGCACCATTGTTATTGATGCCAGATTGGAAACTTACTTTCAAGCTGTATATTAATGCATGTGGTGAAGGCTTAGGTGCAGCTCTGAATCAAGTTAAAATTGTCAATGACAAACCTTATGAGGGTCCAATTTTTTTATCTCAAGAAAAATCAAACCTACTGAGGCCAAATATGGAGCTAGCCAAATTGGGTACCTTTGCCTTGTTTAGGCTCTGGAGAAACTTCATTACTATCTTGATGGTAGTGTGTTTGAAGTAATTAATGATTGTAATGCAGTAAAACCACTTCATGACATGAAAACTGCAAACAGACACATGTTAAGATGGAAGATTGCTATTCAGGAGTATAGAGGCAATATGACCATAGTACACAAAGCTGGAAATATTCACAAGAATGCTGATGGCTTGAGTAGATGGACATTACCCAATACACCTGACAATCCTGCCTATGTTCCTACAAGTGAATAACTTCAAATCCCAATTGAAGGAATTAACATCACAGATATGGGGACAGAATCTTTTGAAGAAGTTAGGGAAAGCTATAAACAAGATAAGAATTGTAATATTCTTACTTCTCTACTTGACAAAGATTTCAAATATATATCCTTGGCTAATTCTCCAGATGATATTTGGAAAACATTTCATGATAATGGAACATTCCATTTGTTTTCTGGTATCTTATATCATAGGTATAAGCACACATGATTCATGGTCTTATGTAGTAGAATTTCAATCAACAAACTACTGCTAGAATGCCATTATAACATTTATTCTGGATATCTGTCTGAAGACAGAACAATGGAAAGAATTAAGACATGTTCCTGGTGGCCATCTTGGAGAAAAGATGTCTTCAAGTACTGTCATAGTTGTGATAAATGCCAAAAAGCCAATAAAGATACTGGTAAAATATTTGGATTAACAATTCATATCTAAGAACCAAGCACCCCATGGGAAGTGGTTCATATGGATTGGGAAACTGCCTCACCACCTGGAGGTGATAAAAGCTACAATGCATGTCTTGTCATTGTTGGAAGATATAGCGAAACCCTATTCTTTTTACCATGTCATAAAGATGACACAACTATGGATACAGCTATTTTGATTTGGAATAGAGTTATATCCCATATTGGTCTCTTTAAAAATATCATTAGTGATAGAGACCCAAAATTTAAATCAGCCTTATGGACTAATCTACATAAGCGTTTGGGTACAAAACTATCATTCTCAACATCATACCATCCACAAATAGATGGACTAGGAGAAAGATTGATTCAAGCCCTTGAGGACATGATCAGAAGATTTTGTGCTTATGGCCTGGAGTCTGAAGATTCTGAAGGCTTTACCCATGATTGGTGTACTCTTATACCAGAATTGGAACTAGCCTATAAGACTTCTATCCATGCTTCAACAGGCAAGACTCCTGAAATGTTGAAAAAAGGATGGAAATCTAAACTTCCAGTTGATACTTTGAAGAAAGATTTAGTTGATATTCATCCAGCTGTTTCAAGCTTTAAATTATTGCTTGATAAAGTGAGGAATCATGCAAAGAAAAGTATTAGTTATGCCTTTGAATATGCTAAACAGAAATGGGATAAAAGTCATAAAAACCCAGAATTAAAAGTAGGGTACTTAGTACTAGTTTCAGCCATGAACTTGAATAATATTAAAGGTCCAACGAAATTGAAAGATTACTTTGCAGGACCATTTATTATTAAAGCCCTTCATGGGACAAATGCAGTACAGGTAGAACTTTCAAGAGAATTGGAAAACAAAGATCCAAATTTTCCTGTTAGTCTAGTGAAGCATTACACTTCAAGTGATGAGGAATCATTTCCTTTGAGAAATGAAACACCCTTAGAAGTACCTCCCCTTGATAAAAGGGAAGAGAAAAAAAGTACTAAAAGTCTTGAAAGAAAGAAGACTGAGAGGAAAGATGAAAGAGAATACTTGGTCAGGTACAAAAATCCACAACATGCAGATGAATGGATTATAGCAGAAACGATACCTGATTCCCAAAAGTTTCTCTGAAGATTAAGAAATGAGAGAGGACCAATTTCTCAAAAAAGCATCTGAATTGTGTGCTTTACATACTTAAAATTATAGGTAGAGAGGTTAGACAGTGGATGATACCCCCCCAATTAACTTGGGGGTATACTACTAAAAGAAAACTGTGGTACAATATTTGCTGGTGGTAGGGAATGTGATCCTGTGAGGTATATATGACATCCCCATAAGGCCACAAATAACTTTATATACAGCTGATTTAGTCTTGAACAGACTTTTCAGTTGAAATGAAAGTAAAAAATAACAAAAAATAAGTATAATTTTTATTTGGATAAATAAAGTTATATATATTATTTCATTTTTGGATTCTACACCAAAAGCAACCCAGGGTACACCCAAAGGGTGTTATACCAAAAATGCTTATTTCTCAAGTTATTGGACAATTTAAGAATCTCACAGTACTAATGTAACTTTTTTAACATTTTTTTAAAATAGTTAAATTTAAGCTTAAATAAGCTTAAATTTGAAGTTGCATAAGGTTTATGCAAGCTTACCAAAATTTTAGTTAAAATTGAGGTAATGTGTATATTTACTGAATTGGCTAAGGATTTTCCATACAGAATGTAAATCCTGTGTGAGCTCAATTTAAAAGTGTTCAAGGCCATAGAATGGCTTTAAATGAATAAAAGGGAAAAATCCACGGAAAAAGTTGGGACAAAGGAAAAGACCAAACAGAGCTGGGGTACCCAGCTTTTTGGATCTGCAAGGATTCAATTAAGGTTTTCCACCTGTGTTTGAGGATTTTAAAGCTTATTTGAACTTCAGGATTAGACTTTGATCCAACCTTAAAGTTTAAACTGTTTTATCCGAATTTGGACAGGAATTTCAAGCTGCCAAAGGGTAAATCCCAATATGCAAGCTTGAAATTTAAGTTTTGAGACCTCTCAAAGCTTAAATAAGGTTAAAACTTGAAATCTACAAGAATTAAAACTTTATCAAAGGTTAAGGTTTAGTGTGTATTGCTATTTTATGTGGAGAAATAGCAATAACCTCAAAAATTCATTCAAAATACAAATCTTAATAGGTTTGCTTGAATATTTCACACCAATTACAATTAAATGTTATCTGTGTATAAATTAAATTTTAAGTATCTTTTATAAACAGGTTTTATTCCTAATTAGCCTGGAAAATTACTCTTTCAATTATACTTAGAGACAATTCAGATTTCTTTAAAAATTGATTAAAAATTGAGTTTAAGAGATTTTTTCTTGAGACTTTATTTTTAAGTTATTCATGTGATGAATGTCCATATAAATAAGCTTATCTTATATTGAAACTTAAAAAAATTAACTTAAATGAGGATTAAAGCTACTTGGAGTTAGGAATAACACTGGTAACTTTAAATTGGAATTAAAAATAAGGTACCTTAAGTTAAAAACCTTATTTTTAAGCATGTTTTTTCAGTTTTGACCTGAGCATTCCCTCTATATCCATTATGAATCATGAGAGCTTCTCTGCAGATATAAAAGGAGTCTATTCATCACTGCTTGTGTCCATCAATTCAATCCAATCAAATTATATTAGCCATTTTAAATAGGTAAAGTTTTATTATATATAAAATCTTATTATTAAAGTATTTCTTGAGTATTTTATTCTTTATAAATCTTAAATCAAAGAATTGAAATAATCGAAATTAGATTATTGTTGTAATAATCAATAATATATTTTATTTTATAAAATTATTGTCTTAAAATATCTCTTAAAATCCACAAATTCCTCTTAAAAACTTTTTAGTCATATTTTTATTATGAAAAGTTGTTTTATCTTTTAAAATATTGCTTTTTGGTGTCTTTTTAACTTATAATAATCATTTAATATAATAACTGTTGTATTTGACTTGTTGTATCAATTATATATTATAAATAAGTTTCCTTTCAAATTATATATTATATCCATTATTAGTTTTTTTATAGAATTTTTTTATAAGTATTATATCTGCACAGTGTGTGTTATAATTTCTTTTTTATAAATAATATTTATATTAGGGGGTGTCAAAGTCACCAAATCCCGCCTTAAAATAACACGGGATTTGGAACCAAATCCCAACACTAAATCCCAGGTTTTTTATGTGTAAATCCCATGGTATTTTAACTGAGTCCCCTGGTATTTTGACCAAATCCCATGCATCTGGGATTTCAGCTTGAAACCTAACCCAAATGAGTACTCACAATTCATACCTGTACAACATGTTCTTCTAAACTCCATTTTGGACAATCTGACCGAACAGCTTATAGTCCATTTATACTTCATCATCCATATAATAATGCCTCGATCAAAAGCAAGACAAATCAAGACAGATATGAAGATCACCTCTGGCCTGCCTCATCCATCAGGTCACTTGATACGTACAGATTATTTAACAATAATTAATTGGCTTTCAGTCAAGTCCAATTTTGAGTCATGTTTTGGTACTAGTGGTTCAACAACTATTGGAAGACCTCCTTCCTCAAAGCAGTATGGGTTTCAGCTTATGGCCATTGAGGTCAACAAAAAATTGCTAAATCGCCTAAACCTTAGTTCAAGCAGCATCCGAGATCGATGGCGAACATATAAAAAGAAATATATGGCAGCCAAAAAATTCGAAAACTTAACTGGGGCTGGAATAATGGAAGAAGATGAGAGTAAAGGAATAAAAACAATGAGTGAAAAGCTGGAAAGTATGTGTCCTTGCTATGCGGAAATGGATGTGCTCTTTGGCCACAAGCCCAATGTCACTCCCATTGCAAGCTATGATTCGCAATAAAAAGACAGTCTCAATGGTGATGATGATGATGTTTTGCTTGATAAGGTAAGCTATGGTCTCTTCCTTTTTATACCTCAGATAATTAAAGCCCATTTGCTTTTCAAAGGAGAATAATCACTTGGATTCACCTCACAATCTGGATCCTTTGCTTCATAATGATGATAACTTGGTTCCAGTGGAAAACCTTCAAGATGATTCAGTAAGTACATTTAAGAGTGATTCTTATGTAATCCATTGTTGATTATTTCTCCTTTGACCAGCAAAGTAAATCCATAACACATTCAACACAAAAGCATAATCAAGCCATGACACCCAACTTGAATGACAAGAGTGGTTCTAGGAAAAGGTCGCTGGATATGTTTGCACCTACTTATGCAAATTTACTTGAATCACGGAACAAAGGTATGACTTGCAATTATGGTTACTATTACGAATCCTACTGAAAAAATTCATGCTTATTAGCCTGTGAAATCAGTGATCATGCACGTTTGGAGTGGGACAGGGAGAGGTGGAATGAAGAGAAAGTGTGCAACATGGAAAAACAACGGTTTGAAGAAGTCAAGTTACAAAAACAAATGGAGTTTGACGAGAAGCAAAATGCAAAGAAACATGAATTTTAAAAAGAAAAGTGGAATCGTGAATTGGAATTGAAGGAAAAGCAATGCCAAATGGATCTCACTATAGCGGCATTGTCATCAAGCAGGCCAATCGGGGAGCTGGAACGCATTCTGGCATTAGTCAATAAAAAATAACTTATTACATATATGTAATGTGATCAATTTATATATGGTGCTTGTTCAATAAATCTTATGTTTATGTTTAATTATTGATCTTATGTCATGAAATCTAACTCCACTTTATTACCAAAGGGAAATTTCAATGTTTATGCATAATTGACGCACCAACTTGCCATTCCAAGTTCATATGACATTTATTTGCAATTTCCGGGATATTTGAAAATTTGGGCAAGTTTTGCATTGAGAATTTATATGAAGTCTGTTCAAAAATCAAATTCGATGACAGCTTTTTTCCTTTTTTATGAAAATGTCATTTTATGGTTTTTTTGTAAATTTTTTCATCTTTTTCTATATATTTTTTTAAATTTAATGGTTATTTTTTATTTTGAAGGGTTTCAACTTTTAAATGGGCAAAGACCCTTGTTTGGTTGATTTTTGATTTTTAATTCTTAATTTTTAATTTTTTTTTTAAAGTTGATTTTTTTCTTTAATTTCATTTAATTTATTATTTTTTATTTTTACTGTTCACCCCTCCAATTTTAAAAAAAAAACACCTTTTTTTTAATTTTTTTTTTTGAATTTCAAATCTTAAATTTCACTTTTATTTTCATTTTCACTTTTCACTCCTCCCTCTTAAAAAAAATTCACCAATTTTTTTAATTTTTTTTTTTTAAATTTTATTTTTTAATTCTCAATTAATTTTTTTCTATTTTTACTTTTCACCCTTCCCTCTAAAAAAAAACCCACTTTTTTTAAAATTCAGGTAAGGGAATTTCTCTTCTTTTTGTTTAATCACAATCCTTTTTTGCTAATTTTTTTTTAATTTTTCTATAGGTAATTTCCTTTTTGTCTTTTAAAATATTTTTATTCATTTTTTTGCACCTCCCATCACCACCATCATCCACAACTCACCCACCAATAACCATTATCAACCACAACTAACCCTCCCATCACCATCATCACTCATCATCCACCTCCCAAATAGGCTCCTGGGAGGTTCCAGGGCCTGAGGCCTTCAAATCGCGCCAAATCGATTTGAAATCGATTTGGAAGGCCACCCAAATCGATTCCGAATTGATTCAGCGTCGTTTTAAGCGATTATCATTCTAATGGCCCCTAAAGGCCATTAGAATGATTATTTTATTTTATTTATTTTCTTTTTCAATTATATCAGTTAAAAAGGAATACTTATTTTTTTTTGTGTTTTTTTATCCATTCATTTTATTGCAACAACCTTTGACTGATCATGTTTTTTTTTGATTCCTTTTTTACTGATTGTTTTTTTTTGATTTTTTTAATCATTTATTTTAACTCAAAAATCATTTACTGATAATGATTTTTTATTTTTATCTTTTTGAATCATTGACTGATCATCTTTTTTTTTGATTTTTTTTTAATTCATTTATTTTATTTGAAAAATCATTTACTGATATTGATATTTTTTTTACTGATGATATTATTTTTTCCTTTTTTTGAATTTTTGGGATAATCATCAGTACTGACCCTTGATTTATTTTTTATTTTAATTTTTGTTTCACTTTTTTATTTATTTGTTCATATAGGGGAGGATTAATTATAAGAATTTATTTTGCAATGTCATTTCATTTCCCATCCGTTCCATCATCCTTAAAATTCAAAAAAAAATCTCCTCCTCCCTCTCATTCTTCCAATCATTTTGATGATGTCATGGTTAGGACTAAACCAGACTCAGCACATCATCAGAATGATTTGAAAGATGATGAAGCTCATATTACTCCTCTTGATGTCATGGTTAGGACTAAACCAAATATAGAACATCATGAGGATAATAATACCAAATTAAATAATAAAAGAAAGCTCACCCGAAGCCAAAGACAACACATCCATGATTCAAAAGAAATAATGTCTCACTTTGGCCATGCCAAAAAAAGAATTTAAAAACTTTTCAACAATTTTGATTGACAAGAAATCTTCCAATGCCTCATGGTTAAAACTTCCATCACTTAACACTCTCCCCCATCCTTATATCCTCATTAATAAAACATCCAAGCCGTTTTTGCCTGTCATCATATATGAAATAACCCCATTTGATAATTCTTCTGGCCACTCTCAAATGCTGCAAAAAATCATCATGACATTAATGTCCTGATCTCAAAATCGACAAGAAATCAAAACCAATAAGCAACTCCAAGGTGGCATTATGAAAGGTATTGGGTTTCGATCTGGTTCTGATTCTGGAAAATCTGCAGTTGTGTCATCTTTTTGTCATATTACCTTAATAATTACTGACTAATTACAAAATTACTAGGTGTTTACTCCAGAAAACCTGGTTTAACTCCTCATCAAATTGAAACAGATAACAATCAATGGATCAAGCTTCATCAATATGACAAATTCATTTACTCAAGAATCTCCCATTTTTCAAAATTAGCAGCAAATGAAAATCAATCATTAATGGAAGCAGCCCAATTACCCAACTTCAGTCAACTCAAATGGACTTCTGCCAATCCCAAGGAAGAATTCAAATTGTTTACCAATGTCATTGTCACCCAAGATGGATTTTTCAATACGCCACACAAAGATTTAAACGATCTCAATGCCTGGACTTATGGTATATTTTCTTTTGTATCAAAAAAAGATTTCCTTCCACTTCCTACTATCTTCACCCCCTCTGGACATGGCTTACACTTCCCTGAATTAAAAATGGAGATTGATTTTTCAAAAAAACCTGGCATCATGGAAATACTTTGGAAGACATCAACAACGGTTCATCATACAACAAAACCACCTCCAGAAATTATCAATCATGACACAATTACTCATTTTGGATGTTCTTTTCAAATAAACCATAAATTATTTAATGTAGGCGACAAATTCTTGAAAATGACACCCACCGAAATAAATTCAAGAGTCAATGGGTACTTTGAAAGAAATATGCAGGATCAAAAAAGAACTAAAAAATCTTAATTGTAAATAATTTTATTTTATGAATAACATCTCCACTCCGTTGTATGCCATTAAATTAAGTACATAAAACATTGGTCCTGAAGAAATTTACAATTGACTATTTTTCCATGCCAAAGTGATTGGTTTAATTTTCTCACGCATATTTAGCACATCTTCCCCAATGTCATTGTTGGCCAGATTTTCCGCTTGTGGTGGATCATCATCTTCATATAAATAAAACCACTCATCACCAATTTGAGCTAACATATTATGTAAAATCGTGCAAGACACAACCCAACTAACAGAATATTCAATTTCATGATTATACCTCATTTGATTTCTCATTTCCCTTAGAGAAAACCACCTCCCCTTCAAAATCCCAATTGCATGCTCGATTCTGACCCTTGATCTTGCTAGACAGTAATTGAAAGAACGGTTGTCTTCATTATGTGCTACAACTCCCTTATATGCTGGAACAACCCAAGGAGAGCTTGCATATGCCGAATCTGCAAGTAAGTACTGATCCTTTTCATAAAACTCTTGAGGTGTTTGTGCTATTTTCATATGTTGATAGACATTTGAATCATGAAGTGACCCAGTACAACCAACATGCAGAGCAGTGAACTGTTTGTTGATATCGCAAACCAGTTGTATTGACATAGAATACCTTATATGTAAACCATCAGTAAGATTGAAATAAAGAATAAAGATTCAACAGCTTACCTTTTTTTGCGATCAAAATACGCTTCACCATCATTGGGAGGACGTTGTGATAATGGTATGAGACTCCCATCAATAAACCCAATGCACCCAGGGAAGCCTTCTGCTTGAATTACTTGAGACATTTCTCTGCGTTGTTCTATTGTTGGCCCCACAATTACTTTGCGCTTCAACTTCATTAATATCTGAATGACTCTTTGAGTGTACAACACAATAGCCCCATGGCTAATTCCAAACAACATTCCAATCTTTCCCAAAGCGGCCCCATTTCCATTTGATCCTAGCCTTGATAATGCCACAGCCAATTGGATGGCAGGATTGCGTTGTTTGTTTTGTGATGAGTTTTGAAAGGTTTTATCAGCTTGAATTTGTGCAACCAATTTTTCAAATGATTCATGTGTGGTCCTACATAGCTGTCGAAACTTTTCAGATGATAATGTCTGTAAATCATTCATCGTATACATGTAATGAGATGGATATCTTCTACGAGGATTGATGTATCTTTGTGAGGTTATCATATCTAATAAGATTATATCTTCCTGGATATCAGAATCACTATCAGAGTTGAGAGAATCGATGAACTGAAGTGAGTTCAAGGTCTGAAGTAAAGGTAGCCTTTGCGATGCCTTGGGCATGGTAAATGAAGAAAAGGCTGGTAGTAAATGCAATTTGAAATCAAATAACTTAATAAATGATGAGTGTATTTAGATTTTATGCAAGAGAAGGAAATTTTTATGCAATTTAAAATTCCCTTACTGAGTTGTGTGTTTGAAAAATGTGCCTTTATGGGAAGCTAAAGGTGGGATTTTGGTATTTAAACACGGGATTTGGTACCAAAAAACCTGGGTTTTTGTACCTCAAAATACCTCACCTCTTGAGGTGTGGGATTTCTGAAATCCCAAAAAATTAATGTGAGATTTTGGCAAAAAAAAACTCGGGATTTTGAGTGTGGGATTTGGTAACTTTGACACCCCCTATTATCTATAAGTGGTTAACTATTTATATTTTCCATGTGTAATTGTCTGATTAAGAGCTTTATGCTTCTTATTGTTATAATTTTCAGTGACTATAAAAATAATAGAATAATTATAATTTATTATAATTATTACTTTTTTTATTACTATATTATATAATAATAATTAAATTTGATTTTATTAATATAATTATTCTTCAATAACCATATTTAATTTGTGGCTATAATATTTTGTTATATTATATTCTTTTCTACTGAGGAAAGTAATAGTACTCTTGATATTGTTTTATTATCAAGAGTTTCAAAGACAAACCTTACAGATTTTCTCTCTCACAAATGGAATCTCCAATATATTTGACTTTTAACCTTGATCACTTTGGAAGAATACATCTTCCTTTTCCTCCTTCCATTGTGATTTCTCCCATTTCAAGAATGCATTGAGGTTTTTATCACACTAAGGTTTTTCAAAATTAGATTCTATATATATATATATAGGGTGTTGGTAAACCCACATAAAACATTTGGCAAAAAGATGTTGTGGGAACTGCTTTTGGTGTGGAATGAAATAAGGAAGTACCTTGAGGGTGAAAGTATTGGTAAATCTGTTTTGAATTTCAGAATTGTCCAATAACCATGGGTGCTAAGGTGTATTAGCTGCTCCTCTAAATAATACTGAATAGTCAGCCTATGAAGAATCACAAAAATAAAATAAGATTTGTGGTTTCAACAGACAGAGAAGACTTATCAGTAGTCTCTCAATAGGAACTATCAATAATTCATAGCCAAAAATCTGATGTAACACCATAATAAAATAAAGACTACTACTTTATTTTATCTTAATAAGACTAATTGAGATTTCTTTTTTTGATTATGATTATTATTTTTTGATAAGAATACTAATAATAAGACTATGGGATTTAATACTCATAAATATTCTTCAATAAATATTTTTTATACTACCTTTATATCACTGCTAAAATGCTTCTGAGAAAGGCTACTGAGCTTTTCACTGTGGTTAAGCTACTATTCTTCACTAATACCAAGCTTCTGAGCAAGGCTACTCAGCTTGTTAATACAACGAAACTACTATTCTTTACTAATACCATGTTTCTGAGCAAGGCTACTGAGCTTTTCACTACAGTTAAACCATTACTACTCTAGATATCCTGCTAGTTGAGGGATGGTTGTGATCCCTAATCATGGGAACCTTTCCATTGCTTTGGAAAATGAGGGAGAGAGGACCTCTATTTATACCTTTTGGGCTTCCATGTTTCTTCTCAAAATGCAGGACTTAGAAAAATCATAGTTGAGATGTGTAGATTTGGTGTAGCAATGCGGTTTCTGAGAGTATTTTCCTGGTCATGTTTTTTCTTATAAAACTCATGTTATCTACTTGAGATAATGTGGCTGGCAAGAGTTTTTTCTTCTCAAAATCATGTGATGTAATTGAGATTATTTGGCTGGTGAGATTTTCTTTTTGCCAAAAAAGTGGAGAAAATACAGGTTCTAACAACAAAAATTTATTCTAGTCATAAGATATCTTTGAGGGACTTTGGCTAGTAACATTCTTCATTTTGGTTACTTTGTTACGTATTTTCTGAGACAACTTTGCTGGTGATTTTTTATCAAACCATGTGATGTCATTGAGATAATCTGGCTGGTGAGAGTTTCTTTTTGCCAAGAAAGTTCAGAAAATACAGCTTCTGATAATTGAGAGTTCTTCTAGTCATCTGATATCTTTGAGAGAGTTTTCTTGGAAATTGAGAAAGTGGGGAAAATAAAGTTTTTTGTTATTGAGTGCACTGCCATAAGATTTGAAAAAGGTGAGGAAATTTGTCAGCCTGTGACTCAAACCCAGAGCACAAGCATGACAGCCTAAATACCATAAAACCAATGGTATAGCCAAGATACCACCAAAGCATGGAGCTGAGCCAAATCAGCTCAAAAGGTATCAAAACAAAGAGGAAACTCACTCCTTCCTGAAAATATAAGTCCTATCACCATAGGACAAAGAATAACAAAGTTATTGCTGAGCATAAACCTTAATTTTCACCTCTCGTCTAAAATTCAGAAGGAGAGGCTTAACCCCATCAAATGGGTATTCAGAATGAAGCTCTATGTCAAGGATATCCAATGGTACTAGCCAAACTGAGCTAGCACCAGTATTACTTGAGTTATGGCCAAATTCAGGCCAAATAAGGGTGAACAAAACATTCACCTCTCATCTAACCTTTGCAGTTTTGGCGTGAGATACCTAAAGTGGGGCCTTTTTGGAAAGGGCACAATTGGGGCTATCTAATGGTGTCATCCATTTCCCCATAGCTCAACTAGAACAAAAGGTATGGGGCAAATAAGATCAATACAGCTTTTTGCCTAAACCACGCAAATGTACAAAAATCTTGTACATGGGATAGCTTTGCCATATTTAATGATACCCCTATCAAATGAGGTACTGTGGGAACTCCTCTTGTGTGGGATTAAAATGAGGCAGTACCTGGAGGGGGAAATCACAGGTAACTAGTTTTGAATTGCTAATAACTCCTATAACCAAGGGTGGCAAGGGTGTATTGCCTGCCCCTCCTAAAATACTGAACAAAATCTTCCTTGGAGCTCACAAACCAAAATAAAATTAGTAAGTGGCTTTACAACTGCAGAAGAAAAAATTCAGCAGTCTCAGATCAGACCTATTCAATAAATAATATAAAAAATAATGTCAGTTATTTTGGTTGAATTTTAGATTGTAATGAAATACTTGTCTGTATAATTTATTTATTTATTTTAGTGAAATTGGGGTGAGTGGTGTCTTCTTGGTGATAAATCCTTGGTAAGATGAGTTATTTAAGGTTTTCTGGAAAATTTGATGAGTTTGATAAAGGTAATTTTGTTAAGTTAAAGTTATAATATAGTAAAATAATTTTTTTAAGGGTTTGTTATTTTTTTAAGAGTGGTTAATAATAAGATAAAATTGTATTTGTTAAATTTAAAAGGTAAGATTCTTTGATATTGGATTTTTAAAGGGGTAAGTTATTTTTTAAGTCTTGATAAATGGTGTTAATTTTACTGGATAAAATATTTTAATAGAGTAGTAACCCTAATCTTGGGTACTGGGTAATTTTTATTTTTACTTCAATAATAATAAGATTCCACTGAGCTTAGCTACTGGGTAATCTTCAACACTATACTTCCACTGAGCTTAGCTACTGGGCAAGTAAATTTACTATAATATACTGGACTACCTCCCAGGTGAGGGATGAATTATTCCTATGCTCCTACTTTGAAGTGGATATAATTTTCATTGGATATAATTTGCATGGGGGGGATTTTGAAATTTGGGGGGAGAGAGCCCCTCTATTTATACCTTTTGGGAGCCCAGGGGGCCCTCCATGGGAGCTGTCTCTTTCCACTTTAATTCCTCTTGATTTCATCATGTGACTCTGTTTTTGGTGAGGACCTTTCTTGCATGGGTCAGGTGATTTAAGGTTTGGTGATAATTTTCTCTCTGCACAGCCTCCATTTATCACATGATTGTCTTTTGGTGAACTAATTATGATGTGATATTCTTGAATTTTCCTTGCATACATGAGGTGATTCAATTTTGGCTGGGGATTTTTGTTGTGCACAGCCTCTTTTCTGTCACATGATATTCTGTTGGTGGATGCAGTATCACATGATGACCTTGTACTTCCTTTGCATATGTCCTATTTTAGGTTGGGTAGAAATGGCTGTGTAATTTATGCAGGTGTAATGTTTGTTTTTCTTCTTTTTGAACTTTAAAATGAAGTCAGGTGATAACTTCTTGCATTGGTGAATTTACTGTTTTTTATGAGATGATGTGATTTTTGATTTTGACACATGCTGTGCATAGTCATGTGGTTGAGATTTAATTGGAATTGTGTACTGCATGCAGCCTGTTGTAACTAGCTTTGGTTTGCATGAGGTGATGAGTAGTGTAAATAATTATGTTTTAAGGCTTTAAGTGGGGCTACTGTGGATATAAGATAAGGTACTCCTGGGGCTGTGTTGTAAATGAATTGCAGGAATTCCATGGAGTTGAGCTTTGCATCATGTGACTTTGAATGCAAGTTAGCTGTATAACTAATGCATGTGTCATTTTCTTGCTGCATGAGTCCTGTGGCTGTAAGGGGGTGTAAGGCTGGGTGGGGTGTGTAATTCAAAGGGTGGTACCTCATTTGTTGTAACTAGTTTGCTATATGTAAATTGATTTTTTACATATGCATAGTGAAATTGAATAAGTTATTTAAACACATACACTTCCCTTTGGTGCCTGTGCCATGGTTTTATGAGTTAAATCCAGCTTCTTGCTGTAAAATTGACCCTTTGGTGTAAAATTTGAGTGTAAGTCTGCCTGTAGGCTGGATTTCCTGCTGTTATAGGGTACTATGAGCTTGAGACTGGTGAAAAAAATGGTATGGAATACCACATCCCCCTCTCCATTTAATGCTGTCCCCAGCATTCCAGGTGAGAGCTCTTTATTCCTCAAATACCTCTTCCTCATTTATTGATTCATCTTCTTCACTTTGTTCTTCTTCTGTGTCTTCTTTTGTGTTTATCAACTTTCCTCTTGGGTAGAACCTCTTGTCTTGAGATGCTGCAAATCTTCTTGCTAATTCTGTTCCATCAAGTTCCTCAAGTTCATATGGTCCATTGTTTATTTGTCTGATTACTCTGTAGGGTCCATTCCATTTGTTTTCGAAAAGTAGCCCCCAATTAGTTTCTATTGCTTTGTTGTAAACCAGGACCAAATCTCCTGTATTGAGTGGTGATCTTAGTTGATGTGCCATTCTTCTATCTCAATATTTCATTGAGTACTCCCTTGATTTTTTGAGTTTTTCTGCTGCTTTCTTTCTCATTTCTTCTTTTCCTTCTAATTGTTTAGCTCTAGCTTCCAATAATTCCTCAGTTGTGGATATTTTGTGCCATTCTACTGCTAAAAAGGTTTTTGTTTCAATGTCAATTGGTAATACTGGTAGTTGTCCAAATTGGAGTTCAAATGGTGAGAAACCAGTTGTTCTTTTTGTTTAAATTCTGTCAGCCAATTTAACCAAAGGCAGATATTTTTTCCATTTTCCTCCATTTTCTCCACACATCTTGACTAATGCATCTTTGAGTTGCTTATGGCCCCTTTAAACCATTCCTTGAGACTCTGGGTAATAGGGTGTGGTGACTCTGATTTTTGATCCTGCTTTCTTTACTGCATCTTGCAATTCTTTTCCAAACTCTGGCCCCCATCAACAGTTACTTCTTTTGGTGAGCCATACCTGCATATCCATTCTGAGGTGAACCATTCTGCAACTGCTTTTTCTGTTAATTTGACTAGTCCAACTGTTTCTGGCCATCCTGAAAAATCATCTCTGGCCACAACCATATACTTCCATCTTCCAGATTTGATATGGACTGCATCCATACTGACCCTCTCAAAGATTGTTGATGTTGCTGTAGATTTTCCTTGTTCCCTTTGTAAGTTTTGACTTCTCTTTTGGCAGGCCAGGCAAGATTGAACCCATTTCTTGACTGATTTCTTCATTGCTTCCCACCAAAATCTTGCTTTAATTCTTCTGTAAGTTTCATTTTCCCCTCTGTGGCCCATGTCTTCATGAAGAGACTTTAAAATGTAGCTTTGAACTTCTTTACTTGATATCACCAATTGAGGGTTTGGGTTATTTATTCTTTTAAGCTGGCCATCTTCCAAGAAAAACTTGGGTGACCTTCTTTTGATCCTTCTAAATTCTTCTCCTTTGCTTGATTCTGTTTTTTTCATTGTACTTAAGTATTCTTGCATCCTCTTCCAAAATCCTTCTTGTTTTGTTGGTACTTGTATTCCTGAAAAATTGAGTGAATTTACATTCTTGGCCCCGAATCCAGGGTGTGGCTTGATCCAATCTTCTTCTTCATCAAATTCTGGTGCATCTTCATCTTCTTCTTCTGAGTTTTTTGGTCTTCTGGATAGCCCATCTGGAATAGTGAAAGTTTTCCCTGGTTTGTGTACCAAATCAAAGGAAAATAGTTGAATGAAAGCCACCCATCTTGTCATGGGGGCATTGGGTAAGCAAGGGGTGTTTATCATTTCAATTAAGGCCTTGGCATCAACCTGTAATTCAAAATGTTGTCCCCAAAGTATTGTTTGAAGTTTCTTGAGAATTCTTGCAACTCCACAGAGTTCCAATTTGGGTTGTGAGTATTTTGATTCTAATTTTGAAAAAGTTATTGATTCATATAATACTGGTCTTTCTTTTCCTTCTTTATCTTCTTGAGTGAGTACTGCTCCTGCAGCAATGTAGCTTGAATCTACTGCTAGCTTAATTTTCCCTGATCCTTTGTCATAATCTAATTTATTGAGAGTTATTTCTTCTCCAACTATCCTTCTGAGCTTATGGAAAGCTTCTTCACATTTTTGATCCCAGTCCCAATCAACATCTTCTCTGGTGAGCCTTCTGAGTGGTGATGCAACTTGTGAGAAGTTTTCAATGAACATCCTTACATAGGCACAAAGTCCAAGAAATCCCCTTATTTCCTTCTTGTTAAGAGGTGTTGGCCAATTTTGAATTTTGTTGATCTTTTGTTTTGAAATTGTTCTTCCTTTGAATGATACAACATGCCCAACTATGTCCAAAGCTGGAACACAGCATGCAAACTTTGATCCTGAGATAGTCAGTCCTGCTTCTTCAATTCTGAATAAGATTCTTTCTAATGTTATGGCATATTCCCATATAAATCTTCTGATTGAGGGGTTTTCTGGTAGTGTTTCTTGATTGTAAAGTGATCTTGGTCCTTTCATTCCTCCATCATCAATGAAAATTCCTACACTTTCTGGTATTTCTTCTTGAAGTATCCAGGTCATTTGGGCTTGGTATACTGCTACTGAGTTGGTGGCTCCTTGGGGTAGTCTTGTGAGTTGCATCCTTCCAAGGGGTGTTTCAAAAGTTGTGAGGGGTCTTGTAGTGACATCTAATTCTCTTTCATCATATCCTCCCATGATGTCTCCTAGTCCATAGCATGCTCTTCCTGAAAATGCATCTACAAATTCTTCAATGTGAGGTGGTAAGCCAGCATCCTTGATGGTGACTTTGTTGAGTTCTTGAAGGTCATGGACAATTCTGAGTTTCCCATTTGATTTGGCCACACAAAATATTGGGCTTGTATAGCTTGAGGTGGATTGCTCATAGAGTCCAGTCTTGATTCTTTCTCTGATTAATTCAGTAAACTGAGGTAAAATTGATTTGGGAATGGGAATTGGTTTCTTCTGCCAAGGTTCATGAGGTATTACTGGTATCTTGTAAGGTTTTCCATATGAGTGTTTGAGTAATCCTCTTTCTTCTTCACAGAAAGCTATTGCTTTTTCCCTTAAGGTAATAACATTTTTAAGTAGATTGATTTCTTCATTTGATAACCATCCTGGTGGGCCAAAATTAACTGCTTGCAGTCTTTCATGGGTGACCTTGAAGGTTTCTTTAAATATAGGTGGGTTGGGTGATAAAGGTGTTTCATAAGGATCTCTTGACAAAGGTGGTCTTTCCAAAGGTGGGTCAAGGTCTTGAGGAATTGGCTCATTGACTGGTCTCACCTTCAGGACTGATTTGTATTTGGCTGCTAAAATTTGGTGATCCATCTTCAATTAGTTATTATTATTATTATTTTTTCTTTTTTTTTAATTTTTTCTAAGAATTTGTTAGTGTCCTGAAATATTGAGGTCTTCATAATTCTTCTTTCTTCTTTCTTCCATAAATAATTGTAGTTTAAGGTCATACAGGACCTACAACTAGGTGTGTAACCCCTGTATATTAGGTATACAAGTCCTGCAGTTTAAGTCATGCAAGGACCTCCTGGCCTAATCCAAGGGCTTATCTTGATTCTTGAGCTCCTTTGGGCTTGAATTTGTATTCCACTTGACTCTTGTTTTCTTCTTCAATATTCATGATTCCCACTTGATGCAAGATTCTTCTGGTTTTTTTATTTCTTGATAAGGAATTTTCTTGTCTTAATTGATGGCTTGGGACTCCACTTTGTGCATTCTGACCAATTTGATAATGATAAACACCTGTAAAACCCCTTGTTCCTGTTACACAAAGGGAGCAGTTTATTGTCATGCTGAGGACAAAAATGGTCATTCAGCACTTTTCCTGACTAGGACAATCCCCTCCAGCTTCTTGGCTGTTATTTTGTATACGTTTCCCTGCCCAAGTCTACAGGGGAAGCAGTTTACTGTCATGCTGAGGACCTCCTGAGTCTTCAATCTTCTTTAAAATCCCAAGGGCAATTTTATTTGAGTGTTATACATTATCTTGTTAGTCCTTGATGTGGAGTGAGTCCTGAGTCTATAATAAATCCAGTGGGTCATCCTTCAGTCCATAAATCCTGACCAATGATTCTTGAATACCAAATGAGTTTCAATCCAGAATCAAAGAAGTGTCCAAGGCCTTGTGTTTTCCAAAGGTCAATCCATAAGGAACTCCTGCTTTTCTTCATAAATAATCTTCTTCATTTTCAGTATTTTGAATAATTGTCCTATGATAAGTTGTTTCCCAATTCCCTTGCTATTTCTTCAAAATAATTTATGTCCTTTTGTTCTTTTGTATTCCTGAATTATACCTGTTATAAAGAAATTGAAAATAAAAAAATTGTAATAATAAGGTGATTGAAAATTGATTTTAATATTAATTTATTGATATTTTTTTTTTAAATAATATTTGTTTTGGATAAGGGCCCCCCTCTCCATTTAAAAATCTTGAGTTGGTTTTCAAATTTTGAAGAGGATATGTTCTCATTCCCCAAAAACTTCCACTATGAGGGATAGTGTAAGAAATAAGTTTACCCACCCCTTATTTTTTATAGTGATTTTGATGAGGATAAATAATGATACAGAAAATTTACATAATTTTATTTTAATGATGATTCAATAATAAGTTGCTTTTTTTTAAATTTAAGTATAAAATAACCATAAAGTGAGATATCTGAGTGAAAATCACAATTTAAAAGAAATACACCTGAATCACAGTTAAGATCATGAAACTGTTTGGTTAAAGGTGGTAATTTATGCCAATCAGTAAAAATTGGTTCTCTTGAGAGTATTCATAATTAATATGACATAATTGAATGATCATAATTTGAGTCCTTTAATCATATAATGACCCTTATGATACCACAACTCTTCCTTTTGGAATCATCATTGTGACTCAGACTTTATTTCAAGTCCATCCCCTTTATGGTTCAGATTTTCTGTTACCCATAAATGCATTTGAGTTGTTAAAAAAATATAAACAGTGAAATTGAAAATTTTTACAATTTTAAAAAACTCTTGTTTGCTTTTGGGGGGCTTTTTCAATTCCATTTGGAATAAACAGCACATTGAGGTGTTATTAATATGTAGATTCCCCAAATTATGTCATCAATTTATGAGTTTTTAATATAAATAACTCCTTCAGAGTTCAATTAGTGCCTTCATGGCACAAATACTTCTTCTTTTCAAACAAGTTCCAATCACTCTCTTGTAATTTAAGAAATATTTCAAATAAATTGATCTTTTTTTTTTAAAAAAAAATGATACTTGATGTAGAGTTTTTTTTTAATTATTGTTATTATTGAGTTGAAAAATTAAGCCAACTTAATGGCTCTTGTTGTAATAGTAGGAAAAGTATAATAGAATATTCTTGAGCTCATGAATGGGATATGACCCTAATTCTTAGGTAGTTTATAGTCTTGCCTAGGAATTATCCTCCTTTGATAGTCCTTCTTCAATATTTTTGAATATTTTAAATAGGCAGTTTATGGTCTTTCCAAGGACCATTGGTTGATTGTTTTGAATTTTGAGTCCTTGGTGAGAATTCTAATGGTGGGCAGTTTATGGTCTTGCCAAGGACCATATCTTGTGTTTGCTTTGGTCCTTGTTGATAATCTTAGTGATTTATTTTTGATATTGGAAGGGGCAGTTTATGGTCTTGCCAAGGACCATATCTTTTTGTTGTTTTTTGTTGATATTGGCTTGATTTCATGTTTATATTTGAAGGGGCAGTTTATGGTCTTGCCAAGGACCATATGTTTTGTCCAAACACTTTTGTTTGATAATTTTTTGGTTTTCATGGGATTTGATTTATCTTCAAAGCAAAGTTGTATAATTGAATTAAACAGTTTATAGTCTTGTTAAGGACTCCTTTTCACTTTAAAAAGTACTTTTAAGGTTATAAATTCAAAGGCCTATTTTCATGATGAACACATAATGAAAATTGAGCAGTTTAATGCCTTGCTAAGGGAATTTCTGTTTTGTTTTTTTTGCAGCCCTGTAGAGCATCAAAATTGAATATGTCAGTTTCATATAATACTAGGGAGAAAATGAAAAAATTCCAGCAGTTTAATTTCTTGCTGAGGACATTTCTGTTTTCTTTAAATTTCTAGCCCTGTAGCAATCAAAATGTCCAATAAAACCAGTCATGAAAGAAAAAAATAAAAAAAATGAGTAAAATAAAAGAATCCATCAGTTTAAAGCCTTGATGAGGGCTTCCTTTTATTTATAAAATACATTAATCAAAAGAAAAAAATTTGAGTAATATTCAGCTTTAATAATAATAAAAAATAGAAAATAAACAGTTTTAAGTCTTGTTCAGGACTAACTTTTTTTTTTTTTTTATAATCATTTTTTTATTATGAATATAAATATATTAATCCATCATTAATTTAATTATATATATATTTTATATTTTGTTTTATACAGGACCCATTCATTTAGTCCTAGCTAGCCAATCGGGCCGTACAGCCCGGTACCGGCTGTGGGAGGTCTATAACCTCGCTGCAACTCCTGCACCCCAATTTATTTATTCTAACTTCTTCATATTTTGAAAATTTTATTATTTTATTTTATTTTATTTTTTTATTTTTTTTTATTTTTTTTATATATTTTTTTCTTGAAAAAAAAATACTTCCTTGTGGTTTAAACCACTTTACAAAGCTTTTACAATGCCAAAACTTCTCGAACCATTGTTTCCTTCAAGAACAGGTCCCTTCAGAGTGTTCCCAAAGCCCCAATGTGATCCTAACCGAATAAATCAGTGGTAGTAGCAATATGGTCCGGTATCACCAATCTAAACCCAACATCTGGATGACATCGGCTATCATGTCTGTAAGGTCCCGTATATCGTATTCCGCCTCTTAGGGAGTTAGTGAGTACTCTTTCTTTTCAGTACCTAAGTCACATTTGCGTGCATGCTTTTAATGCCCGACCTATCTGAAGCTTTCAATCTCTTCTTGTAATATGCTTGCACAGGCTTCGGCAGAGGAAAATGAGTTGGCTTATTTATCCCTTTTATAACTTCTTATGCCATCCTTTTACAGCTGTGATCTTATGCCAATGGCTTAAGTTTCTTCTGTCTTAATTCCCTAGCTTAGCCTACTTCTGACACTGATTACTTGTTCGTGCCTCTTTTCTTTTACTGTCTGCAGGTCCCCGAGGCAAGCCACTGCACGACCAATATTGAACGTTAAGGTTTCTGGTTTAGGTAGTTATTGTTTTTGGGTTTTGTTTTCTAGGTCCTATGTACGGCAGCTTCCTCATCGTGCAGGCAAACGATTCGGTCATTAGGTTTTATAGCTTCCAATAATCTCTCGTCACCCAAGGAGCCCCTTAACACTGCTTTTAGCTTAGCCGACACTTCCAACCTTATAGTATTATTCCACGAGGTAGGGGGTTACTTTTCTAGGCTTGCAGGTAAATGTTGTTTCTTCATTCGACTCTCAGATTCCTTGTTTCTGAATATAGCTCTTCATTTATGTGGGATTCAAGCGGTTGAAGTAATTAGACTCAGAGAAGAGGCCGGGTCCATTTTATCTTCACTAGTCCAATTAGTTCAAAGTTGTGGGAACTACGTTGTTGGTACGTGCTTTAAAATAATTAATCGTTTTATCGTCACCTAGTGCTTTCCATTGACAGAGACATTCATTTAAATAGGCCCATCCTTCCGTCTTAGTACATTTCCTATTTGTTTGAACGCTATCTTTCACCTTGAATACCCTATTCACTGCTTTCTTCATAGGGTTGCTTTTAAGGTGGCTTCTAGCTGTGGCTCTTGGTGTCCCTCTTTGCGCCTTGGGTATAAATATCCTCGAGTGAATGGTCTTTCTTCCTTTCACTTCATTATTGCTTTACCCAAAAAACCCCTTCATTTCCCAATAGAATCAATCCCATTTGTAAGTTCTCCATTTTTGTTTATTTATTTTTCGAGCTATTTATTCATCTCTAAGCTTCCTGCTCTGTCTTGTTTCAGTCGATAAACGTAGCTATTCCTGTCTAATATGAGCTCCATGGGTTGCTTCTATGGCTCTGGATATTCCGATTTCATAAGTTCCTTTAGTCCTGATGAACTAGAGGAATTGTTGTTCGGATATCCTTCCTCTCCTTCAAGAAGCACCACCTTCTGGGATTGGGTTAACAATCCCCACTCAACCCCTCCATCTTCTCCAGCTCTGGCACCACTTTCGAACGCCTCCTCCCCATTCTCCTACTCAGAGGGAGTCCCAGAAGCCGCAATGGCTTTCTATGCTTTTATCAAAGGTGAGTATGACCCTCGACTTTTTGTTCTGGACCCCTTCCATTATTTTTTGAAAGAGAGAGCCTCTGCTGCTATTAAACCCAAAAGACGCCATCAGCAGAGAAGAATGCACCCCTACCATTTACGCCCCCGCAATTCCAATGGACAGGCTATTACGACTTGCAAACTATATTAGGTCAGTTTGAGTCCCTTTATTTATTTATCATTATTATTTTGTTTCGTGGGTGTAACTAATCATAAGTCACTTTTCTTCTCTTTTATAAATATATTTATATATTTAATGTTTATTGTTTCTTCTTTTGCATTTGACAGGTAGTCCTTGCACATTGTTATTTGTCGTAGTTTACTCTTCTCTTATTGAGTGGTGACTGCTAGTGCTCTTCTTTTGTTTAATTTAATGTAATATGCAAGAATTAAACCAAAATAAAAATGGAGACAATTTATATCAAAGAGACACTAATAAAAGCAAGTTCCAATGGAACTTGGAGCGAGAGAATCGTAAAGTGAAAAGAAATGAACAAAATTTAATTAAGTAAGATGATTAAGACATAAACAATAAAAGTAAATTGCCAAGGCGCTTGAAGTGAGAAGACAACAGATAAGTTCAAGCGTCTATGTAACAACATTCACAATGATTTCAAGAAGGATAAGTCACTTTGTAAAGAACAAACTTTGAATCTATATATATAGATATATGTATGTAGGTTACTTATTATTTGATTTTATTGGTTTTTTTTTATTTTTTTTTATTTTTTTTATTTTTTATTTTTTTTAGAAAATAAATAAATAAATAAATAAATAATAAAAACACTAACATAATAAGCTGCGAAAAAGATAATGAAATACTAAATCACAAAAATACTTAGTATTTATTTGATATTATGATAAAATGATAAAATAATGAAATAATAAAGTAATAAAATAATAGAATAATGGAATTTATGGATGATAATAAGGCTAGGCTGATATTCTGTATATAATTCTTTGTGACTTTTATATAAGTATATGTTATCTTTTTGAAATATTCATATTATGATTTTTTTTTTTGGGTAAATTTAAAACTAATAAAACAATTATCTGAAGAATATCAATAAGTGAATGAAGCTTTTTTAAATACTATCTCCTTCACACATCCTGTTTTGAAAAATAAATTGTTCGAAGGTAATTTAATTTTATATTTTTGTGATTTTTTTTAATTGATGAAAATAGAAATGAGATAGAATAACTCCTAAAGCTATAAACTAATAAAATAGAATTTTAATATCATGTAAGATATTTTTCCTTTATAGTTATCATCTGCTAATATGAATTAAACTGAAACTAATTGTGCTTTTATTTATAATTTTTAGAATTAAGGATGATAATTATTTATATATATATGTTCTGGTGTTGAGAGAAGAAATATAAAAAATCTTCAAGATCAAGTAGGTTTATATTTTATTTCCCCCTAAGCTTATGAGCTGAAGGTTGTTTTTAAATTTTTAATATTTTATTTTCCTCTTCCTCTTTTATTTTTTTATGAAGAAAAGATCAAAATCAAAAGAGGAAAGCTAAAAGTAGTAAAAAGATGCAAAATGGAAGAAAGATAATAATAATGGAAACAGGATGAATCAAAGAATTTGGAACTTAGCAGGTGAGATTTATTTCAATTCCTTTGACTAAGTATTTTCTTTACTAATTCATGTTTGATATAAATTCCTCCCCTCCATTGTTCTCTTTTCAGAATTTCAAACAAGTATTCTTTGTAGAAAGAGTTGAAATCTTCTGTATTCCATTTGATTGCACCATCTCTAATGCTGAATATTGCTGGTATAAGTGTTTCTTCCCAGTGGTAATCTCATTTGGAACTATTAATAATATACCCTGTTGAGGTCTTGCTTATTTTACCATTTTTAATTTTAAAATCCTGAAGGTTGAACCAATCTTGGCATTCCCAGGTCCTCCAAAATAATGATTTCCTGAGGTTTTCATCCATGGGGAATATTTCATCCCAGTATTGGTTTTCAAGGTTGCCATCAACTCCATCCCATGTCAGTAAATCCAAGAATTCATACTTTGTGAGGCTTAATACAGGTAATTCTTTCCATGGATGACAAATGACAGTTTCTTATAATGATTTTTCTTGTTCAAAGATGTCCTCAAACTTAATATATGGAAGAAGAATGGTGGAAATATCAGGACAGGGTTCTGGTTTTATTTTCAAGAACCAGTCAGGATTTTCATCTATTTCTTGTGAATTGATGTAATTGGCGCAAACTTCTTTTTCTTCTAGCCAGCTGACATCTGTTTCCATTGACCAGGTATTTTCTTCAGGTAATGGCCATGATTCCATTTTTGTAGGATTTTGGTGGAGTTTGAATTGTTAAGGGGTAATAGTATTAATTCATTTATTAAAATAGCTTGAGGGTAGGTTTATTGGGTAAGAACTTGGGTATTCCTCTTTGATAAGGCAGGAGGTCACTGCCTAGTGATGATTGAGTTTTGGTGAAGGAAAATGGTGATTTTGGTTGCTAAGAAATGATTTTCCTCTTTGATAAGGCAGGAGGTCACTGCCTAGTGATTATTTAATTTGAATCTGACTTTTTTTCTTTGATTTTTGATTTTTAGAGCTGTTATGTGTCTTCAAGATGGGCCTTGATGGTTTGAAATTTAATTGTTCCATTAATTCTTGAGTAATTTGATCATTGGTTTTGTCAGAAACCTCCAAAAATTTCAGCAATTCCTTGATTTCTTCAATTTCTTGGTTTCTTGATATTGATGAAGTATTCTTAAAGTGCCAAAGGTTTTCTTTATTGAAATCTTCATCTTCTGGTGACCAATGAAGTTCTTCATTGATAATTGGGTCTTCTTTTATTAATTCTTCCCCATAGGATCCAAAAGTTGGTGAATTGGCCATGGTGAAGGTAATTGATATATTTTTTGTAAGTTTTTTTTTTTTTTAATTTTTAAGGAATAATTTGTTGATGAATTTCTTCTTTGTTAAGGCAGGAAGTCACTGCCCTATGAGAGAAAAAATAAAATAAATAAAAAGGAAACTAATGATACATTTTATGGGTGATACTGATACATTTTTAGAGAAACAAAATCTTGATTTTGTTGGTTTTATTCAAAGTTGAGCCCCCCCCCAAGTGGGAAAGGTGAGTGTCTGTTGAGCAATCTGGCCAAAATAAGGTCTTTGAGGGCTTCCACAAAGCTATTTCTTTCCTCAATTTCTTGTTCTGAGGGAAATTCTGACCACCATAAGTCTTAATCAATGAATATATATCCATCTCCAACCCATTTCAGTCTTCCAGTTTGGTATGTTGATCCATTCAATCCAAGGTACCACTGGGCCCAAATTTGATTGAAGTAAAGTCCTCTTCTTGGTAGTGTGGCCATTTCAAATATATCATCCCAGCATTTGCTTTCAAGGTTACCTTTAATTCCCTCTTCAGTTAATAGTTCTAGGAATTGGATTTTGTTCAAGTTTGCTCCTGGAAGGTGACATAAGTATTTTTCTTCACATACAATTTCTTGAGCTTCATCCCCATAAATGTCTTCAAAGGTGATGTATGGCAGGTAGATGTAATTGTATTCATTTTCTAAGATGGATTCTGTTTCATCCTCTTCATTGGGAGGTTGCTGGATAAATTCAGGGTTTTCCAGTTGCCATTCATAAGGTTCTTCTTGGTTGTTCAATGGTCTGTCCAAGAAGTTGATATGGTATGTGTCTTTTAAATTTTTGTGTCTTTCTTCCATAATTCTGAGGTCCTTTTCCATTTCATTTATAATTTCTTCATCTTAGAGCTCATGATGTTCACTAAATCTGATTTTATTCTTTTTGGGTTTAGGTTTGAAAGGGTTTCCATGTATTTTCTCCTTTCCATCTACTAAAATCTGGAAGGTTTCTTCCTTATTGTTAATTGGCTTGTAGCTTATATTGGGTAATTCATCCTCAGAGGTTGAGTCTTCAAGTTGTCTTTTGAAGCTGTTTGGCTTTTTTGTGTTTTTGAATTCTTGGCCAAATTTATCCCTTTTTGGAGATATGGATAAATGTTGGGTCTTCTGGGTCAAATTGATTATGTTATTGTCTATTTTTGCATTTTGATCCTTCTTTCCTGTGTTATTTCTGACCAATGTTGCCATATTGCATAAATCCATTCCTCTAGGTGGTCCAGTTTGCCATCCAAGTGCTTGAGGTTTGCATATTGGCATGCATAATCTTCTTCCATCAGGTTCTTGATAGCTTAGTATTTCACCTTGTCTATGGGAGAATTCTAGTCTGATATTGTTGTCTGCCAAGAAAGGTCTTCCAAGTACTGTATGGACAGATCCTTTTGCAATGAAGAAGTGAATTAGAGTTTCTTCACCTGAAGCCAAAATTATTGGTGTAAATTCTGAAAGTGCAACCAATGAAGTGGTATGGCCTCCAATTCCCCTAAGGTTCATGTTAAGATTTCTTGTTGTGAGTGAGGCTTTGATTGCTATTTCTTCTGGTATAGTGTTGAGTTCTGCACGAGTGTCCACTAATGCTCTGATAGGATATTCTTCCTTTCCAATGAAGATTTCCATAAATCCCAAAGGACAAGCATAATGAATCTTGGGTTTTGGTATTTCTTTGAATCCAAAGGTTAATAGTCTTTCTTGAAGATCCATTGAGTTGAGTGATTTAATCTTTTCCTCGTCTTTTTCTGATAATTCCTGTAATTTATGGACAAAATTTGGTGACATCCTCAAAATTTCTTCAATGGTGAGGTTGATCTTTTGTTGCATAATTTTCTTGATAATTTTGTCAATTTCCAATTTAGTTTCAACTTGTTTCTTTTGAGGCTTGCTGACTTTCTTTTCTTGTTTTCGAATTTCTTCATCTTCATTTTTATTGGCAATGCTTTCAATTTCCTCCTCAGGTTGGTCTGGTTTTGGAATATTTGAATTTTGGAATTTGGTGGGAATTATTACTCTTTATTCCTCTTTTTCTTCTTCAATGTAGGTTCCTGGAATAGCTGCTTTCTTCTTTGGCTCTTGATTTTGAGATTGTCTTTCCATTCTTTGCTTGGTATGCCTTAGTCCAATGTGTGATTCAAAAGGGTCATTGGCTGAGGAAATGGTAGGTGGTTTCCAATTTGACCAATCTTCAACATGTGCAATTGAGGTTGATTTATCCTCTGATTTCTTTTTAGTGGGCTTAACCTCTTCTTCTTGTTTTTGTTTTACCACAGGTTTCTCCATAAATTTCTTGTTGAGTTCTGCTTGTTCTTTTGCAAAAGCCCTGACTATGTTTTTGGCACTTTCATTCCTTTCCATAGGTACTCTCTGATAGTTGGGAAATAAGTAAGATGCTCCTTGAGTTCTGACAATTATTTTGTCCAAATATTCAGCAAGGTGAGTGCATCTAGTTGCTGAATGGCCTTTTTCCTTGCAGTAAGCACATTTTAATGGTGGTCTTGGAGCCATTTGAGCTGGTATGTAAGGTTGGTAACTGGATGAAAATGGTGGTAAAGGATTCCTTGGCCTGTATGGTTGATTATTTTGAGGTAACCTTTGCTCTTGATTATTTTTCGAGTTCCTTCTTGGTGGATTCACTGCTTCTGAAAGGCGTTTAAGTTGATTTAAAACTTCTTTAACTGATTCTTTTCCCTCATTTCTTGGCTGAAGTTCTGGTTGTGGAGGACTTTTGATCTTTTGGGTAAGTTCTTTTACTTGTTTTAAAACTTCATCCCAGCTTTCATCCTCAAATCTTGTTTTCTTTTCTGGAGGTTTTGGTTTAGAAAATTCTTTTTGTTGAATAAGAACCTTGGCATCCAAATCTTGTTCAATGTATAATTTCAAAATATCCAATCTTGGAATGATGTAACCTCCATCCAAGGCTTGAACCATAGCTCTGTCTTTAATCATTTCTTTGTAAATTGATTCTTGAACACCAGTGGAAAGGCTGGCCAATATTTCCTGGTTATGATTGATATCACCTTGGATATATTGGTATCTTTTGAGGTAAGTGATGATTGCTTCATATTCCCCAATGAATTTTCTGTATTGAGTCATGTTTCTTATTCCACCTTCTTGTTGAGTTTTTGTGAATAAATCAGTGATTGAGGATAATCTGTATCTTCTTTCAGGTGAGACTGTTCCCCATCTTCTTTTCATATCCACTTTCAATTGATCCCAATCAGCTGTTTCATATCCTGGCATTCCTTCAATATGATAACTGATTTCTTCATCTTTTCTCCAAAATGCTATTTGTCTTGCAATGTCTCTTCCACTTGCTCCTTCAATTTCTGCAATATTTTCAGCTTTCTTGATGAATCTTTCAACATCCTTTCCATCAAACCACAGATTATAGTCCTTGGCTCTGATTTTTACTATTGGAGTAGTATTTCTTGGAATTTCTTGATGTAATGAAGTTGGGATTTGAGCAGAAATGTTTACTCTTATTGGTAAAGTACTTGGTCTTTGTTCTGTGTAAGGTGTTGATGTGGCCATGGGTCTTGGATAAGGTGAAGGTGATCTATGTTGCCTGAATGATCTTGGAAGGGTGGTCTGTTCCTCAAGTGGACTATTTTGTGGAGTATAACTTGATGATTTATTTTTTCCTTCCTTTTTGATTAGTGCTAATAATTCTGCTTGCATTTCTAGCATCTTCTGCTGAAGTCTCTCTGTTGAAGACATTTCTTCCTGTCCTTCAACAGTTTCTTCATTAAGGTTTTCTTCCTGGATTTCTTCAATACTACCAGGTAATTTTGATGATGAAGGTTTATCCATTTTTGATTTTTTTATGTCTTCCTTTGATTCTGGTATTGACTTATTGATTTTATTTCTTTCAAGGAGATCAAGGAAAAATTTCTCCACAACCTTCAAGTCCCTTTTATTGGTTCTTGGTGTTGCAATTGGGAAATTGGAATATCTATTTGATTCCTCCCCCAGTTCTGTTTCTTCCTTGGGTGGATAATAGTAATGGTCAGAGTGAGTTGATGATTGAGATTCCTGAGATGATGGTTTTGGCTGATTTTGATTATTTGACTCCAGTTTTTGTTGTAAAAGATATTCTTGGAGTAGTTAGGATTTTTTTTGGTGTAATTTAATTGATTTTTTATTATTGAAGTTGAAGTTGTATGCCACTGTTGGGACACCAGATGTGGGAACTCCTCTTGTGTGGGATTAAAATGAGGCAGTACCTGGAGGGGGAAATCACAGGTAACTAGTTTTGAATTGCTAATAACTCCTGTAACCAAGGGTGGCAAGGGTGTATTGCCTGCCCCTCCTAAAATACTGAACAAAATCTTCCTTGGAGCTCACAAACCAAAATAAAATTAGTAAGTGGCTTTAAAACTGCAGAAGAAAAATTCAGCAGTCTCAGATCAGACCTATTAAATAAATAATATAAAAAATAATGTCAGTTATTTTGGTTAAATTTTAGATTGTAATGAAATACTTGTCTGTATAATTTATTTATTTTTTTTAGTGAAATTGGGGTGAGTGGTGTCTTCTTGGTGATAAATCCTTGGTAAGATGAGTTATTTAAGGTTTTCTGGAAAATTTGATGAGCTTTATAAAGGTAATTTTGTTAAGTTAAAGTTATAATATAGTAAAATAATTTTTTTAAGGGTTTGTTATTTTTTTAAGAGTGGTTAATAATAAGATAAAATTGTATTTGTTAAATTTAAAAGGTAAGATTCTTTGATATTGGATTTTTAAAGGGGTAAGTTATTTTTTAAGTCTTGATAAATGGTGTTAATTTTACTGGATAAAATATTTTAATAGAGTAGTAACCCTAATCTTGGGTACTGGGTAAAATTTATTTTTACTTTAATAATAATAAGATTCCACTGAGCTTAGCTACTGGGTAATCTTCAACACTATACTCCCACTGAGCTTAGCTACTGGGCAAGTAAATTTACTATAATATACTGGACTACCTCCCAGGTGAGGGATGAATTATTCCTATGCTCCTACTTTGAAGTGGATATAATTTTCGTGGGATATAATTTGCATGGGGGGATTTTGAAATTTGGGGAGAGAGAGCCCCTCTATTTATACCTTTTGGGAGCCCAGGGGGCCCTCCATGGGAGCTGTCTCTTTCCACTTTAATTCCTCTTGATTTCATCATGTGACTCTGTTTTTGGTGAGGACCTTTCTTGCATGGGTCAGGTGATTTAAGGTTTGGTGATAATTTTCTCTCTGCACAGCCTCCATTTATCACATGATTGTCTTTTGGTGAACTAATTATGATGTGATATTCTTGAATTTTCCTTGCATACATGAGGTGATTCAATTTTTGCTGGGTATTTTTGTTGTGCACAGCCTCTTTTCTGTCACATGATATTCTGTTGGTGGATGCAGTATCACATGATGACCTTGTACTTCCTTTGCATATGTCCTATTTTAGGTTGGGTAGAAATGGCTGTGTAATTTATGCAGGTGTCATGTTTGTTTTTCTTCTTTTTGAACTTTAAAATGAAGTCAGGTGATAACTTCTTGCATTGGTGAATTTACTGTTTTTTATGAGATGATGTGATTTTTGATTTTGACACATGCTGTGCATAGTCATGTGGTTGAGATTTAATTGGAATTGTGTACTGCATGCAGCCTGTTGTAACTAGCTTTGGTTTGCATGAGGTGATGAGTAGTGTAAATAATTATGTTTTAAGGTTTTAAGTGGGGCTACTGTGGATATAAGATAAGGTACTCCTGGGGCTGTGTTGTAAATGAATTGCAGGAATTCCATGGAGTTGAGCTTTGCATCATGTGACTTTGAATGCAAGTTGGCTGTATAACTAATGCATGTGTCATTTTCTTGCTGCATGAGTCCTGTGGCTGTAAGGGGGTGTAAGGCTGGGTGGGGTGTGTAATTTAAAGGGTGGTACCTCATTTGTTGTAACTAGTTTGCTATATGTAAATTGATTTTTTACATATGCATAGTGAAATTGAATAAGCTATTTAAACACATACACTTCCCTTTGGTTCCTGTGCCATGGTTTTATGAGTTAAATCCAGCTTCTTTCTGTAAAATTGACCTTTTGGTGTAAAATTTGAGTGTAAGTCTGCCTGTAGGCTGGATTTCCTGCTGTTATAGGGTACTATGAGCTTGAGCTTGGTGAAAAAAATGGTATGGAATACCACAGTACCACTGTGTAGAGCACATACAGGGCTACACACTGAACCAATTTTGAGGTTGATATCTCAAGAATTGACAAAGGTATGGCTGTTTTAAGGTCAGATTCCCACCTGCTGTCATATACAGCCTTACCATGGGATAATATCCCATAATCATGAATATGAGGTGTCAAATAGACAAAGGATCTTGTGATTACTTCAATAGATCATATGTCAGTCAATACTGGGGTCCCATACAGTTTCTGTACAGCATTCTATGCATCATACACGTCCGAATCAGGCTGTGAGGTCCCCAGATGAAAATTTTCACCCTGTATTGGTGAAAACTGCCCAGATCTAAAGGCTAATAAAGGTCTTTGCAAACAACAAGCCTGTCTCAGAGAGTGACAAATCTTCACCTCTACACTGAAAGGTCTAGCACCCTTTCCACCCCATTTCAGGATAAAAAGGGGGCTTTTCACAGCCAGAATTGCTTCCCTCATCCTGCTCTTGAATTCCTACATAGTAAAACTGTCAAAAACAGTTATACTCTTGGAAAATACTCAGGTATACTCCTAATTTAGAAGTATTGTAGTCTTTATTCTTGTAATCCAACAGGTAAAGCTGCACCCAGGGCTTTCAACAGTGCTCACCACCACTATATTCAATATAGTAAAGCCCTTTTATTCTTAAATTAAACCATCCTTAATCCTCATAAATCTATTTTAAAGCCTTTTTACTGTGTCACAGTCATAGTTAAAATTTGTAAATACAATCATATTACTTTTATCATAGACTCAACCTGACATTTTTGGGGCCTTGCCGTGTTTTTTGACCATTTTGGACCTTATAAGTGAGTTTTTACTTATTTTCTTTATTTTCTGACACTTGTTTTATCTTTTCAGGCGTAATTATTCCTTAAAATATATATTTCTTATATTTTTATCATTATACTCATATTAAAAAGAGTACTTCTCACATGGCTAATAACCACAAGACCTTTATTTTTGGTGTGTTTTGTATATAAGAACACTTTTTAGCCATTAATACAGTCTTAATTTTTAATTAAATTAAGACACCTCATACTGATAAAACAACAGTTGAGGCGTGGTTGGGCAGATTGTTAACTCAATTACCCTCTTATATACCACTTTTTGACAGTTTATACTTGCTAATTACAAGTTATTCTGTGGGATATTGGTATATAAACAGCATACCAAATACCAGTAAGCTGTATTTCTGATGTGAAATTGTTGATTAAATTACACTTTCATTGTACAAAGGCATATTGTAGTAATATACAAGCCCAGAGGCCATTCTTAGACATGCAAATAGCACTTTAAGAAGTATTAACTGACATTAAGCCCCTTTTTACTGTTTTATTTCAGTGGTAGATAACTTCATACCACTAGAAAGCCAGTCACAGGCCAACACACCAGTGACACCCTCAGAACCAGAGGGAAGCAAAGGCAAAGAAAAGAGGCACAGTGAAGGCCTGATAACAGCAAAGAAGTGGACACCCATTAGCACACAGAAGAGTAGAAAACCACGAAATTCTGCATCAATACAAGGTAAACCAACCTTGATAACTTGTACAGGGAAAATTACTATAATTAACCCAGTTGTAACCTCTGAAGGTAAATTGCCCAAATCAGCAGACAACAAATTTGTACAAGGCACAGTCAAAGGTAAATACCCTAAGAACATAAAGTTTTTGACTGCTTGCAAACACTAAAATGTCACCTGTACACCTCAGAGATCTTGGCTTCCACAGGAACCAGCCAGAGGACAGAGAAGGTTTTTCCAGAACCAGAAGACCTGAAAGAGGACACCTTGGACACAGTAGTGGATGGAAAAACAATGAGGGAGATAATATCAATCCTACTATTCACACTCCAATTCAATGGAGACCTCAAACCAGAGGACTGGAAAGACATGGATCAAGTTCTTCAGCTCCACCAACTCCTCAAGGACCTATTCCAATGGAGCATGGACAGCAAGAGGTTCAACCTGGCATCTCACTGGGCAGAACTTGGAGCAAGTTTCCAGAAGATCTGTCTCAAAGAGATAGACTTCAAAGACCTTATGATAATCACCAAAGGTTGGAATCCTACCAGGAAGTTCAGACTCCTGGAGGAAAGTGCACAGAGGATAAGAGAGAATCAAGCCACTATCCAAGCTATAGAAGAACAGTTAACCCAGACAGGGCCTACTCAGATTCCTTCAGGCTCACAAGGAGCAGGCCAAATAAGCTCTCCAGTGGCTTCACACCATTGAGAAACCAACAGATCAATGACCAAGAGTCACCACTCTTCACAATTCCAGGAGGTTTCCAGGAGAAGAAAAGGATACAAGGGGAAAAACAAGACCTCTTTTAAGCCAAAGGCAGAAAGAATCAGACCCCATGATCCAGAAGTTGTTGTATTTGGTGAAAGAAGTGCACAAGAACCAGAAGTAGTTGTAAACCACTCTAGAATCAGTAGTCCTAGCAATAGAAACATTACCCCCACTCAGACTGAACATAACATTGTCACATCTGAGAGTAACATCAACAGTGATACACTGTGGTTACAAATGTCCCAATATGCTGAGCAATCTACAAAACAGTTTGCAGAACTTGAAGCAAGCCATGAGAGGATGAAGAAAGTAACAGCCTCCATGGATAAAATAATTAAAAATCTTCAAGAAGGAAATGCTCAATTGAGAAAAGCCTCTGAAGAAACCAACAAAAGACTGAATATAGTCTTTGAAGAACAACACCACAGAAGAAGGGACAGGGATTGTCTGGACCAAGACATAAACAAATTGTTTAATGTCTACCATAACTTGAAGCCCCAACCACAAGGCCAAGTTATGGAAAATCCATATCAACCATATGACATCAAACCAGATGCCATGTTGATGAATAAGGCAAGATATCCATCACAATACCAGGATGGAGATGGCATGTCTTATTCAGAGAAGGAAGCCTTGAAACGGCTTCCTGAGGCCTCAAGCTGGCCCAAATTCTCTGGAACAGGAGAATATGATCATATGGAGCTCATAGATTATATTGATGGACTATTAATTGATGTACCTAGCATACCAGATTACTGGATTACTGCTACATTAAATACAGCTTTTAAAGGTCATGCTAGTATATGGTACACAGAAATGAAAGAAATCCATGGCAGAAGAAACTGGCCATGGTGGAAGAGTCAAATCATCCAAAAGTACAGTAATGGAGCTTGAATATGGCAAAAGACCATGTCATTTGACAATGACAAATACTCTGTGGACAAAGATCCATATGAGTGGTGTCTTAGACAGTCTAAAAGACTTAAAGCCATTGACCCTCAGATAAACATCCAAATGAGGAATCACAAACTTCTGACACCACTGCCAGGAGAACTAGAGCATGCAGTAAAATGAAGATGCAACCAAAATTTCACTCTAGATGACATTGCTAATACCTTACAAGACATAAGGAAAAGAACTACTATAGGGAAATTTACCCCATATAAGAGCAGTGGTTTCAAAGAGAAACAACCTTTCAGGGTGGACTTTAAAGACAAACCCAGAGAAAAGGTGGCAGAAGTGACAAAGAAGAAGAATTCTTGTCACAATTGTGGTTCAACAGACCACTATGCCAACAACTGTCCAAAGGCAAAGAAAAAAGTCTATGCCATTGAGAAAGTCCCAGAGGAGGAATCCCCAACAGAGGATTCTGAATCAGACTCCATGGGTGATGCCATCAGAGAACCATCTGATGATGACCAAGACCCAAGAGAAGAATTTCTAGTATAATACCAAGAGGAAACCCCACTAGAAATTCAGGACATACAGTTGGAAGCAGGCATGCCACAGGATACTACCATTAAAAACTTGTGCAAACACACACAAGATGCACAAACATTCCTGGTTACACCAACCAAAGGGATGGCATTTATACATGGAACAGCCACTAAAATGACTTTCTGTATTGACAATGCTCAACATCCATTGATCATTGATAGTGGGGCACACTGCTCCATAGTGGCCAGGAAGTATTTGGATAACCACTTCCCAAATTGGGAAAAACAGCTCTTTCCCACCAAGGCAAAGAACTTTAAAAGTGCCTCAGGGAAGATGACTTCCATTGGTACAATTATCAAAGAGATAATTATACCCCACAGGAAGGGTAATATCAGACTCAACCCAGAGTTTGTAGTGCTTGATGATGCCCACATCCAAGGGTTCTTACTGATAACAGACTACCAGAGGATGTATGGCATAGATATTTACAACAGTAAAAATAGGCACATTACCATTGGTACCAACAAGGAAAAGAAATTTTCACTTGATATATACCATATATCTTCTCAAGATCCACTAGAAGAACTTCTGAATGAATTCAGAGAGGGCCAATTTAGCACTACCCTCACCAGTAAACAGAAACTAAGTTTACTGAAGATTCTGAGAAAGAACAGACCAGCATTTGCCATTGGTGAAGAACCATTAGGCAAGATCAAAGGCCATGATATAGAACTATATCTGGATGTGGAAAGACCTTATTCACCCATGCTAAGGAGACATCCTTATCCAGAAAGCCTGGAAACCAGGAAAGAAATTGAGAAACATATCAATGAACTCCTGTACATGGATGTCATCAGGAATATTGGACATAATGAAATAGTGAAAATAACCACTCCTGTCCTAATCACCTGGCATGATGGAAAGTCTAGACTGTGTGGAGACTTCAGAGCTCTGAATAACTACACTAAAGCAGACAGGTACCCTATACCCAGGATACCTCATGCCTTGGATAAACTGGCAAAAGCCAAATACATAACAAAGATGGATTGTATGAAAGGCTTTCACAAAAATGGAGTTAAACCAAACTCAATGAAATTACTCAGAATAATATGCCATATGGGCATATATGAGTACACCAGGATGCAATTTTGCATCAAAAAAGCACCAGCCCACTTCCAAAGGATGATGGACACAGTATTTCAAGAAGAAATATTGGAAGGCTGGATGGTGGTATATATTGATGATATCATTATATACTCAGAGACATGGGAAGACCATGTAAAATACATAGACAGAGTGCTAAGTAAATGTACACCCATCAATCTGAAGATTTCACTAAAAAAGTGTAATTTTGGCCAACAAGAGCTACTAGCTCTAGGACATAAAGTCTCAGGTCTTAGTCTGGCAATTGACCAGAACAAAGTAGCAGAAGTACTGCAAAAGCCAGTACCAAAGAGCATCAAAGAGATGCAATATTTCCTTGGGTTTGCTAGCTAATATAGAAACCACATCAAGAATTTTGCCCACATAACTAGTAGCTTATACAAGTTGTGTTCAAAAGATGTAGTTTTTGAAATTACCAAGGAAAGAAGGGATGCATATGGGAGGATAAAACATGAACTCACAAATGCACCTGTACTCATCTTGCCTGACTTTGAACTACCACTCAAGTTATATATAGATGCAGCATGTAGCCAAGGCTTAGGAGCAGCCCTTCACCAAATACAAATAGTGAATGGTGAACCAAGAGAGGGAGTAATATGTTACATCTCCAGGCAACTGAAAGATTCAGAAGCCAGGTATGGGGCCACCCAGACTGAGTGTCTATGTCTAGTCTGGCTCTAGAAAAACTCCATTATTATCTGGAGGGTGCAGTCTTTGAAGTCTACACAGTCTGCACAGCCTTGAAGTCTTTACTGAACATGAAGACTACTAATAGACACATGCTGAGATGGCAAATAGCCATCCAGGAATATAGAGGGAATATGACCATCATATACAAAGAAGGTAACAGTCATACCAATTCAGATGGCCTTAGCAGATGGCCACTGGATAATGTCAAGAGCAATACAGCTTATGACCCTGAAGTTGCAGCAAAGATCCCTATCCATTTCATGGAAATAGATAGGAGGAAGAACTTCAGATTTTCTGCATGGGCACCAGAAAGTGGTACCCTTGACAGTGGAAACACTGATTCAGAGGGAACAGAAACTCCCATATTGGGAATAAGTTCCTCAGAACTGCACAATGAATTTTTTAATGCAGTAATAAAGTCTTATTACAAACACAAACAGTGTGGCATATAACTACAACTCCTTCAACAAAAGTACAGGAGTCCAGAACTGGAATCCCACCTGGAAGAACCCTGGTTGAGGGCCTACAAGGATAACAAGTTCTTCCTTGTGGATGGTCTGCTTTACCACAGAGAAAAGCACACAAGTGCACTCACAGTGGTAGACAGAGACCACATCTCTCTGATCCTACAGGAATGTCATGACTGCCCCTATATGGGACACATGAGTGAGGACAGGACCAGAGAGTGGGTAGCAAGCACAGCTTGGTGGCCCAAGTGGGAACAAGAGTTGAGTAGATACATCAACACTTGTGAAAGATGCCAAAAGGCAAATAGAAAACATGGGAAGAAGTATGGGTTACTTCAACATATAGAGGAACCCAAACACCCATGGGAGACCATCAATATGGACTGGGTCACAGGAATTGTCCCAGGAGGCAAAGAAAACTACAATGCCTGCCTAATCATAGTTGATAGGTTCAGAAAGAGCATGAGGTGTCTACCATTTCACAAGGAGGACACAGCCATGGATACTGCTCTGTTATTTTGGAATAACATCATATCTACCTGTGGAGTCCCTAAGATCATCATTAGTGATAGGGACCCAAAAAACACATCTGAATTTTGTACCAACTTGTATCACATGCTTGGCACAAAGCTTGCATTCTCCACAGCTTACCATCCACAAACAGATGGCCTAGCTGAAAGGATGATCCTGACAATGGAAGACATCCTTAGAAGGTTCTGTGCCTATGGCATGGAATATAAGGACCATGAGGGATATACCCATGACTGGGTTACCCTTCTACCAGCTGTCCAACCGGCTTATAATACAAGTCAGCACTCTACCACAGGAAAAACACCTGCACTGGTAGAGAAAGGGTGGGATCACTTGAAGAACAATCTTCTGACCATCCACCCCACAGCCAAAGACTTCCATGATATGTGGAAGAGAGCTTGCGACACAGCTGCTAAATGCATAGCTGAGGCAAAAGATTATAATAAGCAGAGGTGGTACAAGACACACATGGAACCTGACTTTGAGGAAGGGGACCAGGTGTTAGTGTCTACACTGAACTTCAACAATATTAAAGGACCCAAGAAGATGAGAGACTCATTTGTAGGGCCCTTCACTATCATTAAGTTGGTAGGCAAGAATGCAGTGGAAGTCAAGCTCACAGAGGAGTTTTCCAGGAAACACCCAGTCTTTCCAGGGAGTTTGGTCAAGCCATACTTCCAAACTGAAGAGGGTAAACTCCCCTCCAGGAAGAAGAACCTCACACCACCGGAAATAGTGGAAGTAGAAGACTCCCCAGGACCTGTGAGTAAGATCATCAGGGGCAGGAAGATCAGACTTAATGGGAAGGATCAAAGACAATATTTAGTCAGATTCAAGAACCAAACAGCTGATAAAGGCAAATGGTTGGCAGAGGATGCCATACCAGATGGGAACCTTCATTTAAGGTGATTCAGGGCCTCTAGGAGGACTGAAAAGTCTCATCAATGATGAGCCTTTTTTAGAGGGAGGGTATGCCAGCTGTGACTCAAAACCAGAGCACAAGCATGACAACCAAAATACCATAAAACCAATGGTATAGCCAAGATACCACCAAAACATGGAGCTGAGCCAAATCAGCTCAAAACGTATCAAAATAAAGAGGAAACTCACCCCTTTATGAAAATATAAGTCCCATCACCATAGGACAAAGAATAACAAAGTTATTGCTGAGCATAAACCTTAACTTTCACCTCTCATCTAAAATCCAGAAGGAGAGGCTTAACCCCATCAAATGGGTATTCAAAATGAAGCTCTACGCCAAGGCTATCAAATGGTACTAGCCAAACTGAGCTAGCACCAGTATTACTTGAGTTATGGCCAAATTCAGGCCAAATATGGGTGAACAAAATATTCACCTCTCATCTAACCTTTGCAGTTTTGGCGTGAGATACTTAAAGTGGGGTCTTTTTGGAAAGAGCACAATTGGGGCTATCTAATGGTGTCATCCATTTCCCCATAGCTCAACTAGAACAAAAGGTATGGGGCAAATAAGCTCAATACAGCTTTTGGCCTAAACCATGCAAATGTACAAAAATCTTGTACATGGGATAACTTTGCCATATTTCATGATACCCATTTCAAATGAGGTACCATTGTGTAGAGCACATAAAGGGATACACACTGAACCAATTTTGAGGTTTATATCTCAAGAATTGACAAAGTTATGGCTGTTTTAAGGTCAGATTCCCACCGGCTGTCATATACAGCCTTACCATGGGATAATATCCCATAATCATGAATATGAGGTGTCAAATAGACAAAGGATCTTGTTTTTACTTCAATACCTCATATGTCAGTCAATACTGGGGTCCCATACAGTTTCTGTACAGCATTCTACATGTCATACACGTCAGAATCAGGCTGTGAGGTCCCCAGACAAAAATTTTCATCCTGTATTGGTGAAAACTGCCCAGATGTGGTTTCAAAACCACATTTGAGCCCAATACAGGCTAATACAGGTCTTTGCAAACCACAAGCCTGTCTCAGAGAGTGAAAAATCTTCACTTCCTCTACACTGAAAGGTCTAGCACCCTTTCCACCCCATTTCAGGATAAAAAGGGGGCTTTTCACAGCCAGAATTGCTTCCCTCATCCTGCTCTTGAATTCCTACTTAGTCCAACTGTCAAAAAATTTATACTCTTGGAAAATAAACAGGTATACTCTTAATTTAGAAGTATTGTAGTCTTTATTATTGTAATTCAACAGGTAAAGCTGCACCCAGGGCTTTCAACAGCGCTCACCACCACTATATTTAATATAGTAAAGCCCTTTTATTCTTAAATTAAACAATCTTCAATCCTCATGAATCTATTTTGAATCCTTTTTACCGTTGCACAGTCGTAGTTAAAAGTTGTAAATACAATTATATAACTTTTATCATAGACTCAACCTGACCAAATTGGTATTTTCTAGTTCCAGAGTTCTGAAATTTTGTTTCCTTCTTTGGAGTTATTTCCTAATTCCTATTTCCATCTCCAACATTATTCCCTAATTCCTATTTTCATTTCCAGGCTTATACCCTAATTCCTCTTTTCATTCCAGAGTAATTCCATAATTCCTATTTCCATTTCCAGAGTTATTCCGCATTTTAATTTTCATCTTGGGAGTTATTCCCTAATTTCTATTTTCACCTCTGGATCTATTCCATAATTCCTATTTCAATCTCCAGAGTTATTTCATAATCCCTATGTTCATCTCCAAAGTTATTCCCTAATTCTTATTTTCATTTCCAGAGATATTCCATAATTCCTATTTCCATCTCTGGAGTAATTCTGTAATTTCTATGTTCATCTCCAAAGTTATTTCCTAATTCCTATTTTCATTTCAAGAGTTATTACCTAATTCCTATTTTAACTCAAGAGTAATTCCACAATTCCTATGTTCATTTCCAGAGTTATTCCCTAATTCCTATTTTCACTCCAGAGTAATTCTGTAATTCTGATGTTCATTACCAGAGTTATTCCGCAATTCGATTTTCTTCTTGGGAGTTATTCCTAAATTTTCCCTCAGTTATTCCCTAATTCCTTATTTATGTTTTAAACTCCAATAATTTTATTCCACAGTTGTATCTTGATCTCCACAATAATTCTGCAATTTTATTTTTATTCCTCAGAGCTATTCAGGGATTTTTTATAATTCTGAAATCTTCTTCCATAATTTCTCCCAAGTTCCTCAATGTTATTCCAATTCATTCTCTGAAATCCCAAAATTGAATTCCCAGTTTTATTCCTACCTCTGGAGTTATTGCACATTTTCATTTTCTTGCCCCTGGATTATTCTGCATTTTTTATTATCATATTTGGTAAGCTTGAAGCTGGTATAATTGGTATGGAATACCACATCCCCCTCAATTTAATTCTTTTCCCAGCATTTAAGTTGAAAGCTTTCCAATCTCAATCAGATTCTTCATGATTTTCAATTTCTTCTTTCTCTAATGTTGAATCTTCAAATTCACTTTCTTCACTGCTTTTGTTTACCAACTCTGAATTAATGTGAAATATCTTTCCCCTTGGATACAATCTATTGATATTGCTTGCTGCAAGCTTCCTTGTAAGCTTAGTACCATCCAACTCTTCCAGTTCATAAGGTCCATTAACAAATTGACTTATGACTCTGAAGGGCCCATTCCAACTGTTTTTGAAGAGTAATCCCCACTGTGACTCAAGTGTCTCACTGTAAACTAATACTAAATCCCCAGGTTTAAGTGGATTTCTCAGTTTGTGTGCCCTCTTTTTGTCCAAGTATTGAACTGATTTGTTTCTTGAATCTCTCAATTTATCTGCTGATTTTAAGGTTTGCCTTCTTTTGCTGAAATTTGTATTACTCTTGCTTCCAATAGCTCTTCTGTTGTTGAGATTTTATTCCATTATATGCCTAGGTATGTGTTTGTTTCTATGTCAATTGGTAAGACAGCCTGCTGACCAAACTGAAGCTCAAATGGTGAGTATCCTGTTGTTCTTTTAACTGAAATTCTATCTGCCAAGGTCATAATTGGTAAGTAATCTTCCCATTCAGACCCATTTTCATCACACATTTTCACAAGTGCATCCTTTAATTGCTTATGGCTTCTTTCAACCATTCCTTGCGATTCTGGGTAGTAAGGTGTAGTTATTCTGATTCTTGATCCTGCCCTTCTGACTTCTCCTTGTAGTTATTTCCCAAATTCTTCTCCTCCAACTACTGTGACTTCTTTGGGTGCTCCATATCAACAAATCCATTCTGAGATTAATTTTTCAATTAGCCTAGTTAATGCCACAGTTTGTGGCCATCCTGAAAAGTCATCTCTTTATACCACTAAAAATTTCCATCTTCCTGCCTTAATATGGATTACATCCATTCTGACTCTTTCAAATAAAATTGATGTTTCAAATATCTTTCCTTCTTATTTTTGCTGAAAAAGACTGCTTTTCTGACATTTATCACATGATTTAACCCATTTCTTGACTATCTTTTTCATTCCTTCCCACCAGTAGCTTTTCTTTATTCTTCTATATGTTTCATTTTACTCTTGACGACCCAATCCTTTGTGCATTTTCTTTAGAATCTGTCTTTGATCCTTTTCATTATATAAAACTATTTGTGGAGTCTCTTTATTTCTCCTTTTCAAAGGTGGATTCAGATCTTGCGGCATAGCTTCATTGACTGGTCTAACCTTTTTGAGTCCTGATTTATATTTAGCTGAATTGGATTGAATTTCCATTGTTTTTTGAGGTGGTTAAAAGGAATGAATTGATAATATTATTTTTTACTTAAATTTTTAGTTAAAATGAAAAAGTCTCATCAGTATCTTCTTTTATTTTTGTGCATAATTGAATTCTGGTTGTAGTTTTAAGTCATACAAGGACTTTACCTCTAGGTGGATAAATCCCAGTATATTAGGTATACCAAATCCTGCAGTTTAATGTCAAACAAAGACATGTGAAAACCATAGTCTAGAAGTACACAAAGGAGGAGTTTACTGTCTTACCCAGGAAAAAAGGGATTAAAATTGATAGTATGATTTGGATTGAATATTTCTTCATGGATTTCAGGTGAAAGTCTTGATTCTTTTACTCTTCACTTTTGTTGTTACTCTTGGAATCGTGATTTTTTTATTTTTTATTATTCCTTCATTCTACTTGCATGTTGAGCCCTCTGGTGTGCTATCCCTGTAGTTTAAAGTCATAAAAGGGCTAATTGTAGCCATCAGGTTTCTACCCTGCAGTTTAAAGTCATACAAGGACTAATTTTAGCCTTCAGGTTTCTACCCTACAGTTTAAAGTTGTCAAAGGACTACTTGTAGCCTTCAGGTTGTTACCCTGCAGTTTAAAGTCATACAAGGGCTAATTTGAGCTGTATGGTTTCTACCCTGCAGTTTAAAGTCAAAAAAGGACTAATCTTAGCTTTCAGGTTGCTACCCTGCAGTTTAAAGTCATACAAGGACTAAGTTTAGCTGTCAGGTTGCTACCCTGAAGTTTAAAGTCATACAAGGACAAATTTTTCTTTTTATTATTTTTTTTATTGGAATTTTCTATTATACACATTTTGAAATTTGTTGAATGAGGTTTTTGTGTGAGGAGTGATGTTATTAGCTGAATTAGTGTAGTGCACAACTGGCATGTAGGTGACGTTGCATGCTGCAGTGTCATCCTGACCCCCTGCAATGACGCAATTGTCTCAAATTACTTTTGACTCAACTTCTGTTTTTCTCATCAAAAGTAAATCAATCTTTTTTAAATTGATTTTGTTTCAACATCTCTTTCAACTATAAATTTATCCAGTCAACTGCTTTTCAACTGTAAAAAAGTTGTTATCTTAATTTTTTTTTGAATCAACGTTTATTCAACCCTCAAAAAACAAATGGAAGTCTGCAATTGCCCTCAATGCGTCAAGTAAAATCTTACCAATGAAAATGGCAAGAAATTTCAAGGTGTTCTTGTTTCTTGGAGGACTCGTAATTGCCAATCTGACAAAATACTTTCCAATATGATCTCAAAAACTACCCTATATGAAAAAGAAAACTCAAAGAGTGCTCAGGAACCACCAGATCAAACTGACAAAAGCCAAATTATTAAATATTTTACTGAAAATACTTTCATGGAATTGAGCCGTAAGTTGTTTAAATACTTCATTTTGAATGATTTCTGATCTGATCCTTTTGATGAATTAGGCCTCATGCTTTGTGTTATTGCATGGCTATACATTGTTGGTGGGATGATCTGAGAGAAGTGTCTAATTTCTCAAAAGTACCTCCTGAATATTTTAAACCTTTCATGACAAATTAATAAAAGTGAATATAATCATCCACAGATTCCCAAGGAAGTGCAAACTGTGGGTAAGAAACTTGACCTTACCTCAGAGTTGTATCAATACATTTGTTGTCCAACATGTTATTCAGCTTACAATTTTGAAACATCCCCCCATCAATGTCAATACAAGAACTTCCCAACATCTGTTCAATGTGGTGTGTTTTTGTTTTGTCCTTTCCATTACATTAGGTCTCTACCTCACATCAGAAGGGTTTCAATGTGATCTTCTAGACCTCAACAATACCTCAGAAAAAGAAGGCCCTTTTCAGTTTATGTTGCCCAATATTTCACAAATTTGCTTTAATGGTTTGTTCCTCAAACTGAGCAATCAATCAAAGATTGGAAAAAGAACTTACTTACTACAAGCAATTCCATTTACGACTATCAACAATCACCAGCATGGGAGGCCCTCTACCCCCAAACCAAACAAATCCAAAGCTACACTAGATCTGGCATTTAGCCTCTTTACTGATTGGTTTAATCCTCTTTCAAACAAAGCCACTGTAAAACAAGTATCACTTGGGTCCTTGCTCGAAACTGTCTGAACCTTCCACCAACAAGTCAATGAAAGATCCACAACACTTTTATTTCAGGCCTGGTTCCAGAACCCACACAGCCAAATATGGTGACTATCAATAACATCTTACGCATCTTTGTTGATGAAATGATTCATCTTGATTCAGGTATCTTTGTTCAAACCCCCTGTTATCCTAAAGGTCACAAGGTGGTTGTACGTCTTGGGTGTTTAATTGGACAATTGGTAACAAATCACAAAGTGGTGGGTTTTGCTTCTCACTCTGCAACTATATTTTGTTCTTGGTGCAAATGTCCAAAGGCCAAGATTCTGCAATTACAATTGGGAAGACTATGCCAGAAATGGATTGTGAAAGACTGTTCACATGGATTTAAAGAGCTGAGGAATGAGACAGAACACACAAGGATGGTTAAGAAAACAGGAGTAAGGTGGTCAGAGTTGAATTGTTTGCATTGTTGGGATCCTGTGCATATGATAACCATTGGGCTCATGCACAACTGGTTTGCAGGCATTCTTCAACACAATTTCCAAAATAGATGCAAGTGGGATTTTGAAAAATTTCAACCAATGGGAAACAAAAGCCAAGAACCACGATTCAGATGATGACTTTGAAATTCCGGATGGCAATAAATTGTCTCAGTCAGGTATTTCATGGGAATAAACACACAACATGATTTCAGCTTTGTCAAATGTTAGGGTTCCTTTTGGTGTCACTTGCCTCCCACAATGGCTTGGCCAGGCAAAAGAGGGTAAAATTAAGGCAAGCAAATGGAACTCACTGTTCTCAATTTATTTACCATTAGCAGAAATTGATATCTTTCTTGGAGATATTGAAACATTATCTGAAAACCCAACCAAAACTGTCAAAACCTGCCTTTTAGTTGAAAATCTTTCTGCATTGGTGGCATGCACTCATATTTTGGAACAAAAATCAATCACTGTTGCAAACTGCTTAGGTTTGAAGAAGAATATTTCAATTACTGTGAATCCTCCAAAAGACTATTCCCAGGCTGTATGATAAACCCCAATCACCACTATTCCTTGCATATCAAAATGCAGCTCAAGCAGTGGGGGCCTTTGAATGGAGTTGCAGAATTTGCAGGTGAGATATTAAATGGTATCTTGCAACAAATACCAACCTCTGGTCAAATTGGTGAGTCAGTAAGCTATTACATTGGAGCTTATTAGTAACAATTTTGGATTCTGAAGGTAAATTTGGCTTAACAAACATGAAATCATTTGTTCAATGGCAATGGCTCATGGTGAAAGATGAATTCATCATTTTTGAAACAAAAAAAGAGAACCATGAAGTGGATTTTGAACTGGATTGTCACATGTACATGAGGCTGCTATTGCATTTGCAAAAGAAAACACCAAATATTTGGGATCATTCTCAACTACCTCACCGTTATGGGGCACAAGTATTTCTAAACTATGCAAAAGAGTTATCAACAATCAAGAAAAATGGACAATTAATATGTAAGAACAAAACTAACAATCCCATTCAGTATATTTCTCCCCAAAATATTTGATTTGGTAGGGTGCTTCATATTCTGAAAGTGATGAAGAAAACTTCAGAGGAGGAACTTGTGGTTTTCAAACATTTGAACATGGAAGAGAGGAATTGGGATGGAGATGGATGGTTGTTAAAGGAATTTGAAAAGTTTTTGGTTATACATGTAAGTCAAATAGGTCAAATTTAAATAGTATCAGAATCTCACATCTTAGGTACAGTGGCATACAGAGAGCTCCCAAATGGAGCATTGGGCTGCAGAGAGCCAAGTGTGTTGGTTCATATGATTAAAAAGGGGGGTGTTGCAATACAATAAGGGTCAGGTTGGTGGTAATCAAAAATTCTTCACCTGAAATTTTATTATTCGGTCTCACATTTTATCATCTATATGAATCTCAATAGTAAGCAAAATTTTGCACAAGCATTATAATCCCCCATAAAAATTGAAAAATTTGAAACATGTTTTTAAATTCACTACCATAAGTATTGGACAATCTATTTACAATCTATTCACACTTGATGTATCATAAAATATCACACAAATTAACTATTTAAAAATTGAATCTTATTTTTTCTTCCAATACTAAAATCATCAATAAAATTTCTGACCATGTCTTGAAAGCCTATTTACAATCTACTCGCTGTTCATCTAATATAAACAAACAGCATACTCAGCTTTTTACAAAATACAAATTCCAATCCTATTTTTATATATTTCTTATTCTTCATTTATTTTTTATTTTCAAGAACTGAAACATAACTATTAAATTGGAAGCCATGAACTATTCACAAATAACTGCCAATAACAAACTATGTATGTTTAATTTTCAATCATAACTCTACATAAACCTATGAGAATTCTCAATGATCTAAAGAAAAAAGGACTATAGGAAATTAATTTCCACATGTTTTCTTCAAAGTCATCCATTCTGTGATTTTCCCTCCTGTTGCGTGGATCCCAAGCATTTGACATTATCACATCTTCACCGCAATTCGCTTGATTTTGACTAGCTTCATCATCTTCTTCTTCAAATAGCTCCAAATCACTTTCAACATTATAGATGAACTCCTCACTCAGGAATTGGTTGTCAACATCGCGTTGAGTGTTTTTCGCATCTAAATCCACACTTTTGTCAGCCTTGCTATCAGCATCACTATCCCTATCACTACTCTCGGGTGTCCCAGTCTCAATTTTGTAATCTTTAATAGTGGACTCCCAGTACTTGTGATTGAAGGTCATATCCCCAAGCCTTTTGTCAGGATTTTGTTTGGAGCCAGAAGGTAAATCTTTGACAGAAACAAACGCAACCTTTGATAAATTGGCGGCCCAAATCTTTTGTGAGTGATCTCTTTTGTTGAGCCATTAAAGTTGATAGAAGTTAATGGGAACATCTTGAGGTGTTTTTCCAAATTCAGAAACGATTGGGATCTTTGGTCAACGGTGTACTTGAGTGATCTTCTCCCCATCATGGCATCAACTTCTTTCATTTTCAAGTCCAGCCTTTGAAAGAATTCAGCTGCATTATCAGAGTGGTATGGAAGTGTTTTGATTACATAAATACCAGCCTTCAAGTTATACTCATCATCGCTATGAGCATTCACATCTGATGCAATAATTTGGTATCATTTAGCATAATTGTGTGCAACCAAAACTTTGTAACAACAATCACGTAACTATTTCAACAGACCCAATCAATTAGTCTCATTGTAATTTTTATTGATTATTATGAAATAAAGCCTTACTCCTTGCCTTTCATTCTGTATTACTCTCCTCTCTACATCTCACTCATTCCATCCCTTTTCTTTATTTTATTTTTTACATTTTTCAGCCAATACATAGTGCACATAGTGATCATATGCATTACCAAGCAAGCCAAGATCACTACAGTATGTAAGGTTGGCTCGCATGTATTGATAGGCCCTGCTACATGCTATTTGTTGAAATTTCATCAAGGCCACAATGCGGCAAGCTCCATTGTACAATGAGTCTGGTGCTTCTTCTGGATTGGGTTCCCAGATACAAATTCCAAGCTTGGAAAGCATTGCATGAACATACGTAATGTATAAATCTTGCATGTTGATGATGTTTTTAACTATTTTTATTTTTCCGGAACGTGCATCAGGTCAAGTTTGGACCTGGGCTTCATTGATCAATTTAACACCCTGAGAGTTCTGTGCCACACTTTGAACCTCTTCAACACTTGAAAATCATTAGTAAAATTCCTTCAGTAATTTTTTTATCTGGAGGTGTTGGTAATGCTTCTGGTGTAAGCATTCCTCACAAAAGCTTGATGTGTATGTATAATGCTTCCTAAATGTATTATCACCAAATGTGCTATTTGAAATGAAAATTTCCTGCTGAATTACTTACTTTTTTGTATTTAAAGTCAGGTGGTGCATCATGCATAAGCATTTGAATCGGATTCCACTTTACTGGTGAGACTGGTCTGGTCTGGGAAGCACGGGGGTTGGTGGTCAGTTTCATTGATCTTCCACTGCTACTTGGATTGGAAGATTTGGGCACTTGATCTTGAAAACTTATGCTGCACCCTTTCCCTTTTTCTTTGTTCTGATTTTTGCTCCGGAAAGGGTTATTTACAGTTGCAACTTTGCTTTCTGCTTTCTGCTTTCTGTATAAATCTTGCAATTACTCCATCACTCTGAGAAAAGGTATTCGTCATTTGTTCAAATTCGGCCGTATGAGATGAGCTTCCAGAAATAGGATTAGAGCTCTTTGTAACTGTTGGTTGTAAAGGAAAAAGACTATATTTATTTAGACAAATGGCAAGAATTAAGAGAGGTCCAGTAATTGCATGAAGATAAAAAGTTGGTTGAAATTAAAAAACACAAAAGAATGTTTTAAACAAATCAAAAGTAGTTAGTTATGTTATCTGTGCACTGAGATAAAAATTAACCCAGTAAGGGATTGATTAGGTGAAAAGAAAGCCTCAGATGAGAATATTTAGGAGGAAACGGAGGGTTGGAGAGTGAATATAGAAGGAAAAATTCCCCAAGTGGGTATGTTTTATTTTATGGAAATGCAGTTCTACTCAAAGCACAATGGCTGAAAAGTAAAAGTCAATGTTCTTTTAAAACTCTCTGCATCCTTGTATTTTTCTAGGGGAGTGTTGATTGATAGGAAGAGTCTTTCTTAGACATTCCTTGGTTCTTGGCAAAACATTTTCAAACACCAGATATTACACTTTTTTTCAAGCTCCTCAGTTGTGTTCAAAGTGCAAAGGCTTAAAAAATGTTGAAAACTACAAGCAAAAGTCTCTTTGGACACTCTTGGCATCCTTGCATTTTTGTTGAGGAGCTTGAATGACTTGTCTGCTTGGAAGCCCTTTAAAGAGATCATTTCTAACCTCAAATGGCTTTTAACTGAAAGAACTCAATGTTCCCCTTTCAAACTGTGAGCCCTGAGGTTTTTTAGGATTCACAAAGAGGATATTGTTTATTTGGTTCCAACACAAGTGTAACCCTAGTCAATACAGAACAGGGTCAGGACAATGCCACAGCATGGAACGTCACCTACCTGCCAGTTGTGGTGGTTAGTGAATCAATTTTGCTTTTCAGTGCCAACTTTGAAACAGGTTCAATTCCACCTTCTGGCAGTAATTCTGCTTCCAGACCTGTCAATTTGGGGAATAGGGTAACCATGCTGGGTAGCATATTCTGAGCCTTGAGCAAGCTTAGTAATTCAACTTGGTATTGTTGTGTTCCTGAATTCTGACAAGCTTAACTGGTATTTGGAACCTTGTTGTGAGTGAGGCTGCTCAACCTTGATTATCATTTGAGAAGTACAAACCCAGTTCCTGGATGGATGCTTTCCTGTGAAAGACTTGCTAAACCCGCAATGTTGGGGCTGTAAGTCATTATCCAGAGGATGTTTGTTTGTGTATTTTTTCTTTTTTTTGTTTTGTGCCAGTTGTATTTGTTATTGAGTTTCTCCTGTGTAATTCCACTTGATGAGAAAATTGTATTGATTTTTCCTTGTTTTTCTTTTTTATATTAATTCCAAAAATTCATTGAATTTCTTTTAAGTAGGAATTTGACTTTTCTGATGAGGATATACATTTATCCTGAATGCTGTGTTGCTGATTTTGGATTTGTTATTTTCATTGGTAATGGTAGTTACTTGTTATTATGACTGTTTGGATTTTAATATGGAAATTAGTGGCTTGAATTTGATTCCATCATTTTCAGAGTTTTGCACTTGCAGATATTGAATGATGTAACTTTTATTAATCCTGGTGGTTGATTCTTGAGGCTGATTTTTAAGAGATAAGGGCTATGTTTCCTCCATTATTTTTCATTATAAATCTTTTCCAAAATTCTGTTTCAATTTTAAGCCCTAAGTGTTGGTTGCTAATGGATCTTTCATCTTCAACATTCTTTAAGAATAATGTTGCTGCCATGATTGATGATTGGATTCAAAAGAATTTTCCTGTGACTAAATTTCCTGATTCTCCTCTTGCTTTACAATCAACAACACCTCTTTGTACTCCCCCAGATTGGAATAGTCCATCTTATTTTCCCTCTCCCCCTGCTTTGGAATCTACAATGCCTTTTGATACTCCTGTAGATTGGCATGGTTCATCCTATTTTCCATCCCCCCTGCATTGAACAAAATTTATTGTGATGAATTTTCCTCACAATATATGGCACAAGAATCTCCTCCTGCTCTTGAGGAATTGAATGATGACAATTCATCAGAAAATTTTGGAAACGTTTCTTCACCTTCATTATTTATTTGAGAGTCTCTCTCATTGATTAGTTTTGATAGCTCATTTTCTTTGAATTCACTGACTAATAGTCCTATAGATGTTGAATCTTCTGCTTTATTGTCTGCCTCAAATTCGGCACTTGATTCTTCTTCACCCCATATCAAGATGGAATCCCCAGCATTATTCTGGCCTTCATCTCCAACATTCTCTTTGGATAGTGAATTTAAGTTCCTTGGGTCTATCGAATTTGAAGATATCTCTAGCAGCCTTGATGAACTGTACTCTTCCCCCTTCAATATTACACCTCCAGCTTCTTTCCATGAACCAAATCTTGATGAAGTCAAGGATTTTAATTCTTGCTAATCCATAATCCAACTTTCTCTTGCATCTTATTTTGTATGTTTTTTTAATGAAGTAATTTAAAGAAATTGAAATTCCTCTTTGAGAAGGCAGGAGGTCACTGCCCTTGATACTGATACAGATAAGAAAAGGTTTTTTTAAATTGAATTTTATAAATTTACTATTTTTTTATGGTATTGTGGTATACCATGACAGTTCAGCTGAATAAATTTTTCATTTTTATGGTAATTATTTATATGAAAGAGGATACAAATAGTATGAAATCACCTTTGAGGGAAAATAACAGTAAAATAAGCATGGAAGAACACAAATGATATATTCATTGAGGAAAATTGACCACAGTTTTTCTCTGCCAGTGTCACCCCACTGCACCATCCAACACATAATTGTGATGGAAAGTACCCAAATCAAAGACATTTTTCAATTTTCTCTGTAAATATTTTTTTATGTATATATATATATATTTAATATGATTAAATATAAGCAATTGGGTGATTAATATAATCAGAGTCACAATGAGGATTCCAATCAATAAAAGAGTAGGGTTGTAGGCATCATAGGGGACATAGAAGGTTCAAGGTGTGGAACAAAACACTTTTGAGGTATCAATTTTGGGAAATTTCATGTATTTTGCTGTCATGAACCACCCAAAGAGGGGATAAGCATCATTAGGTCCTTTTAGATAATTAAACGATTAATTTTAATACTGAAATAATTTATTGTTGAATTGGAAAGGTCATATTACATCAATGTTTCTGTTAATGTAACCCCCAAATTTCTCATTGAAGCTTGAGAAATGAATAGTGGGACTGGATGTTGGAAGGGATATGGTATGTATTACTTTTTTATTTTGTTTTTATATATTAGTCTTTCATAGTGCTCTTTTAAGGCAATTATGCAAGGATAGTACGTTTGAAAAATATTTTGAAGAGAAAAGGAATGGGTAATATGAATGTGGTCACTATTTTGGAAGTCACAGAAGAAGCCAACTGGCACAGTTCACTACAGGAAACAAGGTGACGTGTAGAAATATACATTGCACTGTCCTACTGGTGGCATTTATTTTGGTGTAATCATTGTTGTCATCTCTGGTTACACCACCTTCTCCCTTGTGCTAGCCTCCGTTCAGCATTTATTTTTTCCCTTTTTATCTTTCAAAAGTCTCTATTTCAACTGCACAGCTATGAAGAAAAGCAATATAACAAAATCAACATTTCTTTTCTCAATTTACTGTAATCCAAATCAGATCCCTTTTATCAAGTCATCAAAGGAACTCAAGCACACAAAGCACTAAAAAACATCCATTTTTCATTGGACTCCTGCCAGTCAGTTTGTTACTCTATGTTGTCTCTTAATGATTCCTTCAAGTAATATATCTGTACTGATTATTGCTCATTCCCCCCAATTTTTTGGAATCATTCGTTTCCATCATTATCCCACCCTCATGCCTTCATTTTTGGCATTTTTCTTCCTTTTATCTGTTATTTTCATGGCATCGTTTATTGTTCAAATCTCATACATTCACATTTCTTTAACTTTCAATTGATTTTGTTATATATACTATTTCTTTTCTTACATCTACTATTTTTTAGCTCAAATTTATCACTTATTCTATTTTGAATCACAGCATGCAATATTAATTTGTCAAGCTGCAGGTCTTCCACCCTTCCCTCGTACCTTTTGCTTGCTAATAAACATTAGCTATGAGTTTCAATGATTACAATCAATTCCTGCCCCTGAATATTGGTTCAAGCTCAGAAGATCAATTAACAAAGCTTCTCAATGACCAGAGTAATAAAATTCAACAACTTCAGGAAAAAATCTCCAGCCGTGACCAAGCATTACAATCCCTTTTAATCAAAGTTAACAATTTGCACCTTGAGCCAAATAATCATACCCCTAAATCAACCAAACACAAAGGAAAATAAAGTCAAAAGAATTTACAACAATTTAAAAGCTTAAATGGAACAAAAAAAGAAAAGAGAAGTTTAGCAGAAAATTTGAGTAACCACAAATCTAAATCCAAAGAACGCAAGCATTTGATCTCTACCCCAATATTGAGTGAATCAACAAAGTGTAACCCAAATCAGCTAATGATGAAAGACACACCAGAAGGGTTTGGTCCAACTAAGGCAAGCATATTCCCCTTTGGTTTCTACGTAGTATTACTTCTTCAACTAACTTGGTCTCATAAAACTAGAGAGCCTTCTTTAGACACATACAATTACTATGGGGCCTAATTTATCAAAAGTCTGTGCTCATAGCCCCTGATTACTCCATGCTCAAAGAATTCAACACTTGTTTCTCATTTAGTGAAGAGCTCTAAAACTTGATTCAAAGCCCCAAAGGCATACCTTTAATTACAGAAAGTGAAATTCTTACACTATGGGGAGCAAAGCCAAGAAAGAAGAATATATCTAATGGAATCATAAATCTCAAGGACTTTTACATACAATATGTTCAAGCATTACTAGCAAATCTTGGAATACAACAATGGGAACCTGATCTCAATGATGCCAGCGATACATTATACAACAAAGCTTGTTGTATAAGTGCAATTCAAACATTCCATCAGCTTGCCTCAGCAGGAGCTTATGAGTATATGAACATCAACACTGAATTGTTAAACAGCCTGAATCTTCTTGAAGAGACCTACAATCATTATTTTCACTATTACATGACGCGAAAATTCAAGAAGGAGGCAAAAGAGAGTGGAAAAAATCAAAAGGATGCAGAAAGAGGAGCGATTTTAAGGAACCGGCTAAGAGTAAGTGTACTTTTGTATATTGAAAATTCAGACTGGAACTAAAAGTAATTCTACTCCAGTTGAAGAATCTCCAATACCGATTTGGGGTTTCACAATGATTCCCCCAGAGATATTTGAACATCTTAGGAAATATTGATGCTCACAGTGATGATGGAAAAGTCCCTGGAAAGAAGATGTATTTCATCAAGAAAATGAAGTTTCATTATCAAAATGCAACCATCTTCATGCGCAGGGTAGATGAGGAAATTGAAAAGGCTGAAGAAGGCAATGGGAAGTCAGGCCACCAAATACTCCAAGAGGTTCCACCCATTCAAAGCAATTCTATTTGCACACACGTACCAAAGCGACTTCTGATTGACTTTTATGATCCAGAATGGTACAATAGTTGCACTGCAGGTAAAAGGACAATTTCTGCTGATAAATTCAATGTGGCGTTTCTTCCTAATGCTTCAATGTCAATTAGAGGAAATCAACATCCTGATGAAAATCTCAATGATAGGCGCTTAAGTGATAAATACTGGGATCAGCTCATAGAGCCTTATGATATATCCCATGAGATTCATTCTGATGACAAAGATGTCAAATCAGAGAGCAATACTAGTTCTGAGCTGGCAAGAACTTCAAGTGAAGAAGATATTGACAGCTCAGAATCTTATGAAGAGTATATTGAAACAAATTCACTTTTAGATCAAGACACCAAAATGGCACATGCTCCAGACCCAAATTTGTTTGCTGTTGGTAGTAGCAATGACTTAATGCAAACTGACTGGTCTAGATGGGAGGTTCCTGACTCTGATAAATTTTGTTTCTTTTTTTATAAAGATAAATTTCAAAAAAACGTGTTCATAGCAAAATAAGTTGTCTCTGTTGAATTGCATCAATTGATCTTTGATATGATTTTTCTTATGAAAGTAAATAATTGTTGTTTAAATATTTATTACACTTTTTGCGAGTGTTTTTGATGTATATAGAATTTTTTCATTGTGTGAAATGTTATTTGTATACAATTGGATGTGCCAAATGAATAATTTTGCGCAAAATTGAGAAATGAGAATCCTTTGACGCAGATGAATGAGCAAACAAGGTACATTTGAGTTCACAGAAAGATAATTGATCAAACTTTCCTACAAAAAAGCTTATAACAAAGACATAATAAAGTTATCTGTAATTATTAGTCATAAAATAAATGCAAATTTCCCAAGCATATCTAAGCTTTGAAAATTAAAGTCATAAGAAAAATTCATTTTTCAAATACTCCACTGGAGAAATAGAGTGCAAAGGGTTTGACATTGGGTTTTGTATTTCTATTGTGAGAAGACTGAGATAAATATCTTTTTTCATTGAATGAGGTTTTACCTTTAATTTCCTTGTTGGCCTCACAAAACTTCATACAATATACAGAAGTAGTTAGTAATATTGTTTGAATTTCTTTCATTTCACTTATTTAAATCGTATGGTTTGAAATGAGGGGTTCTTTTTCCTTTTGGCCACTGCCCTCCACTAAATAAAGTCATTGAAAAAAAACATGAAATAAGAAGGAACTTTTCTGGAAGTGACTAATTGTTTCATTGTGGGTTATACAGTTCTCATCTCACAAAATACAGCTTAAATATTCTCAAAGTTGACACTAATGAAGATTGTAATCAAGCAAGAAAAATTAAATTTATAATGAAAAATATTATTATTAAGAAATTCACATTGATATACTATGAAACAAAATCAGTGTATATATGGTAAAGGTTCCTACAGAAAAGCTGAAATATATTCTTGACCAGATTTGAATTATAAATAAATGGAGTGATGGCAAAAAATAAAGGGGATTCCTAGCTCATAGTATGAACAGAAACCACAGGTTAATTAATAATCAAAAGAAAAATACTACAGACCTACAGTGACTTAATGTTTCTAATAAAAAAGAACTTGGGATACAGTAATTGAAATCATAATCATCACTTAGGCTGACTACTCAAAAAACTAGATTTGAATTATTCAACTTATTTAATTCAAAATAGGAATCTTTGTTCCCCCAAAATAGAACTACTTGAATGTACAATCTTGAGGGAAAAACTCAAAATTTGTAAAATTATCTTGATGTATCCCCCAAAAAGACATTATTGGGGGTATTTTTGGTTAAAAATGCCTTCCTCTTATAAAATCAGGACTCCAGTCAGCTTAGAAAGGTTCAATTTGGTAAAAAATAGATATTATGATAAAGTTAAGGGAGGATCTTTGGTCTTTTCATGTTATAAATTTTGATTTGTTTACCAAATTGCTCATTATATTAATGAAATACTCTTCTAATGAAGACAAAAATTGAATAAAAGATTGCAAACCTTGGGCAGAGTATTGGCTATGAGGTGGTATTAAGCACCCACCAACTTGGTGGATCCATTTTTCCATAATTCCTGGCAGTTTATAGGTTAAAGCGGTAATAGGGTTTAGGAAGGTTCTAATTTAGATCAAATAATAACTGAAAGTATTTAATACTCATAAGAAATAATCATTATATTATCAAAAGATGACACAGAAAAGAGGAAGATAAGAGTGTTGTGGCTCTACCATAGTCAAAAATACAAAAAAATAAGTTTTCATGTCACAGTAAATCTCCATAACATTTTCATAATTAATTAAAATTCAAAACTAAAAAACATTATTTTTATAAAATATTTAAGAGAAATTATTCATAAGGTTAATTAATACTGTATTTTTGAATACACTCAGTTGAGAAAATATAAACCTGTGTTCAACTAATACCAATATGTATGTAGAATGGATTCATTGGCAAATAACATTATGGAAAAGGAAAATCTTTATGTTGTGTTGCTTTAAAATTCAAATGAGGAAAATCTCTTTTTGGGTTGATTTTATGTTTTTGAAAGATTGAAACATAAAAATTGAGCTATCAATAATTTAAATGAATTTAATGTGTATTGATGTAAATAGCTCTATTAAGTATATTTTGATATGCACTTTCAATGATGCTTAAGAGAATGTGTTTTGGGTTCCAGATAAGAGTACTATATCCATGCTTTTTTTAAATTCAATCATTCAAATTTGAGGACCTTGAATATGTGACCCATTTTAAAAAATCTATAATGAGTTAATTTAATGACAGGATATTTGGGTAGGTCATGAAGGATGGTCATAGTCTTATGTCTTTGTCAACCAAAGCAAGTTCTGTACTGTAAAATGAAAAAGTATAGATAAAATCAGTATGGCTGTATGTATTGAGTGAGCCAAGGACCCAAGATCTTAACAGGATGTTCAATTCAGGTTTAATGAATTTTATAAAATAGATATCTATTCTCTAACTTTACCTTACCCATTATGGATCACATGCCAAACAATGCTCACACATTTGATACAATACTTAATAATTATCACCAAAAAGATATTATTAAAAATTGGGAGATAAAATAAGCCATATATAAATCCTCAAATATATATTTGTTACCTGTGATTTCCATCAAGATAACATTTGGGGCCTATCTTGTAAGGTTTGACTATGAAACAATAAGTGAAAATTACTAATATTTTACTTATTTTACTATGAATTTCCTTATAAATTAAATCAATAAAATAAAAATAATTATAATAATAAAGAATTATTATAATTATGGCGTAAAATAATTATATTATTAAATAAATATAATAATATAATTTATATTATAAAAAAATAATATAATAAAATAAATATATTAATATAAGATAATTAATATATTTGAAAGCACTTTATTATTGTTACCAACAGATAATAAAGGCGTAAAAAAATTGTTTTTATTAATAAAAAACAATTAATAACAATAATATTACTAATATTAAAGCTATAAATTAATATAAATACTATTTATATCAATTATAGAATTATTAAAGTAATAATAGAGAAAAATTATTATAATAAGAGAAATAACCTACTTTTAATGCTTAATATAATACTTTTGAATAATTTTACACCTATAAATGTAAATACAACGAATTTAAATTGTAATTACAATAAAATTTAAGAGAAATTACACTTTTTCTTGATTTTACATGGAATAGATGTTTTTAAGAGAAATTTAAACAAAACAATCCAATAATTGTAATAATCACATCAGAGATGAAGATTACTATAATATTATCTTTGGTCTTTAATAATATAAAGGTTTCATATATAAAGAATAAATAAATTACCTTTTTATTTAATGTTTTAATGTTTTGTAAGTGTCTGAGGGGAAAACAGAGTAAAAAGAGCTCTATTTATAGTAAATACCTCCCTCCTAGAGTCCAGAAGGCTTCTAGTAGACGTGTACTGATGCTTTCAAATAGAATTGATCAATATTTTAAGGCTTGGTGATGATTACATCATGATCAAACCATCTTACATCATAATTACACCATTATTTAGAGTTATCACTATAACTCTAAGTTTGATGACATCATAGGCTTGGAAGAAGCCTAAGCTTTGTGGATTTTATGAGTATTAATCATATTATAATAGTATTCACCAGTTATATCACTTATATGACTGTTAAACTTAAAATAAGATTACAGTGAGTGATCTTAAATGATCAAATTTAAGCTTAAGCTTTGATCATTAATAACTCTTAAGTTATACATGCTACAGCTATTCTGAGAGTGGATTCTGATATCTTGGAATGTCCTCACTACACTGCCAAGAGCATTTTATTACATCATCAAAACTGTATTTTTGATGATTTTTCTTGTAACTCATCTTTTCTGTCGAAATTTAATATTTTAAACTTCAAACCATGATTTCAAGGGGTTATACCTTGAATATTGCAATAACAAAAACATAATTCTTTACGGATGAACTAGTAGAATCCAACTTTCTATTTTTTTTAAGTTTGAACCACTTTTGTAACAAAGTGGTCAACAGCTCCATTGATTTTTATCAATAATCCCTTACAGGCTTTAACCTTGTTTCTAACTTGTGAAATAAAGTTCATTTCTGTACTTCTACAGTAATTACGTAGTTCATTTCTGTACTTCTACAGTAATTACGTGCTGAATTTTTTTTTGGTTCATCACTCTATAATGTATATTTCAAAAGATATATTCAGCTTAACTCCTTAAGTATTGACTTTGGAGATTAGCTTCTTAATTGTTTTATGTGTAGAGTTTTATGGAGAATCCAATGGTACCATTTGTCTTACATGTTGGTTCATTGGTATTTTAAATAATTAAGGATTTATGTTTTTTATAAGGTATTATTACTTATAATTCATTAAATATTGACCTTACAGATATGCCATAAAAATGGTATATGTGTATTTTACCATGGAGAATCCAATGGTATAATTTATTTCACATGTTTATTCATTGGATTTTAAGTTAAACCAAGATTTATGCCTATTTATGGCATATTTGTAGTTTTAAGGTTAATTTTTTTAATGTATAATTATTTTAAATATTTCTTGTGACCTTTTTGGGTATGTGGTCATATCTAAAAGGTTTACATATCTTTACCTGTAATCTTCAAGTTATTGTTTTCCCCAATTGAAGTTGCCTTGATTAAATATTTATAAAATAAAATTAAGCTCAAATATTTAAAAAGAAACTATATCAAAGCATTCAGTTTGTCATACTAGAATATTGCTACATATTTATGGCACTTCATGAGATAATGATTGAGTATGATTTAATCTTTCAATATAAAAGATGATAAAAATAGTTCCAAATTATTTGAGGAAAAGAAAATGGTAAACTGTAATTGAACAATAGGGGTTCATTCCAACTTGATTTATGCTTTATTAGCCAGAACAAACAAGATAGAAAACAGACACTCAGGAAATGTCCCTATCAACTAACCTGACATAATACAAAATCTCCAAATAGCACTTACAAAGCAATATTTCTTCTGAAGCTAAAGGCATTTTATCATTTATGTCAATTTATTTTTGAATTTAAATCATAAAGATCCCTCCAAAAGCTCAGATCAATAAAATCATAAAATACTCAGTATCAAAATGGAGGCTCTAAATTACAATTTTCAAAGGAAGTGAACCTTTCATACCATAACAATAGAAGCTCTTGTTTGGGAAAAGACCTAAAGGGACAGTATAGTTTCTTCAAATAACCCCCAAGAGTAATTGTAACAATAGAAATATGATTTTTCTTCAATTAATATAAGCCATATCAACTTTTAAAAGCTTTCCATATTGATATAGATACTTAGAATGACACCTCATTACTGGTGAGAACATTTTGAAAATGAGCACTATCTAGTCTTCAATAGAGACTAAAATTCCCTGAAATTTTATACCTCAGAGGGCTACTTATGCTTGTATTTAAAATATTATAGGATTTTTTATGATTTTTTGAAAGCTCAATGGGGTGTGTAGAATATCGGGAGATTAAATAAAATTACAAATGAAAAGCCAAAAAAAAACCTTTTAGTTGATACCATTTACATCTTTACATAAAACATCACCTTCAAAACACCAGATTTATTATATGAAATACTATGAACAAACTTTTTCCATTATTATATCTCTGTATATCTATTTTAAGAAAACATATAAAGCTAAATAGCTATCAAATCAAAGAAAATACTTCTGTTCCAACAAATTTATTTATTGCCCAAGCAAATAATGTGGGTTCCTTGCAACCTAATGTCCATGCTGGAAGGTTAAGGTAGGCAGAAAATCCTTGTATCTTGGAGAGTGAAACAAAGCCCAAATGATTTGCAACTCTTACATGTTTCACTTTCCACGAAGTCAAGAAAAATTTAACCCTCTCAAAGCCTACCTCATATTCCCTAACACAATCTAACCACTGGCCCTTGATGAATTTTCTCAGACCCCAACTCAAGGATATGAATGACCTTTGCAAATTTTATGTCACCCTGCTCGGTATTGATGTAAATAAGATTATTGGGAAGATTCTTTGAGATTTTAAATCCAAAGCGCTACTCTATGTTTGTGAACTCTGTTACATGATTTGTTAACACTTGATCTTCCATTGAGTGAGGCAAATCATGGTAATCTTTTATTTGAGGTTATTTCTTTTTCAGATGTTGAAGTAGATTTATATATGTATTATTGTCAATTTCTTTTTTCTTTGAAGTTTGTTTCACCTCTTTATTAACATTAAGCTCTTTAAATACCATACCACATGCTTCAAGTCTTTGAAGCTGTCCAAAATTTGACATCATTGTTTCCTCAATTGCTCCTATTTTCATACATTAGACGAGCCAAAAAATTAGTAAGCCAAATGATTTTTGTTTTTTAGGTACATACCGTATTTATGATTTGTTTGAAATCTTTGTAAAACTACAATGAGCCTCTCACCACCAAGCTCCAAAACACCCATCAAAGGTCTCCACCAAAGCAATTGATCAGGTATGTGCATTGAATAATGGTGGTTGGAAGTGACACAAATATCTTGAAATATTTAATTAGAGGCTTCTTGATATTTTCTGTAGCCTTCTTTAAATTGGATCAAATCATTCTTTGTAATAGAGCTTTTGCCTACAATTTTGGTACAGCAAATAAAGGAGCCTGTATTTATAAGAAAAATACTGTCTGGGTCATCACAATCCCAAAAGCAATCCAGAGCTACTAATGGGATATAAATTCCAAATAAAGCCTGCCATTGACTTGCTTTCAATCTCCCAACTCCCTTCTCACCTATGTTAAATGGTATATGGCTGACACCCTTGGGAACCACCACATCTTGAATCCTTTTTTTCAGCTTCTGTTTTGTATCTTCCAAAAAGTAGCCAATATTCTTCTTGTCAAATTTGCTAGATGAGTCACAATCATCTATTTCCATCTCATCCTCATTAATATTGGAATCATCTTCTGGTGAGTCAGATTCATCTTCTTGAATGGTTGATATTTGAAGATGAGTACTATCAAATACCCACCAATACCTAAAATGATGATTTAGAATGCCTTCATACCAGTTGTGCATTACACCCAATGAGACATTGACTACTGGATCCCAATATGGAAGCCAATTGAGTGCTGACCAATGGATGCCTTTTTGTTTTGCAACCCTTTGTTGAATTGATATTGAGTTAGCTGTTTTCCATTTTATATATTGTTCAAGGACTGTCAAGCCTTTACAAGGTGGTCCGAGTTGTAATTTTGTTCTTTTGTTGTGCTTAACCTCACACCATAAACAAAAGTGGTGTTCTGAATGAGACATAAAACCTGCAACTTTGTGATTGGCCACAATGTCACCAATCAATGCAAAAACTTTGACAATCACTGGTCGGCCAGCTGTGTACTTCAGAGTAGCTACTTTGACTCCTTCATTTAGCTCTAAAAGATCTTCCAAAAGTGGATATAAGACATTACTGATTGTCACCATGTCAGGTTGATTTGGAGGAGGAATTATTCCAGCAATACAGGTGTATTTATGCTGAAATCGAAGCCAAGGAGGAAGGTTTAGGAAGTTGAGAGCAAGTATACCAACTGAGACCTGCTTTCCAGAGATTTTGTTTCCTCTGGGATTAAACCAGTTGACAAAAAGTGAAAACCGTAATTCCAATGTATGTTTTCGAACGCTTTTTGAGGATGATCTCTTCCAAACTTCACCTTGTGAAACATCTGATAAATGCTCTGTATCATTATTGCTGATCTTGAAAGCCCATTTGTCTATTTCATCCTTGATTCCTGGGACATTGAAGAACCATTTCAGCCATGACTTGATTGGTTGAGATATGAACTTGCTTTGTGGATTGCAAAGTTGAGGCTGTCTTTAAAGGGGAATCTGACCTGGAAGCCAAGGAGGTCTGAAAACCCTTAGGGTTTTTAGGGTGAAATCGATGGAAGGAAGTGGACGGAGTCTAAAGGGAAGGAAACATTTGGTGCCACATGGAGTACTCTTGATGGTTGGCATATATTGACATTCTTCAGGAGATAACTCAATATCATACAGCAAGTAGCACTTTGGGAAGCATACATATTGTTTGAAAGGAACTTCTAACTTGAGTTGTTTGATGATTGTGCAAGCATCACAGGGTAAGTTATCTTCAAGATTATATTCAAGGCCAAAGTTTGATGGCATGTGCTGGAATAAATTTTTAATCTTCTTTATTTCTTTCTGGCTGTTTAATCAACTAAGTCTGCATGACAAATGTAGACACATTATGAAATTCAAAAGTGGTTCTGGTCATGTAGAAAGCCATAGATCATGCTTTATTGATATTGATAATAAAAACAGACTGACTCACTTGTTACACTTTCAGTATCATATTTATCTAGATTGTGATGAGCTCGAATCTCCAATTGATGTGTTGAAGGAACCATTTCATTTGTTTCATTTGTTTGAGATTTTTGTTTTTGATTTCTATTTAGAAAAAGATTTTGAAACAGCTGCATAATTCTGTCTTCTCAAGGCTCAGAAGCCACTCTTTCCCAATGTTGATTTTTGGTGCTGCAACTAACAAGCAGTCCTTGATGACTGTGGCCTTCTGAATCTTGAAAGACATACTTACTACAGCTTGGACAGGTACACAAATTTTGTGACATTTATTATTGCTTTGAATTGAAAAAATACTTGAAAAAAATTTAGGAAGAATCAATACAAAAATGATGAAATAGTATAGAAACTGAATGTACCAAGGAAAGAGATTATCAGAGATGAATGGATGAAGTGATCAAGTTAGAAAAAAAAGAGAAAGGGGTTTAAATGTCAGCTGGTTACAGGTCAGCCTGACGTGGGTAAAGGTACTTCATCTGAATGCCTGGAGTGGTTGGTAAGGAGTACCTCTGTCTTTGGAAACTGCAATTAGGCATGCCATGGGTTCAAGCTGTGGTGGAAACGTTTTCAAAATTTAGACTTTTTGAGAAAGTGAAATTTCCAGAAGTTTTGGGAAGTTTTAAGAATATTTAAGAATTTTCAAAAGTAATACAGGTAATGAGTCATATGTGAATTTTCATAAAAATGTGGAACCTAACCCACAGGTCAGCCCTCAGACATCCAGAAAGCTATAAACAGTAAAATCATCTGACTGATTAGTAATCAATTGAGTTAAACATGGAGATAAGGGCTCTAGGGCCAGAAATTAAGGCTTGACTGTATTTCACAGCCACATGTTACATGAGTAGGTGAAATAAGAATGAATTCATCTGATTGGTCAGAAACACATAAGGTCATTATTAAAAGTGAAGCAAAGCAATCTGATTGGACAGAAATCCAGACTGGTGTCACATCACAACATGTTGCCCCTGAAAATCCAAAATTGAATTTTGCACTGCTTTGTACAGCCACCAGAGGCTGAAAATTTGTAAGTCCCCTGTTTTTGGCACTTTTATGGAGGACCCCATGGATATAAATAGGAGGCCTCTCTCCCACTTTTTTCCTTTTCCCCATCTGAAAATTGTAAATTGATTTTATTTTTTCTGATCCCTCTTCTAGGAGGTTTTACTAGAAATTTATTTGATAAATTAAGCCTAGTAAATGAGGTCTGTTGTTGACATAGATAAAGAGAACCAATAGTGTGAAGCCTGTAAGGGATTTTTCAGGTTTTATTGATGAACCAAACTGTATAAGTGTTTCAGAAAGAAGATTTGCTGAAACTGGATGCTCATACACACAGTGAATTGCTGGTTTTGTGAGTTTTAGTGGGCTTAAGTTTTGATACCCTTACTCCTGATAGTGGCTGTGAAAGTTTCTCTTGAGGCTTCCTATTCATTATCATTTCTAGGGGAATAACAGGATTTTGGCATGCAGGGTTGTTGTGAAATTCTGAGATTCAAAACACCTCCACAAGTAATTTCCCCCTCAAGGTACTGACTTAGTTTGTCCCAAAACATGAGAAAATTCATGGTTTCAAAAAGCCAAGTTTTCCTTTTCAGTACACAATTATTAATGTATGTATAGGGATACCTTCTTTGGCCTATTTCCAATTGTCTTCAAAAATTTTGGTTGTGATGAATTTCTTCATAATATGACTAGGCTTCAATCAAAATTTAAAAACAATTTTCAGTGTTAAACTGATATTTATGATTACATAAATTTTGGGCATGAATATTTTCAGGGAAGTTATGTTAGTTAATTGCCATATTTTTGTACTTTTTGTGAGATTCATACCATTTTTTTGATAATTATTGATAATAATACTTGTTTACCATTATTTATTTTATTTTTTATTTTTTATATAATTTCTATGTTTTTTTAAATTTTTTTTTATTCTCTTTATATTTTTTTATTATTTTTATTAATCAATTTTTACCCATTCATTTATAAATTATTATATTTTTCTTAATTTCATTGGCAAGCTTAGCATTGGTATTGATGATATGGAATTGTTAAAAAGAGAAAAATAAAGGTGGAATACAAATGACAGAACTACAACAATATTTAACAGGTACTGGATGAGTTACAACAGACTAGATTCGTCGAAATCAAGGTTAGTTTCTATTTTATATTCCTGGATATTTGGTATGGAGATAATCATACCAATTGCTAGTTACGAGAGATGAGTTTTAAGAGTCAGAGAATAATAGGTTCGAGATAGAAGGAAGATAGGAAAAGACTTATTTAAGAAAAGAAAAGAAAAAGAACAAGACAGGAGTTAATTCCATAGGAGTGAGTAGGATGAGGAGTGTTTTATAGCTAGGCATCAGTTACTGCCAATTAATTTCTATTACTGGAGAATCCATGGCAGGTCTTTCATTTGATTGTCCCTTGGATACTTGGGATTGACATATTTGAGCTAGAGGTGGCAAAGGTTGATCATGGCTCTTTTTGGCCAATTCTCCGACAGGAATAACATCATGCGTCTTCAAGGTCCTGTGTGATGCATCAATTTATCTCTAATTGTTTTCATTTTGTTTGTGAGTGCTATAACTGAGAGAATTTGGCTCCATCCCAATCATGAAAGAGTTTATATCCTGACTTGCTATTGAGGGAGGATCTTGTGACCCGACTCCCAGGTTCTGTAATACCAAGGCATCAACCTGGATTTCATGTGAATGCACCTTCAGATCTTTTATGTGCACATTAGTAATATACTGAACCCTGTTCCGAGATGTTAAATAACTAGAATGACAAATTCCAAATTTTGGTGATGTTGGACCATTAACAAATTAGTCTGAGTCAATATATTTTCCAAAGTTAGGACAAGAAATTGGACCTATGTTGTGCATTTTCAAAAGGAGCATGTTTATCACCTATCCATTAAAAGAAAAGCTTAGCCATAATCACACTTCTGGAGAAAAATCTGGAAGCCAAGGAATACTGACTCTGTTGTAAATTAACAGACTCTAAATATTAGTAAAAAGCTGTGGGCCATGAATCACCCAACTTTAAACCTAAATACTTCCAATTCCAACAATTTATCTGTGATAAAGTATTTGGAAAGGTTTTTCCCATAAATAAACACAATTTTAATTTCCAATAAAGGTACCCTTCAGAACAGAATGGGGAAAATGACTTTCCTTTCTCATAAAAAGAAAATTCCTTTCTTTAACAAAAAATGGGGAAAAGGAGCCAGAGTAATAGAGCCATTGGTAGATTAGAACCTTTGTAGCAATATGTTTCTTTTGTAGTGTTAAATTTATTTACTTCTGTCTCTTGAGCTACCTATCATATTTTCTTACTAAAGAAACGCATTGTTTTGAAATTGCTTTTTGCTTGTCAGTATTTCCTTTTGCAATACACCTTTAATTTCTTCTAAGCTCATTACAACTTTCCCTTGGCAGAAGTCTAGATAAATCAAACCAATTTCACTAGTAAGTGTTATAAGCGGTGGCAATTGATTACTGTGATGGTTTGGCGCAGAAATAGAAATTCCAGGCCCCCAGTTTTGCAACTCTTCTGGAGTGTGAATTAGGGACTATGATAGGTTTATTGCTTGATGTCCTACAGCACCATTGTGTTCATGGTTTTCCTGTATATAAGCAAAATGTGCATTTGGATGATTTATTATTTGCAGAAACCTACAAGTAATGCAGTATTAGTTTGAAGCGCTGAAATAAGAATCGATTTCACTTTCAAATTAACGCAGTTCAAATGGGTATGTGTGAAGAAATTTTGGCAGAAGGGTTGGTAAAAGAAAATTCCTAAATAACAATTGCAAGAAGGGGAGAAAATTATGGCCTGGTAATCAAACCCAAGAAATTGGCTGGTTTTTCAAAAAGAAATTAATTTCGAAATCAGAGCATATCATAAGGGATGAGTGCTCTCTACTAGCCGGATATTGCAAGATTCCTTTGGGTGATGTTGCAATCGTGTCAGCCCGTTTGGAGGTTGGCTTCACGGTATATGTCACAATTAGTGACCATCTTTTTCTTGCAAATCAGGAATGCATATGGAGCCAAAAAAAGGATTTCAGACAGCTTTGAATCGACCATATGTAATTAATGCAGACTGTTGAGCGCTACCAAATGCACCGTCTTTCATATTTTCAAGTGAGCATCTTTCCCCACTTTGAAGGCGCAGTATATACTGCACTTGTACTGCTCATCCAGCCTTGCTCCAATGCCGAGAATTCGGACTATTTGCTTGGGAGTGAGATTGATGTGAGAGGCCCATCTGGCAGCAAGCTGGTCGGAAAAACACACGCAAGCACTTGCTAATCCTCTCCTTCCGAGTGAGTTTGAGAAAACCACAGAAAAAGGGAGCTTTAATTCTGTTTGCGTAAGTGAAACCTCTTGAAATTTTGAACCAAATCCCGTAAAGAGATAGCCTGCGACTCGTGATTGCGGCCACGATAGTACGTAATCCTTGGCAACGAACAAGAGCAAGCCGCCTGCAAAAGTCAACTTGGCTGATATTCTGTCAGCGTGGGTTGAGGCACAATGAGCCTGAAGGGGCTTTAAATAACTGGACAAGTTTGACCTAACGGGTAAGGCTGCCCTCAGTCCAGGTGGAATCGGTCGAACAAAATGTATACGCTTGAGGGCAGGCAGTATACATGTTTCGAGATAATGTTGAACTGGCCGAAAAACTCTTGAGGCCGTCACCAGCTTGCCCAGGTCAAAGCTTCAGAGCTCATTTTATGCAAGATCTATCTTTGGACTGCGAAGGCAACACAAACCACCAGAGGCAGCACACATTTTTCCAGCTGAACCGAGCAGATTCGAGAGCGCAAGCCCAAGTTGAAGACTTTCATGGACTCTGCTTGACAATGGCTAGTTATGTTCTCCCTCTGAGGGGGATTATGGGCGTCATTTTCTTGTCTCACTTGGAGGTCCCTTGCATTGCCTTTAATGGTGGTTATCATTCGGCTTGAATATATACCAGCTTTCCTTTGGATCGGTCTATGTAGCAAAATTTCCACATTTCTTACTTCAATCAAGAAGACTTCCCTTCAGCATCTAATAGCGATCAAGAGTAAACATGCACTCGTTTCAGACCTACTTTCTTTACTTTTTCTTTCTCTTTCTCTACGCCAAACACTGTATAGCAGTATTGTTCATAACATCCCCTGTGTTGAACACTGTTTGCGTCGGGGGGAAACCATGTGCAAGTCGAATCATTCAATCTAGTTTTCTCAAACCTTTCTTGGTAGCACTCCTTAACTCTTCCTCGATTCAATTTTTTCTCTAGCCCGTCAGTTGGACTGATAACCAGGCAGATAATGCGCCCTCCATAAATACTTACGGACCTACTACCATTGGTCTGTTCACCGGAACGCAAACGCAACAATCAGAAATCTATAGATTGGCCATTGTGGACCCGTAAGCGTCATTTTTCCCCAGAATCAAACCAAGCGTTCTAGAATTTGATAATTCCGTGACCTTATCGATTTGGGTAACTATCACTTTGAGGGGGAAACTGGACAAAACGATGGTAAACATTCCTGCAAATGTGGCTCCTGATGGGAACGAATAGTTGGTCCATCTTCAACTGAGTTACTCATAAGTCTAAAAAGTAGGAAACATCGGAATAAAGCAAATGGGTTAATTACTTTTTCTTTGTTCGTATCAGTTTCATTCGCTTAGATCCAATCAAACCACCCGGAGGTAACGTCAGCTTGTATCAAGCCTTTTCCGCACGCTTCACGTATGTCCATTGGCACACCGCGACTTTCTTATCAGACTTCTTCCTTAACTTCAAAAATTTGATTTGTTTGTTTGTAAATCATTAGGCTTTCCGGAATGACCCGCTCTGCTCCGGCTGGCACAGCCGGAAGTAGATTAGCGACAACAGGTTGGTTTTAAGCCTAGTTTCTTGAGCGGAAGTTCCTTGATACTAACTTTGATTTGAAACGTCTAGGCGGTACCAATCCTAACAGTAACGTTAGCCTAACCAGTAATTCAACGGCAACCAAGAGCGCAACGACGTAGGTCGTTGAAAACGTTTTTCCCGCTGAAACCAATTTTAACTAACCATATCCTTTTTGGGGACAGTCTTCCTACCTCCACCGCTCTTCCATCTCCAACCTCTTCTGCAAGTTCAGCACAGCAGAGTTCGAGTGTTAGTGGAAAATACGAGGAAATGAAAAGTGGAATAGCCAAGTGTAAAGCTGGCATAATATTAATTTACCTTCTGTTTGCTTGGTTTAGCTCATAAATGTTGTGGGTTTTGTGAGGAGCCTAATGCTACAAATTAGGAATGAAAAGAACTTCCACAAGAACTAGTCTTGCAAAATGCAATTATTTTTATCCTCGCCGAGAAGATAAATAAATCTTGAAATTCAATTATTTCAATGTCAGTTTGGAATTTTAACTGTAAAATTCTTCAAAAGATATAACGGATAGAACAAAAAGCTGTTGGGAAATCGTTGAAACCATTTTTAGGGTTGATGAGATTGAGACTTTGGTTTTCACAGATGAAATGTTCATTCAAGATTTATTTCCAAGACCACAGAAATTGACAGAGTTCCTTCTTTAAAAGTAAGGAATGAAGCAAATGCCCAATTCTGAAAGGTAAAAACGTATCCAAATCATAGTGTGACGCTGCATTAATAGTTTATTTTAAATAAAGGTAGCAGCATCAGGGTGTATGCTAATCTCAGCAGCTTGGAAATCAATTTTTAATAAGCGAATATACAGACATAGTCGTTGGCTTCTACGTGGTTAGTTGTTTTACTTTTGTAGAAGTACTTCATAATGACTTACTACTCGCTCGTATATAGGCCTTTTTTTTTAATAAATTACACCCATATCAATTAGCTTCAGCTCAGGATAAGCTAGTGTAGAAGTAGCTTATATTTATAAGAGCTTTATCATAGTGTATAGTATATGCTATTACTCATTTACATCTGACTTCTTTTTAAATTCAACACAGACTCTCAACTTCGACAATTTTTTACATTTTATCATTTACCATTATATATCTAAGTTACCGATTTCGCTCCCAACGATTTTTTTGAGTCAAACTTACAATTGATTTTCCCTTGTTCATCCAAAAGTATTTCTGTTACTAGAATTTCTTTTTTATTTTAGAGAAATGATTTAGTGATATTTATTCACAGATAAATATTTTGTGAAAAATTCATGGTAAAAGATGAATAATTCTTGAGGATGTAATGATTTCTCGAATAAGTAAAAAAAGATGAAAAAAATCAAAGCTGATAAATAATTACTCTTACATATCATTATTTTCAAAGAAAACTTTGAAAATTTATTCAAAATTAAAATGTGGAATTAATTCAAGTTCTATGTTTTTCATAGAATTTCTATGATTATTTTTTATTTTATGAGTAAATTGAACCATTAATATTTTTTTTCTCAAAAATAAAATGGTAGCTCAAAACTACTACTTATTTAAAATTGGTATTTCAATAAAATATTTAGATCTTAAACCTCAAAATTTTCCTTATTGTTGTATCTCTCTGACTCAAATTGAAATTCATATTGCTATCATTAGCTATCAAATATGATTTTTATATAATTTTTGATAAAATATCTAATTCTAACAAATGAGACTCAGAATATAGTTAGTCTCAAATAATGTAAAAAATCCTAATAGACATTTTTCTTCAAGAGCCTTTTACCTTTAAAATTAGCTTACCTTAGAATTATTAATCAGGCTCTAATGCTTAAAATTGCTTTTTTATTTCGAGATTTTGTTCAAAATGATTAAACATAACTTTAAATGATGAGTATCTGAATAAACAATATACAATTCAAAATATGATTGTTTGACTTCATACTCTCAAAGGTTCTATTTTTAAGCTGTAACTTGTTCAGTGAGTGAGAGAATGTGAAATTAATCTTATTCAGCTCTAATACTTTATCTTGTGTAGTGTTTTCAATAGATTTTCTTTAAGAAAACTCACTCATCATATTTATATGATTATTTTGAAAAATAGAATAGTTAATTTTAACTGATTGTGTTTGTAAGAACTCACCAAATATCTTAATAATATATATTTTCTGGGTTGAAGAGGGAAAAAAATACTCAAAGGAATATTTTTGTTATTTTATTTTATTATTAAAATTATATATGATCATATCAGGTATTAAAATATGAGGTCTATCAATCTGTTCATCAATTCACATCATATGTGGTGTTGATAAACACATTTTCCTTGGAAAATGAGGAGTGCTATGTAATATAGAAGCTATGATTATCTCATTTATGTTAAATTTATTGGTGTAATTTCTCTTCAAAAATGAACTGTTATTTACATTAATGATAAAGCTTAAAAGCTAAATCATATTACTGATATATTAGTGATTTTACATTGAAAGAGGATAAGTTAAAGTAACATAAATCAGAAAGATTAATTTTGAGGAGGAAAATTAATCTTTTCTCAGATTATTCCAGACTCCATCAAAATTCTCAGATAAACCAGAAGCCAAATTTCCTTTTTGATGTCATGAGCTTGAGGGCCTATGAAACAATCACTTTATGAGAAGTTTGTGCCAACTAGGGAAGTAGTGCTGGAATCTGAGAAGTATAACTACTATTATGCTAACAGATATTACCAATAAAAAGGTTCTCAATGCTTCAAGGTAATTTAATGCAGCTTATTATGTCTTAAAAACCCTCCAAACCAACTCTGATAATAACACCTAACTTAATAAGGTGAAAATATCAAAAACTATCTGTAAGGTGTGGATATGAGACTTTGATTAAAAATCAAGTACTTTTCCTGTCCTCAAAATTTGTATAAGGTAAAATTCAGTTAAAAATAGTATGAAATATTATTTTTAAGAGAAAACACGCCAATTTTATTGTTTATAACTTTATTAGTATAAAACAATAATATTATAAAAATTTATTGTTTTACCAACAATAAAAATTTATCCAAAAGATACTCTACAAGAGATATTTTAAGGCTACAAAAGAAATTTCTTCAAGAGCAATTTCAATTGTAATTAATTGAGCAAAGAACTGCAAGCAATTAATTAAAGAACAAAGTCTTTAAAAAGAATATTAAAGAGAAAACACACCTAAAAGTGACCAGAGTGAATTTGGAAACAAAGTGACAACGTTAACAGTGATGAAAGATGCTTTAATTCACTTTTGGGGTGGTTCAGGGGTAAAAATGATTATAAGAGTTACAAACAATGATTATAATGATTTTTTCACGTGGTTAAATGGATTAAAATGATTTAAAAATGGTGGTTGGAATCTTTGATTGATTGGTTTAACAGTGTTTTAAACTAATTAATAAAAGGAAAAGATTCTAACATGAAGAGAAAAGTGGGGCAAAGAAGACATTCTTTTATAGCCATCAATTCTCTTACTCCAAAAGTAAAATTTACTCTTGTCAGTCGTGAAAAACAGTCTGACAATAGAAAAGCCAATTATGGCATCATTTAACCCTGGCTTAGACCAAAAAGGGCTGGTTTAAGCCATTTTTAGCCATTTTAGACCCTTAAATCAGCCATTACTATAGCAATACCAGGCCTAGAGCCTTCAAAACACGTCAGAATGTGTGTCAGAGGCGTAGAGACCAGTTAAAACTGTTTTTAATATGATGGTTTTATCTTAAGGGTAGTTTTACCCTCTTGGCAACAGCTAAAACTACCCCAGTTGGTATCAAAACCTCATCATCAATTGAGTCCACAGACCCTGTAACTCAATTCCAGGCCAAAAGTGATGAACTTTTGCATGAATTTTGACATCCCACGCCTGTCAGCAAGGATTTTGGGGGTCTAGCTCCCCCTTAGAGCTGGAGTTCCTTTTCCCCCCCAAATTTAATCTTTCCAATTAATTTTTCCTTTAATTCCTCATCATGTATTATACTTATAATTTACATATGTAATTCAATTCAGTTGTACAGTACAATACAGTAATAATTGACACCTCATATGTAAATTAAAGTTCACTTATGTAATACGCGCCCACATTTTGACATTTCAATTGAATTCAATTGAAAATACTTCAATTCCTCATAACTTCTAAACTAAACACAACACCTCAATTTTAACACAAAAATTGATGGTTAACACCACATGTGGTGTGAATTAAGTTAAGGTTTTGAGGATTTTCAACTTTTGTATTGAAAATACTAAAAACTTAATTTAAGCTTATTTAGAGTTGAGTTACAAGAATTTCACTCAGAGGTGACCCCACCTGATTTTTTATGAGGAATCCAATGGTGAAATAATTTTTATGTATTTATTTATTGGATAAAAAGTTATAATAATTTTTATTTAACTTTTTTCCAAAGTTATTTATTTTTTCACAATTTTGTTAAAATTTCATTTTTACTTAATTTTTTCAAGTATAAATGTAATTTTATACTTACAAAATTTAATGTATTTTTATTTTTAAATTGTAATTAATTTTTTATTTTTAATATAATTTTATATTTATATTTATATTTTTATTTTAATAATATAAATAAATTTATTTTATTTATATTAATATGTTATTTTTTATATTTGTGGTCTTTTGGGTATATGAAATTACCTCTAAGGCTCACATTCCCTCCACCTAAAAAAGAATATTACTTTGTAATATTGGTGTTTCTAGTGTGTCTGAATCTCCTAAGGAGTTTGGTAGCTTCTGGTATATCCTTTTCTTCTAACCATTCATCTTCACAAGTTGGGTCACTGTACCTAACAAGGTATTCCCTTACTTTCTTGGTTCTTAATTTCCTTCCTTTAAGAACTTTGGTAATTTTCTTAGTACCAGATGTCTCAATAGGAAAGTATCTGTCTTTGTTATTATGTAAATCTATCCCATACATTATTAAATGGTCATTTCCCAATAAAAATGGGTATTAGAGCAATTTTCCATAGCAACCAATTCAACTGTGATTCTCAAAGATTTCTAATGCTTTCATTGGGTTACTTGTACTGTTGAATTTTATACCATCAAGTAGGTGAAATATTCCTTTATCATATGATCCTGTCCATACTTCATCCAAGGCATGTATTAGAGAGTTGTCTTTACAGTCTTTGTTCACTAATTGGTATAAGGTGCTACAATTGTTATCTTGAATGTAACTATTTCTGACCTCTTCAAAGAAGGTGATGTTCAAGTCTGTAACACTTATTCCTTCTATTGGGATTTGGTTTTCATAAGTTGTGCCCCTTGAGCTTTTGATAAATCAAGTTGACTATTGCTCAATTGTGGCAAGTGGGAATAAGATTCCATTATGTCAAAATTGGCATTGATATTTTCTATATCTTTTGAAGATTCAGAAAATATGGATGACTTATCATCTGAATTGTCTTCAATTATGTCATCTTTTTCAACATCAGGTCCCTTTCCAATATTAATTTCATTGATTTTCCCCCTTTTTGGACATGTATTAGCTAAATGGGTGGTGCTTTGGCAAATATGGCACTTTTTGACTGTATCTGCAGATTTATACCCAACATTATTAGAATTTTCTTTGGGGTTTTTGTCCACAGAATCTTTCCAAGGTGTATTAAACCTTGTTTCAAGATTCACCCTACTAGAACCAATTTTTGTTCTAGTGGTTACTTCTTCTAATATATTGATAATATCCTCTGCTGAAGATTGTTCAGTAGCCCTGCTTTTGACAGCATGCTCTAAGTCACCTCCACATTGTCTCAGAATTTTTCTATGGATCATAAATTCTGACATGTCAGGATATAACGCTGTTAATCTGTCCTTTTGTTGGCAAAACCATGGTAAAGCTTTGTCTTTATCAGCATTAAATTTGGCAGATTCAAAGGCTGTTTCAACTTTAAACCTCCAAGCATCATTTGCCCATTTGTTGATGATTTGGGTTTTCCACCAAGTCCAACTCTGGTGTCCATGTGCTTGTCTTATTTTGATGTACCATCTGTGAGCTGATCTGGTAAACAAGGTGTTAAACCTGGCTGTTACCAATCTGTCTGGTAATTCAAAATCCTCTTTGATCATGTAAATACCTCTAGTGAATTCCATATGGTCATATTCTCCTTCACCACTGAAGTGAGGCCATTCTTTAAGTTTTGGAACTTCTTTCAAGAGTGCTTGGCCCATTGATGGTTCCCAGTTATGAAAAGAAGTGGATAATTCATTTTTTAATTGTGAATTATCAGGATCCAATACTTGTGGATTGGAAATTCTTGTGCCCTCATTTTGATTTAGAGGTGTAGACATTCTTGGTAAGGTATTCAGTATTTGTTCAATGTCATTCATTTTACTGTTGCTACACCTTTGGGAATTTCTGTATTCATGTTGGAAGCTTTGTATTAAATTTATTACTTCAATTTTATACATGTCTTCCTTATGTCGCAGTTCTTGCCATAACTCTGTCTGTCTTGTATTATCAGCAGTGAATTGATTCAATTTCATTGCTAATTTTGATACTTCTTCTTGTGAAGCATCAAAACACTTTTTCAAGGCAATGGTATATGTCTTTACTTCAGTAAATGAATTTCAAATGTCATCAAGGACTTTCTTGTTATCTGTCTTGATATTATTTATGGCTTGTTTAATTCTTGTTTCAATTATGTCATCAATATTGAATTTAGAATATTTATCTGTTAATTCTTTAATAATGGCAGATTGTTCATTTATTTTATTGTTAGAAGAATTATCATTATTGGAATTTTTAATTGTTCTTAAAACTTTTTCAAAACACATAAGTGTTTCATTAATTTGGCACAGACTCAGGTTGTTTGTTTTAATGTTGTTACAAATGGTTTCATTTTTATCAGAAAGATGTTTTTTCACGTCATTTATAGCATTATACAACTCTGGGATGGAATCAAATATGTCAGGAATAATTTCTGGAATCTTAATCTGGCTTCCTCCTTCTTCTGTAATTCCATCATGGTTCTGGCCATCTGAAATACATTTTCCATGGCATCCTGCTGAATCTTTGGAATTCTGTAGCCCTGGCTGTAAGGTTTTGGGGCTGGTGCCTTCCCTTTGCCCTTGTTTGGAGTTTGTGGCTGCTTTTTCACGTTGGAATTGCTGCTGCTGGCCACTGGGGCTTTTTTTGGCACTGGTTTGGGTGGTGGAGGGTTGTTTTTCCTCCATTCTAGTGTCAAAAGCATCATGTTTTTCTTCTCCATCAATGGATGCCATCCATTGAGCAATTTGCAAGTGTTGGGATGGCCCAAGAATTTTCTTACTGTCAGGTAAGAATTCATGCAATTCTTCCACAGGTCTGCAAGGATCTGTTACTCCTTGAATTGAAGTGCATTGTTGTATGCACTGTGGCTGGCTTTGTATATGTCCACAGAGGCTTGTTGTGGCGGTGTCAGCTCTTTTTGAAGGTAAAATGGTATTATCAGCTTCATAATGACCCATTTTATTTGTTTGGAAGTCATCAACTGACCCTTTTCCTTCTGTACCTGATTGTCCTCTGCCATAATCACGTCTATTACCTTTTTGGGAGCTGCTTGAGGGGTTGTAGCTGGCTCCTGACCTGGTTGAAGGCATAATTATGGTTAAAAGGCTTAAAATAGTATTTTTACGTCAAAAACTTACTATTGGCCAAATTTTTAGCTTTCTGAAGGGTATTACTTATGTCCAAGTTAATCAATTCAGAAGATATTGGTTCAGGTTGGTTATTTTGAGTCACAATAACAGTACTATTATGGTCTGAATTAATAGTGCTTTCAGGAACAATGCTGGTGACTGTTGAGGCTGTTTCAATATTTTCTTGTCTTACCATGTTGTCAGACACTAAAATTAATGAAAAAACCAATTAATTAAGTAAAAAAAAAGGATATTTCAAAAAAGAAATAAAAATATAAGCCTCACTTATAATATGAAAAAAAGCTATTTGTTATGGATTTTTTGAATTATAAGTATTTTTCATATGTTTTTAAATTTTTCAATATGAGAAAAAAGATTTAAAAAGAGTAAAAAAATATGTCACAGGTAAAATATCACGGCTGGGCCCCCAAATGTAAGGTGTGGATATGAAGCTTTGATTAAAAATCGAGTACTTTTCCTGTCCTCAAAATTTGTATAAGGTAAAATTCAGTTAAAAATAGTATGAAATATTATTTTTAAGAGAAAACACGCCAATTTTATTGTTTATAACTTTATTAGTATAAAACAATAATATTATAAAAATTTATTGTTTTACCAACAATAAAAATTTATCCAAAAAATACTCTACAAGAGATATTTTAAGGCTACAAAAGAAATTTCTTCAAGAGCAATTTCAATTGGAATTAATTGAGCAAAGAACTGCAAGCAATTCATTAAAGAACAAAGTCTTTAAAAAGAATATTAAAGAGAAAACACACCCAAAAGTGACCAGAGTGAATTTGGAAACAAAGTGACAAAGTTAACAGTGATGAAAGATGCTTTAATTCACTTTTGGGGTGGTTCAGGGGTAAAAATGATTATAAGAGTTACAAACAATGATTATAATGATTTTTTCACATGATTAAATGGATTAAAATGATTTAAAAATGGTGGTTGGAATCTTTGATTGATTGGTTTAACAGTGTTTTAAACTAATTAATAAAAGGAAAAGATTTTAACATGAAGAGAAAAGTGGGGCAAAGAAGACATTCTTTTATAGCCATCAATTCTCTTACTCCAAAAGTAAAATTTACTCTTGTCAGTCGTGAAAAACAGTCTGACAACAGAAAAGCCAATTATGGCATCATTTAACCCTGGTTTAGACCAAAAAGGGCTGGTTTAAGCCATTTTTAGCCATTTTTAGCCATATTAGACCCTTAAATCAGCCATTACTATAGCAATACCAGGCCTAGAGCCTTCAAAACACGTCAGAATGTGTGTCAGAGGCGTAGAAACCAGTTAAAACTGTTTTTACTATGATTGTTTTATCTTAAGGGTAGTTTTACCCTCTTGGCAACAGCTCAAACTACCCCAGTTGGTATCAAAACCTCATCATCAATTGAGTCCACAGACCCTGTAGCTCAATTCAAGGCCAAAAGTGATGAACATTTGCGTGAATTTTGACATCCCACGCCTGTCAGCAAGGATTTTGGGGGTCTAGCTCCCCCTTAGAGCTGGAGTTCCTTCCCCCCCAAATTTATTTTTCCTTTAATTCCTCATCATGTATTATACTTATAATTTACATATGTAATTCAATTGATTTTTACAGTACAATACAGTAATAATTGATACCTCATATGTAAATAAAAGTTCACTTATTTAATACACGCGCACATTTTGACATTTCAATTGAATTCAATTGAAAATACTTCAATTCCTCATAACTTCTAAACTAAACACAACACCTCAATTTTAACACAAAAATTGATGGTTAACACCGCATGTGGTGTGAATTAAATTAAGTGTTCGAGGATTTTCAACTTTTGTATTGAAAATACTAAAAACTTAATTTAAGCTTATTTAGAGTTGAGTTACAAGAATTTCACTCAGAGGTGACCCCACCTGATTTTTTGTGAGGAATCCAATGGTGAAATAATTTTCATGTATTTATTTATTGGATAAAAAGCTATAATAATTTTTATTTAACTTTTTTCCAAATTTATTTATTTTTTCACAATTTGGTTAAAATTTCATTTTTACTTAATTTTTTCAAGTGTAAATGTAATTTTATACTTACAAAATTTAATGTATTTTTATTTTTAAATTGTAATTAATTTTTTATTTTTAATATAATTTCATATTTATATTTTGATTTTTATGTTAATAATATAAATAAATTTATTTTATTTATATTAATATGTTATTTTTTATATTTGTGGTCTTTTGGGTATATGAAATTACCTCTAAGGCTCACATTCCCTCCCCCTAAAAAAGAATATTACTTTATAATATTGGTGTTTCTAGTGTGTCTGAATCTCCTGAGGAGTTTGGTAGCTTCTGGTATATCCTTTTCTTCTAACCATTCATCTTCACAAGTTGGGTCACTGTACCTAACAAGGTATTCCCTTACTTTTTTGGTTGTTAATCTCCTTTCTTTAAGAACTTTGGTAATTTTCTTAGTACCAGATGTCTCAATAGGAGGTATAACTTGGGGAATCTTATTCCTCAAGGGAAATTTCTCAGCATCACTAGATTTATATGGCTTTATCAAGCTCACTGGAAATGTAGGGTGCTTATTGCTAAGTTCTTCAGATAACTCTACTTCAACAGCATTTTCCCCATGGAGGGCCTTAATCACAAAAGGTTCTGCAAAGGAGTCTTTCAACTTTTTACATCCTTTGATGTTATTGAATTTAGTGGTGGATACAAGAACTAGGTCCCCCATTTTGAAATCTGGAGTTGTATGTCATTTATCCCATTTGTCTTTAGCATATGCAAAAGAGTCCTCCATGCACCTTACTGCATGCTTTCTAGCTTTGTCTAGCATTCCTTTGAAGCTAGCAGCTGTGGGATGTATTTCAATTAAGTCTTTCCTCAAGGAATCTTGGGGTAACTTGGGGTTCCATCCTTTTTCGAGAATAGCAGGAGTCTGATTGGTACTGGCATGGATTGATGTTTTACATGCTAATTCCAGTGCTGGTAACAGAGTACACCAATCATGGGTAAATCCATCACAATCTTTGAATTCAAGGCCATATGCACAAAATCTTCTCACCATGTCCTCTAAGGTTTGGATCATTCTTTCAGCCAGGCCATCAGTTTGTGGGTGGTAGGCTGTAGAGAAAGACAGTTTAGTGCCAAATAATTGGTGAAGATTTGTCCATAGTGCTGAAGTGAATTTGGGATCTCTATCACTGATGATATTTGTAAATATCCCAGTCCATGGCACTACTCTATTCCATATCAGAAGAGCTGTATCCATGGCTGTATCATCTTTGTGACATGGTAAAAAGATTGGGGCTTTACTGAATCTGTCCACAATTACTAGGCAAGCATTATAGCTTCTGTCACCTCCTGGTGGTAGGCCAGTTACCCAATCCATATGGATAATTTCCCAAGGTCTGTTTGGTTCTTGGATTTTCATCATATTTCCAAGTCTTTTGCCAGTGGACTTATTTGCCTTTTGGCATCTGTCACAGGTTTTGCAATACTCTGCAACATCTTTCTGCCACATTGGCCACCATATGCAGGTCTTTACTTTCTCTCTTGTTCTGTCTTCAGACAGATGTCCTGAAAAGGGGCTATCATGGCATTCTTTCAGTACAAGATTGATTAATGACCTGTCTACAACTGTCATGACACATGTGTGCTTGGTTCTGTGGTAAATTATACCATCCAGTAGGTGAAATCTTCCTTCATCATAAGATTTTCTCCATACTTCATCCAAGGCATGTATTAGAGAGTTGTCTTTATAGTATTTGCTAAGTAATTGGAATAAGATGCTACAATTCTTATCTTGAGTGTACATACTTCTGACTTCTTCAAAGAAGGTGGTGTTCAAGTCTGTAACACTTATTCCTTCTATTGGAATTTGTGGTGAAGCTTCTTCTGGCACATAAGCAGGATTATCAATATTATTTGGTAATGGCCATCTGCTTAGTCCATCTGCATTCTTATGAATATTACCATCCTTATGAACAATAGTCATATTGCCTCTGTATTCTTGTATGGCTATTTGCCATCTGAGCATGTGTCTGTTGGGTGTTTTCATGTTCAAAAGTGATTTGACAGCTGTACAATCTGTTATCACTTCAAAAACACATCCTTCTAAAAAGTAGTTCAATTTTTCCAAGGCCCAGACAAGGCATAGACATTCCATTTGACTTGCTCCATATCTGGCTTCAGTTGGCTTGATTTGCCTGGATATGAAACATATGGGTCCTTCTACAGGTTTATCATTTATGATCTGAACTTGGTGAAGTGCAGCACCTAGTCCATCCTCTGAGGCATCAATATACAGCTTGAAAGGCAATACAAAGTCTGGAATCAGTAAGAGTGGAGCAGTGGTCAATGCTTCTCTTAAAAACTCAAAAGCTTTGACTCTGTCAACAGTCATTTCAAATACTGTGTCTTTGTCACACAACTTATAAAGTGGTCTTGCTATGGATGCAAAATCTTTAATGTGTTGCCTGTAATATCCTGCAAAACCTAAGAATGACTGAATTTCCTTCTTATTCTGAGGCATGGGTTTTAACAATACTGCTGCAACTTTGTTTTTGTCAATTCCAAGGGAAAAACCAGATACAACATGTCCTAGTGCATTAAGTTCTTTAAATCCAAAATGACATTTCTTCAAGGAGATTTTCATGTTTACTGATTGGATTTTTGTCAAAACTCTTGATAATCTGTACATGTGCTCCTCCCAAGTTTTTGAACAGATAATAATGTCATCAATGTAAATGATTAACCATCCCTCTGAGAGTTCTTCAGGGAAGATTTTATTCATCATTCTTTGGAAGTGTGAAGGTGCATTTTTGATACCAAAGGGCATCCTTAAGTATTCATACACTCCACAATGAACAATAATTCTTAAGTATTTTCTTGCTCTTGGTGTTACCACATTTTGATGGAATCCTTTAAGGGCATCCATAGTGGCTATATACACTGCTTGAGATATTTGAGTAAGGGCAATTTGGATTTTTGGTATTGGGTATCTGTCTGGGACAGTGTAAGTGTTCAGAGCTTTAAAGTCCCCAACCATTCTGGATTTTCCATTATGCCACGCCACTATAACTGGTGTAGTTATTTCTACTTCCTCATTGTGGCCTACTTTTCTTATTACACCAAGGTCCAGAAGTTCTTTGATGTGAATTTCTAGAGCTTCTCTTGATTTTGGACTTGCTGGATAAGCAGGTCTTCTTAAGAGTGGTGGATAAGGTCTCTCAATATTAAGAATGATGTCAACTTCATGACCAACAATTGCTCCCAGGGGTTCTTTGTCTGTAGCAAATTCTCCTCTGTGGTCATACTAAAGGGAAGAAAGTTCATTTTGTTGTTTATCAGTCAGATGAAGGCTTATTTCAGCCTCATTTAACTGTTCAGACTTGAATTTCTCTAACTCTAAGTTGACTGGTGATACTTTGTTTACTGTAATTTGTCTTTTAAATGGTAAAAAGGCAAATTTCTGGCGCTTATTGTCCCCAATTGTAAAGTATCTGTCTTTTTTATTATGTAAATCTATCCCATACATGATTAAATAGTCATTTCCCAATATAAAATGGGTACTAGAGCAATTTTCCATAACAACAAATTCAACTGTGATCCTTAAATTCCCATTTATGTGTGGGAATATGACATTGGTCTCAAAGATTCCTAATGCGTTCATTGGGTTACTTGCACTGTTGAGCTTTATACCATCAATTGGTAACAATTGGTCTTCAAAATTTGGTACACAAGTCTTAAGAAAAGATTTTCCAACACAAGAGCAGAAGGCTCCTGGGTCAAGCAAAAGTTTGGTGGGCTTGTTGTCAATCACCACTTCTGTTATACAGGAATTACCAGCTGTATAACCTTTCCCTCTATTTGGTTTTGTCTTCATAAGCTGTGCATCTTGAACCTTTCATAAATCAACTTGACCATTGCTCAATTGTGGCAAGTGGGAATAAGATTCCATGATGTCAAAAGTGGCATTGATATTTTCTATATCTTTTGAAGATTCAGAAAATATGGATGACTTATCATCTGAATTGTCTTCAGTTATGTCTTCTTTTTCAACATCTGGTTCCTTTTTAATGTCAATTTCATTGATTTTTCCCCTTTTTGGACATGTATTGGCTAAATGGGTGGTGCTTTGGCAAATATGGCACTTTCTGACTGTATCTGCAGATTTATACTTAATATTACTAGAATTTTCTTTGGGGTTTTTGTCCACAGAATCTTTCCAAGGTGTATTAAACCTTGTTTTGAGATTGACCCTACTAGAACCAATTTTGGTTATGGTGGTTACTTCTTCTAGTATATTGATAATATCCTCTGCTGAAGATTGTTCAGTAGTCCTGCTTTTGACAGCATGCTCTAGGTCACCTCCACATTGTCTCAGAATTTTTCTATGGATCATAAATTCTGACATGTCAGGATATAATGCTGTTAGTCTGTCCTTTTGTTGGCAAAACCATGGTAAAGCTTTGTCTTTATCAGCATTAAATTTGGCAGATTCAAAGGCTGTTTCAACTTTAAACCTCCAAGCATCATTTGCCCATTTGTTGATGATTTGGGTTTTCCACCAAGTCCAACTCTGGTGTCCATGTGCTTGTCTTATTTTGATGTACCATCTGTGAGCTGATCTGGTAAACAAGGTGTTAAACCTGGCTGTTACCAATCTGTCTGGTAATTCAAAATCCTCTTTGATCATGTCAATACCTCTAATGAATTCCATATGGTCATACTCTCCTTCACCACTGAAGTGAGGCCATTCTTTAAGTTTTGGAACTTCTTTCAAGAGTGCTTGGCCCATTGATGGTTCCAAGTTATGAAAAGAAGTGGATAATTCATTTTTTAATTGTGAATTATCAGGATCCAATACTTGTGGATTTGAAATTCTTGTGCCCTCATTTTGATTTAGAGGTGTAGACATTCTTGGTCAGGTGTTCAGTATTTGTTCAATGTCATTCATTTTACTGTTGCTACACCTTTGGGAATTTCTGTATTCATGTTGGAAGCTTTGTATTAAATTTATTACTTCAATTTTATACATGTCTTCCTTATGTGTCAGTTCTTGCCATAACTCTGTCTGTCTTGTATTATCAGCAGTGACTTGATTCAATTTCATTGAAAATTTTGATATTTCTTCTTGTGAAGCATCAAAACACTTTTTCAAGGAAATGGTATATGTCTTTACTTCAGTAAATGAATTTGAAATGTCATCAAGGACTTTTTTGTTATCTGTTTTGATAATATTTATGGCTTGTTTAATTCTTGTTTCAATTATGTCATCAATATTGAATCTAGAATATTTATCTGTTACATCTTTAATAATGGCAGATTGTTCATTTATTTTATTGTTAGAAGAATTATCATTATTGGAATTTTTAATTGTCTTAAAACCTTTTCAAAACACATAAGTGTTTCATTAATTTGGCACAGACTCAGGTTGTTTGTTTTATTATTATTACAAATGGTTTCATTTTTATCAGAAAGATGTTTTTTCACGTCATTTATAGCATTATACAACTCTGGGATGGAATCAAATATGTCAGAAATCATTTCTGGAACCTTAATCTGGCTTCCTCCTTCTTCTGTAATTCCATCATGGTTCTGGCCATCTGAAATACATTTTCCATGGCATCCTGCTGAATCTTTGGAATTCTGTAGCCCTGGCTGTAAGGTTTTGGGGCTTGTGCCTTCCCTTTGCCCTTGTTTGGAGTTTGTGGCTGCTTTTTCACGTTGGAATTGCTGCTGCTGGCCACTGGGGCTGTTTTTGGCACTGGTTTGGGTGGTGGAGGGTTGTTTTTCCTCCATTCTAGTGTCAAAAGCATCATGTTTTTCTTCTCCATCAATGGATGCCATCCATTGAGCAATTTGCAAGTGTTGGGATGGCCCAAGAATTTTCTTACTGTCAGGTAAGAATTCATGCAATTCTTCCACAGGTCTGCAAGGATCAAGTACTCCTTGAATTGAAGTGCATTGTTGTATGCACTGTGGCTGGCTTTGTATATGTCCACAGAGGCTTGTTGTGGCGGTGTCAGCTCTTTTTGAAGGTAAAATGGTATTATCAGCTTCAGAATGACCCATTTTATTTGTTTGGAAGTCATCAACTGACCCTTTTCCTTCTGTACCTGATTTTCGTCTGCCATAATCACGTCTATTACCTTTTTGGGAGCTGCTTGAGGGGTTGTAGCTGGCTCCTGACCTGGTTGAAGGCATAATTATGGTTAAAAAGGCTTAAAATAGTATTTTTACTTCAAAAACTTACTATTGGCCAAATTTTTAGCTTTCTGAAGGGTATTATTTATGTCCAAGTTAATCAATTCAGAAGATATTTGTTCAGGTTGGTTATTTTGAGTCACAATAACAGTACTATTATGGTCTGAATTAATAGTGCTTTCAGGAACAATGCTGGTGACTGTTGAGGCTGTTTCAATATTTTCTTGTCTTACCACATTTTCAGACACTAAAATTAATGAAAAAACCAATTAATTAAGTAAAAAAAAAGGATATTTCAAAAAAGAAATAAAAATATAAGCCTCACTTATAATATGAAAAAAGTCATTTTTTATGGATTTTTTGAATTATAAGTATTTTTTATATGTTTTTAAATTTTTCAATATAAGAAAAAAGATTTAAAAAGAGTAAAAAAATATGTCACAGGTAAAATATCACGGCTGGGCCCCCAAATGTAAGGTGTGGATATGAAACTTTGATTAAAAATCAAGTACTTTTCCTGTCCTCAAAATTTGTATAAGGTAAAATTCAGTTAAAAATAGTATGAAATATTATTTTTAAGAGAAAACACGCCAATTTTATTGTTTATAACTTTATTAGTATAAAACAATAATATTATAAAAATTTATTGTTTTGCCAACAATAAAAATTTATCCAAAAAATACTCTACAAGAGATATTTTAAGGCTACAAAAGAAATTTCTTCAAGAGCAATTTCAATTGGAATTAATTGATCAACAAACTGCAAGCAATTAATTACAGAACAAAGTCTTTAAAAAGAATATTAAAGAGAAAACACACCCAAAAGTGACCAGAGTGAATTTGGAAACAAAGTGACAAAGTTAACAGTGATGAAACATGCTTTAATTCACTTTTTGGGTGGTTCAGGGGTAAAAATGATTATAAGAGTTACAAACAATGATTATAATGATTTTTTCACGTGTTTGAAAGGTTTAAAATGGTTTAATAAAGGTGGTTGGAATCTCTTATTGATTGGTTTAACAATGTTTAAACTAATTATAAAAGGAAAAGATTCTAACATGAAGCGAAAAGTGTGGCAAAGAAGACATTCTTTTATAGCCATCAATTCTCTTAGTCCAAAAGTAAAATTTACTCTTGTCAGTCGTGAAAAACAGTCTGACAACAGAAAAGCCAATTATGGCATCATTGAACCCTGGTTTAGACTAAAAAGGGCTGGTTTAAGCCATTTTTAGCCATTTTAGACCCTTAAATCAGCCATTACTATAGCAATACCAGGCCTAGAGCCTTCAAAACACGTCAGAATTTGTGTCAGAGGCGTAGAAACCAGTTAAAGCTGTTTTTACTATTATTGTTTTATCTTAAGGGTAGTTTTACCCTCTTGGCAACAGCTAAAACTACCCCAGTTGGTATCAAAACCTCATCATCAATTGAGTCCACAGACCCTGTAACTCAATTCCAGGCCAAAAGTGATGAACTTTTGCGTGAATTTTGACATCCCATGCCTGTCAGCAAGGATTTTGGGGGTCTAGCTCCCCCTTAGAGCTGGAGTTCCTTCCCCCCCAAATTTAATCTTTCCAATTTATTTTTCCTTTAATTCCTCATCATGTATTATACTTATAATTTACATATGTAATTCAATTGATTTGTACAGTACAATACAGTAATAATTGATACCTCATATGTAAATCAAAGTTCACTTATGTAATACACGCGCACATTTTGACATTTCAATTGAATTCAATTGAAAATACTTCAATTCCTCATAACCTCTAAACTAAACACAACACCTCAATTTTAACACAAAAATTGATGGTTAACACCACATGTGGTGTGAATTAAATTAAGGTTTTGAGGATTTTCAACTTTTGTATTGAAAATACTAAAAACTTAATTTAAGCTTATTTAGAGTTGAGTTACAAGAATTTCACTCAGAGGTGACCCCACCTGATTTTTTATGAGGAATCCAATGGTGAAATAATTTTCATGTATTTATTTATTGGATAAAAAGTTATAATAATTTTTATTTAACTTTTTTCCAAATTTATTTATTTTTTCACAATTTGGTTAAAATTTCATTTTTACTTAATTTTTTCAAGTATAAATGTAATTTTATACTTACAAAATTTAATGTATTTTTATTTTTGAATTGTAATTAATTTTTCATTTTTAATATAATTTTATATTTATATTTTGATTTTTATTTTAATAATATAAATACATTTATTTTATTTATATTAATATGTTATTTTTTCTATTTGTGGTCTTTTGGGTATATGAAATTACCTCTAAGGCTCACACTATCCCTTTTATACTTAACCAGGGCTCAGTGACTCCATGATGGACATTTTTATGTCAAAATGAATCTGATTATTTTTCAGAGATGTTTTGAAGATATGAAATGATTTCATGTTTGAAACATATTTTATTTTCATGTTAAGATATTTTTGTTACCACCACAAGCTTAAATACCTCCTATAAATTTAATAAGAGCTTACAGCCATCATTATTAATAATTTTAAAATTTCTGGCCCTTTTGAAAAACTATTGTTATTACTTTTTTTAGCTTTTAAAATAATATTAACCTTTGAAATATTTCAAAAGTGTAATCAAGGAATCTTCAATAACACCAAACATGTTACTAAGCGTATCATCTGACTCTAGTCTATTCTTAGAAAGTTTTTTATATAAATATCATTTTATGTACTTGAGTCGCATATCAGTTTATTACCATACTTTCCCCGATCAATCGAAACTGATTATTCCTGTAGAAATTCATTCGTGTCCTTCAATATTCATTTTTGTATATTATTTGATAAAGTTCTAATTTTTTTTCTTGTTTGTAAAATAATCAGTATTATTATATAATTTTTATACACTAAAATAGTTAAAAATAAGGATTTTCAAAAAAGAATTCTTTCAAAGCATCTGAAATTAACATTTCTCGTTGATTTGCAGCTTAAATAAGCTTTGAAGAAAGGAAAATTACTTTGTTTCTAATAGAATTTTCATACCGCACTTCCTATTTCAGAAGTTGAACTTCTTTCAAGGATTATGATTTAGATTACTTCCAAAACAACGTTCTTTTAATTAAAGAAGTATTAGATTTTTACCATACCAGTAGCTCCTGTTACCATCCCCATGGAGCTCAATAATTTCAGAGATGCAAAAAAGTGTATTCATCAATTTTAAAGAAATTTCAAGTCAATATTAAAATCCAAATGCCTTTCATCACATGAAATGAATATCTTTTAGTGTTTTCCATTCGTCATTTTAGCCTCAGAGTAAATTATAGCCACTTGAGAGCTAAGAAACAGGAAATTATACTTAAAAATAATTCAAAAAATAAGCCTATCTTAAATTTTGTATTAGTTTCAATAGAAAAACTGATCATTTGATCTCATATTTTACAATATTTACCATAAGAAAAAGATGATAACCTCTAATAAGGCACAGAAAGTTCAATGAAATTCAATAAAAGCTTGTACGTGGCTTGAAGCTGTTACTGCATTATTTTTAGTTATTTTACAATATTCTCAGACACACGGATTAGAATGAATTTCTGAGTTTATTTTTTCTAAATCTTCTTAATACTTAAATGAATTTCTTCACAAAAAAATGATCACATTTTTCAAAGATTTACATATAATATCAAGTTTATTATAAATAAAGCTCATCTGTTATCTTACATAGAAATCCTGGAAAATAAGGTTTGATACTCACATTGGAAGGTATTTCTCATTCCAATTTTATTTGTATTTTATTGAACTTTCATTTCCTGTTCTGAAATATTTAAAGCTCAATCATTATTCTGTACAATGAATTTTTAATCATATAAAACATATGATAAGAAAAACTATAAGGAAACTGATTGTGATTTAAATTTTTGAATTATTTGAGAAATCTATTGTTGGGAGATATACCTCTTGATACTGGTGTTAATATCTTTGTGTATGCCTCAAAGCTTGAGAAATAAGCTTTTATATTAACTTGATTGAAAATCTATTTTCTTCTAGAGATATCATGTTAATGGATTGAAAAAACCCTTTATCAGAATCTTTAACCTATATATACTATATGTAAATTATGAAAAAAAAACTGGAGATATATAATAATTGTATGTAATTATTTAGGGATCCACAGTTTGGAATAAACAATTATTTGAAAGCTCTTTTTAATTTGATATTAATTCAATACACAGGACATAATAATGATGAAGAATAAATTTATTACTAAATATACTTCAGAATCATTCACATCATAAAATATATCACCTAAACTCCAGGCGTTCAATAAATGTAACATAGTCTTATCAAAAAGATTTCCCTTTAACTGGTGATCTAATTCAGTATATATAAGTCCCATATTCAAGGAATAAGTGTCCATTATAGCTTATATTCTTGAGAAGGATACTTTATTTTTAGGAGGTAGTGCTCTTATTTCAGTAAATATTCATTATTAATATGTATGGATTATTTCTCCGTATATTGAGTATCAACCCAATATATAGTTGTAATCCTGAAATAAAAGAGGAAATTTTGAGTTCAATAGAGGTTTATGGAATCTTCAGATCAACAGTGTAAAAAATTTTACTTAATTTCTTCCCGGGAATTCATTTTTCTTCTTTTGGACGAAATTTTAAACTTTGTGTTTTGATTGAGGTAAAAAAGGAGTTCATTAAATAAACATTCTTCAAAAAGTTTCCCAATATTTGTATCCTTAATTTTAATCAGGTAACTTGAAGTAATTGAGGTATCACACAATTGTTATCCATATGATCACCCTCTTGTGACTGTATCAAGCCCAAGATATGCTATATTATCAAGGAAAGAAAATCTTTATATTCACTTTTGGGGAATTTTTATTGCCTCATTGATAAAAATGGCTCACAAATATTTTATATTTTCAATTTCAAGATGAAACAAGCAGAAGTAGACTTTTAACTCAATATTTTCATTCATATTTTACTTTTTTGAATGTTCAAAATGAATTAACATTGATTTTGAAATTTCTTCAAAATAATTATCTTATATTTACTCTCTTTGTAGCTCAATATTGGGACTTATTAAGGTTATTTCAGATTGAAAAGAGTTTAGTTTGTCTTTGGATATTGATTTCACAGGGTTTGCTTCAGATTTTTGAGATTTCTTTAGTCATAAACTCCTGGATCATTATGAATCTCTAAATTCCCAATTCTAATAAGATAGTTATTCCTTTGGAAAAATTCATAAGTATCCAAAATTACTCATAATATTTGGAAAGCTGAAATTTTTCCAAATTTCTCCTTTTTGACAAAGGTTTTCTACAAATTATGTGTCAAGGTACCCAAATAGTCTCTGATGGCCTTGTATTATACAAATACTCAGATCAGCTCAAGGACCTGTGAAATTTTGGGGTTTGAGATAATACGAAGCCTTCCTAGCCACTTATCAGCACTAAAATTGGCAAAAAATGTCAAATAGTCACACATCATAGCTTAGAGATTAACCAAATTGCGTTTTGTCAGGTAAATTATAATTTAATTGTAAAGTATTTCCACATTTTAAATAGATAGCACCTAAAAAACAAATCATAATAATGATAAAAATGTCAAAACCAAATTTTGAACCTTTATTTACTGATGATGATAATAAATTTTGGAAAATTAATTCTCAAATTTATTTAATGTGGTAACGCTCTTGACATCCATTGTATACCCTTTTTGGAAAAATCAGAATTTAATTTTACTCACTAAAAGGAAATCATAAAATATTTCTCAAATATTATTCCAATATTCTTATTTTATGTCATGAAAAATTTTTCAAGTTAAGGGTATATTTTAAAAAATATTTTAAAAATCACAATATCCATATTTGATTTGTAATCAAATGGAACAGAAACTTGAGAATAAAATCAATTAGAAAAAACTCACCAAGCTTATACCTTCCCATTGTAAGTTAGTGAAATGATAATATCTGAGCTTGGATTTTTTTTACTTATAGTATAACTGATGATTTCTCATTGAAAGCTTAGCTCTGACTAATTTATAAAAAGGCATATTCCAAACTTTATCAAATTTGTCACTTTATGTATCTATCCTTAGTAAATACATCGGTATAGATCAAATAGATTGAAAATACTTTTATACTTTTAGGTTTCTCCAAAAGGTTATGTGAATATTGGGATTTAAATAGCTGAAAAATACTTCTCTCTTGATATATATCTAAAAGGCTTCTTTAGTTTACAAGATCCAGGGCTATTTCCTGTGTGTTTCATTTTTGTCTCAAAAGTATGCTAACAATCCTTTTAAACTGTTCCTTAATCAATTGTAAATATTAGAAATATTTTCTAGCAAATCACCTGAAAAATGTATGATATCATATGGCAATAAATATTCAAAATGTATATCTTAAATAAAGCTTTTTATTTATGCACAGGATATTTTCATTAACTATATGCCTTATGATATTATTGTAAACAAATATTCTGTGATAAATGCTCTTTATGTAGGATGATTGAGGAATTAACTAGAAGGATAAATTACAAGAAAAAGGGTTTGAAACTTGTATTAGAGTTGTAAAAATTTCTCATATTCTGTGCCAGAATAGTCTGAGCTGATGTTTCCTAAAATTCTGAGATAACTTAAATATTTTTTCAATAAATTAGTTTAATTAGAAGTGGAGTCATTTTAAACCTTTCAGAAGTTAGATTTCCACAAAATAGTGATACCCCGATATTCATATCAATATATAATACTAATAATAATATGAATGAAAAAAACCCGTTAATAATACAAAACTACAAAAAAAACATTTTTTTCTTGGAGATCATTCAATAAATTTACTAAGAAAGGTAAAAATAATCTTCAATTGGATAAAATTACAGTTTTCAAGATAATAATTTACATGAAGATTAATTTTTTGGTTTTTTTAATAGAATACTATTTAGATTGTAGATGATAATAATTCTTAGTTTTGGAAATTTGATGGTATCTGTAAAAAGGAATCTTATTGTGCATACTGAGTTTTTATTATTGATAGTACAAATTGTAAAATAAAAATAAGCGAATAATCTGCACTAAACTAATTCCATCTTAATTAATTCTTTTTTTTAATTGATAATTATTTCTGCTGTTTTTACTCATGAGTACAGTTCTATATTTCTTTATAGTAGTAAGATTAATTCAGTTGCAGGTTTTTGAGAAAGGAACGCAATGAATATCTCTTTAAGGTAGTCATAAGAAAGAAGCTCCAAATAGCTTAAAAAAAGTCCTCAGATGTCATCTTAAATCCCAAAAAATAATTTTTGTTGAATTTTTTCCTTTTGAAACTGTCAAAAAGTACTCTTAAGGCTTACAAACAAGACTCAAGAGACGGCTTGCTGATGAGATTTTAGCTTTAAGAGTCCAATTAACTGAATAAATTAATAGTATAGCTGCTAGCAAGGTATTAAGCAAAGTCTTTTCACAGTTTTAGTTTGCTTCAACTCTTTAAATAATAACTTTGGATACCAAACTTGATTAATAAAGCAGGATTTATGGTATTTCCTTCTAGAGGAGGGACTAGAAAAAATATATTCAAGTTGAATCTTGTGAATGGAAAGGAAGTAAAATTGTGAGGGAGTTCTTCTACTTATTTCTATTTGGGCTCTCCCCGGGAGTGTTTAAAAATAAATTAATTCAAATTTATCACTCTCTGGATGCTGTACAGTGTAGTGCAAGGTTTAGCTTTCATCTTGGAAGGGTGATTTGAAGTCTCTTGAATTTTTAAAAATGAGACTAATTAGCTCGAATTAGCTTATTAACATGAAATTTTCCTAACCAATCAGGTAATTCTATTTGAATCCAGCCTGTTTATTTGGCATGAAATGGCCCATTTTAGTGGAGCTTCTTTTTCTGATACTGTGTAATAAAGCTGAATTTTAAGAAAGGCCCCAGAGTCATTATTTCTATCCTTAACCAAGTGATTAGTCATAAAAATTAGGTTTATTACTGATTTATAATATTCTGTTTTTGGAGGGCCGAATTTTGAGTCACGGTCAAAATTCCTATTGAAATATACATATAATCGACTTTTAAAACTTTTCCTATATTACTTGAATTACACCTTTATTTTACCTGCCTAAGTCTATACCATCTGATTTAGCTGTATTTCACCTTTATTTTATGTATCCAATCTGTAATTAAGGATTCTCCAGGAAATTTCGGGGATCTCATTCCAAAAACTGCCCCAAATTCTTTGGTGAGTTTTCAATGTGGCTTGCAACCATGACATATTTTCTCTTCAGCTTTAAAAGATCTCCCTGACCACTTCTAACAGCTAGATTTGATTAATAATCAGAAAATTTCTGTTTTTGGAATACTTCCACTTACCCTATCATTCTTTTCAAAAATATTTTCCAGACTAAGTAGCTTAAAAAGGTACTTCACATAAGACCAAATTTACCTCTCAATAAATCTATACTTCCAATATACACTACACAAATATGCACTTTAAATAGTAATAATAGCTTCCTCACCTCACCCAGAGACTTGAGTACACAATCAAAATAGGATTATACATGAACCTTCCATTTTTGAGGATAAAAAACTCCAAGATCTATTAATAAAAATGAAAGTTGGTTGCAGAAGCCTTAATAATAATTAACCCCTATGAATGTGGTCCATCACACCAAAATACAATAAAGTCACCCAAGCTTATAATTCAGACTTATTTGGCCAAACCTTGAGCCCTGTATGTCCCCTATGATACCTAAAACTCTCCTTTTTCTAATAGAATACCAATTGTGACTCCCATTACTATTACATTTCATCATATTGAAGTATATATATATACTCAAAAGGAACGGTTCACAAAATAGAACTCAAAAGAATTTTATAATTGGGTACAAATTAACATTATGAGCTGTTGGATAGTGAATAATATTGGGACTGGTGGAGAAAAAATATCATCAATTTTCCCTCTAACTGTAAATTTTGTGTTTTTTTTTTGAATATTTCATTTTTGTTTCACACTTAAATATTATTTTTTACTGCTGTTAAATTTCCCTATAGAACTGATCAAAAACTATCACAAATTCTATGGTATACCATGTTGTGTGTAATTTTCCAAAGTGATTGATAAGAAGTACTAATTATAATTTTAGAAACACTGTTGGAAAGATTTGTATTGAATAATTACAATATCAAAAGAGGAACATAGTGTTTTGAATCATGCATCCTTTCCACAAAGTGCTTGAAAAAGAATTTTTTACTCTAATAAATAATCCTTTGATATTTTGCTTTCATTCCCTGAGTTTGAATTGAAAGTATCAGTATCATCAACCTTTGTTTGTTGTTATAGAAAATCCAAAAGATACAAAGTTATTCTATGAGGCCTCTTTGTGTAATCCTTTGACATATGTCCACAAACCCAAAAATTTACAAACAGTTTATAAACTTTATCTTAATAACACTAATTAAAACTTAATTACTAAGAACATATTAAAATAAGTAGAAATTTCTCAAAATGGCATAAGTTTTGATTATCTCAGGAAATAATGAATAAAAACTCAAAAAAAAAATATTTCAAAGGGTTTTCCATCCAGAATTACATACCTCAATATTTATATGTCATATTTTTATTCCCAATACTTACTGACATACCTGGATATGTGAAATTTTATTATCAATGCATATATTAATGGCTTTTTCCTCATATCTTTTAAAATACACATAATAGAGATATTATAAAAAACATTTAACACAAAAAAACTCTAAAAGCACAGTTATGAAATATATTTGACAATCTATAGATAAATTTATGAATAACAAAGAGAAATTGACCAAAATAGTCATAACATTTACTCACTCAAAACCAATAGTGGTCCCAACTTAAAGGAAATTGAAATTCAGATTCTACTAGCTCATACATGAAGAATTACATATTTTTTGTCATGATATTCAAGCTATAACCCTGTGGAATCATGGTTCAAAGTTTAAAATATTATATTTCAAAATAAAAGGTAATCACAAGAAATATTTTATTTCCTAAGGAGATCACCCTAGAACCTTAGTAAGGACATACTAAAATATCATAATTCACTATTCAAATTGCTATTTCATTAAAGTGTTAACCTTTATTGAGGATCAAAGCTAAAATATCAAATGGATCATTTCTGATCTTTAACTCTAATGTTAAATAAAGTTCAAAAGTTAAATAAGAGTTGAAATTGGTTGATATGGGTATTGTATGATTGAAACTCCCTTAATCCACAAAATTAAATCATTTTTCAAGCCTATTATCTCAACAAATTAAGATCCATATGGATAGCTTAAAATAATGGTGTAATAATAAGACAATTAGGTTTAATAATCATGTAATCATTATCAAACATTAAAATCAGGATCAATTACAGTGGATATCATCATTTCATGACCTCTATGTGGTATCTGATCACTTTGTTAGTGTGGAGGTATACCTTACATACCCAAATAGGCCACAATAAATAAAAAAAGACCTTTTAACTATGATCAACCCACAAGTCATGCATATATCTAGAATTAATAATTTTTCATTTATCAAAATATGAATTATTTTTTCTTGTTTGTAGGTATTTCCATGGATTTAAGTCCATATTTGGATTCTACACAAAATTTCACCTAGGGTAACTCTATAGGGTGAATAAGCTTAAATTAACTTTATGAGGTGGTAATATGGAAATCATTTCAACACAATATTATCAATACCATGTAAAAGAATTCTAAAAATATTTCTTTTGTTTGATTTCACACCAAAATAATGGGAATGTGAGAAAACACATGTTACATATACAGTCATAATAGTGTCTTTCATGTTTTTGGAACTTGATATTGCATTATGATTACATAAAGATTTGGTAAAATTGTAGTAGATATCATTCTTGAAGCCTGAATTACTATTTTTGATATGAAAATACCACAGGGTGACAAAAGACATCAAAGAGAGAGGTTTTACAGCTCTAAATCTTGGATCAATGGCTAATCATTGTCAAATAATTCTATTGAAACCTTTTCGGAACCTTTTTACCAAGCCAAAGTATCATTAAATCATGATAAAATATTATATAATCTGTGATTTTGATGTGACAAGGAGGTAATGAGAAGGTCTGACTCCTGTAACCATGTTCATTAAATATTATTTTCCATTCATAAACCCAAAAATATTAATCCAAAACCTTTATTTGACTAGTATCCATGCATTTACCTCATGGCAAACAGCTGTAACTCTACTATTTGCTTTTGCATGTAGAAATGAGGTAAAAAATTCAAAAATTTATTAAAAATACAGCTATGAATGAATTATTCTGAAGCTTTTAGGAAAAAAGGAGCAAGGGATAATCCATACTAAAAGCAAAATGACTTTAACTTCATAATTGAAATGAAAAGTTTTACTTTCAGTCCATTTTTAATTATTTCATGCAAAACACTGAATCTTTGAAAATTTGCAGAAAATACAACTTGTGATGAGATTTCTGATAACAATGATAACTTTTAGAAATTAATATTTGTTTTGAAATAAACTGATATTTGCAGTTGTTACTCCTTTATTTCTTAAACATAAGTGGGTTAGTAGTTACATCAATTGACTTAATTCAGTAATTATAATAATTTCACATGAATACAAGTCATGTAATCAGTAAACAACTTAGAGCAGAGTTTTTCTCACTCACTGGCATTTTGTTTTTATCTATGAAAAATCTTTGTGAGTTTCTGTAGACTTAAAAGGGGCCTCCTCTTGCTGTGTTTTGTAATCATCATTTTATTATTTAATCCTATCATTAGTACCAACAAGTGAGCATTAGTTAAAGCTTTCCAATCAATCAAAAAGACGTGAAATCATAGAAATAAGATATTTAAAATATTATTTAACTTTTTTAGTGTAGAATTACTCTCATAAATCAGTTTTGATACTTTAGCTCCACAAATAATCTGTTATATCACTCTTCCACTTCTCTTCAAGGTATTTTTGGGGTATTAGTCAGTGTGTTGATCAATTCTTGAAGTGTTTTCTCCAAAGTTGTAGCTTTCTTCAAGACTTAAATAAAATTGTTTTGTAAAAGATAGTTATTAATCAAAATAATTCTATACTAGCTTAATAAGAGGTTTCATTAATAATATTTGTAATTTATTCTAGTTGAAAATTTGTAAGGTGTGGATATGAAACTTTGATAAAATATCAAGTACTTTTCCTGTCCTCAAAGTTTGTATAAGGTAAAATTATTTGAAAAATAGTATTAAATAGTATTTTTAAAGAGAAAACACACCAATTTTATTATTTTTAACCTTTTAAGTAAAAGACAATAATATAATAAAAATTTACTGTTTTACCAAAAATACTTTACAAGAGATATTTAAGGCTACAAAAGAAATTTCTTCAATAGCAATTTCAATTGTAATTAATTGAGCAAAGAACTGCAAGCAACTAATTAAAGAACAAAGTCTTTAAAAAGATATTTAAAGAGAAAACACACCCAAAAGTGACCAGAGTGAATTTGGAAACAAAGTGACAAATTTAATAGTGATGAAAGATGCTTTGATTCACTTTTGGGGTGGCTCAGGGGTAAAAATGATTATAAGAGTTACAAACAATGATTATAATGATTTTTTCATGTGGTTATAAGGCTCAAAATGTTTAAAAAAGGTGGTTGGAATCTTTTATTTATTGGTTTAACAGTGTTTAAACTAATTATAAAAGGAAAAGATTCTAACATGAAGAGAAAAGTGGGGCAAAGAAGACATTCTTTTATAGCCATCAATTTTCTTACTCCAAAAGTAAAATTTACTCTTTTCAGTCGTGAAAAACAGTCTGACAACAGAAAATCCAATTATGAAATCATTGAGCCCTGCTTTAGACCAAAAAAGGGCTGTTTTAAGCCACTTTTTGCTATTTTTAGCCATTTCAGACCCTTAAATCAGCCATTACTATAGCAATACCTGGTCTAGAGCCTTCAAAACACGTCAGAATGTGTGTAAGAGGCGTAGAAACCAGTGAAAACTGTTGTTACTAACATTGTTTTAACTTAAGGGTAGTTTTACTCTCTTGGCAGCAGTTAAAACTACCCTGGTTGGTATCAAAACCTCATCATCAATTGAGTCACAGACCCTGTGACTCAATTCCAGGCCAAAAGTAATGAACTTTTGCGTGGATTTTGACATCTCCCACCAGAGTGTCTTTTCCCCCCCAGAATTAATCTTTCCAATTTATTTTTTCTTTAATTCCTCATGATGTAATACAATTATAATTTACATATGTAATTCAATTGAGTTTTTAATTACACACTTGTAATAATTGATACCTCATATGTAAATTAAAGTTCACTTATGTAATACACGCGCACATTTTGACATTTCAATTGAAAATACTTCAATTGCTCATAACTTCTAAACTACACACAACACCTCAATTTTAACACAAAAGTTGATGGTTAACACCACATGTAGTGTGAATTAAATTAAGGTTTTGAGGAATTTAACTTTTTTTACAGAAAATACTAAAAACTTAATTTAAGCTTATTTAAAGTTGAGTTACAGAAATTTCGTCCAGAGGTGACCCCACTTTTTTTTATGAGAAATCCAATGGTGTGATTATTTGTTTATGTTTATTTATTGGATAAAAAGTTGTAATATATTTTATATAGCTTTTTACCAAAACATTTTAATTTCATAACTTTTATTAAACCTTCATTTTTACTTAATTTTTACAAGTAAAAATGTATTTTCATAATTTTAGATTTTATTGTAATTTTATTTTTAAATTATACTTGAGTTTACATTTTTAAATATAAATTTGCATTTATATTTCAATTTCTATTTTTATAATATAAATAAATTTATTTTATTTATATTTGTATCTTAATTTATCATTTTTGGTCTTTTAGGTATATGAAAATACCTCTAAGGCTCACAAAATTCATGCTTACTGTTATAATCACTAGCAGTGTATTAAAAGTAAAAGAAATAATTAAGGAATTAATCATTTAATTGTGATTTAAATGAATTTATTTATTAGATTTCATAAGAACAGTCATATTACTCTTTATTAATAGTACTATTATGAACAGTTTCATAGACAGATATTACACACTTTGTTGAAGGATGTCCACTATATAAAGACCTTTTCTTTCGCTGTTTCTCCTTGAGACACATAAAGTTCAATAAAATATCAAATGCTAGAGTAAAAAACTTTTGTCTTAGAATTAAAATAAAAAACCTTACTTGTAAAAGACTGAAGTTGCAAATTCTATTAATAACTTAATCTCTAGTGATTATATTAATATTTATATTGAGATTGTTAATTTCCCTTTAAATCTCTGAATTCCCACAAAATAATGAAGATTTTATTTATCACTATTCACAGTTACTAATACATTTGAAAAAGTTTTTAATAACTTCTTCAGGTATAAACTAACCCAAAACTATGGTTTTTCATTTTAACAGTAAGTTATTCTTATTTTATGACAATAATCCCTCTCTCAATTTCTCTGTAAAATTATTTTTATCAATATACATAGTATCTATATAGATTGATAACATTATTATTAGTAATATTCTATATATAAGCTGTTATTTCTTATTAAATAACAAATTTGTGTGCTATTATTATTGGTTGGTAACAATAATAATTAGCCTCAATATATCACATATCAAGTTATGAATATATCTATTTCATTATAATCACTTTATAATATAAGCTATATTATTTATTCTTTATAAATAATATGATATTTTTAAGACACAATTACAATTATATTTCAATTATTCTAATTGTTTCACTTATTATTATTAATGATCAAGTAGGACATTCAGATTACAATGAGTAAATGTTAGTAATTTTTACTTATTATTTCATATTAAAACATTCCATTTGGGGGCCTGGGCGTTTTTTTTGATTGAAAATCTTACTATGAATATTCAAATTGGGCTTATCCATAAAAAGTTATACTTTTATATAATAACTATATAATTACTCAATTTCATAACTATTGAGGCTTTGGAAAAGATATTTTACTGTCTAAAATATGGTTTTTCAGGTCCTTAGACTCATAAGACCTTTCTTTGAGTGACTCTGGCAATCAGATAATATTTATATGAATGAAAATTATAAATTTATATTATACCTTTATTGAAGATTATTATTATTTTTTCAAATAAAAAATGAAAAAACAAAATAAATAGAAAATTTATTTCATTTCTTTCCTTATTTCTTGTATAAAAACAAAAAAAAAAGGTTTTATGTGTAAATTGCCATATTGTTACAAAAAATACAGTTTAATAGAAAGACCTATATTTATGTGTATTTTTGAGTGTTTAAATATAACCCAACAGAGGATAATAAATCAACTTTTGTAAGATTAATGAAAGAAACTTGTGAAAGTTCTATAGCAATTTTCCCAATTAAAAAAACCCAAAAAATTGGATTTCCCAGGATCATCTATTTGGCATTCTGAATGTGAGCACCTTTCTTAAGATTTAAAAACAACATTTTTCTTATTTTTTAATTTTTTTCTTCTATCTTTTTCCCTATGACTACCAGAAGAGGTTCCCAATACTTCCTCCAATCAGATGGAGGTAGAATCAGAATTGGAAATTACTCCACAAAAGAGAAAATTCCCAGTGGAACAGATTCCGCACAAGGAAGTGCCCTATCCCAAAGGAAAGTCATTGAGATTTGTATTATATCTAAATTATAATTGTAAATAATTCTTAATCCTTCTATCAGAAATGAAATACATTAAGAGGGCTCAAAGAGATGTATACTTGAGTCAATAAAAACAGTATTACACAGTATACAAAGAGAAAAATTGGCAAATTTTACCCCAAATCCACCAAAGAGTCATGACCTCTTGACAAATTTGCAAGAAATTTCTTCAAGAGAAGGATATAGTGAGATTCTCCAATGGATGGAATCTACTATCATCCAAACCTCAAATCAAAAATATAAGGTATAATCACAACAAAAAGAAATAGGCAAGCAAGGAAGAAGCCCTGGTAGCTTCTACCAGGGATCCTCAGGTCAACCAAGCTCCCCAAGAAGGGAAGAAGAACAAGGAAAGGAATTGGAAGATGCCATTCCTCCCCAATCACAGGATCCCCAGATTCCAAAAAGATGCCATTTACAATTTTTTAAACATGGCCAGGACCTTGATGGAATTCAAGGACAAGGAAGAAAAATAATGAGAAAATCATCTTTCCCAAGTAAATAACTTTGTCTCCTGATGTTGCAAATAACTTGAAATAAATTAAAAAAAAACAGAATATTACCTTTTAATGACATTAAAACTATCTTATTATAATGAAAAAAAATGAATAACAATTTATAACAGCTATCCCAAATTGGTTTAAATAACAAGAAATGAATAGATAATATTGGATTTATTTTTGAAAATAACAAACTAAAACCTTTAATCATTAATACTCCAAATTTCATACAAGGGGAACAATAGTTGTATAAACATATCAAAGAAGCTAAGGATAAAACCTGAAAATTTAATTATGATCAAATTATGGATAATTCAACATAAAAATTGAATAAATTATTCATATCTGTTAAAAAATTAAAGGAAAAAACTCCCTCACACCAAAAATTACTTTTGGACCATGTAGAAAAAAGTGATGAAACAAGAATGAACCTTAAAAAGAAAATACAAAATGAGATTAGACTAATTGTTGACAAAATGGACGATATAAATGATATTATATTCCAAAGTTATCAACACACCCTTTTCTCATAAAGAAGTCCTGTTCAACCAAAAAGGGAAATGAGAAATAGTTTTATGACATAATTAAGCCAGTATGGCAATAATAAAGTCATAATCAAAGCAGCACCTTAGATTCAGGAATGTTCAATATTCACAGGAGAAAGCTAATATTCTAATATGTAATTTATTAAAACAATTTATAGGCTGAGAAAAGATCATTCTCTACATTTTGAACTAATCACTGCAAAATTACACTCATTATTTGAGAAATAAGAAACAAAATGTGATCATGGCATACAAAAGGCAAATGGAAATAATTCCTTACCTTTGTAGATAAAAGAAGATCTCACCAAGTGGGAAAATTATTCCTGGAGGTACAAAAGGGAGAACACATTTAAAAATTCATTCTTTGATCCAGATACGGACAAACCTTTGACTTTGTTGCTAAAACAAGTTGAAATTTTGAATTCCCTATATTCCTAAATTTCAAAAAAGATTATAAATATGAAAATACCCAAGAAATGTGGGGATAACTGGAACCTTCCCTAAGAGGTAGGCTGATAGGACAATGTTCCACAGAGGAGTAAATCAATACACTCAAAAATATTGTGACCAGAACTAAAATTGGAAGAACCTTAAAGAAATTAGACATAAAGAGTCCAAGTAAGCCATATATCAAAAAAGATGAAAAAAGAGATCCTACCAAGGCTAAAAATACCAATTATAAAAGGAATTTTCATAAATGTGGTGGTATTGGGCCCTTAGCCAATAATTGCCTCAAAAAGCAAAAATCAATGAAATTGTGCAAAAAGAAGATCACAATTATAAAGAGTAAGATTCCAATTCTGAAGAATGAAATAAGGAATAAGAAACTTCTTAAGTGATGCAATAAATATAATTAATTCCAAAACCAATAATATTCATTTCATTTGTGAAGTATTAGATTTCGACTCCAATTTACCACAGGTTAAAACAACTGATACATGTCTTACAATCATAGAAGATCCCAAATTGCATAGAATCAAACCTGAAAGAGGTATTGGTTGCAAAGCTGGGAAATTCATTATAAGCATTTTTATGATAAACAATCAAGAGGAAAGGATACATTCAGATAGAGGTGCATATTGTACTTGTGTCAGGGAAAATATCTAAATACACTTATACCAGATAGGGAAGATAAACTTATATCAATACAAGGGTTCAAATTAGGTAGTGAAAGTGAAAAAATGAAACCTCTTGAAAATATTAATTTTACATTGATTTTCCCACATCCATCTCAATTTATATGACTAAATGTAGAGTTTGTCTTAATGGAAGACTGTACCATTAACAAGTTTATACTTAGAAATGCTTAGCTATCAATATATGTCATAGATATCTCCAACTAAAGAAAGATAGGTATTTTTCCATAGGAGATAATAAAAGACAAAAATTTAGCTTCTTGAATAACAAGAAACAAACTACTGTCATAAGAAATAAGTGAAATACCCCAGAAAAACCCTTATTGATAAGTGAACAGTTGAAAGAGAAAGAATTAAATGAATAATCAAGAGAAAATGAAGGAAACATTAATTGTTCTCCTTTATTATTAAAAAAATGTCTTTGCAACTGATAAAGAGCCATTAGTTGTTATAATTAGACATGAAGTAGACATTATACTAAATGCAGAAAATCCTTTTCCACCCTGGTTGATGAGACCAGATTTTTCAGTTATAAGCTTTGTGATAAACAAAAAAGTCCATGAGATTACTGAAAAAAGAGCTGACGCATCTGAGTAACTAAAACAATCTCTGACAAATGCCCCTTTTCTGTTGATTCCAGATTAGAAATTACCTTCCAAGCTTTCTATTGATTCTTGTTGAGAAGTATTAGGTGCAACACTACACAAGAACCAAATAATCAATTAAAACCCTATTACAGGACCAAATTGCCTCATTTCTAGGCAAATTAAACCAAAAGAAGCCAGATATAATTCAAGTCAAATGATATTACTCTGATTAGTATGGGCTCTAGAGAAGCTAAAATATTACCTAGATGGAGTATTATTGGATTTTATTACAGACTTTAATTCTATAATATTGTTACTAAACATGAATGCACCAAATAGAAATGTGCCAAGATGGAAAATCACTATCCAGGATTATAGAAGAAATACAACTATAGTCCACAAATCTGGAAAATTTCTCAATTTCAGATGGCCTCTATCAAATACACCTGAAACCCAGCTTGGGTACCACAGGAGGCATTGAATCATATAGAAGGTATATGTGCCACAGAAAGTGGTATAGAATCATTTAATCAAGGCAGAAAAATCTATAAATTGGATAGAAATAGCCTTATTGCATGCCAACTCTTAATGAAATACTGCAAATATCCATCATTATCTTCCAAATTAGATTAAGTAGGCAGAAAATCTTATCATTAAGGCATATTGCACCTCCTTGATGGATTCATTTATCATAGAACTAATCACAAATGTGTCCTGACCTTAAGAGACAGAGCTCTAATAAACACTATCCTAAATTAATTCCATTATAGTATCTTATCCAGAAATCTCTCAGAAGGAAGGACACTAGAAATAGACAAAACCTTTTCTTTCTGGCTAAATTGGAGAAATTATGTTTCAGAATACTTCCAAACTTGTGACAGATGTAGAAAAGAAAGCAGAGCTTCAGGTGAGAAATTTGAAATTATGATCCAAATACAATAACCAAAAATCCCATGTAAAATAGTCCATATGGACTGGGTAACAGCCCTAACCCCAGGAGGGGATGGGAGTTTTAATGCTTGCCTAGTGCTAGTAGACATCTATAGTAAATTCCCTATGTTCTGATTCTGTAAAAAAGATGATGAAGCCATGGAATAAAGTAATAAGCCATACAGGCTTGTTCAAAAAAATCATAAGTGATAGAGACCATAAATTCACTTCAGCTTTATGGACAATTTTTTATAAACTGTTTGGGACAAAATTATCATTATCAATAGCCTATCACCCTCAAACTGATGACCTAGAGGAAAGAATGATTCAAACACTAGAATATATTATAAGAATATTCTGTGCTTATGGGCTGGAATCTGAATATTTTAATGATTTGACCCATTATTGGTGTACTTTAATACCAGTTCTTGATCTGGTATTGTGGGAAATCCTCTTGTGAGACTAAAATGAGGCAGTACTGGGATGGGAAAATTACAGGTAAATGGTTTTCATTGCTAATAACTCCTTTAACCAAGGGTGGCAAGGGTGTATTTCCTGCCCCTCCTGAAATAATGAACAAAATTTTTCTTGGAGGTCACAAACCAAAACAGAATAGATAAGTAGCTTTGCAACTCAAGCAGAAATAATACATTGGTCTGAGATTGGACCTATTCAATATATAATGAGAGATTTAATGTCAGTTATATGGTTAATTTGTATGTTTTAAAGAAATAATTATGTGCTGAGTTTTTATTTAGTTTATATTTTGGTCAAGTTGGGGTGAGTTGTTTCCTCTTGGTGTCAAGATATTGGTAAGATGGGTTATTTAAAATGATATAAAAAATTTTATTAGCTGTGATAATGGTACTTTTGTTCAGATGAAGTAATAATAAAGTAAGATAGGTTTTCCAAAGATTTTTTAAGAGTGGTTAATAATAAGACAGAATTGTATTTGTTGAATTTGAAAAAAGTGGACCTCTTTAATATTGGTTATTCAAAGATGTAACTTAATTTTAAATATTGATTGATGGGGTCATTTTCTTACTGGAGAAAATATCTTAATAGAGGGGTAACTCTAATTTTTGGTACTGGATGATGTTATTCTTTTTTTAATAATAAGAATCTACTGAGCTTAGCTACTGGGATATTTCCAACACTATACTTCCATTGAGCTTATCTAATGATAAGGTAAATTCACGATAATATACTGGAATACCTCCCAGGTGAGGTATGACTTATTCCTGTGCCTATAATTTTCAGGGGATATAATGTGCATGGGGTTATTTTGAAATTTGGGAACCAAGAGCCCCTCCATTTATACCTTTTGGGAGTGGAGGGGGCCCTCCATTGGAGCTGTCTTTTTCCACTTTAATTCCTCTTGGTTCTGTCATGTGAATTTGGTTTTGGTGAGAAATTTCCTTGCATGGGTCAGGTCACTTAATACTTGGTGATAGGTTTCCTTCTGCACAGCCTGCATTTATCACATTTGTTTTTATCTCTAATGAGGTGGCTATGACATTAGCTTATTGGAGTTTCCTTGAATGCATGAGGTGATTTCATCTTTGCTGTGTATTTTCCTTTTTCACAGCCTTTTTCTGTCACATGATATGCTTTTGGTGGGGAAAGTATCACATGATGACTTTGACTTCTCCCTGCATATATCTTTACTTTAGGCTGGGTAGAAATTGCTGTGTCACTTATGCAGGTTTCATAACTGTGTTTTCTCTTTTTTAACTTTAAAGTGAGGTCATGTTATTATTTCTTTCACTGATTAATCTACTGTTGTGAATGAGATTATGTGTTTTTTTTAGCTTTGAACATTGTGTGCATAGTCATGTTGTTGAGATTTAAATAAGGGTGTGTACTACAATCAGACTGTTGTAACTAGTTTTGACTTGCATGAGGTGATAAGTGGTGTGAAGAATTTTGAGGCTGTTTTAAGGTTTCAAGTGGGATTACTTTGGATATGATATAAGGATCTCCTGTAGCTGTGTTGGAAATCAATTTTAGGAATTCCATTGGGTTAAACTTTGAATCATGTGACATTTCTGTGTCTGAATACAAGGTGCCTGTTAAATGTTGAAGGTGTATGTTTATTTCTGCATGAGTCCAGTGGCTATAAGAGGGCTTTAAAGCTGGGTGGGGGTTTGTAACTTTAAGGGTGTTACCTTATGTTTTGTAGCTATTTTGCTATATTTAAATTGATTTTTACATATTAAAAATGAAATTGCATAATTTATTTTAACACAAAACTGCCCTTTTGTGCCTTTTCCATGGGTTCATAGTGAATTTCAACTTCTTGATGTAAAGTTGACCATTATCTGTATACATTTACTTTAAGTCTACCTTTGAGTGAAATTTATTGTTGTTGTGTGGTACTATGAGATTGAGCCTGGTGAAACAAATGGTGTGGAGTACCACAGTATATAAGAAATCAATTCACTCATACACTGGGAAACCTCCTGACATTTTAGAAAAGGATTGGAATCCAAGACTACCTTATGAAACCCTAAAGACATACTTTGTTGAAATTCAACCAGCAGAAAGAAGATTTTAAAGAATTCTTGATAAAGCAACAAATCTCACAAAAACATTTATGTAATATTCTTTTAAATATGCAAAAGGAATGTGATAAAAATTCACATACCACCATATTTCAAATTGGGAGTCCTAGTACTAGTATCAATTTTAAATTTCAATAAAATTGAGGGACCAAAGAAACGGAACATTCTTTTTCTGGACGTTTTTCGATCAAAGACCTAAATGGACCTAATCCTGTGAAACTAGAGTTAACAGATGATTTAATTAATAAAAACCAAAAAATCCATGTAATTTTGAGAAATTCCTATAGTTTAAGTGATAAGAAATCATTTCCCCTCATTAATATACCACCACTTGAAATTCCCCCTCTGGAAGAAGGAGGAGGAAAGGAAACATTAAAAGTCCTTCAAGGAAGAAGGACAACAAACAAAAACAAGATATAATACGTAGTGAGGTATAGAAACACAAATAAAGAAGATAAAAGGCTTCTTGAGGGGGATATAGTTAATTCTGACAAATGTTTGAGAGGTTTCAGGAATGAAAGGAGACCAAAATAAAAATACAATTTAAGCATTATTGAGCTTCAATACTAAAAAGGTCTATTGAAGAGTTAGGACAGTAGATGATACCCTAAGAAAGTATATCAGATTTTGGTCCAATCTTGCTTGGTGGTAGAGAATGTTAGCCTTTGAGATATTATCAAATAACCAAAAAAAGTTCACAAGCGATTTATAAACCTTACTATAATAGCACTAATCAAAACTTAATTGGTAAAAATGCATTAAAATAAGTAGAACTGCCTTTTAAAGGTATAAGCTCTTGATAATCTCAGAGAAAAATGAATGAACATGTAATACAAATCACACTAATGGATTACTCATCCAAAATTACGTATATTGAATCTTCAGATTTCATAACTGTAAACCCTATACTTGCTGAGATGCCTGGATATATGAACTTTTATTATCACTGCATATATGAATGGTTTTTAGCATATATCATTTGAAATACCCATAATAAAGATATGATGCAAAACCAAATTTACCACAAAATAACTGTAAGAGAACAGCCATAAGCTTTATTTGACAAAGTATTGTTAAATCTATGAATAATAAAGACAAATTGACCATAAATACTCATAACTGTTGATCACTCAAAACCCAAAGTGGTCCAAATTTATAAAAAGAAAATATACTAATTCTCTGCAAGTGCATAGCTGAAGAATGAAATTTTCTTTGTAATTCTATTTGAGTTATTACCCCTTGGAATAATGCCTCAAAGTCTGAAATAGTATGTTTTTTGTGAGCCTTTGAGATATGACCACATACCCAATAAGGTCACAAAAAAGACTTAAAATAATTATACCTTTAATATAATTATATTAAAATTACTTAGAATAATTATACATTAAAAATAATTACTTAAATATACAAAAAATACCATAAATTGGTACAAAAATTGGTTTAACTTAAAAACCAATGAATCAACATGTAAAATAAATTATACCATTGGATTCCACATGGTAAAATACACATATACCATTTTCATGGCATATTTGTAAAGTCAATATTTAATGAGTTATAAGGTATAATACCTTATAAAAACCATAAAACCTTATTTATCTCAAGAACTAATGAAACAACATGTGAAATAAATTGTACCAGTGGATTCCCCACAAAACTCCACACATAAAGCAATTAATAAGCTAATTCCCAAAGTCAATACTTAAGGAATTAACCTGAATATATGCACTTTTTTGGTCAATGCATATATTCAAGGATCATAGCTAATATCTCCTAAACTATACATGATAGAATGATGAACCAAAAATAAAGTTACCACGTAATTACTGTAAGAACACAGATATGAACTTTATTTTACAAATTATAAACAAGGTTAAAACCTATGATGAAATATTGATAAAAATCAACAGAGCTGTTGACCACTTTGTTGTGAAAGTGTTCCAAACTTAAAAAAAGGTATACAGTTGGATTCTACTAGTTCATTCGTGAAGAATGATGTAATTTTTATTATTAAATTCAGGGTATAACCCCCTGAAATCTAGGTTTGAAGTTTAAAATATTGAATTTCAACAGAAAAGATGAGTTACAAGAAAAATCATCAAAATTAGAGTTTTGATGATGTAATGAAAAGCTCTTGGAAGGATAATGAGGTTATGCCAGGCTATCAGAATTCACTCTTTGAATTGCTGTAGCGTGTAAATCTTAAAGGTTATTGACGATCAAAGTTTGAGCTTAATTTGAGCAGTTATGATCACTCACAGTAACCTTAAATTAAGTTTAACAGTCTTAAGAGTGATACAATTGGTGAATACTATTAGTTTATGATTAAAACTAATAAAATCCACGAAATTTGGGGTTCTGCCAAGCCTCTGATGTCATCAAACTTAGAGTTATAGTGATAACTCTAAATAATGGTGTAATAATGATGTAATATGGTTTGATAATGATGTAATCATCTCCAAACCTTAAAATATTGATCAATTCCAGTGGATATGATCAGTACACGTCTACTAGAAGCCTTTTGGACTCTAGGAGGGAGGTATTTACTATAAATAGAGCTCTTTTTACTCTATTTTCCCCTCAGACGCATCAAAAACATTAAATCAATTAAATCAAAGGTAATTTCTTTATTCTTTATATATAAAACTATTATATTATTAAATACCAAAGACCACCTTATTACAATCATCTATTTTGACATGATTAAATCATTTATTTAATTGTTTTTGTTAAAAATCTCTTTAAAACTCATTTCCACGTAAAAATCCAGAATAATTTGTAATTTTCTTTATTTTTATTGTAAATACAATTTGAAAAGGTTGTATTTATATTTTTTGGCGTAAAATATTTCAAAATTATTATATTGAGTGTTAAAAGTAGGTTATTTTCTCTTATTATAATAATTTCTCTATTATTACTCTCTTAATAATTCTCTAATTAATATAAATAGTATTTATATTAATTCATAACTTTAATATTAGTAATATTATTGTTATTAATTGTTTTTTATTATTAAAAAACAATTTTTTACGCCTTTATTATTTGTTGGTAACAATAATAAAGAGCTTTTCAAATATATTTATTTATTATATTATATTTTCATAATATAAATTATATTATTATATTTATTTAATAATATAATTATTTTATGCCATAATAATAATAATTATTTATTATTATCATATTTTTAATCTTATTTATTCAATTCATAAGGACATTCAGAGTACAATAAGTAATAAATTAGTAATTTTTACTTATTGTTTCATAGTCAAACCTTACATTTTTACTGAAAGATGACTCACAAGAAAGTTCATCATAAATAAAGTTTTTATGATGTAAATGAATCCTCTTGATAGCTTAGTAAGGACATGCCTAGCTATCACAGTCCACTCTTTAAATTTCAGTTGCATGATAAAATTAAAATTTATTAAGGATTAAAGCTAAAGTATCCAATGGATAATCTTAGATCTTCAACTCCAATCTTGAACTAAGCTTAAAAGTTAAATAAAAGATACGATTGGTTGATACTGATATTCTATTATTAAAAATACCTTAATCCACAAAATTGAATCATTTTCCAAGCCTATGATGGCAACAAATTAGAGGGTATAGTGATAGCTTTAAATTATGGTGTAATGATGATACAACAAGGTTTAATAATTATTTCATCATTACTGAACCTTAAAATAATGATAATCTCTAGTGTATTGCATTATTATCCTATGGGTTATATGTTCACTTGTTTGAAGGAGCTTTACTATATAAAGACCCTTTCCTCCTCTGTCTCTCCACCAGACATGTCAAATTCAAAAAAATATTAAATACTAAAGTAAAACACTTTATTTTTTAAATTGAAAATATCAATTTTAAAAGAATTAGCTTATAACCCATATTAATATCTCAATAATAATTTATTATATTAATATTCTTATTAAAATAGTTGAATTCTCATAAAATATTTAAATCCGCATAAAATAGTAAAAATTGTATTTCTCACTATTAATAATTTTAACTAAATTCAAGAAAGGCTGTAATTCCTTCTTTAAGCATAAAATAACTCAAAATAAATATATTCAGTGTAAATAGTAGGTTATTCTTATCATCTCATAATTATCCCTCTCTTAAATTATTCTTATCAATATAAATGGTATTTATATTGATTCATAACTTTAGTATTGGTAATATTCTGGATATGAGCTGTTAGTTCTCGTTAAATAACAGCTTTCACTCTATTAATATTTGTTTGTAACAATAATAATTAACCTTAATATATTACATATTAAGCTATTAATATTTTTATTTTATTATAATCCTTTTATAATATAACATTTTTATACCATAATAGCAAAAATATTTTCTTACCATAATTGTAATATTTCTTATCATTCATTGTTAATTAAGAAGTCCAGAGTACAATATGTAAAATATTAGTAATTTTTACTTTTTGTTATATAGTCAAACCTTACACTTTGAAACTTCAAGAGAACTAGACCTATGGATTAAAAATTAAAATCTCACCATCATGAAATATATCTCCCTCATTATTTAGATTATTGGAGAAATATATTTCTGTAGGTTTCTAATCATTAAAAGACAGCCTTTTAGTGGCATTCTAGAACTCAAAAATTTAATGAATATACTATTTCCACTTTCTGAATAAAACTAATATCTTCATGACTGTATAGGTCTTTGTAACAGGGGAGTTTTTAGTTGAAGAGTTCCTGGAACTCAGTGAACTGGACTCACTTGTAGAGGTCTCAGAGGAATGAGATAAATACTGAATTAGGTTCAGAAGAAAATAAGACTTCTAATAAAGAAGAAATATATGAATGAAGATTAACAGAAATGCAGAAATATAGAATAACAAAATAGGAGCCAACCACAAAAAATTCCAAATCTTACATTCTCCGCCTTTCAGAATGAAGAGAAGGGTTGATAAGGATAGGGCCACTAAATCTCTACTGAACAGGTGATGGAAGGATAAGATTAACTCAATAATTGATAATATAATATTTCAAAGGTAAAAATAAATTATAATTCATAATAACTCAAATGTATTAATAAGCTGGGGAAAAATTACCCGAAAGTGGGAAGAGGGGCTGGTATATGTGGGAGTCCACCAGATGGGGGCCAATCAGAGAAGTGATTATGAAGATTCATTTATTTTGAAATTACAGGATCTGTATGGATGCATAGGGCCTATACAGGAGATATATTGAGGCTAAGTGATCTTACAGCTCCATAATAGTAAATCCTGCTTATATGAAGAATGACAGGATTTCTTTTCTTAATCCAAACTTCACTGGTACATGAAAACTGTATTTATTGTCACAAGAAAATAATGCTGAAACTAGATCCTCATTAACAAATTTCTTTCTCTTCTTTGGTAAGCTTGAGTGGGGGTAAGTTTAAATTATCCTTTACCCCTAGTGGTGGCTTTTACAACCTTGGAGAGCTTAACTTCTTTGGAATTAAATACATATTAAGAATTGTGGTCATTTCAAAGCCAAAAAGTCAAAGATTCTTTTAAAAACTTCACTTAAAATGATTTCTTAAAATCAAAGCTAAACCATTAATTACTCTTAATCCTGCTATTAATATAATATACCTCATAAAATTGAGATAATCACTCATAATTTACACAAAATATTAGTTCCTAATGATAATTAAATCTCAGTATCATGGCATAATGAAAATCCTTCATGTATTGGTTCCTGAATTGATGAGTTATATTTCCTCATATGGTATTCTTATATATTGACTAAGAGCTGAAATATTATCAATGAGCTCATCATAAATAGATAAATTTTCTTTTCATTGAATAGAAAAAATTAATCACAAATATGGACCATTTCTTGAAATTATTGCAGTAAAGTGACAAAATTCATGTCACATATTTCTGAAAGAAAATTCTGCTTTTGTTATATTTCTCAAAAATAATTTCAATATTGAAATTCCTCCATGAAACCTATTATCTAAATCCATATTCCAATCTTCTTTTGCTCAGTAAAATTAATAAAAGTCACTTTTTTCAGCCTGTGATAAGATTTCTTTGAGATTTGAGCTCAATAAGTTTTAGTTCCTCAATCTACTTATAAGAAACTAAAAATCTGAAAGTCAAACTTTATTTTCCTGCTAAATCAGTACAAAATAGAAGTGCAATATCTTATTTCTGGGATCTACAGCTCTGATATTTGTTATAGTTCTTCTGCATAAATAAAGAGTTATGGTGTGGATATATTCCATTTATGAACCTTAAGAGCTGTATAATTTTGAAGCCCAACTGCCTTTCCTCAAAAGTATTGGTACAAATTGTAATTTTAATTTTTTGTAATTTGGATTTCAATTCATATTATTAGTCATGAATTAATCTTATAATGTGGATGACATGTCGCTTTCAAGCTGTTGATTCAGTACACAGGTATGGCTTATTCTTCTTATTAAAATTCCAAAGTGAAATTTAATATCTCCGTAAATATTTAATATCAGTCCAACCTGATTTAAGCCTGTATTATTGATTGTACACCTTCCTACAGGTTTTCATTTTTTTTGCATGTTGATTCAATTTTATATCATGTGTTCTTATGCATATTGGAGATTATCTGAAATGAGCTATGACAAGTATTGTGATTCTTCAGATAGCCTTATTAATTTGAAGTCCCCTTCTTCTATAATAAACGATAACATACGTTTTCCAAAGGTAAACCTCAAGGTACAGCAATTTTATTATTTGGATCTGATCCAAAAAGTAAACGAGTTTCTCAAGAGTGTAAGATAGCTTCCTGAGCAAAATAATGGCTATGAAATAAGATTAGATGGCTCGTTTTAATTACTATTAATTTGAATATTAATAAATAGAAGAAAATATTATTATGATTTTAGTTTAGACATTTTAAACAAATCAAAATCTGAACTTGATCTTACATAATAGGGTGCCTCGAATACAAAGAATGCTGGGTTTTATTAACCCAAAATTTTGACAGAAATTTTTGATTAGAAAACCTTGGTTTTTATTATCAAAATACCAAAGTGTTTAATCTGAATTCCCTCGGGATTTTACCCAAGTCCTTCTTCCAAAATTGGACAGGTGAAGCGTAATTCATTGATCAGATTATTTTTTTATTTGAATAAGTTTAATTTCCCAGCTCTTAAATCTCATTTTTTAATTTTATACATCACTATGCCATGAAATTTATCACCCATTCAATCATACTAATAAACAAATACAATTACACGTGATTAAAAATCATCAGGTCATTTTACAACTGCAAATTAATTGTGTATGATTAATTGTCTTTTTGTGAAGTCAAACTTTCTGGGTTTTATTGACCCAAACTTTTTATCAAAATTCTTAATTAAAAAACCTTTTTCTTTATTCTCAAAATACCCAATTGTTTTAGCTGAATTTCCTTGGGATTTTACCCAATTCCTGTTTCCAAAATCAAACAGGTGAAACATAATTACTTTATCAGATTTTTTTTTATTTGAATCTGCTTAATTACACAATTATTAAAGCTCATTTTTTTATTCTAGACATCACTATGCCAAGAAAATAATTATCCATTCAATCACACTCATAAACGAATACAATTACACCCAATTTAAAGTCATCAGCTCATTTGACAACTGCAAGTTAATTGTGTATGATTAATTTTCTTTTGGTTAAGTCAAGTTTTGATTATTGTTTTGGAACCTCAGGAAAAATCTCCATATATTGACAACCTTCCTCTAACAAAAAAGGACTTCACCAGTTAGAGGCTGAGGTGAATGAAAAGTCTTTCAATCAATCAAACATTTTTGCAATAAGCCTATCGGAGAAAAGGAGAAGATATAAGAAAAATATATGCTTTCAAAATTATTTTCAAAAACCATTGGATTTGGAATTACTACTTATTATCACCAAAAGGGTATTGAAACAATAGCTCAAAAGCTTCATTCTGTTTGTCCTTCATTAAAAAAATGAATTTTCTGTTTGGGAAAAATCCAAATGTGACTCCTCTAGCCTTGTTAGATGTACAAGATGAAGGCTCCGATTTTGAATTTACACAAAAGGAATAAACCAATATTAAACAGGTAAGCCAAATAAATATTCCCAGTATAGTGTCTTGATATCAACTAATAGCTTTTGAATCAGGTTGATTTTATTGTAAGGAGAATGAGTGCTTCACCAGATCAAGATTTTTCTCATAATGATATTGGTCCAGAATTAGATATAATGGAGGAAAATAGCCTGTTTTCAGAATATTTAAGAATGATTAATATATATAAATTGTTGTAATACTGAATCATCACTATTGCAGATTTAATATCTAACTGAAGATTCACCATCAAAGTTTATTTAATATAATGAGAAGAATATACATAGTCACTCCATGCAAGATATTGAGGTCAATAATGATAATTATAGAATAATGCAGAAAGAAAAACCTTGCAAGGATAAGCACTTCAGGAAAATCATCTTATAATTTCAATATTCTTCGTGGGTCATGGAAATCATCGCATGATCCATTATCACAAACAAATCCTCATTTAATAGTTCCCTGTCAACAAGGTTAGTTCTTTCTTGAAATTATTTAATAAATATACATAAAGACTGTGATTTTTAAAAAAATTATTATGTGATACAAGCCTTAATGAACTCTTGGAATGGGATAAAGTAAAACGGAAGGAGGAAATCGAAGCCGAATTGTTGAAAATTAGTCCATTTGATAAGTAAAAAGATTGTAAATCTCATTTGAGAGAGAGAAAATGGAAAAGTGATTGAAATTCCAGTAAAATAAAATCATTTCAGAGAGAATTCAAAGACTTCAAATCTCAAATTCAGGAAAACTTTGAGAAGGATAAGTGGAATAAGGAGCTTGAATTAAAATAAAAACAAAGATATTTTGATTTTAAAGTGGCAATGGTGAACTCAGTATGGTCTGCATCAGAGCTGGAAGGAATTATGAGGCTTATTGTCAGTTCTTAATTTGGTATTTTTCTGATTGATACTGAACCATTTATTAATTGTTTAATTATTTCTCATTTTACGTTCAGAAATGTGTCTTAATGATCTCTAAATTACTATTAAATTATAATGCTGAAATGAAGTTTTGGTTAAACAGAAGTACATGATGAGATTCAATCTCAAGATTTCTATTTTTTATCAATTTTCAACTGAATTTCAACCTATCAAATTCAATCAATTTGAAATCAGTTTTCACAAATCAGATAATCTTAATTCAAAAAGATTGACAATTCAAATAAGCCCTTCAAAAGAAATAATTCCTCTCAACTGATTCCATCATCTTAATCATAACCTCTCAAGTTAATGAAACCTTACTCTTTCTTCAAACTGGAATTGACTCCTCCTCCCATCTTGAAGCTTAACTTTTTACTTTCATCTTTTCTTTAGCCAAAATCGAGGGCTATAATTTCTATTAGTTTAATTTTTACTCTATCTTCCCTCCTTCAATTTTTCTTCTGAAACCATTTTATTTTTTGTGTTTTTTAGGTATTCAGCATTAATATTTTCTCTAATAATTATTATTGCTGAATTTCTATTGCATTTTGATCCGACTGGTGTTGCTTGCGATGAAGTTCCTAGACCAATATATTTTGAGATAAAATTTGTCTTTCAGATTGAAATTGTTACGTATTCTTTCAAAATAATCATCATTTGAACATGCCAAATAGAAAAGAAACAATTTCCAATTGTTGGTCTTTATTACTATTATTCCTTCTTACTCCTTTCTTTCTTGTATATAGCCTGAATTAAATTCCACAATCATTAATAGATCCTATTACAAATCAACCAAATCATTCTTGTGAAATTAAAACCAGCTCAAGAACTCAACCCATTCAATTGAAAGCAAAGTCCAATGAGCATACAAGAAAAACAACATCTTCTTTTAATCACTATGTTGATCAAATTCTTACAAATGAGAAAAAAAGAAGGGTATTTGGCCTCATTTATATCACCAAAGCCATTAAATTCTTAGTTTATATCAAAAGATCCTCCCATAACATTAATCATGGACTCGCTTTTCTACATTATAAAATATTTCATATTTATTCTGAGAATTCCTTGCAGATGTAGAATTCCAACTTTTTAGTCAAATGAACTCAGAGAAAATATATGAAATCCAGTTCCTTTTAAGATTAATCTTAAATAAGAATAGCATCTTTTTTAAATTGAAACAATTTGGAAACAGGATTCATAACTCCGTGCATGAAATAGGATGCACCCACCCTGGGATGGTCAATACTTCTTCTCCAAGAAAATGTTTTCAGAACTGAATTATTATTAGGAGGTTAATTCTTTCATCCAAAAGGCCTGTGGTATTCTCAAGACTTACTTTAAAGATTTTGCACTTACAGTATTCAACCAAAATAAAAATAAAAGTTGAACTATAAAATACCTGGATTTCAAGGCCTTCACTTGTCTGAATTCTTTGATTATGAATATTTTGATAATCAATTTACTTATACTCTTGATATCTATTATCATTTTAATCACATTTATAATTGTTCCTCAGAGTCTTCATACTTTCACTCCATTCTTGTCAACAAAAAAACTGGCCAACTTGCTCTTAAAGATTACAATTTATTTGATGAGGTTTTTGCTTTTCCAGATCATATTTTGCATTCAAATGGGACCAGTAAGAGTCCTTTAATTATTCAAATGATATGGAATTATGTAGACATACACCATTTTACTTTATGTCCTCAATTTGGTTCTAGTGGAAACTTTTTCAGACTCTCAATGTGAATGCAAATATCCCAAAAAAAACATTCAATATTTTCAAATCACTTAATGAAGGAAGCTTTTCCACATTAGCTTTTGATGATCATAATTTTATTCCAAATATAATTGCTTCTACCTATACATTATTTTTATTTTCTCTTCAAAACTATATTTGAAAAATAATTATAACTAAATTCACTATATGAATTATTATTTGATCATCAAATTCAATAGTAAATAGCATCTTTTGGAACCTTAATTAATTTTTCATTTAAAAAATGAAATTAGAAATGATATTTCATAAAGGTTTTCAAAAATGGGATATAACTTTGATCTAGAATTCTTATTTAAAATATTTCCCTTACACACCCTGCTAAATTGAAAAAGTTAGAAGTTGGATTTTTTCAAATGATTCCAAAAATAAATATCACATAAAAAAAATTCAGTTTTGCAATTAATAATATCACTCCATGCCAATTTTTAAGGTTTGATCTGCTCCCAAATATTGAAACCTTATCCATTAATGGCCAAAACAAATAAATTTGGAGGGATGGTGAAGTATTCTCTTCATAAATGTTTTCCCATTAATCTCCAATATTTTCCAAAATTTTATGAATAATTACTCAGCTAAGAGCCCAATTAATGAAGATTTTAAATTGATTTAAATTTTTAATTTTATTTAAAATTTCTCAAGGGATTACCATGCATTTCCTTTGAGTTCTGGAACATTTGTTATTGAGCTTCCATGGGCTGAGTCAGCCAAAATATTTTTTTTGGAAAAATAGCTTCCTGGACTTTTATGAATCCTCATATTTCTATACAAAATTGAGCCATTTACCTATCTTGGAGATCCAACATTAAATGAAGTAAAACAACAATTGACCTCACATACTAACTGGAATGATATGTAGTAATCAAAATATAAATCCATTATCAGCTTCACTAATGCCCTTTATCCAAAGGAATCAAATCCTATATTATATTAATGATCCAAAGAAGAGCCAAAAATACTTGGTTTTCAATCATAATAAAGTGGCTCATCATTAGGTGGCCTTTAGGATAATAAAATGAGACTACCATCAATAAAATCAACACAAACAGGAAAGCCGTAAGCTTTCATCACTTGTGAAACTTCAATCCTTTCTTGCTTATTTGGACATGAAATTTATTTTTCCTTCAACTTTATTGAGAATGAAGTCACCCTTTGTGTACGTAAAACAAGAAAACCATTTCTGATACCAAAAATCTCCCCAATATTTCCAACCAATGCATCATTATCATTTCAATCAAGTCTTGAAATGGCCACTGATATCTAAATTCTGGCCCACATTGATGATAGTTTTAATTCTTTTGAAATGCTTGATCCTTTCCAATAAGAGATATCAAAGGAAGTAATTAGCTGTATGCTGTGCAACATAGCTTTTTGAACTTTCTATAAGGGATACTTTCCATATTGTTTGCTTTCAAGATATAATGAGAGAAAAAGAACTGCCATTTCCAAGGTATTCATTTTTATAAACTGAATGAAAACACATATATCATATTCAATATCTTCACAAGTTTAAACTTGAGTTGATTTTTCTTTTAAAATATCACTTTTTTTTAGAGATCTTGATGAGCTCTTTGGAATTTTTTGATTTTAAAACCTTAATTTCTTCTTTCAGCTGCTTCTGGATGTATATGAATGAATTAAAAAAAGATGCATGGTTGAACAGTACAAATCAATCTGTATCTCATTTGATGGTAAATTAAACTGATCTTCAGAAAAATTAATGTGATTAAAAACATTAACAATACTTGGGATATTTTAGAAATAATTGAGGATTTAGGAGACAAAAAGGGTGTATGGTGACTTAAACTAGCGCAGCTTGTGAGGTGTGGTATTTTTAAAAAGACAAAAATTAGGCTCAGTATTTTGTAAAAAAAATAGTGTTTGGAACTTGTAATTTTTCATATTTGAACCCCCCATAATAGGATTTTTTGGAGCCATACTCAACAAATAAATGTTTTGATTCCATATTTTATAATGTGTTTGTGGAAAAAAAAATCGAAGAAAAATTTCAAGTATAGCAACTCTTTTAGATCTTTAAGCAAAAGCTTACTATTTAATGGAATGGTTTATATCTTAGTCAATCTTGAAAATAATGAAGCTTTTCCAGATAATTTTGGTACTTTATTGTATGGAAAGACTACTTCTTTGAAGCTTTACAAAAAAATAAATACTAAAAGATGGTGAGAAAATTTAAATAATTTCAGTTATTTAGAGAATCCCTGAATGCAGAGATTAAATCCAAAAATTAAACACCATCATGTTTCACCTTTATTGATAATGGGTGGTTTTTGTAAAAATATTGTTTTTTCTGGAAAATCATAATCCTCGTAGGAAAATAGCTTTACATATCTAACAGAGAAAATAGTAAATTTCAATACCCTTTCTGTGAGCCTTAGAGGTGTTGTCATATACCCAAAAGACTACAAAAACTTAAAATAAGCTATAATTGAAAATAATAAATCCATTTTTAAATATAAAAAGAAAGCTTATCACATATTAATAATAATAAATTTATATAAAAACTTTACATTGAACAAAAAAAGTAAAAATAAATTTGTAACAAAAATATTAAAAATACCATTTTTTGGAAAAATTTGATAAGATTTATTATAGATTCTTTTCCAATAAATGTAAATATGAAAATTTTCTTACCATTGGATTCCTCATAATAAATCAGTTGGGGTTACCCCTGAGTGGAATTTCTGTAACTCAACTATAAATAAGCTTATTTAAGTTTTTAGTATTTTATGCATGCAAATCTAAAAATCCTCAAAGCCTCAAAATGTGCATGTGTATTAAATAAGATAAATTAAACTTCAATGTGTGGAATTAAGAATCACATTTGTGTACTGTAATTGTTAAATTGAATTACATGTTTCAATTTTAAGTATAGTACATGATGAGGAATCAAACAAAAAATAAATTGGAAATATTGAATTTTGGGGGGAAGAAATATTGACTCCAAGGGTTCCAGACTCCCTCAAATTCCTTTCTGAATTTCAACCTGTGACTCAAAACCAGAGCACAATCATGACAGCCAAATACTATAAATCAATGGTATAGCCAAGATACCACCAAAGCATGTACCTGAGCCAAATCAGCTCAAAATGTATTGAAATAAGGAGGAAAATAACCCCTTTCCAAATATACAAGTCCCATCATCATAGGACAAAGAATAACAAAGTTATTCTTGCTCAAAGTTGTTTCTGAGCATAAACCTTAATTTTCACCTCCCATCTAGAATACAGAGGAAGAGTCTTAACCCCATCAAATGGGTATTCAAAATGGATCTCTAAGTCAATGCTATACAATGGCTCCAGCCAGACTGAGCTAGCACCAGTATTACAGAAGTTATGGCCAAATTCAAGGCAAATAAGGGTGAATAAAATATTCACCTCTCATCTAACTTCTACAGTTTTAGTGTGAGATACCTAAGGTGGGGTATTTTTGGAAATAGCACAATCAGGGCTACCTCATGGTGCCAACAATTTTCCCATATCTCATCTAGAAAAAAAGTTATAAAGCAAATAAGCCCAATACATCTTTTTGCCTAAAACACACATATGTACAAAACTCTTGTACATGAAATAGCTTTGCCATATTTAATGATAACCATATCAAATGAGGTACCATTGTGTAGAACACATACAGGGCTACACACTGAACCAATTTGAGGTTGATATCTCAAAAACTGACACAGTTATGGCTGTTTTAAGGTCAAACTCCCACAGTTTGACCAATACAGCCTTACCGTGGGATAATATCCCATAACTATGATTATGAGGTGTTGAACAGATGAATAAGATTTTTTTTACTTCAATTCCTCATAGTTCATTCAATACTGGGGTCCCATACAGGTTCTGTACAGCATTCTATGCATCATATATGTCAGAATCAGGCTATGTGGTCCCCAGATGAAATTTTTCACCCTGTATTGGTGAAAACTGCCCAGATGTGGTTTCAAAGCCACATCTGACCCCAATACAGGCTATACAGGCCTTTTTCAAACCACAAGCCTTTCCTAGAGAGTGAAAAATCTTCACTTCCTCTACGTGAAAACACCTAGCAGCCTTTTCACCCCATTTCAGGATAAAAGGAGGCCTTTTCACTGCCAGAAAAGGAATCCCCATCCTGCTCTTAAATTCCTACATAGTACAACTGTCAAAAAAAGTTATACTCTTGGAAAATAACCAGGTTATACTTTAAATTTAAGTATTTTAGCTCTTATTATAGTAATCCAACTGGTAAGACTGCACCCAGGGCTTTCAGCAGCGCTCACCACCACTATATCATTATAGTAAAGCCCTTATTACAATCAACAACTCTTTTTATTACCATTTTTACCATGTCACAGTCATAGTTAAAGCATGTAAGTACAATTATACACCTTTATAATAGATTCAGTCTGACACTGAAAGGCATGGGATCTCAAAATCCACACAAAAGTTAGTCACTTTTGTCCTGCAATTGAGTCACAGGATCTGTGACTCAATTGATGATGAGGTTTTGATACCAACCAGGGAAGTTTTAACTGCTTCCAAGACATTAAAACAACCCTTAAGCTAAAAAATGCTTAATAAAAATACTTTCAACTTGTTTAAAGGTCTTTTATACACATTTCTATGTGTTTTGGAGGCTTAAAACCAGATATTAATATAGAAATGGCTGTTTTGAGGACTCAAATGGCTAAAACCAACCGTTTTTTAGGTCTAACCAGGGTTCAATTATGCCATAATTGGCTTTTATGTTGTCAGTATGTTTGTAATAACAGATTAGAGTAAGATTTATATTTTGAGGAAGAGAATTGATTGCTATAAAAGGATACCTTCTTTGCCCCTCTTTTCTCTTCATGTTAGAATCTTTTTCTTTTATAATTAGTTTAAAAATTGTTAAACAACTCAATGAAAGACTTCAACTACCTTCTTGAAATTATTTTCAACCTTTCAAACATGTGGAAAAAGCATTATAATCATTTTTTTACCTTTGAACCACCTCAAAAGTGAACTGAAGCATCTTTTATCACTCCTGACACTATGTTTCCAAATTCACTCTGGTCACTTTTGGATGTTTTTTCTCTTTAATATTTTTTGTAGAGACTCTTTTCTCAGATTAATTTCATGCAGTTCTTTACTCAATCAATTCAAGTTTTAGTTTCTCTTGTAGTCATAAATATCTCCTGTATAGTATTTTTGAATAAATTTCCATTGTTATTGAAAATATATCTTGATAATATTATTTTTTTATACTCACAAATTTAAAAACATTAATTCTGGTGTGGTTTTCTTTTAAAACTCTTAAAATTATTAGTTTTACATAATTTTACCTTAAACAAAATTTGAGGACAATAAAAGTAGTTTATTTTTAATCAAAGATTCATATCCACACCTTGCACTTGCTTGAAGGAACCCAAATCATTTAGCAAATGGTTGCCATCAATTTCCAAATCTAGGAAGTTTTCATATATATCTCAGAATGGGTAAGAAAAACTTGCCTCCTATCCCATGAGGAAATGATTTTGAATGAAAAAGAATTGGTGTCAATACTAACAATCCTTTCAGAAATATACAGGATTCTAACCAGCCCAATATTGACCATAAAATTCCAAAAATATTGTTATATAGTAATCAAGAATGAAACTTAGAGAATATTCTATAATATAAAAGAAAAAAAAAAATTTCTAAGCCGATAGTAAGGGATTAATAGATTTCATTCCCACTATCTAGTGGAATAAATTGCCATTTAAAAAAAGCCAAAAAGTTCAATGAAGACCTCCATTCATATTGTGAGGAAGGGCGTGTTTCAAGAAGACTCTATTTTCATCTTTGGTCAGAATGGGGCTTACTAGAAAGACTAAGTGTATTTCTTTGGAGAAATCTAGAAGCCTCTTAGCCCTATTCTCTTTCTAAATATTTATCTTTCAAATAATCTTTGAACAATAAATACAAATTTTATTTTACTAAGTTCTTGAATTGAGTGAATAATTTGAAGTTTAGAGTCACACAAACTTCAATTTTCATTCTTACATATGCAAATAAAATATCATTTATTTAAAACATGAACATAAATTAAGGATCTCAGAATAACTCTAAATGTCCTTAAGAATATACACTACATCACCTTTTCGACACAAAATAATCTTAAAAGTTTATCTGGTGGCATGCGAATTGAACTTTATTAACTTTTAGCAAGCTCTATCAAAGCATCTTAGTCAATCATAAAGATACTTGGGTAAGGGAAATTTTCTTCCCAGGTGACCCCAGGTAATTTTGAATTTTGAATTTAACAATGATATCATTTCTCATATGATTATTCTCAAAACTTTTAAAGGCTTACCAAATTACACTTCAAATCAGTAACTGGTATATATCTGATTTAGTCTTGGAGTTGTTGGAGTTTGAGAAAATCAATATGAACCTACAATAAGCATTCTCAATCGTAACAGAAGGCCAATATCTAATGGAGTAAAAAAATCGAAGTGTTTTTGTTTAATAAATTGAAAATGTGAGAATACGCTATCAATGCCTTGTACATAGAGTCACGATTTGTTGTGAGGTGATCAATAAAGGTGATAAGTTGACTCAAATTAAGGCTTAAAGAAACTTTGGAAAAGTCAAATTTTGCAAAAATTTCATTTGTAGCCGTCTTTTTGTTTGCCTTGGAATTATTGAGCATAAAACGGTTCCAGGAGTATAGTATTTTCAAGGCAAAAAGTAGGAATATATATACTTGTTGAGTCTTACATTTTGAAGGATTCAAAGTATTTTCTACTTCAGCCCCAAAGACGTCGATAGGCTGACAACTCATTCATGTAGCTTTCCAAAATTATCATTAAGAATTGGCCAGGGAATCAATATAGCTTTCTGGATAGACTATCTGCTCACTTCCCGAACAAAAAGTTGTTGAATGCAAAACCTTTGCCTGTATTAATGGAGTTGTTCGTTCATCTTTTTATAGACTATTATGGAGCTCCTTTCACATTAATCAAAATGATGCCTTAATCCTTACTTCTGTTTGATGGACAAATATTTGAAAGGTCATTCCAATGACTTGAAAGCTATCGCAGTTAAGGACCTACAAAATTCTTGACAGCATATCAAGACATTCACCATACAATAGAAGTGATGGGGGGCATGCTTGCACAAAGCTTCGCGAAAGAGTTTCTGAAGGTTGGTAGTTGCGTTCGCGGAGGGAAGGGCACAACTTTTGAGTATATCAGATCGAGATAAACTTGAGCAAAGCTCATGAAAATTGTGGAAAATTATAAAACCTTGTTTAATAACAACGGGAGTTGAGTGTAAGACGCAAAAGCAGAAAACATAACAGACATGGAGGACAGAAAATAACAAAAAAGCGAATTGACTATCTCAGACACTCCAAAGGCAGTGTATCATTTAAACTTGTTCTTTTGACTTTTTCTTCAAGTTGTTCCTCATTGGGTTTAGGATTATCAGTAGACATGCAGCTTTGTTCGTCTTCTTCACCTAGTTTCATCATTTCCACCAAGTAGTTGACGCATTGCTCTCGAATTGGAATTTCATCTGTCACATTTTCACCCTCAAGATTGGAGCCAGCCAGGGGTGTGTTCAAACTCAAGCCTTCCATGGCTTCGCTCATCGCACTCCTCCCACGTCCATTGAGAAGACATATTTGGGATGTTGTTAGGCGGGGACAAAGAAGCTGAAGGATCTGAAGGTGATGATTGAGCGCAGCCCAATGGAGCGGTGTGTTACTGGCAGGCGGCAAGTTTGGCCTGGCCATCGAGCCGGGCTTTTGAAGATTATCCAAGAGATATTTCACGACGTCTGGAGTGATTTACAATTTTGAGAACATGACATGGAAGGATGAGAGTGAGTAAGGTATTCATGACACCGAGACAAAATGTGCTGGTTGATTGATTCAGACCTTGATGCCCGTTTGCAGCAGCCATGTGTAAACAACTATTGCCGAATTCGTCAACATGATCATCGAGGGCAGCAGCACCGAATCGACAAACGAAGGCCACTACATCTTCCAGATCGCCATACCGACAAGAAAGAATCAAGTCATCCAGTTCTTCGGCGTTGGGAATGTGGCGTGGTTCCGTCATGCTTCGAGTGAAACTCAGCGTCGGTCATGGATCCGTCCAACCGTCCTCGGCGTGGTTTTATTTTCCGGGCCTGGCTCTGGCAGCAGCGAGCCTGATTTTGCATATGCATACAACCAGTCGGCACGGGGGTAGGCATCCCAACTGGACACAAATACCATCTCAATTGAATCAACACTCTTGAATTGGATTGATTGAATGAAGAAAGACGAGATTATTATTTTTAAATCTCACAAAGAAATAAAAATTATTTTTTGAACATTGATGCAGTTTCTTGTTTAGTTTACCCAAAAAATTGCACGAGATAAATGTTGATTTTTGGGAAGGAGTATTTACTGGGCGCCGCAACTGCAGAGCTAGATTTAATCTTTCAAGATAAAAAAGGGGTTCTTCTGGATGTGTTTTCGGTGTTTATTGAATTTATTATTCCTGGAAATATTTCTCTCAATGATAGGAATGTTATTTGACCGAAACGAAAAAAAGAAGAGTTTTGGAGGAATTGGCACTCAAAATCTGAAAATATGGCATGTCTTTCTTTGTGCTCCTGGTGCTGTAGCTGTAATCAATATCTTGAAAAGAAGTAATCTATTCCTAAATTTTATAAGATTTATTGGCTCCAAAACCATGTGTCATGTAAATAGAAATATTTACACATTGGTGCGTTCTAAATTGGGCTTTCTAAGTAAAAAAATCTCCCCTGGCATAATATGCAGCGGGGTAAGTATTGTCAGAAAGACAAAAAAATAGTTTTAAGGATATACAAAAATAATTTGGATTTTAACACGAAATATTAGAAATATTAAAAACACCTTTCTGATTTTGGGAATAAAAGAGTTGGATTGGTTTTTGTTGTTGCATAATTTCTTACAACCTGATAATCAAGTACAAAAATTAATGACATTTCCGTCTCCAAAAAAATCAACTTTTCAGAAAACATGATCCTCAAAAATCAAAATATCATTATTTCAAACAAAATCATTCTCTTTATTAAGGGGAATTAGTAGATTAGAAGTATTAAAATGTAAAGGAGGATAATGAAGGACTTTGCAATGCACAATTGTGAAAAATTTATTTAATGAAAGCCAAAATTAGATATTTTTTCAAATTTAAAAATCTAAGACAGTTAACTGTAAGATAATCTGTTTTTTCTTTAAAAAGTGAATTATTAATTAAGCTGAAAAATTCTTTCATATCTTCATGAGAAGTTCAATAATATCCTTTCTTTCACAACACCTCAAGCTATTTTTTATAATTTCTTGCATTATGATTCCCTATCATTTTCTAAGTATAGTTAAAAATACTTTGTATTTATTAAACCTTCCTCTAAAGGATATTTAATTTATCTGAATCTAGATTTGGGTGTTTTTCATTCAATTCTTTTATTCTAAAAGATATTTTTTTTAGGCTCAGAAATATGAATTATCTGTTAGAGTGAAAAAACTAAATGATAGTATTTCATTAATAATTTGTAAGTAAGAGTAATGATTAAAGGATTTTAAATACCTAAACAGTGGGCTACAATATACTATCAATAAGAATAACACAGGAACAGCAGCCGACTGAGATTAAGTGAGTAAGGATCAGTAAATAAAACATGTCAGATGAGCTTGATAAGAGTAGACAATACCTGAATCAAGACAAGATCAATTCAATAAATTTGTAAGGAATGTAATAGAAACAAGAGTAGAAAAGAAAACAAAGAAGAAAAAAGAATAAAGAATTATAAGAAAAAAAAAGTGAATCAAGGTAAAATTAGGGAGATTGATTGATTGATTTTTGTTGAGGTGAAGAGCTCGTCTTTTTATGTTTGAGAATAAAGAGTTTTATTTATGCGCAGTGATCTGCGCGGTCAGTTGAGTTTGGGTAATTTCTGTTGGTTGTGGCGGTGCAAAGTAGTGCGATTAGGAGTGGCATTTCTGTCAATCAGGTACAGTTTTGATTGCAATTTTCAATATTATCAAATATTTTTTAGGGGATAAAATATTATGTTGAGGTTTAATGTGAGGATTGTGATTATTGTAGTTTTTCAAATCAAAATATTGAAAATTTGGTTAATCAAAACAAGCCTTCTGGAATTTTAAATTATTGAGTTCATTCCATTTCCTATTTGAATCATATGATTAATTTGCAATCTTGATTGTATCTCATTTCTGAGACTCAATGGTAGACCTCATAAAATTAAATTTTCAAATATAGGACATCTCGGAGCCAAATTGATTACTTGAATGCTATTTTTTTCATGAAATAAAAGCTATGTAAAAAATATTTTGTAGTTAATATAAGTTCAAATCCACTAGTGACAGATTTATTAAACTTTTGATAGCGCACTTCCCTCTTATCAGGAAGAAATTCTATGTATTTTGAGTAAAGAAAATTTCTCATTTGAATATTTCACATACTGAAAGCTTGAAAAAAATGACGGAATTATTTAATTTTTTACTCTTCCTCATTCAAAGGTTGACATAAATGGTACCGTTTTGGTGTGGATTATTTTTTGTTGGATAGAGGAAAATACTTCAAAGAAGGGGAATTGGGGTAAGAATAATAATATAATTGTGACATTTTTGATCAATGAAAAAATAGAAAAGATAAATTGATAAAGTGTTTTTCTTATATTCCCACCTTCTATCATATTAATTGCTAGATTAATCTATGATACCAACAGAAAAAATTTCAACATCATTTTCAAGTGAGATAAAAAGTTCTGTTACTATTAACATAAAAGTTATTTCAATTGGTAATGGTTTTTATAAGGGCTCTACGACTTCAAAATAATACTCTTGAGTATTTCAAAATCCCTGGAGGCGACAAAAAACTATTTATTAATACTATTGAGTTGGACTCATAGCTAAAAAAGAAATAAAAATACTTTTGACTAACAATTACTACCATTGCTTATGGCTTTAATGTATATGACTAATTATAATATGAAAATGAATTTTAATTTAATTATAAAATGGACCTCTCTCTTCCCTCTTCTGGATGTTCAAAGCGCTCTTTTCTATTAATAATTTATCAGAGTAAGCCTTTCTTTGTTCAAAAATTGAGATTCTGGGTGAAAATTAGATACATGCTCCTTAGATTCCTCCAATTTTTGAGAAGAAGGTTTCTATAGGTGGGGAAAGATATTTTTCTCCCATAGAGCATAGAATACTTCATTTGACCATTTTGCAGAGGTTCTAAAAATTGGTTTTTTCTTCATAAATTTTTAGATAATTTCTCAAAAATTCATCTTCGAATTCAGATTCCTGTAAGCCTTATTGTATTGGTTGTTTGAAAGCTGCGGCTTTTTGAGAATAAATATCTAAGCACAGATAACTCTTTTGGTATTTAATATAAATATATTCATATTTAAATCAAATATCAGTAATTCATGAGGCCTACAGAATGGGTGGCCACATTCCTTACTAAAAATCAAGCATGAAAATGGTAAAATTGCTCAAATATTTATTAATCTGAATAGGAAAGTATTTTTTTTCAAAAATTAATCATTTCCTAATTAAGTTTTACATTGGAGATCTATAGGAATGATTTCTATGACATTGAGGGTTTATCCTCTACTTTCTCAGAAAATAACATCTTTGAAGCGTCAGAGAAAACCCATAAAGGCTATATGAGAGATTAATTCAAAAAAAATGATTTTGACTATTTTAAGCTTCCAAATTAATGAATATTCTCATCTTTTGGTATTTAATATTTTTAAATAGTATCATTTGGTATCCTTTTTCTTGATAATGTAGATGAAATAGCACCCATTATGGGTTTCTAAGGAGTGTTGAAGACTTTGGTATAACTTTCTGTTTCTATTAAATTAAAAAATCAAAGGGTTATGAATTTACAGCTATTATTAAGCTCAATTGAAAGACAAAGTTAAAATCAATAGTTTCTTTATAATTTAGAATATAAAATGAAGGAGCTGCAATTTCTCATCATTGTTGATTGAAAATTTTTTATGGTTTATTACATAAATTTAAACGAGCAAAATTTGAGCACCACACTGCAGGTTAGCGATCTTAAATTCAAGTTCAAAATGGAAGTGACTTGATCCAGGCGAGATTGGGAGTTAGATATAGGAAAGGTCTATAATTAATCAAGTGGAGCTCAACCTCGACCTTGAAAAAATATTTCAACTCGCTAGTGGTCCAGTTTTTGAAATATCTTGTGAGTATTGATTCAAAATACATTTATTATCTTCATAAAAGGTCTTTCATTCGAAGGTTTATAGCTCGAAAAATCTTCTTTCAAATAATTCCGTTCGATCAGATAACTTCTCGCCTAAAACAAGCCATGCCGCTAAGGATCTCACATAGAAAGATACTATATGCTTCAACAAAAATTTTGAATCTGTGGTTGAAAAAATGATTATCCCACTTATGATTCTGATTCAACCCCAGCCATGATTTCACTCTTCTGTAACAACCATACCAGATTTCTTCAACATGCACAAAAAAAGTGCACTGACATCAGAGTGCTATGGATTTAATACTTTTGTTTGAATTCTATGAATATTCATAAATAATTCTAATTATGTTTACTAAGTACGATAAATTCCTCTCTTATGATATTTTGGTATTTGTCAAATGGATTTTTTCACATATTCTTTTTTTAACTTTTTTCAAAGTAACTCAGCTATTTTCTGATTAAATAAGGAAATCAAGTAGTATAATTTCTATCTTCCTTGTATAAGTAGATATTTTTCAATGAATAACTATCCGTTCACAAATAGAAAATATTATTTTTTATTTGATTTTCTTTCTTATTTTTGAATTAACCCATTATTTCAATGATAAATTTTGACCCTGAATAAAGAAATACTTTAAACTGAATTATTTCTATATAGAAAATGGCTGATGGTATTTTTAGAATTAGAAAATTTATTATAGATAGGTTTCTTGATTATTAAAAATAAATATTACAGTCAAAATTCCAGATTATATTAAATCATACAAATTACTTTAAGAAGCTTCATAATGAACATATTTTTTGGATTTTATAGTTATTTTCATTAGCTGGACATATATTTGAGAATGGAAGCTGCCTTCTTCTGAAAAAATCATCTTATCTTCTATCCAAAACCTTTTGATAAAAACCTTACAATATAATTTTTGATATATTCATAAAATAATTTTTCAAATTAAGATCATTTCAACACCTAAAAATCAAATTTAAAATGAAATATTGATAGAATTTGTCAAGAATGCTCAAATAAGATCTCTTAAATAAATCAATAGTTTTTTCAGGGAAATTAATCAGGTCCTAAGGTATTGTGGAAAAATCTGTTGTGTGGAATTAACATGAGGCAGTATTTGGAGGGGTAAATAACAGATAACTAGTTTTGAATTGCTAATAACTCCTGTAACCAAGGGTGGCAAGGGTGTATTTCCTGCCCCTCATAGAATACTGAAAAAGATCTTCCTTGGAGGTCATAAATAAAAATAAGATAAGCAAGTGGCTTTAAAACTGCAGAAGAAATAATTAAGAAGTCTCAGATCAGACCTATTAAATATATAATTGAATATAATGCCATTAATATAGCTAATTTTGAGATTTAATGACATACTTGTATGTTAAATTTTCATTTTTGGTGAAATTGGGGTGAATGGTTTCCTCTTGGTGGTAAAATCTGGTAAGATGGTTTCTTTGGGATGTTATGAAAATTTTTCTTACTGTTGATAGGGGTAATTTTGTTAAGTTAAAGTAATAATAGAGTAAGCTCCTTTGTCTTAAGGTTTGATCTTTTTTAAGAGTCTTTGTTGATAAGATAAGAATAGTATTTGTTAAATTGAAAAATTAATATTCTTTTTTATTGGTTATTTGGAGGGGTAAGTTAATGAATAATCTTGATAAAGGATGTTTCTTGTCACTTGACAAAATATTTTCAATAGAGCCATACCCATAATTTTGAATACTGGGTGAGCTTATATTTAATACTAAGACTACAATGATCTTTGCTATTGGGAAATCTTCACCACTATACTTCCACTGAGATTAGCTACTGGGAAAGTGAACTTACTATGATATAATGAACTACCTCCCAGGTGAGGGCTAAATTATTTCTGTGCTTATAATTTTCATGGGGAGAGAGACCCTCTATTTATACCTTTTGGGAGCCCATGGGGCCCTCAATAGGAGCTTTCCTTTGCCAATCTAATTCCTCTGGATTTCATCATGTGAATTGGTTTTTGGTGAGGAAATCTCTTGAAAATGTGAGGTGATTTAAGTTTTGGTGATAATTTGTTTTCTACACAGCCTCCATTTGTCGTATTATTATCTCTTGGTGAGCTGCTCATGATGTGATATCCTTTGATTTTCTTTGTATGCATGAGGTGATTTCATTTTGTCTGGGAATTTATCTTTTTCAGAGCCTTTTTTTCTATCACATGATATGCTGTTGGTGGTCAAAGTATTACATGATTAATTTGGATTCTCCTTGAATATGTAATTTTTTAGGCTTGGCAGAAGTGAATTTGTAATTTATGCAGGTGTCATGGCTGTGTTTATTTTTTTTAAACTTTAAGGTGAGTTCAGGTGATGATTTCCTGCAATTATTAGCTTACTTTTTTTCATGAGATGCTGTGATTTTTTATTTTGGCACATTCTGTGAATAGTAAAGTGGCTGAGATTTAAATAAGGGTGTGTACTGCATGCAGCTGCTGTAACTAGTTTTTAATTGCATGAGGTTATGAGTGGTCTAAAGAATTTTGAGCTTTATTGATTATTTTCCAAAAAAGGGTGATGCATTTCCTTTCTGAAACTTTGATGGCTGTGTCCTTATGAATTTTGAGCTGTTTCAAATTTAAAGATGGGATTACTTTGGATATAAGATGAGGTGTTACTTTTTTCTGTGGTGGGGATGAATTTCAGTAATTCCACTGGCTTGAAAATTGCATCATGTGACTCTCCTGTGTCTTAATGTAAGGTGTATCTGTAATTTATGCAGGTTTCATTTTTTCTGCATTAGTACAGTGGTTATAGAATGTGTGTGTAGTTTACAAGGTGCTACTTTTCTTGTTATATCTATTTTCAATATGCAACTCAATATTAATAGTTAAATTTAATTTATTTTCCTTAACAAATATGCTACCTATTGGGGACTGTGCCATGGTTTTATGAATAAGCTGTAGCTTTTTGATGTAAATTTGACATTTGCGTGCAAAAAAATAATGTAAGTCTTCCTGTAGGTGGAATTTATTGCTTTTATGGGGTACTATAAGCTTGATCCTGGTTAAAAAAATGGTATGGAATACCACAGTATCAAAGATGATTCCCTCAGAAGCCTAATATATAACTGATTCTAAGATGAAGATGTTACTCCAACTTTAAACCTTCATATATTAAATATTAGCTTAAAATTAAATGTTTACAAGATGATACACCATCAGACAATAGAATGGATTAAAGAAGAAGATAATATTGGAGCTAATGAGGTATAATTAAAAATATTTAAGCTCATTACAATAAATGAATTCAATGTTTGTTGAGCTATTTTAATTCTGGAATTAAATTTAATTTATTCCCAAAATAATTAACAGGTCATAATAAATATCTATAATATCTGAACCAAGTCAAATGAGCTAAGAAGTTTAAGCTTTGAGAGATTAAAAGACTAAAATATTAGATTAGAAACACTTTATTATTCTTTTCTGTGAATAATCTAGTAGCTAATTCATTTTTTTAATGTATATCAATAAATGTATAATACAACTAAGTTTATTTTTTACTTGAGGTTCTGGAAAGAGTGTAACAAAACACTATTAAGAAGTCCAAAAATACCTTTTATTTTAGTCAAAAGTTTTACTTATATGTATTTTTAATTCTTAAATTTATATATTTCAATCATAAGATACATCAGATCAATAATATTCTACATAAATCTACCTGAGTTTCTGTTTTTCATGAAGGTTGGAAACCTGAAAAATGAGTGTTTTAAGTTCACTTATAAAATAAATTTTGAAATCAAATGATTATAAATTAATTAGTTTGTATTAAATATTTATCTTTCAAATTTAGGAATATTCTCATTATTCTGGACTAAAATGTTTCTTTAGATCTTTGTTTAAAAATTAGAAATCATTCTTTTTCAAGAAAAATATTTATTTGAAAATTTTCAAAGGAGGTATATTTTCAGAAATTCAAAATAATAAAGATTTCTTATAGGCTTATATCTGCATAAAGACTTCTTTATAGGCCTATTTCAATTTTCAAATCTCATATTATATATTTGCATTTAACTTTTGAAAAGAAATTTGTGAATAGGGTCATATTCCCTTTTATTTTATATACTACACCAAGTTTTTGTGAGATCAAAAATGAATGATTTGAGAAATCTAAAACATATTCTAGAAAACCTATTCTTAGAAGTAATGCACAAACAATTCATCACAAAGGAAAATTAGTAATTAGCTTTCCAAATCTGAATTGAAGGTTCTACAGGCCATAAGCTAGATTAATATTTTAGAAGTACCCAATAGAAACCCCCAAATAAGCTTCAGAAAATCTCTCCTCATGTAACCCTGAAGAAGCTTTTTTATGAAACCAAAAACTAGCATTAAATCCTCCATTGGTAAAAATGTTGTAAATCTCTTGAGGTAAAGCTTTTGTGTCTGGAATCTGCACTGATATTCATGAATTTTAACATCATTCTCTATTCTCAAATTCAAAACTTCTCATCATCCACTTATATGATCCATTTCTAAAGAGTAGATAAAAAGCCTATTTGCCTCAAGAACCAATAAAATAACTGTTTTATTATGAAATAATTCTAATAAAACTCAGAAAATGGATTTTACAAGATTTCTACCAATGAAAGGGTACACCTACAAGCAATACAGGTTCCAAAATCCCTTAAAATCTGCTTTAATAGCTGTAAGTGCCTGTATAATCTTTAATAGGCTACATTATGTATTGGCCATTGAGGAATAAAAGCAATACAGAAATAGGAAGGTCCATATAAGAAAGATTTTATTATTAAATTTCATTTCAGAAATAGGTAAATTCTTCAAAGTAAGTATGAGCCTGTGAAGTATGTATGACATACACATAAGCCCATAAATAACGTTTTATAAAGTTGATTTAGTATTAAACAGATTTATCAAGTGAATTAAAAACAAAACAACAACAAAAGATAATTGAAAAATGATTAATGATAAACAAAGTTATAATTATCATTTCATGTTTGGATTCTAAACCAAAAATAACCTAGGATAGACACATAGGGTTTGATAACCAAAAATGGCTCTTTCTTATTTTATTTGAAGGTTTAAGAATCTCACAGTACAAATATACATTTTTAGACTTTTTATTAATATTTTTAAACTGTTACTTTTCACATCAACTTTAATGTTGCATAAGTCTCATGCAAACTTGAAAAACTTTAGTTAAAATTAAGGTGTGGTGTATATCTACTGAATTGGCTAAGGATTTGCCATACAGCAAAGGAAAAAACCCAAAAACGGCCAGGGTACCCAAAGTTTTGAACTGAAAGGACTCAATTAAGGTTTCCCACCTGTATTGGATGATTTTCCAAATTATTCAACCTTTGATATTGGACTTTAATTAAATATTATAGTCAAAACTAGTTTATCCCCAATTTGTACAGGAAGTACAAGCTGCCAAAGGGTATATCCCCATATGCAGACTTGTAATAAAGGTTTCAAGAACTGTAAAAGCTCAAATAAGCTTAAACTTTGAATTTATAAGTGTTAAACACTTATAAAAAGTTAATGTTTGAGGTGTGTTGTTGTTTTACATGGAAAAATAGAAATAAATTCAAAAACGTATTAAAAATCCAGTCATTGATGGATTTGTTTGAAGGTTTCACAAAACTTACAGTTAAATTTTATCTGATTATACATTGAGCTTTAAGTATCCTTTGAAAACAGAAAATCTTTTGTAATTAGCATTGAAGCTAGCTGTTTGAATCATTGTTAAAAGAAATTATGATTTCTTTAGAAAATAATGAAAAATCCATTACAAAATATTTTCACTTGAAACCTTATTTTTAAGTTTTTCATGTCATGAACTTTAATATAAACAGAGATCTTGTATATTTAAGCTTAAAATGAATAGCTCAAAAGAGGATTAAAGCTAATTGGAGTTAAGAAAAATGAAAAATAAGTTACCTTGAGGCAAGAACATTATTTTTAAGCATGAGTTTTCAGTTTGGATCTGAGTACACTCTTTATATCTATCATTAATCATGAGTGCTTCTCTCAATGCATAAAAAGAGCCTTTAAATCAATTTTTCTGTCCAGAACAATCATAATTCAATGAATTAGACATTTTAAAAAGGTAATATTTTATTCAATATAAAATCTTTCATCATTGAAGTAATTATTAAGTTATTTTAATTTTTATGAATTTTAAATGAAGAATGGAAATCATAGAACTTGGATTATATTGTTTTAATCACCCATAATAGATTTCATCATAGAAAATTGTTCCCTTGAAATATGTTTTAAATCAACAAATTTCCCTCAAAAAGTCTTAAATCTTCCTTTACAAGAAAACATTTGTTTTGTTGTTTTAAGATATTAAGCCTTGGTGTGTTTTTAACTTATAAAAACTATATTATACTAAAGATTTTGCTGTTTGACTTATTGTCTTAGATAAATATTATAAGTGAGATTTCTCTGAAAATATATATACTTTTATCTAGTATGAACCTTTTTATATAGAATTTCTTCATAAGATTTATCTCCACAAAGTGTGTGTGATATTTCTTTTATAGATAATCTTTATATTATTCATAAGTGGTTAAATCTTTTTATTTTCCACATATACTTTCCTCATTGGGAGCTTTTATATTTCTTATTATTATAGCTGTCAGTGAATATAATAGTAGTAGAATGATAATTCACATTTCCTTTCCATCGAATTATTTCTTATATATAATGATTTTTAATAATTATATCAATTTGTGGCTATAATATTTAACTATATTATATTTTATACTGAGGACAATCATAGTACTCTTGATATTTGTTACTATTATAAAGAGTTTAAGACATAAACCTTACATTTGGGCGCCTGACTGTGAGTTTAACCCATTTTTGGGACATAAATCATATTCTAGAACTTTTTTTTACTGCTCTTTGACATAAAATTGCCATATTTGATTAAATTTTGGCTTTTTTGGACTTGTCCCTTATGAATAAGCTTTATTATATTAATAAAGTTATTCTTATTAAAAATATTGTTTGAAAAAATATAATATTGAGTGATTTGGAATAAATTTCTATTGTCTAGCTAGTGGTCTTTTCACATCACAGAATTGAAATTTATTCTTTGAGTTATTCTAGTATAAACTGAATAATGATATAAATATTATTAATGAATTATTAATTAAATATTATTATTTCCTTAACAAGAATGAAATATAAAATTAAAAAAATCTAAAAACCTTCACTTAATTTTTTTTTTACTCTTCAGAAAATTTACTTTACTTTTGAAATAATTTGCCATAAATTACTTTATACCAGCTTTTTCCAATAAGCTGGGCTAATAAGCTCCTTTTATTATTATTTATTCATAAAAATAACTTGTATTATTTTTTCTCCTAGTTTCATCTATCAAAGAAAGGTCTCATGCCTCTAGCATCTCAAAGTCTAGTGTGGAAATTGTGAGCCTTAGAGGTAATTTCATATACCCAAAAGACCAAAAATACAAAATTAACATATTAATATAAATAAAATAAATTTATTTATATTATTAAAATGGAAATCAAAATATAAATATAAAATTATATTCAAAATAAAAAATAAATAAATTACAATTTAAAAATAAAATTACATTAAATTTTGGAATTATAAAATTACATTTATGCTTGAAAAAATTAAGTAAAAATGAAATTTTAACAAAATTGTAAAAAAATAAATAAATTTGGAAAAAAGTTAAATAAAAACTATTATAACTTTTTATCCAATAAATAAACATATAAAAATTATTTCACCATTGGATTCCTCATAAAAAATCAGGTGGGGTCACCTCTGAGGGAAATTCTTGTAACTCAACTCTAAATAAACATAAATTAAGTTTTTAGTATTTTCAATACAAAAGTTGAAAATCCTCAAAACTTTAATTTAATTCACACCACATGTGATTTTAACCATTAATTTTTGTGTTAAAATTGAGGTGTTGTGTTTAGTTTAGAAGCTATGAGGAATTGAAGTATTTTCAGTTGAATTAAATTGAAATGTCAAAATGTGCGCGTGTATTACATAAGTGAACTTTGATTTACATATGAGGTATAAATTATTACTGTATTGTACTGTACAATTCAATTGAATTACATGTGTAAATTATAAGTATAATACATGATGAGGAATTAAAGGAAAAATAAATTGGAAAGATTAAATTTGGGGGGAAAAGGAACTCCAGCTCTAAGGGGGAGCTAGACCCCCAACATCCTTGCTGACAGGCGTGGGATGTCAAGATTCACGCAAAATTTCATCACTTTTGGCCTGGAATTGAGCTACAGGGTCTGTGGACTTAATTGATGATGAGGTTTTGATACCAACTGGAGTAGTTTTAGCTGTTGCCAAGAGGGTAAAACTACCCTTAAGATAAAACCATCGTAGTAAAAACAGTTTTAACTGGTTTCTACGTCTCTTACACACATTCTGACGTGTTTTGAAGGCTCTAGACCAGGTATTGCTATAGTAATGGCTGATTTAAGGGTCTAAAATGGCTAAAAATGGCTTAAACAAGCCCTTCTTTGGTCTAAACCAGGGTTCAATGATGCCATAATTGGCTTTTCTGTTGTCAGACTGTTTTTCACGATTGACAAGAGTAAATTTTACTTTTGGAGTAAGAAAATTGATGGCTCTAAAAGAATGTCTTCTTCGACCCACTTTTCTCTTCATGTTAGAATCTTTTCCTTTTATAATTAGTTTAAACATTGCTAAACCAATCAATAGGAGATTACAACCACCTTTATTAAATCATTTTAAACCTTTTAACCATGTCAAAAATCATTATAATCATTTTTACGCCTGAACCACCCCAAAAGTGAATTAAAGCATCTTTCATCACTGTAAACTTTGTCACTTTGTTTCCAAATTCACTCTGGTCACTTTTGGGCATGTTTTCTCTTTAATATTCTTTTTAAAGACTTTGTTCTTTAATTAATTGCTTGCAGTTCTTTGCTCAATTAATTCCAATTGAAATTGCTCTTGAAGAAATTTCTTTTGTAGCCTTTAATATCTCTTGTAGAGTATTTTTGGATAAATCTTTATTGATGGTAAAACAATAAATCTTTATAATATTATTTTTTTATACTAATAAAGTTATAAACAATAAAATAGGCGTGTTTTCTCTTAAAAATAATATTTCTTACTAATTTTAATTGATTTTTACCTTATACAAATTTTGAGGACATGAAAAGTACTTGATTTTTTAATCAAACATTTGTATCCACACTTTACATTTGTGGGCCCAGCAGTAATATTTTACCTGTGACATATTTTTTTACTCCTTTTAAATCTTTTTTCTTATATTGAAAAATTTAAAAACATATAAAAAATACTTATAATTCAAAAAAATCCATAAAAAATATTTTTTTTCATATTATAAGTGAGGCTTATATTTTTATTTCTTTTTTTGAAATATCCTTTTTTTACTTAATTAATTGGTTTTTTCATTAATTTTAGTGTCTGACAACGTGGTAAGACAAGAAAACATTGAAACAGCCTCAACAGTCACCAGCATTATTCCTGCCAGTACTGATAATTCAGATCATAATAGTACTGTTATTGTGACTCAAAATAACCAACCTGAGACAATATCTTCTGAATTTATTAACTTGGACATAAGTAATACCCTTCAGAAAGCTAAGAATTTGGCCAATAGTAAGTTTTTTGACGTAAAAATACTATTTTAAGCCTTTTTAAACCATAATTATGCTTTCAACCAGGTCAGGAGCCAGCTATAACCCCTCAAGCAGCTCCCCAAAAAGGTAATAGACGTGATTATGGCAGAGGCCAATCAGGTACAGAAGGAAAAGGGTCAGTTGATGACTTTCAAACAACTAAAATGGGTCATTCTGAAGCTGATAATACCAGTTTACCTTCAAAAAGAGCTGACACCGCCACAACAAGCCTCTGTGGACATATACAAAGCCAGCCACAGTGCATACAACAATGCACTTCAATTCAAGGAGTACCAGATCCTTGCCTACCTGTGGAAGAATTGCATGAATTCTTACCTAACTGTGAGAAAATTCCTGGGCCATCCCAACACTCGCAAATTGCTCAATGGATGGCATCCATTGATGGAGAAGAAAAACATGATGCTTTTGACACTAGAATGGAGGGAAAGCAACCCTCCACCACCAAAGCAAGTGCCAAAAACAGCCCCAGTGGACAGCAGCAGCAATTCCAACGTGAAAAAGCAGCCACAAGCTCAAAACAAGGGCAAAGGGAAGGCACCAGCCCCAAAGCCTTACAGCCAAGGATACAGAATTCCAAAGATTCAGCAGGATGCCATGGAAAATGTATTTCAGATGGCCAGAGCCATGATGGAATTACAGAAGAAGGAGGAAGCCAGATTAAGATTCCAGAAATGATTTCTGATATATTTGATTCCATCCCAGAATTGTATGATACTATAAATGACGTGAAAAAACATCATTCTGATAAAAATGAAACCATTTGTAGCAACATTAAAGCAAACAACCTGAGTCTGTGCCAAATTAATGAAACACTTATGTTTTTTGAAAAAGTTTTAAGAACAATTAAAATTTCCAATAATGATAATTCTTTTGGAAATAAAATAAATGAACAATCCGCTATTATGAAAGAATTAACAGATAAATATTCTAAATTCAATATTGATGACATAATTGAAACAAGAATTAAACAAGCCATAAATATTATTGAAACAGATAACAAGAAAGTCCTTGATGACATTTCAAATTCATTTACTGAAGTAAAGACATATACCATTGCCTTGAAAAAGTGTTTTGATGCTTCAAAAGAAGAAGTATCAAAATTATCAATGAAATTGAATCAAGTCACTGCTGATAATACAAGACAGACAGAGTTAAGGCAAGAACTGACACATAAAGAAGACATGTATAAAATTGAAGTAATAAATCTAATACAAGGCTTCCAACATGAATACAGAAATTCCCAAAGGTGTAGCAACAGTAAAATGAATGATATTGAACAAATACTGAACACCTTACCAAGAATGTCTACACCTCTGAATCAAAATGGGGGCACAAGAATTCCAAGTCCACAAGCATTGGATCCTGATAATTCACAGTTAAAAAATGAATTATCCACTCCTTTTCATAACTTGGAACCATCAATGGGCCAAGCACTCTTGAAAGAAGTTCCAAAACTTAAAGAATGGCCTCACTTCAGTGGTGAAGTAGAGTATGACCATATGGAATTCATTAGAGGTATTGACATGATCAAAGAGGATTTTGAATTACCAGAAAGATTGGCAACAGCCAGATTTAACACCTTGTTTACCAGATCAGCTCACAGATGGTACATAAAGATAAGACAAGCACATGGACACCAGAGTTGGACTTGGTGGAAAACCCAAATAATTAACAAATGGGAAAATGATTCTTGGAGGTTTAAAGTTGAAACAGCCTTTGAATCTGCCAAATTTAATGCTGATAAAGACAAATCTTTACCATGGTTTTGCCAACAAAAAGACAGATTAACAGCATTATATCCAGACATGTCAGAATTTATGATCCATAGAAAGATTCTGAGACAATGTGGAGGTGACTTAGAGCATGCTGTCAAAAGCAGGACTACTGAACAATCTTCAGCAGAAGAAATTATCAATATATTAGAGGAAGTGACCACCAGAACCAAAATTGGTTCTAGTAGGGTGAATCTCAAAACAAGGTTTAATACACCTTGGAAAGATTCTGTGGACAAAAGCCCAAAGAAAATTCTAGTAATATTAAGTATAAATCTGCAGATACAGTCAGAAAGTGCTTTCTTTGCCAAAGCACCACCCATTTAGCCAATACATGTCCAAAAAGGGGGAAAATCAATGAAATTGACATTGAAAAGGAACCTGATGTTGAAAAAGATGACATAATTGAAGACAATTCAGATGATAAGTCATCAATATTTTCTGAATCTTCAAAAGATATAGAAAATATCAATGCAACTTTTGACATCATGGAATCTTATTCCCACTTACCACAATTGAGCAATGGTCAACTTGATTTATCAAAAGTTCAAGATGCACAACTTATGAAAACAAAACCAAACTGGGGAAAAGTCTATACAGCTGGTAACTCCTGTATAACAGAAGTGGTGATTGACAACAAGCCCACCAAACTTTTACTTGACCCAGGAGCCTTCTGCTCTTGTGTTGGAAAATCTTTTCTTAAGACTTGTGTACCAAATTTTGAAGACCAATTGTTACCAATTAATGGTATAAAATTCAACAGTGCAAGTAACCCAATGAAAGCATTAGGAATCTTTGAGACCAATGTCATATTCCCACACATAAATGGGAATTTAAGAATCACAGTTGAATTTTTTGTTATGGAAAATTGCTCTAGTACCGATTTTATATTGGGAAATGATCATTTAATCATGTATGGGATAGATTTACATAATAAAAAAGACAGATACTTTACTATTGGAGACAATAAGCGCCAAAAATTTGCCTTTTTACCATTTAAAAGACAAATTACAGTAAACAAAGTATCACCAGTCAACTTGGAGTTAGAGAAATTCAAATCTGAACAGTTAAATGAGGCTGAAATAAGCCTTCATCTGACTGATAAACAAGAAAATGAACTTTCTTCCCTTTTATATGACCACAGAGGAGCATTTGCTTCAGACAGAGAACCTCTAGGAGCAATTATTGGTCATGAAGTTGACATCATTCTTAACATTGATAGACATTATCCACCACTCTTAAGAAGACCTGCATATCCAGCAAGTTCAAAATCAAGAGAAGCTCTAGAAACTCATATCAAAGAACTCCTGGACCTTAGTGTAATAAGAAAAGTAGGCCACAATGAAGAAGTAGAAATAACTACACCAGTCATAGTGGCATGGAATAATGGAAAATCCAGAATGGCTGGGGACTTTAGATCTCTGAACACTTACACTGTTCCAGACAGATACCCAATACCAAAAATCCAAATTGCCCTTACTCAAATATCTCAAGCAGTGTATATAGCCACTATGGATGCCCTTAAAGGATTCCATCAAAATGTGGTGACACCAAGAGCAAGGAAATACTTGAGAATTATTGTTCATTGTGGAGTGTATGAATACTTGAGGATGCCCTTTGGTATCAAAAATGCACCTTCACACTTCCAAAGAATAATGAATGAAATCTTCCCTGAAGAACTCTCAGAGGGATGGTTAATCATTTACATTGATGACATTATTGTCTGTTCCAAGACTTGGGAAGAGCACATGTACAGATTGTCCAGAGTTTTGACAAAAATTCAATCAGTAAACATGAAAATCTCCCTGGAGAAATGTCATTTTGGATTTAAAGAACTTAAAGCACTAGGATATGTTGTATCTGGTTTGTCCCTTGGAATTGACAGTAAAGTTGCAGCAGTATTGCTAAAACCCATGCCTCAGAATAAGAAGGAAATTCAGTCATTCTTAGGTTTTGCATGATATTACAGGCAACACATTAAAGATTTTGCATCAATAGCAAGACCACTTTATAAATTGTGTGACAAAGACACAGTATTTGAAATGACTGTTGACAGAGTCAAAGCTTTTGAGTCTCTAAGAGAAGCCTTGACCACTGCTCCACTCTTACTGATGCCAGACTTTAAATTACCTTTCAAACTGTATATTGATTCATCAGGGGATGGACTGGGTGCTGCACTTCACCAAGTTCAGATCATAAATGATAAACCTGTAGAAGGACCAATATGTTTCATATCCAGGCAAATCAAACCAACTGAAGCCAGATATGGAGCAAGCCAAATGGAATGTCTATGTCTTGTCTGGGCCTTGGAAAAATTAAACTACTTCTTGAAGGGATGCATTTTTGAGGTGATAACAGATTTTACAGCTGTCAAATCACTTTTAAACATGAAAACACCCAACAGACATATGCTCAGATGGCAAATAGCCATACAAGAATACAGAGGAAATATGATTATTGTTCATAAGGATGGGAAAATTCATAAGAATGCAGATGGACTAAGCAGATGGCCATTACCAAATAATATTGATAATCCTGCTTATGTGCCAGAAGAAGCTTCACCGCAAATTCCAATAGAAGGAATAAGTGTTACAGACTTGAACACCACCTTCTTTGAGGAAGTCAGACGTAGTTACACTCAAGACAAGAATTGTAGCATCTTATGCTAATTACTTAACAAAGACTGTAAAGACAACTCTCTAATACATGCCTTGGATGAAGTATGGAGAAAATCCTATGATGAAGGAAGATTTCACCTACTGGATGGTATAATTTACCACAGAACCAAGCACACATGTGTCATGACAGTTGTAGACAGGTCATTAATTAATCTTGTACTGAAAGAATGCAATGATAGCCCCTTTTCAGGACATCTGTCTGAATACAGAACAAGAGAGAAAGTAAAGACCTGCATATGGTGGCCAATGTGGCAGACAAATGTTGCAGAGTATTGCAAAACCTGTGACAGATGCCAAAAGGAAAATAAATCCACTGGCAAGAGACTTGGAAAAATGATAAAAATCCAAGAACCAAGAAGACCTTGGGAAATTGTCCATATGGATTGGGTAACTGGCCTACCACCAGGAGGTGACAGAAGCTATAATGCTTGCCTAGTAATTGTGGACAGATTCAGTAAAACTCCAATCTTTTTACCATGTCACAAAGATGATACAGCCATGGATACAGCTCTTCTGATATGGAATAGAGTAGTTTCATGGACTGGGATATTTACAAATATCATTAGTGATAGGGATCCCAAATTCACTTCAGCACCATGGACAAATCTTCACCAATTATTTGGAACTAAACTGTCTTTCTCTACAGCCTACCACCCACAAACTGATGGCCTGGCTGAAAGGATGATCCAAGCCTTAGAGGATATGGTGAGAAGATTTTGTGCATATGGCCTTGAATTCAAAGATTGTGATGGATTTATCCATGATTGGTGTACTCTGTTTCCAGCACTGGAATTAGCATATAAAACATCAATCCATGCCAGTACCAATCAGATTCCTGCTATTCTAGAAAAAGGATGGAACCCCAAGTTACCCCAAGATTCCTTGAGGAAAGACTTAATTGAAATACATCCCACAGCTGCTAGCTTCAAAGGAATGCTAGACAAAGCTAGAAAGCATACAGTAAGGTGCATGGAGGACTCTTTTGCATATGCTAAAGACAAATGGGATAAATCACATGCAACTCCAGATTTCAAAGTGGGGGACCTAGTTCTTGTATCCACCACTAACTTCAATAACATGAAAGGATGTAAAAAGTTGAAAGAATCCTTTGCAGGACCTTTTGTGATTAAGGCCCTCCATGGAGAAAATTCTGTTGAAGTAGAGTTATCTGAAGAACTTAGCAATAAGCATCCTACATTTCCAGTGAGCTTGATAAAGCGATATAAATCTAGTGATGCTGAGAAATTTCCCTTGAGGAATAAGATTCCCCAAGTTATACCTCCAATTGAGAAATCTGGTACTAAGAAAATTACCAAAGTTCTTAAAGAAAGGAAATTAAGAACCAAAAAAGTAAGGGAATACCTTGTTAGGTACAGTGACCCAACTTGTGAAGATGAATGGTTAGAAGAAAAACATATACCAGAATCTACCAGACTCCTCAGGGGATTCAGACACACTAGAAACACCAATATTACAAAGTAATATTCTTTTTTAGGGGGAGGTAATGTGAGCCTTAGAGGTAATTTCATATACCCAAAAGACCACAAATACAAAATTAACATATTAATATAAATAAAATAAATTTATTTATATTATTAAAATAGAAATGAAAATATAAATATAATATTATATTCAAAATAAAAAAAAAATAATTACAATTTAAAAATAAAATTACATTAAATTTTGGAATTATAAAATTAGATTTATACTTGAAAAAATTAAGTAAAAATGAAATTTTAAAAAAATTGTAAAAAAGTTAAATAAAAATTATTATAAATTTTTATCCAATAAATAAACATATAAAAATTATTTCACCATTGGATTCCTCATCAAAAATCAGGTGGGGTCACCTCTGAGTGAAATTCTTGAAACTCAACTCTAAATAAGCTTAAATTAAGTTTTTAGAATTTTCAATACAAAAGTTGAAAATCCTCAAAACTTTAATTTAATTCACACCACATGTGGTGTTCACCATAAATTTTTGTGTTAAAATTGAGGTGTTGTGTTTAGTTTAGAAGTTATGAGGAATTGAAGTATTTTCAGTTGAATTCAATTGAAATGTCAAAATGTGCGCGTGTATTACATAAGTGAACTTTGATTTACATATGAGGTATCAATTATTACTGTATTGAACTGTACAATTCAATTGAATTACATGTGTAAATTATAAGTATAATACATGATGAGGAGTTAAAGGAAAAATAAATTGGAAAGATTAAATTTGGGGGGGGGGAAAGGAACTCCAGCTCTAAGGGGGAGGTAGACCCCCAAAATCCTTGCTGACAGGCGTGGTATGTCAAATTTCACGCAAAAGTTCATCACTTTTGGCCTGGAATTGAGTTACAGGGTCTGTGGACTCAATTGATGATGAGGTTTTGATACCAACTGGGGTAGTTTTAGCTGTTGCCAAGAGGGTAAAACTACCCTTAAGATAAAACCATCATAGTAAAAACAGCTTTAACTGGTTTCTACGTCTCTTACACACATTCTGACGTGTTTTGAAGGCTCTAGACCAGGTATTGATATAGTAATGGCTGATTTAAGGGTCTAAAATGGCTAAAAATGGCTTAAACCAGGCCTTTTTTGGTCTAAACCAGGGTTCAATGATGCCATAATTGGCTTTTCTGTTGTCAGACTGTTTTTCACGACTTACAGGAGTAAATTTTACTTCTGGAGTAAGAAAATTGATGGCTATAAAAGAATGTCTTCTTTGCCCCACTTTTCTCTTCATGTTAGAATCTTTTCCTTTTATAATTAGTTTAAACATTGTTAAACCAATCAATAGGAGATTCCAACCACCTTTATTAAATCATTTTAAACCTTTTAACCATGTGAAAAATCATTATAATCATTTTTTGTAACTCTTATAATCAATTTTACCCCTGAACCACCCCAAAAGTGAATTAAAGCATCTTTCATCACTGTAAACTTTGTCACTTTGTTTCCAAATTCACTCTGGTCACTTTTGGGCATGTTTTCTCTTTAATATTCTTTTTAAAGACTTTGTTCTTTAATTAATTGCTTGCAGTTCTTTGCTCAATTAATTCCAATTGAAATTGCTCTTGAAGAAATTTCTTTTTTAGCCTTAAATATCTCTTGTAAAGTATTTTTGGATAAATCTTTATTGTTGGTAAAACAATAAATCTTTATAATATTATTGTTTTATACTAATAGATTTATAAACAATAAAATAGGCGTGTTTTCTCTTAAAAATAATATTTCTTACTATTTTCAATTGTTTTTACCTTATACAAATTTTGAGGACAGGAAAAGTACTTGATTTTTTAATCAAAGTTTCATATCCACACCTTACAGAAATTCAAACCAGGCCAAGACCATGAGATTTACTTACAAAAAACCCTTTAAATGTCCATAAGGTGAATTTAACCCCTTTTTTAGTGAAATTTGCTTTAAATTGACATGAACTGACTCCTAGTACAAGTGGAAGTAACTACTCCATCAAATCAAGTTATATATCCAAAATATGAGAATGTCAGCCCAGAGGAGAGGCCCAAATGGAGGACTCCAGAGCTTCCACCACTTCCCAAATGTTAGCCAGACCCTTTGAAACTCTTCTTGAGAGTCCTGAAGATGAACTAACTGCTATTCCTGCTGTCATATCTGACCAACATCCAACAAGCAGAAGTAGAGATATACCAGTATCATTACAAGAACTGGTTTATGGAAGCAAACAAAAATGAGTGGGAACTTCTGGAAAGCCTCTGGATATGGCCAATGAACTCATATATTCAAGTGAAGAAGTTCTGGAGCCCAGGAAAGCTTGGGCTCCAATGTCTGTCATAGGGCAAGTCCAGCAGATAAAAGCTTGGTTGAAAAAGAAAAAAATTTTGTCAGAGGATCAGAAGCAGTTGGCCCAAAGGAAGGAAAAAAAGCCCTGTGGAAGCTCATCAAGCCTCCATAAGAAACAACACCCCTCCAAAAGCACTACACACAGGCAAGAAATCCCCAAAGAACAACCAGAAGGGAAAGAAAAAGGCAAAGCCCAATTTGAAGAAGCCTTACCCTCAGAAGTACAGAATTCCAAAGAGAGAAAAGACAGAGGACCTTCTCAGGGTTTTGATGCCAATGTCTTGCAAAGAAAAAGTCCAGAAGATAAAAGCTTGCTTTAAAAACAAAAGAATTTTGTCAGAGGACCAGAAGAAAGAGTTGGCTCAAAAGAAGGACAACAGCCCTGAGGAAACTCCTCAAGCCTTGACAAGCAAAACTCCATATGAAAAGTGCCAAAAAATGGCATGCAAGCCCCAAAGAGCAATCCAAAGGGAAAGGCAAATCCCAAGTGGAACAAGCCTTACCCTCAGAATGACAGAATGCCAAACAAGGAAAAGACAGCCATGGACAATGCGTTCAATATGGCAAGAACTCTGATGTAATTTCAAAACAAGAAGGAGGAAATAATGAATAACTATTTCCCAAAGAAATAGATTTTTCAAAAATTTTAACTACTTTTGAAGCTGGTCATAAAGAAATTTTAATAAAGTGTCACAATTTTGAGTATGTCCAACAGAAGTTGGGAAGAGATATTTTACAAGTCAAAGAGTCACAAAAGACCATCATGGGTATTTAAAATGTGAATAAACACAATATTTTGTCTTTGACACATATTTGTAAAAGAATAGAGTCAAAAGTCACTTTTCTGAATCAGACAGATGATAATTCTATTTCTTTTATTAATGAACAATTAAAAGAATCAAGAATAAAAGCTCAAAACTTGAAAAGAGCAACTGGCCATAATGTAGCTCTTTTCTAAGAACAATTGGAAAAAAGTGATAAAACAAGAGTTGAATTGAAAGATGATACTCAATCAGTTATTAGAAATATATCACCAAAAAAAGAGTTACCAAGAAATTCTACACCAATTTTAGACAAAAATTTACTGAACCTTAATAATAATTTAAATAATACAGTTTTAAGTAACGCAGAGGTGGAAGCTTCCTTTAACCTCAAAAACATTCCAAAATTAGGGGAATGGCCTACCTTTGGTGGTGAAGGAGAATATAATCATATGGAGTTCATAAAACCAATTGATAAGTTCAAAAAAGATTTTAGCATACCAGATGAATACATGAGTGTCAGATTACACTCATTATTTACCAAATAAGCAAAGAAATGGTATTATAAAATGAGAAAATACCATTGTAAAAACTGCTGAACTTGGTGGAAAGAATAGATAATATACAAATGGGCTGATGAATCTTGGATATTTAAAATGGAAAATTCTGTTGAGGAAGAAATTTTCAATATTGAAAGAGAAATGCCCATGTCCTTGTCTCTTAATCAGAAGTACAGATTAATTGCCCTTTATTCTGATATGTCTGAAACAATGGTACATAAAAGTATATTAGGTAGATTTGGTGTTGACCTTTAGAATGCTATAAGAAGAAGATTTATTAATAATTTCTCTCCAGAGAATGATATCAATGCCATGGAAGACATCACTACCAGAACAAGAATTTCTATAAATTGGTATAGACCCCCAATAGACAATGAGACTATTGGGAAACCAATTTCAAGACCACATAAAACACAAGAAAAGGCTCCTTTTAAATATGATATATGTGGAAGTATAACACATTTTCCTAATACCTGTCCAAAGAAAACAAAAAATTAAACAGACTGAAGACAACAAAGAAAAAAATGATGTAACTGTACATGAAACCTATCCTAAGCCTTCTGAAGAAGAAGAACTTCCGGATGAACTTAGTATATGAAAAATGAATGTTTTCTTTGAAATCACAGAATTTCATACTCACTTGCCACAATATAGTGATGAATCTATGGATCTCATACATGTTCAAGATGCTAAAATGCAGAAAACCAAAACTTCCAGAGGTAAATGTTATACAGCTGGATCAACTTGTATCACTAATATTGTAATAAACAACAGAGAAGCCAAGATAAATCTTGAATCAGGTGATTTCTGCACCTGTGGTGGTGAAAATAATCTTCACAATCTTATACCAATTTGCAAGAGAAATTGATGCCAATTGAAGGTATAAAATTCAGAAGTGTTAGCCAGGATATGAACCTTTTGGGAATTCTTGAAGCAGAAATGATATTCTCTCACACTGAAGGAAGTACTAGACTGAACATTAAATTATTTGTTATTAATAGCTGCACTTCACAACATTTCATACTTGGGAACAATTATCTTAATATCCATGATATTAATATTAATAATCATAAAGAAAGATATTTCACAATAGGAAAAAAGAAGAGACAAAAATTTTCTTTTCCCCTGGAAAAGAAATAAATACATTTAATAAGACAAGTAAAAATTTAATCAAGGAGAAATTTGTGACTGATCAATTTCTTCAAGCACAAATTAGTCCTTAATTGACATGAGAAATGAAGGAAGACCTTATTGAAATTCTGTTCCAATATAGGGAAGTGTTTTATTCTTTTAATGAGACACTAACAGCTATTGAAGGCCATGAATTGGGAATTATGCTTAATGTGGAAAGACCCTATCCTCCACTATTAAAAAGACCAGCTTACCTATCTAGCCCTAGAGCTAGAGAAGCATTTAAAACTAATATCAATGATATTATGAAACTGGAAGTTATCAGAAAGGTTGGAAATAATGATGAAGTATAAGTCCCAACCACTGTCATAGCTACTTGGCATAATGAAAAACAAATTATGGTTGGTGATTTTAGATCATTGAAGAACTATACCATTCCACATAGGTATTCAATTCCTAGAGTCCATGAGACTTTGACTCAATTATCCTAAGCAATATTCATTACTTCTATGGATGAACTTAAGGGTTTCCATCAAAATTTCTTGACACCTCATGCTAGGAAATTATTGAGGATAATTTCTCATTCTGGTATCTATGAGTATTTTAGGATTCATTTTGTAATTTGAAATTCACCCTCTCATTATCAAAGAATTATGAATACCATTTTCCTACAATAACTATCAGAGTGATTATTAATCATTTATATTGATGAAATTATCATTTGTTCAAAATCCTGATGATTTCATTTTGAGAGACTTTCATTAAAATCAAGAAGATTCTTCAAGTGAACATCCAAATATCTCTTAAGAAATGTAATTTTGGGTTTCATGAGCTAAATTACCTGGGAAATGTAGCTTCAGGACTGTGTGTCATTCTGTGACTCAGAACCAGAGCACAAGCATGACAGCCAAATACCATAAGCCAATGGTAGAGCCAAGATACCATCAAAAAATGGAGCTGAGCCAAACAAGCTCAAAGAAATATCAAAACAAAGAGGAAACTCACTCCTTTCCAAATATACAAGTCCCATAATCATAGGACAAAAATAACAAAGTTATTTCTGCTCAAAGTTTCTGCTGAGCATAAACCTTATTTTTCACGTCTCATCTGAAATCCAATGGAAGAATATTAACCCCATCAAATGGGTATTCAAAATAAATCTCTAAGTCAGGGCTATCCAATGGTACTAGCTAAATAGACCTAGCACCAGAATTACAGAAGTTATGACCAAAATGAGGTCAAATAAGGGTGAATAAAATATTCACCTCTCACCTAACTTCTATAGTTTTAGTGTGAGATACCTAAAGTGGGGTCTTTTTTGAAAGAGCACAATCAGGGCTATCTGATGGTGCCATAAATTTCCCCATACCTCATCTAGAACAAAAGGTATAGGGCAAAGAAGCTCCATACAGATTGAAAGTAAATCATACATATGTACAAAAAATCTTGTACATAGCATACCTTTGCCATATTTAATGATAGCCATATCAAATGAGGTACCATTGTTTAGAAAACATCCAGCCCTACACAATGAACAAGCCTTGAGCTTGATATCTCAAAAACTGACAAAGGTATGGAAGTTTTAAGCTCAAAATCCTACAGTTAGACCAATACAGCCTTACTGTGGGTTATTCTCCCATAAGTATGATTATGAGGTGTCAAATAGACAAAAAACACCAGGGCGAATCTCGCGTCAATCGTCGGCGATTGACTTCACGTCGCACCGCGGTCAGTATAAAATCTTGCTTCAGTCGCGTTAGTGTCACTTTATAGTCACTGGATTTAGTGGGTCACGTCACGTCAGCGTCAAGACAACGTCAATCGTCACATGTGTCACATGAGAATGTCACTCAAAGCCCAAACCCATTTCAACACTATGCGCAACGTTCGTGTAATTTCACCTCATTGGCTTCCGCCTCCCCGACGCTTAGCATGCTTACGCACCCGCACCGCCCTCCATCCAGATGAGACTCCGACACTTCCCGCCCCTCTCCGTCCTCACCACTCCTTACGCTTTCACACCCCCGCCCCTACCATCCTTACGCTTGTGTAGTACCCTCCCGACATGCCTCCGACAATGCTTACCATCCTTACGCTCATGTAGTGCCCTCCCGACATGCCCCCGACAACGCTTACCCTCCCTCCCGACATTCTCCCGACACTGCTTACCATCCTTACGCTCATGTAGTGCCCTCCCGACATTCTCCCGACACTGCTTACCATCCTTACGCTCATGTAGTGCCCTCCCGACATGCCTCCGACAACAGTTACCCTCCTCACGCTTCCGTATTACATCCATAGTGTACAGTACGGTGGCTTGTTGGCGTACACGATGAACGCAATTGCCGAAATATGCTGAGTGGCCTTCTCTGCCAACAGGACCTAAGGGGATATTGGTCAGTATATTCACCATGTTGTGGTTAGGGTTTAAATCATGAGACTCACAAATTAAAACCTAATAAGTGGACTATTTAAGACAAGAATTGTGTCTCCTGTTTCGCCGACAAAACCATTTTATTTCATATCAATCAAATGAACACTTTGCTTAGTCCTTACCTCATGAGCGTTGAATAGTTCAAAAGTTGACTTTAGTAGGTTTCTCACTAGTCAACTTTATTCAATGTCTCACAGGGAAGTGATTTCATTTGCATGATATGAAGTAATTTGCAAAACATCGCCTCCTTCAATTTCCCGACAAATCGCATTTTGCAAATGCGATTATTTTACTTGCACCTTTTTTCTTGAATTTGGATCTTTTTATTCAAAAATTTTCAAACAAATTATCAATCAACTCGTCACCATCTATTTGCATAATAAACTACCTCCGCTTTGGCCCAAACCCCGGGAAATTCAACTGAATTCACTGAACGACCAACTTCAGCCCCAGAGAGTGGAAGTGAAATCTCTGATATTGCCAGTAGTCGTGAATTAGGAATTGAAGTAGAGAGCCAGTCACATGAAGATAATCAAGATCCACCAGTTCTTCCAGAATGTGAGTATGCATCCATCTTGAATATTTCAAATCTCTCAAAACCTGATATTGTGTCATAGCCTTTATTTCAGGTCAACCTCCAAGCACTCAGAAACCGAATTTTAAAACTTATGAGAAGGAAAAGACTGTTGAACCTTGTTCACCGACAGAAGATGATGGGCAAGATGATGTAATTTTCAGTGGGGAGGTGGAAATTATATCCAAGGAACAATTTGTCTCCAACATTGCTCAAACAATCCCAAGGCTCGAAAAAATTCAAAATGATAGTAAAATTCCTGATTATGTGCGTCAAAAGATTGCTGAAGCCATGAGCCTGCTCAAAATGGAATTGAACCGTAAGTCCATTAATACTTCAAAACAAAATTGATAAAAATAGCTGCTTACAATATATGGGCAGGTGTGGAGGTGGGAGAATCTCTACCTGAAGGATCTCGAGTCGTAATTGGATTTCCAGGCAAAGGATTAGGAAAAAGACCAAATATACATGCGACCAAAAAAACAAACAAAAAACGCCGTACCTTTGAAGCCGCAAACGATTCGCGCGATCAAGGTCATGAAATTATCAATGTTGAAGGGGACCATATTGATAATCAACCTCCGCATACTGAACCCCCCCAATACTCAATGAAACAATCCATGATGAAGCTCCACATACTGAAAGCCCCCCGATACCCAATGAAACAATGCATGATGCAACCCCTGCCGCCTCTCCTCGGAATATTCAAGCCTTTCAAGAAAGGGAAACAATTAAACATGATACAATGGGACGAGATATGACTGATATAATTCCCGACGCTGAGCCCGAAGTGTCATCCGCTGCGAATTTTCAAGGAATATTCTTATCCCGCATGGAAGAGTTTGCAGGCATTTTGAATTATCATTCCAATATTTCTCAACAATCATGGAAAAGGGGGCTTGATAATATCAATAGGATTTACAAAAATAGATGGGACAATTTACCAACAAAGGATGCTCATACATTCCTTCCTGTTGGTATTAAGGTGATCAGTAACCAAGAGCTTAAAATGTTGGCCTGGCTGGAGGACCTTGAGATGGCAGGTGAGTTTTATCTTTGTGCATGATACATGATTATTGGCTGTTGACTGGTGATATAAATTGCAATATACAGGGTTAGATTTTTTTAAGCCAACCGAAACAGAAGCGTTTTTTGATCACAACATTTGGAATCTCAAATTGATGAAGGAATCAGCTAAACCTCCAGATAATCTCCCAAAATCAGAACACTCCTTCTTCAAAATGGTTCAGAGCCTTCTTTACCCCGCCAATCCAGTTAAACATTTTTGGGCAAATGTTATGTTTGAATCCATTAGTTTAGTCTCATACGATGTGATTGCACCCAAACCATATGTTGCACCAACATCAAATTCGACCGATCCTCTTGGACTCGAACGGGGAGCAGTTGAATACCTTGCCTCCTGCTTGAGTAAATCGAAGCAACGTGCAACCCAACTCAGCATTGAAGGTGGCGGGGCTGACAATGAGATATCCACAAAGCCGCACAAGAACCTGGAGGATCTAATGGATACAGTTATCCATTTGATGATTGCGTACAACATGGTACGTGCACATACAAAGGTCGAAGTTAATGGCATCAAAGGCAAACTCACAAACTCAAAAAAAAATGAGGCCATCAAAGATCTTTTGACGTGTCACAAGAATCTCGGAATAAATCGAATTTGCTATGGTATATTAGCGGCATTCTGTGCGGTGGGGGTTCGTGGTTTGATGGTATGCTCAGATGACTGGAGAACAAGCTCAGTTAAAGGGGCTTTATCACTAATTGACATTTCCGCAAAACTTTCAGAAAGTAAAAATCTAGTGGAGCCAGTGTGGCTACGTACTAATAAGTATATATGTGATTTACTGAATAAAAGTTTCTTCTCATCAGAGTCTTTTAACCCCGCTGTACCTCTTAGATTTGAATTTGCACGATGCTTAGTATTAGACTTTGGTGATGCCTGGGTGGCGAAACGCGGGCTTGGTTCAAGTGATGAGGTCACCTTGACGGTACCCAGGTCAGCTAAACTCACAACCAGGATTGACCCGTTTTAGATTAGCTTTGTACTAGATAGATTGTAATTGAATTTTGCAAAGTTATTTATGAATTTAATAATCATGACTTCCTATCCTACTACTGCCCGGATGCCACAGTCTGAGTACCAATAGTAATTGTACGGCGGCATGCCTCCGTACATCATTGCAAAGACTCCGACAAGACGCAAGCTGAGTCAGGCGATGTGCCCGCGAGTAGCACACGCGGGTGCATTGCGGGAAGTCGCGTTTATCACTTCCCGCCAGCCCATAATAGGCAAAATGTTCCTGTGTCTTTCAAGAGGACTAGGATAGCTAGGGATCTGCAGCAGGATGCATATTGCATTTGCGTGTGCTTGCAATATTCCAAATGGTTGGATTGGAAAGTGATTGCATGGGAACATCAATGTGTAAAATTGAATAATGCACTATCCACTGCAATTTTCAGGTTCAGGTATTTGAGATCGTGAATTTGCCAAGGTCAGGCGTGAGCTTTCTTTTTAGCAGCAATTAAAAAAGATTCATCCACCGCAATCCAATTTAGGTGATATTAAGAAATCAGTAATCATTCGGTTTCATTTCATTTTCTGCTGAAAGCATGCCATTCACGAAAAAAGGAAAAGAGCGTAAAAGGGAACTTGCGAGAAAGCGTCGGGCTGAGGAAGGAAAGTGTGAGTTACTCGCTTAATCTCAGTGTATATATGCTTCCACATTTATGTGGCACCCTCATTGGGCCCCACGGAAGAACATTGGCTTTAGTCGGTTCAGATTGTGCCAATGTCATGTGGGCTCCAACAGGGAAGTCAAAGGATGTGTGGCGAAGAAAGCTCCTTGGCAGTATCTGATATCTTGTGTGCTTCAACACATAGTGATCCCTCAACCACTCGGGAATAGTAGCAGATCCCAAAAGACAAATGAGCGCAAAACGACCCGAATGAATAGGTTGTTTTCCTCCTCTCGCCCAACAGCACAAATATCAATGCCAGTATCAGCAAATATCACCCCAAGTGAAATTCGGAGGGTTGTGGATGTCAATCAGATCAAACGCATTCACTTTGGGCGTGTGGCAATTTTCTCTTCAACCGGATTACTCATTGCCCTTGTCGAATTCCGACCATTCACAACAATGAGTGAAGTCGAGGTCGATCAATGGGATGAATTATCACAATTCCTATTTCGCGAAAAGAGATTCACCAACCCTATTGCAACAAATGGAGCTTTACTGGAGGGATTTATGTTTGCGATTGGGTGGCGCAAATGCACCACGAAGAATGAACAATTTGGTCTGTATGGAAGTGCTGGCAAAATTGAAAATGCAAAAGATGAATGGCGGGACCGAGGTCCCAATCTTAGCTCGGTGGGTTGCATTCTAGGTCAATCCTTACGATATGTTAGGGATAATTTATTTGAGAGGATTCAAAATTGCTACAATTCATTGGGGGTTCCGTCTTTTGATCAAGTCAACTATGAAGGCGATATTCCGGCAAATCAGGGTGCATTCGAGTTCGCTTCCGCACTCACTTTCACCATGAATGGATTCAAAAATTCACCTCATCTTGATAAGGATGCATCACTGTATGCTTCGGGATGGTGGTTTCAAGCTGATAAGCGGACTGGCCAAATTCAAAGAGATGCGTCAAAGCGGTGTACAGGTGGAAAATTGATTTTCCCAAATGAACATTTTTGGATTGATCTATCCGCATGTCATGGGCTCATTCAGGTAGTGTGGGCCAGTAGTACATTTGTTCATTATACTGATCCAGCACAGGACAACGAAAGCACGACACTAGTGGGTATGTCCGCACAATGCTCAAGCAGGTTAGCAAAAACAATGCGTCAAAAAAGCCATGGCTATTATGAGATTGCCGAGAGAGCGGGCTATCAAATCAGGGATGGTAATACAATCTCATGCCGATTCAAAGAATGAGGAGATTTGCATGTGGGTTGGGTAAGTAATGGTGGGATAAGGCAGAGGACAATATACACCAGGATTGGATGGATTCGAGTGCGGGAGATGGGGTGTCTGACATGAAAAAGGGGTGAAGTGGATTATGTACGGTGGCATGCCATCGTACATCTGTCCTGGTTTGTTGCTATTGTCCAGGATGCCAATGCTTCACACGCGAATCCTTATGCTTGTGCAGGTTCTGAGAATGCTAAAAGTTCCTTACGCCTATGCGGGGTGCCAGCGCTACACACGCCAATCCTTGGGCCTGTGCAGGCTCCCGAAAATTTACACGCCAATGCTTACGCCTTTACAGGCTTTCGACGATTCACACGCCAATTCTTATGCTTGTGAAGCTTCCCCACAATGCTGAAATTTGCTTGGCCTGTGCAGGATCCCAAGAATTCACACACCAATTCTTACGCCTGTGCAGGCTCCCAACAATTCACACGCCAATCCTTATGCTTGTGAAGGGTCCCAAAAGTGCTAAAATTCCTTACGCCTGTACAGGCTTCCGACGATTCACACGCCAATCCTTACGCTTGGGAAGGTTGCCAACAATGCTCACAAATTCTTACGCCTGTGCAGGCTCCCAACAATTCACACGCCAATCCTTATGCCTGTGCAGGCTCCCAACAATTCACACGCCAATCCTTACGCCTGTGCAGCCTCCCGACAAGTCACACGCCAATCCTTACGCTTGTGAAGGTTCCAGACAATTTAAACAATTCAATACATGAGTAAGATTAATAGCGTGTGACCATAGGAAAGGCCATGTTTCACGAATCTGGACTGGATTGCTCACATACGGGAACCTGCCGCTTTTTTACAGTTAAGAATGGGGATGGCTCTAAACCATGGAAGAAGAAAATATAGGAGAGGATAATGGCAACTATTGGCGCATTTTGAGAAAAAGAGGTTCACAAAAACAAATACTCACTCAAACTCTTGGTGGGGCACTTACAAAAATAATTCTCACACAATCAGGGTTTTTCTCTAAGGAGGAAATAAGTAATTTTTACGTGAACAAAGAATGTAATAGAATTTGAACATAATAATAATTGATTACAAATAATAATTTATTTAAAAGAGAGTATTAAAAATGATCAAAAGTGGAAATAATGGGATTATTTTTTTTTAAATTTTTTATTTTTCGAGGAATTTGGAGACTATCCCGGTTATGTCCTCCTTTGGATAAGCCTCCAGTGCCTGGGCAAGGAGGCAGTTTAGTTCGTCCCGGAAGTCCCGGTGCATCTCATTTCGATGAGTTGCATCCACGAAAGGAATCATGTGGAGCAAGCGACGATGCTCCAACAAGATTCGGTTGATCGAATCGTGGACGATTGCTCGAGGAATCATTAGGGTCGGTCGCAGGTCGGTGAATTCCTGGCGAGCGTCATTGTGGGAATGAGACGAGCTTGGCACCGGGGGGGAGGAGGCGTTGGGGTTCTCGGGGGCACTGGAAGGGATCTCTGGGGAGGGAACCGGGGGGAATGGAAGGGGAAGGTGGGCGAGTCGGGTAAGAAGAAGGGGGAGGGGGAGGGGGATGGGGAACTGGGGATCCCACGGGCGTATCGTCGATGATGATTATCGAGCGAGGAGTGGCGGGACGATCTGGAGATGGTTGAAAAAATGGTGAGGAAAAGTTGAGAAGAGTGAAGAAGGAGAAGTGGTGACTTACCAAAAGGTTCCTCCGTGGATTGCGTAGGAGCCACCTCAGGTTCTGGCTCACGAGTCGTATCGTCCTCAGGTTGTTGGGACGCTGGACTTGGGCCAGGAATAGGTGGCTCTGCGGTTCGGGAGGGTTCTAAAAAAGGAGGAAGAGTCAGTTCACTCGACTCGAAAGTGAAAGTGGAAATGAAATGAAACTTTGGCTGCTTACCGCGGAATAATTCCTCAGACCATCGGGTGCCACTCGGGCCTGGAGTGGGTTGCCGGGGGGTTTGCTCGCGAGGCAAACTAGCAACGGGAGAGTCTTGTCGGGGGGGATTCGGGGGGTTTTGTTCTATGAGAAATGGAAAAAAGTCAATATTATTGCGTGAAGAGAAATGAGATAAGGAGGAGAAATAAAACTTACTTTGGCGTTTGAATCCCATCGGTGACAAGACATGGTGACGATCAGCCCACGCTCGAATGTCCTCTCGCCATCGCCATCCTTCATCGGCCGGATAATCACTTCGCTCCGGTCGAGGAGTGAAGTGACCATCGGATGGTGGCCTAGGAGGGGGAGTGGACAAATCGATACTGGAGGGGACAGGGCTAATCATCCGGAATCGTTCCCGTTGGCCTGTTTGGGGGCCCGGCGTCCATTCACGCTCGGAAATGGTTTCATCATCGTCGACCACAAAGGAGTCCTCGCGAGGGCGTCTTGGGCGAGAACTCCTCTGGCCTCGTGGTCGGAAGGGGCGGACAACGAACGAACATTTCTTGTGTGCTTGTCGGCAAGCATCACAAGCGTCGTTTGTCGTCGAGGAACAAATGCAGGGGATACCCCGCTTGGTGCATAAAGTGCACAACATCTAAAAACAAAACAAGCGAGGTTAGTAACTGCATACAAAGTAAACAATCAAGAAAGAAAATGAAGGCATACGATGAATTATATAAATTTAAAACGGAATCAAATTGAAAACGCTCTAGTCGGAAGTTTTTAAAACTCTGGAAGGAAGTCGTGAAGGAAGAAAAATATTAATATTGGTACATAATGTTGACAAAAGTTAAAAAAAGAGGTAACGCACGAGGTGGATAGAAGGGAGCTTCTGAATGGATCAGAAGAATAAACAAAAAGCGAGCAGGAAGGGGAGTGGGGTTAGTCGAGTGTGAAAGAAAAGACTGGAAAGGCAGGAAGACGAGGGGGAATACGCACAAGGACAAACGCGGGTGAGGTTGAACGAAGTGGAGCGGGTGAGAAAGAAAGTGAAGTGCGTGTCGTGTGAAGATGGTCTTTTATACCATGGTGAAGCTGAGACGATCTCAGCAGTTTCAGCACCCGCAAGAGTCTCAGCTTCAAGGCGTGTGGGCAAAATTGAAGCTGAGTCTCAGCGAATGCTGCAACTGAGAAGTGAAATGCTCGCGTGAGGCAGAAGAACAATGGGGGTCTGGCTGAGTATTGCAATTTATTGAATTGTCAAGCTGAGTCAAATCCCCTTTGTTTCCTTAAATTGCCACCCGATCACCCAGGAGGGTGGTCGTGAGGCCCTTGTTGAATGTGCATTCAACGTGCAATGCACAAGTGACTCATGCAGAAATGCACCCGGTGCATTTGGTCACAAGTGACCGCGGCAAGATCACCGGCCGTATGGCCTGGTGATAGTCTTTGAACAAAGGGGGGGGCTGTAAGACAAGTGAATACAGCGTGAGCTTGCCTCGACCCATTGCTCAGGTTTGCTTTCGGGTCATAATTGAAATGCTCAGTGGCTGAACATTTTAATTGCACAGTTATTCAACTATTGATATAACAATATCAAATGCACCGCTGAGTATTGCAATTTAATAAATTGCAATACTCAGTCAAATCCCCTTTCTTTCCTTAAATAGCCACCCGATCACCCGGGAGGGTGGTCGTGAGGCCCTTGTTGAATGTGCATTGTGGGTGGAATGCACAAGTGACCCATGCAGAAATGCACCCGGTGCATTTGGTCACAAGTGACCGCGGCAATATTACCAGCCGTATGGCTTGGTAATAGTATGTGAACAAAGGGGGGGGCTGTAACACAAGTGAATATAGCGTGAGCTTGCCTCGACCCATTGCTCAGGTTTGCTTTCGGGTCATAATTGAAATGCTCAGTGGCTGAACATTTTAATGGCACAGTGATTGAACTATTGATATAAAAATCTCAAATGCACCATGCTGAGCCATTGCTCAGTCGTTTTTGTATGCCCACAATCTGAGCATTTGGCACAGCATCGGGGGACATTTCAGCCAGCTGCAGCATTTCACACGCTTTGGTGAAGTGCTCCAAACTGAGCCTTCCAGTGAGCTATTGCAGAATTAGTTCATTCCATGGCTTTACTGAGCACTTTCACACGGTGCTTTTGACCATGACATGCTCAGCTTGCGTGTGCAAATCGGGTGAAACGCAATGCTGAGCATGTGGCACATAAGCTACGTATATGCAAACGATCGGAAGGTGCATGCACATTCGCTATATGCATGCAGGCTCAAGTAGTATAACACCTTCCTGATCTGTACAGCCAACACTGTAGTACACAGTACACCTGTGTAAATGTATGCTGCCGGGCAGAGCAAAAGCTGTTCAGCAATGTAACATGAAAATCACGTCAAGCCATTGAGTCATATATCTCAACTGCATCCCTTTGGTGCACCTTTTTGCAGAGCTCTGCCTAACAATGGCATAGACGCGGGTGTAATCCGAGTTAATGAAAGTGGGTCATAATGGGATGACTTATTATTTGGGTAATACACAAACAGTGGATTCACTCCGGTGCCATTGTCGGGGCCAACAATGACTGGCCCTGCTTGTTCATTGTCGGGCAGCCACACGCTTTCATACGCACCCCCGATGGGTCATACACAGGCAGCTTTCACATTCCTGGAAGACATTTTACTGCCAGTGTTCCGACCGGCTAGTTTCTTGGTCGGGTGGTCAGCTTTACTGCAGACGCTCACCCGCTTGCGCGTGCAAACCTGAGGCCAATCAGTGTGGATTTGCTTCAGCCTCATCCACATCAGAATAATCCCAGCCTATGATTGCTGAGGCTGGTTATGTTTGCGTGGGTATCTCCCACCGCGGGTAATTTTCTTCACGTTCTCACACGCCCCGCGCAAGTTGTGGCACCTGGCTTGCAGCCAGAAATTCCCTTGGGTGGGTGGCCTCTTTCTCCGGAGTTTTGTATACGCGTGAGGCAAAGACCGTGATCCCAATCTCGGGGGATAAACTGCCTCCTCAAACGCAATAGGGGTGAATGTAGATGTGGATCATGCCTCACGGTCGGTGCCCCGTTTGATCATGCCACACTTCCCCCCCTGAAGCCCAGTTGGAATCCGTCATCAGAAAACTTCACGCAAAACCAAAGTCATGTTCGGTGGCACGCCACCGAACATATCTCACCCGCCCACACACAAACATCCCCACAGTGAGATTGCCCTTTGAAACGGCCAACATTGCCCAGTAGGTCCCTGTGCGACAATTAACCTGGGGAAGATATGCATCCATGTTCGCTGTCACACCAGCGAACATGACTGCATGTGTCTAATATGCCCTCCACAATAAGTTGCTACAACCCACCCAATTTCGGATATGCTAATGTCAACCTTGTTCCACCAAAGGATTTGTACCTTGCTGCAGATCCAGCAGTCATATCGGTGCACCCACATTTTGGCCACCTTTCCTTGATATATGCCCCAAATTGGATATGAAAATTATCAGCCCAAGATGCCCACCCCCATCAAGACCATGCACGTAACCACAGGCCATCCCCCTTTTGGCCTGTGGCTGCCACTCATATAAGTTTCCCACCTGCGCTTATTCCTCTTCATTCCCTTTAGCTAACCCCTCCCGATCATATAATTTCCAACTGTCCCCGAATAATTTCAAATAGCCATCATGTCAACCCCTTCACAACCACTTTGCATTGGGATGATTAATATTTGTATTCAAATAAATAGTGATATAGCCTTAAATACTGAGGATTCCCACTTAGCCTCTTGGATTATCATATGGCACAATCAACACAACATATTTGTTTATCTCCCCAATCACCAGCATGCTATTGGCTCTCTACCTGGAACCCTTTCCAAAACGCTGATACCATTCCTTGGGGCACCAAAAACGTTCATGCACTGTGGTCCTGGTGGCGCATGGATTGAAAATTGCCAATCCAATCCTTCTCAAATATTATTCGTTGAGGGAGTATTTATGACTGATGCAAATGATCCCTCCTCATCTCAGAAACCCAATCTAGCATTGATGTTCTTCACAAGGTATCCAAACATTTTATTCATAATGGAAAGCTTTCGAACACAAGATTTCAAGCTTAAAATGCCCAAAGAATATGACTGTGATACTCATAGTCAATGTCAACTCTTCACTCCAACATTTCCCGCTTCAAGCTTGACGCCAGTTTCATATCCTGCTGTTTCATCATTGGTTTCCAAGCAGAAACTGATACAATTACCCAGTGGATCAGACCTCCCTATGATGACCCCGCCCCATGCCATTATTCAAACCCCCCTCCTCCCTAATCAAAAGACCGGACTAGCTTTTCTCTGGGATCGAGAAATCCCCAATGGCCAATCAGCCCGTAACCTTTGGGCCACCTCACCCCCAGGATCCACTTTCAATGCCAGGCACATCATTACAAACAGGGTCGTTAGCTCATTTGAATCCCTTTCAACCAATACCCCTCTTGGGGGACTGCTTGCGGATGATATGGGATTAGGTAAAACCATTCAGGCCATTGCTCTAATTGGTACCTCCAAAGAGCGGATGATTTCAAACCCCCATCGCTCCACGCCCACCATGATCATCTGCCCCCCTCGCTTAATTACCAACTGGCAATCAGAAATATCCAAGCATGCTCAGGCTGGAGCGCTGCATTCCAAAATCTACCATGGTCCCACTCGTCACTCATTATCCAAAGACGACATCTTAAAATATGATATCATCATCACTTCTTACAATGCTATCACCCAAGAATTTAAGCAAACCAATCCCTCTACATCATTCATTTTTCAAATCAATTGGCATCGTATAATCTTGGATGAAGCACAGTGAGTGGCTGAGCTTAAATGATTCAAATTACCTTTTATATCCAATAACCCTTTCCCCCTCTTATAGCTATATTCGCTCTCAATACACTGCCACTCACCGTGCCATTAATAGCCTCCTTTCATCCCGTCAAATATGTTTAACGGGCACACCTATTCACAACACCATTTATGACCTTTTGGGCATAATATCATTCATCACTCAACCCCAGAGCGCCGATCAAGATAACTGGTCATCATTCATCCTGAGTAGTCTTTCCAAAGGTTGCAATGATATCTTGCATTTGGCATTGCGGCATTTAAGTTTGCGCCGCACCAAAACCACACATCTCGAATCCCTCCCCACTATTAGCCATCATTATGAGCTGCTCCCACTCAACCCGACCATGCAGCAAGAATATTCCATATTATATGAAGAATTCCTATCATCCAAAAGCAAAGGACCAGGAGAATTTTTCAGAAATATTAATAAGCTGCGAATATGTTGTAACCATCACATCATGCTTAACACAATTGCGGAGGCGGAGTTGGAAGACCCCGAGGGCAGGAGCACTCAGGATAACTCCCCAAGAATCACACGAACTATTGTGGATGTGGAAACATGCATGATGAGTAGTAAAATTGCACACCTCCTACAAAGCTTAATGAAGAACAAACAAACAAGGTGTGGTCCAACCAAATTGGTGGTTTACTCCCAATGGACCCAATTTCTAGATTTGTGCGTTAATTCTAATATGCATCCATTACCAATTGAATCCATCTGACTTTTTCATATTGTAGAATTGGTATTGCCCTTGCCCATCACTCTATCCTTTCAGCACCAATTGATGGAACAATTACAGCACGAGCACAGGAGAAGGCACTGGATACTTTCTTCAATAATCCTGAATGTGAAGTACTGATTGCATCCATTGCCGCAGCTGGAACTGGCCTCAATATAACTTGTGCTAATACGGTCTATTTAATGGTGAGGGGACCCCCAAAATTCTGCCCTGATTTGTGGCCCCTGACATCCACATTTCCAGGAGCCCAATTGGAACCCAGCCATTGAGGCTCAGGCTGTTGATCGACTCCATCGTATTGGCCAACAACAACCTGTAAAGGTCATCCACTATATAACTCCTCATTCAGTTGAGGTCAACATGCGGAAGGTACCTTTCAAGATCATCTTTGACCCTAATTGTATTGCTATTCTAAAATCCTTCCTTATGGAAATGCCATTTTCCAAACACCAATAGGTCCAAGAAAAGAAAAAATCATTAACTGCGTGAGCCTTACTGATATTATATATTTTGTGATTGACAAAGTTGATAACTCCTGTTGACTCTGGCACAGGTCCACAATTATGAACACCATGAGCTGGATCAAACTCCTTCAATATTTTCTCAATGAAAATGAGCAATAGAGTATTATTTCTAAGGGAGACGGTGATACAGTCCAACTCATATTGTCTATATTCTGACATATTTAGCAAGTTGCATCTTTAAGGATTAATACTCAGATTGTATTACACCTGCACAAATAATTCACAAAATGTTAATTTGTAACGGTGCTATACATTTATATTACTAAGTTATTGCAGAGCATCACCATTTGGCCTAATAACTGGCATGTCAAGTATCTTGAGGGCGCTAGTTTGCATCTTACTACAGCCTTTGAGCCACTCTTGATCAAATACCTGAAATGATAAGCCTTCTGGAATATCACCATCATCTGTCGATTGTAATTCTGGCAATCTATCAATAGTTTTTTTACCCTTTTTTTTAATGCGATTACAAAACTCTATGTCTCGATCCATTTTTAATACCAATTCATTAAATAACTGGGAGCGCCAGCGTAATCCCACTTTGCGGTAAACTTGACGGCCATTTTCCAGTACCTCCTCAGTATCTGAACATACTCGAGGGTCATTGAATTGTGATGCTAGAATGGGAAATTTAGCCGTATCACACCATTCACGACGGCGCTCACAGGTCTGCACATAATGAAGTAGATCATCATCAGTCTTTGCTCACAATGAAGAAGAGAGACATTAACTAACCCTTTGACGAATCTTTGCGAGCTTTTGATTCTCCTTCTTTGTAACCAAATACTCGGCATCCTTTTGAATAGACTTCCATTCTCTTTTCAAATAAGTGAAATATCACTCCATTAAAGCCACTACGACCCCATAGTTATTATGATCCTTGTTCCAACAGTAATGATGATACTCGGTGCTGACCAGTGCAAGACGGAATGTACGGTAAAACACCATAGACATCAGCTCATTGAACGGATGTTGCCATGAGCTCTCCCAGTCCCAAGTGAATCGCTTTAGTCCTAGCTTGTGGAGCTCATTTTCACAGTAGCTTTGGAAACCCTGAGACTGAACCTGTGTTGATGGCTCATTGAAAACATCCTCGGGGACATATCCGAGATGACCAGCCACTTGAATTGCAATCTCACACTCTTCTGTGATTGGTGGTGCTGGTAGTGAGGAAAAATCCTTATCCCTAACTTTGAGTAGGAACAGGCAATGTGCGTGTACTGCTGATCTCATTCCATGGACATTCTCTGGAAGTTCTGCTTTCAGCCATTTTTGTTGCTCCTTCTGGCTTGCACGTTTCGCCACATTGTGAGCTTTACGAGCCTGGTTCCTTTGCTGTCTGACCTCGGATTGCTCAAGCATACTCTGGGCAAGGGGCATTTGAGGATGGGTGAACTCATTATTTGACTGAGTGCCATGATCATGCGCCGTGAAATTGTCACTCCTTGCTTCATCATTTGTTTCCATTTGAGTCGGAGACATGTTCTCATCCTCATCATCCACCATTTTTTCTCTTGATGAACTGGCATGAGCTGTTCTTGGTTTGGAGGAATATGGATGATGACGTCCAGTGACTTTCTCTTTATGGACCAGAGGTGAAGATGCATACAGTTCATCACCTGCCATGCACATCATCAGTTAACACATCAAAAAATGAATGAAGACTGGTCATACTCACAATCTTCAATTGGCTCCTGAGATTGGACTGACTTGCCTTTAGGTGCCATATCTAACCCATGAAACAAACATATCAAATGGTGAAAAAGGTTATACTCCGAAATTAAAATGACTTACTTTGATGAAGCGTCAATCCTGGATTTCCCTCCGACAGACCACTCCAAGTTACATTCTCCAATGGTCTTTTTCGTTGTCCCCCATCCACGTGCCTTTCATGAACCACATGAACCTGAGATCCTGATGGAATATTGAGGGTTGGCTGTTTACTTTGGCCAAGGGGATCCTGGGATGCGACTGGATTCCGACCGGGATTAAGGAGGAACTCACGTGGATATTTTGATTGGGGATTAGCGTGTGATGAGATTTGAGGTGTGCCTTCCGGCCCCTCAGACACATGCATTTGTGTATTAGTGGGATTCGGGGGAATTGGAGTGACGGAAATATTTGGGATCGACCAAGTGCTTGAAGTTGGAGCCTTTGGATTGCCCACATCAATGTTAAGACCTGATACATTCATTGAGGATGCGATAGGGGTTGTGAGAGGAATGTTGGGGCTCAATGGTGACTGTGTTTGAACATATTCTATGCTAGATTCACTATTTGAGTCATGAACAGAACCTGAACGGGATTTATGTGACTTGAAAGATGACATAAGGGCCGAAAAAGTACAGTAATATTTTTAACTAGATAAAACACCTCAGTATTATGATAAAATAGAGTGATATGAGATAAAATCTTTTCAAATTTAGAATAGAGAAATTCTATGAATAGTTGGAACTAAGTGTTGCGTGAAAGTCCAATAAGCCTCTTTTTAGGAGAATCCTCCCTGCCTCCTCTTGAGCTCCTCCGCTTTTATCGGAAACCACCCGGCACGGCCTACCACCATATAATGTAATATTTCCTTGATCTCAAAGGGGACCCATCATCCATAAGTAATCATATTTGGTAACATTTCTGCCTCCCCATTGTCACATTTTGTGAATTATCCAAACTGCCAATATATGCATTGAAATTCCACAGCATTGTACATCTGTAAAGGGGTATATTCATGAAGGATTTACCCACAAAAGAGACATCACCTTTACAAGAAAGGCAAAACAATCCAAATCACACTCCAACCGATTAAAAGCCTGCTGCACTCAAACCAAATACCAAGACTTTAGGTACACTCCAACCTTTTATGTAATAGAGTTATATCATTATGTCTGTAATAAGGTTCAAGCCATGTACGATGGCGTGCCAGCGTACATGGTTTGAATGTCAATCCCCTCAAATCAATGTTGACACATCCCTATTGGAACACCCCTCAAGGGTCAAAACCGCAGTATCGCCATGTGTAAATAAAATAGTATATGTATGAGCATTGAGCAGCATGGCATTTTACCCAATTAAACTCCTAACCAATTCGGCCATCCAGATGAGACATGTTACACTCCATCAGCTGCAGCTCACGCACCATTACAAATGGGATAAAATTCTCAGATGGCTCAAATCATCTCCCCCTTCATAAATACTCACTCAATTTTTTTGTCAATTAATAACACTCCTAAACACTTTCACATCAGCCATAGATATTTATACACAAACCAACCGTACTCCCAATTCCTGCAACAATGACAACCTGCCGCTATTCCTCAATGCGTATATGCATGTGTCAACACTGCTCAACTCAAACACACTCTTCCCCTGAGGGTGATAGGCCTGGAGTTGCCTTCACACCTTTCCAATATAAACAGCACATTAAAAAGCTCAAATCAACCATTGCACCCAAATCTCTTCCAAACATCCCTACTTCTGCATCAGGATCTGAGTGCCCACAGCTTCTATTGGATCAAATCTTCCCAGCTGATTATTCACGTTTGACCCAAAGCACTTTCCCAACTCCAGCGGGTCTCAATTCAACTGCACAGAAACCATATAGTGGCAGTCAAACCCTTCCCCCACAAGACCTAGGAATGATAATATCTGCCATTCTATCATTAAGGTATAATATACCCCGCAGGGCTTCACGCATTCTCCACCCCTCCCTAAACCTGCTGATCAAGTCCAGCATCTCAAGCTCCGGTGGTCCCCCCATTCCTGCATTCCATATACCTCAAGATCTGAGTACCATATTTGAACATCTCCAATTGGAGCCAGTGATTCAAAACTATATATGTTGTCCTCAATGTTTCTCTCTTAATGGCCTTACTGAATCAGTCACAACTGACCAACCCCACTGTCAACGCCATAATGACCCAAATGATCATGATCCCCCTTGCACACAATCATTAGGCAAATTCATCTATTCATTTGAAGCCCACACCCAAAACACCACCAACATGAAGCAAAAATTTATACCAACAAAACATTTCATTTATCAACCATTCAAAAATTGGCTTGCCAGATTTCTCCAGCGGGCTGGAATTATGGAAATTCTGCATCAACATCAACAATCCCAAACTCCCAAAGATTCCCCAAAATGTGACGTCTGGGATGGATTGGTCTGGAGACGCTTCACTGGCACTAGAAATATCCATGACCCCCCATTCATGTCCATTCCTGGTGCATTGGCCTTCTCCATTTATGTGGACTGGTTTAATGCACATGGAAAGTCCACCCGGTTGGCCAGCATTGGACCTATCATGCTTATTTGTCTTAATCTCCCCCCAAGTGAAAGATTGAAGCCAGAGAATGTCTATGTTGCAGGAATCATCCCTGGTCCGAAGGAGCCAACTTCCCTTCAATTGAATTATTTATTAATGCCACTCATCAAGGAGCTCAAAGAGCTATGGCAAGGTTACCATTTTTCACCCACCTCAACAGGTCCATCAGGATCCTTTATCCGTGTTGCCATCCTCACAGCCATTGCGGATGTGGTTGCCATGCGCAAGCTTACTGGATTTACTTCCCATTCAGGCAACCACTTTTGTAATTTTTGCACAATTCACAAAGCTCAAATTGATGAAATTGGTCCTCAATTTCACTACACACGCTCATATCAAAATCATAAATCAACCATTGCCAAATGGCTTCGGGCAACCCCGCAACAAAGACAAGCAATTTTCTCTGAGTATGGAGTGCGATATTCAATTTTAGAAGACCTTCCGTATTGGGATGCCACCAGAATGGTTAATCTTGACATAATGCATAATTTAATACTTGGAATTTTGAAGGATCATGCAACTTTCAAATTGTGCATTCCAGAGTCCAAATCAAAAATTTACCTCAGGTCCCGCAGGAAATCCAATGACGCCAACAGTTCAGACTCAGATTCCATGACCTCCAACAGCTCTCTTGATAAAATCACATTGAGAGAGGCCCGCTCCCTGAGAAGAGACGCAGCAAAAATAATAAATGAGCCACTCCCCACTACTTCCACCCAAAAAAACTACTTCCCAATGCCCACCCCTAACACAGAACATCCATCTAGTGGTTCTGCGGAGATTCCTTCATTTGATGCCGATTACATCCCCACTTCTGAAATCCCCTCTGAATTGGATATCACTGCACTGAGTGATCACCAGATCAAGGGTGAGGCTCTGGAGCATCTCCGACAAATCATATCTGAGACAATAATTCCCTCATCATGGACAAGAGTACCTCGCAACATGGGTTCCCCCTCTCATGGTAGCTTAAAAGCCGCTGAATGGGCTCTCTTATATAAGGTCTATATTCCATTTTTAATGCTCAGTCAACAGATGTCATTAGATGTACACCAATCCGCCAACAGTCAAAGGCAAATGGGTCAGTCAGAAGAACTTGGAAATGAACTAACCAAGAATACATTCCATTTGATTAGTGCTATCAACATTGCCACAAGTTGGACTGTTTCAATAGGAGATGCGACTGCATTTGCTGAACATTGGAAAAAATTCCGCCTTTCCAATCAACTCCTGTTCCCAAAACAGAAAAGTAAACCAAATCATCATTTTGCTGACCATATTCCTGAACTCTTCCAACGTTGGGGCCCAGCACAAGCCTCAGCCACATGGGGTTATGAGCGCTTGATTGGAGTATTTGCAAAAATGCCAACAAATAACAAAATATGTACGTCAATTAATAAGATCAATATATTCACATTGATTAAACACCTGAACTGAATAAGATTAACTTCTTGCAACTCTAAATAGATGATATAGATAAAACCTTACTTCAACATATCTGTCGATGTTCCAACCTTTCCGTTCTCCTGAAATCCCCATCCGTGCCATGTGAAATAAAACAGCTTTTCGAATCACAGCCACCTGCCCTGTTCAATGACCATAAATATAACAAACCATCCTGCCATGACCAAGAAAATTATGATTGCCTGGTTGAGTACTTACAGAATTTTCATGCAACAAGGGAAATAGTTGATTGGATCAGCTTAGACACTACCGTGCAATCCACAAGTCATCTCACTTCAAGGATTGTCTCACCTTGGTATTTTCCAGTTTCAAAGATTAATATTGGGAACAATATATTTTCAACTGAATCCAAAAATGTCAGCAACAGTGTGATATGTTTTCTGAGGGGCAACTCACAACGCTTTGGTATTATTAATAGCATTTTTAAAGTCTCTGAGCCATCTAGCATACTGAACAATAACTTTCTGATCTTAAAAACTTTGAAGATTGATGTGAATTTCTTACCAGATTGGCCACATCTGAATATTTATAAAGCTGTTGGTTTTGATGATGGACACTTGATTATATCTGAAGAAGAAATAGAAGGTAACTGTGGATTGTATGATAACAAAGTTCTGTCATGTGGACTGCTTGTAATGATAAAGCCGTTATTTCATGAAATTTAGTCTACAGAAATGCAAATATCTCAGATTCATTAGCAATTTTGCTAGTGAAATAACTGCCTCAAAATTTAGTGACAGAGACATGCCATTGTGACAAGCAAAGCCCATTATTTCACATTGCCACAAAGAACTTACTATTTTGACATTGGGTACAGTGTGAATAAGCCAAGTTCAATGATCAAATGACCCACACACTCACCTCTCACAGCATCCAAAATTTCTAACTGCGCCATCATCATGTTGGAAGGGGAAGCGGCCCTTGCACACACGCCAATGCACACGCAAGCGCACCCGCACCCACACACGCGGTATTGTGCGGCGGGCTCTACCAGTGTCACCTGCAAAACGACAATCCCGCTCAGGCGGAGTCCTTTCATGGACGACCTGGTGAAGTCAAACCCCCCGCCAAAATTTCTAACGGCGCCATCATCATGCAGGAAGGGGAAGCGACCCTTGCGCACCCGCACCCGCACACGCACACGCGGTATTGTGCGGCGGGCCCTACCAGTGTCACCTGCAAAACGACAATCCCGCTCAGGCGGAGTCCTTTTATGGATGACCTGGTGAAGTCAAACCCCCCGCCTACATCAAGACTGGCTGAAGGACCTCTTTGATGTGTGTGTTTGCAAACAGGCGGGTCTTGGGTAATTTTTACCAACCATTGGACGGTTGCGGGATGATCAGGTGGTGAGGAATCTGAGTTGAAGGCACAGCGGAACCAATATTGGTGGATGTCACAGGATTTGGTGTAAGACAAGAGTAGGACGTGTGCTCGACGTTCGCTTGATTTTTGCTTGACGTGAGCTCGACTTTTATCCTGCTTGACGTTTGCTTGACGTGAAGTCAATCGCCGACGATTGACACGAGATTCGCCCTGGTGAAAGAATGTTTATACTTTAATAACTCGTAATTAATTCAAAACTGGGGTCCCATACAGGTTCTATACAGCATTCTACATGTCATACACGTCAGAAGAGGGCTATGTGGTCCCCAGGTGAAGACCTTTACCCTGTATTGGTGAAAACCGCCCAGATGTGGTTTTGAAACCACATCTGAGCCTAATACAGGTTATAAAAGGCCTTTTGAAAACCACACGCCAGTACTTGGAAGTGAAAAATCTTAACTTCCTCTACGTGGAAAGGTTTTCAAGCCTTTTTCACACAATTTTAGGATAAAAAGGGACCTTTTCTCCACCAGAAAAGGTATCCTCATCCTGATTGTGAATTCCTACATAGTACAACTGTCAAAAACAGTTATAATCTTGGAAAATAATCAAGTATAATTATAATTTCAATTATTGTGGTCTTTATTATTGTAATCCAACAGGTAAAGGTGAACCCAGGGCTTTCAACAGTGCTCACCACCACTATTACTCAATAGTAGAGCCCTTAATACTCTTTATTAAACCTTTTATTACTATTTTTCACCATTTCACAGTCACAGTCAAAGCTTGTAAATAGTTATTGATAAGCTTCATCATAGACTCATTCTGACATTTTGGGGGACTGGCCATGTTTTTTTTGGATTTTGGACCTTTTTACATATAAAAGTGAGTTTTTATTCTCTTATCTTTTATTTCTGACACTTTGTTTCTTCTTTTTGAGGTGTAAGTTTATTAAAAAATAATTATAATACATATCTTATAATTGTTTTTTGAGTGGTATATGTCATATACCACTGGGTTTTTTATTTTTAATTGAATTTTTGCATGTTTTAATCACCACAAATACCCTTATTTTTGACATGTTTTACATATTTAAACACTTTAAGCCATCAATAATGTCCATTTTTTAATCAAAAAGTACACCTCTTATTGGAAACCCAACAGTATCAGAGGTGTGGTTAGGTATATTGAAAATTTCAATTAACCTTTGCATAACCACTTTTCTTTATTATACTTCCTAATTACAAGTTGATCTGTGAGATACTGGTATACAAACAGTGTACCAGATATCCATAAGCTGTATTTCTGACATTTAATTGTTATTTTCAATTGCACTGTCATAATACAAGGGTACAATATAGAAATATATTTCTCAGAGGCCCTTCTTAGACATGCAAACAGCATTTTAAGAAGTCTCAACTGAAATTAAGCCCCCTTTTCCTGTTTGATTCAGTGTCAGGATGAGTCTATGTTGAAGTGGTAATAAAGCTATTTACAACTAAAACTCTGACTGTGACCCATGGAAAATGGTTTAAAAAAGATTTATAAGGGTTAAAGATGGATTTAATTTAAAATATAAGGGCTTTACTATAATGGATATAGTGGTGGTGAGCGCTTTTGAAATCCCTGGGTGCAGCTTTACCTGTTGGGTTACAATAATAAAGACTACAATACTTTAATTTAAGAGTATACCTGATTATTAACCAAGAGTAAAACTGTTTTTGAAAGTTTACTACGTAGGTTATTCAAGAGCAGGATGAGGAGACAATTCTGGCTGTGAAAAGCCTCCTTTTTATCCTGAAATGGGGTGGAAAGGGTGCTAGTCCTTTCCACGCAGAGGAAGTGAAGATTTTTTCACTGTCTAGTACTGGATTGTGGTTTGCAAACAGCCTTTATAACCTGTATTGGGCTCAGATGTGGTTTTGAAACCACATCTGGGCGGTTTTAACCAATACAGGGTGAAAATTTTCATCTGGGGACCTCACAGCCTGATTCTGAAATGTATGACACGTAGAATGCTGTACAGAAACTGTATGGGACCCCAGTATTGACTGACATATGAGGTATTGAAGTAAAAACATGCTTCTTTGTCTATTTGAAACCTCATATTCATGATTATGGGATATTATCCCATGGTAAGGCTGTATATGACAGCAGGTGGGATTTCTACCTTAAAACAGCCATAACTTTGTCAATTCTTGAGATATCAACCTCAAAATTGGTTTAGTGTGTATCCCTGTATGTGCTCTACACAATGGTACCTCATTTGATATGGGTATCATTAAATATGGCAAAGGTATCCCATGTACAAGATTTTTGTACATTTGCGTGTTTTAGGCGCAAAGCTGTATTGAGCTTGTTTGCCCTATAACCTCTGCAGTAGTTGAGATATGGGGAAGTGAATAACACCATCAGATAGCCCTGATTGTGCTCTTTCCAAAAAGACCCACTTCAGGTATCCCACACTAAAACTGTAGAAGTTAGATGAGAGGTGAATGTTTTGTTCACCCTTATTTGGCCTGAAATTAACCATAACTCCAGTAATATTGGTGCTAGCTCAGTTTGGCTGGTACCATTTGATAGTCCTGGCTTAGAGCTTCATTTTGAATACCCATTTGATGGGGTTAAGCCTCTCCTTCTAAACTTTAGATGAGAGGTGAAAATTAAGGTTTATGCTCAGCAATAACTTTGAGCAGGAATAACTTTGTTATTTCTAGTCCTATGGTGATGGGACTTATATTTTCAGGAAGAGGTGAGCTTCCTCTTTCTTTTGATACCTTTTGAGCTGATTTGGCTCAGCTCCATGTTTTGGTGGTATCTTGGCTATACCATTGGTTTATGGTATTTTGGCTGTCATGCTTGTGCTCTGGTTTTGAGTCACAGGCTGACACAGTGGAAGAAAACTACATCCCACTTGAGACCCATTCACAGGCCACCACACCAGTGACACCCTCAGAGCCAAAGGGCAGAAAGGGCAATGCAAAGAGGCACAGTGAAGGCCTTATTACAACAAAGAAGTGGACACCAATTTCCACCCAGAGGAATAGCAAACCACAAAACTCTTCATCAATACAGGGTAAACCAACCTTAACCACTTTTACGGGGAAGATTACAATTATTAACCCAGTTGTAACCTCCAAAGGAAAATTTCCAAAAAAAATTAGATAGCAAATTTGTACAAGGCACAGTCAAAGGCAAATACCCTAAGAACATTAAGTTGTTGACTGCTTGGAAACACTGATATGTAACCTGTAAACCTCAGAAACCTTGTCTTCCAAAGGAACCAACCAGAGGACAGAGAAGGCTCATCCAGAACCAGAAGACCTAGAGGAGGACACCTTGGACACAGTAGTGGATGGCAAGACATTGAGGGAAATCATACCCACTCTTAAATTCACATTCCAATTCAACAGAAACCTCAAACCAGAGGACATGAAGGATATGGATCAAGCTCTTCAGCTCCACCATCTTCTCAAAGACCTTTTTCAATAGAGCATGGACAACAAGAGGTTCAACCTAGCATCCCACTGGGCAGAACTTGAGCCAAGTTTTCAGAAGATATGTCTCAAAGAGATGTACTTCAAAGACCTTATGTTCATCACCAAAGTTTGTAATCCCACCAGACAGTTCAGACTCCTGGATGTGAGGGAAAACAGGATAAGGGAGAATCAAGCTACTATCCAAGCTAAAGAAGAACAACTGACCCGGACAGGGAATACTCAGATTCCTTCAGGCTCGCAAGGAGTAGGCCAAACCAGCTCTCCAGCAGCTTCAAACCATTCAGGAACCAGCAGATCAGTGGCCAAGAGTCACCATTATTCACAATCCCAGAAAACTTCCAGGAGAAGACAAGGATACAAGGGCAAAAACAAGACCTCTTTCAGCCAAAGGCAGAAAGATTCAGACCCAATGATCCAGAATCTGTTGAGCTTTTTGAAAGAAGTACACAAGAACCAGAAGTAGTTGTACATACTTCTAGAATCAGTAGCCCCATTAAAAGAAATATTACTCCCACTCAAATTGAACATAATGTTGATATACCTGAAAGTAACTTAAACAGTGATTCACTGTGGTTACAAATGTCCCAATTCTCTGAGCAAAGTCAAAAGCAATTTGCAGAACTCCAAGAAAGCCATTAGAGGATGAAAACATTAACAGCCTCCATGGACAAAACTGTCAAATCTCTTCAAGAGGGACATGCTCAATTAAACAAAGCCTCTGAATAGACCAACAAAAGACTGAATCAAGTCTTTGAAGAACAACACCACAGAAAAAGGGACAGTGATTGTCTAGATCAAGAAATAAACAAACTATTTAATGTCTACCATAACATGAAACCCCAACCACAATGCCATTTTATGGATAATCCATACCAACAAGAGGAAATCAAACCAGATTCCATAATGTTGAATAAGGCAATATCTCAATCGGCATACCAGGATGGAGACAATATGTCTTATTCTGAGAAGGAAGCCTTAAAACAGCTCCCAGAGGCCTCAAGATGGCCCAAATTCTCTCGAACAGGAGAATATGATCATATGGAGCTCATTGATTATATTGATGGACTCTTCATTGATGTACCAAGCATACCAGACTACTGTATTACTGCTAGAGTTAATACAGAATTCAAAGGACATGCTAGTATTTGGTACACAGAGATGAAAGAAATCCCTGGCAGAAGGAACTGGCCATGGTGGAAGAGTAAAATAATGCAAAAAGTAAAGCAATGGTACTTGGATATGGCGGAAGACCATGTCATTTTAAAATGACAAGTACTCTGTGGACAAAGATCCACATGAGTGGTGTCTTGGGCAGCTTAAAATACTTAAAGCCATTGACCCTCAAATGAATATCCAGATGAGGAATCATAAACTCCTGACACAACTGCCAGGAGAACTAGAGCATTCAGTTAAATGCAGATGCAACTATAATTTCACTCTGGATGACATTGCAGATACCTTACAATATATAAGGAAAAGAACAAATATAGGTAAATACTCCCCATATAAAAGTAGTGGTTTCAGAGAGAAACAACCTTTTAGGGTGGAGTTTAAAGAAAAACCCAGAGAAAGAGTGGAATAAGTGACTAAGACAAAGAATCCTTGTCACAATTGTGGCTCAACAGACCAGTATGCCAATAACTGTTCAACAGCAAATAAGAAAGTCTTCCATTGAGAAAGCTCCAGAGGAGGAGTCCCCCATAGAGGATTCTGAATCAGACTCTATGGGTGATGCCATCAGAGAACAATCTTATGAAGAACAAGACCCAAGAGAAGAATTTCTAGTGGAGTATCAAGAGGAAACACAACTAGAAATTCAGGACATACAGTTAGAAACATGCATGCCACAGGACACTGCAAACAATAACTTGTGCAAACACACACAGGATGCACAAAAATTCCTAGTTGCACCAACAAAAGGAATGGCATACATACATGGGACAGCCAGAAAGATGACTGTTTGCATAGACAATGCTCAACATGCATTGATCATTGACAGTGGAGCACACTTCTCAATAGTGGCCAGAAATTATCTGGATCACCACTTCCCAAATTGGGAAAAACAGCTCTTGCCAACCAAGGCAAAAAGATTCAAAAGTGCATCAGGGAAGATGACTTCCATTGGGACAATTATCAAAGAGATAATAATACCTCATAGAAAAGTTAATATCAGACTCAACCCAGAGTTTTTTGTGCTTGAAGATGCCCACATCCAAGGGCTTTTACTGGTAACAGATTACCAGAGGATTTATGGCATTGACATTTACAATAGTAAAAACAGGCACATTACCATTGGTACAAACAAGGAAAAGAAATTTTCACTTGAAATATACCATGTATCTATCCATGACCCTCTATAATAATTACTAAGTGAATTCAGAGAAGGCCAATTCAGAACTACCCTCACCAATAAACAGAGACTTAGTTTACTTGAGATGCTGAGGAAAAATATACCAGCATTTGCCATTGGTGAAGAACCATTAGGAAAAATCAGAGGCCTTGATATAGAATTAGATCTGGATGTCAAAGTACCCTATCCACCCATGCTGAGAAGACCTCCATACCCAGCAAGTCTGGAAACTAGAAAAGAGATTGAGAAACACATCATTGAGCTCCTAGAAATGGATGTCATCAGGAAGATAGGACACAATGAGATAGTGGAAATAATCACTCTTTTTCTGATCACCTGGCATGATGGCAAATCTAGGTTGTGTGAGGATTTCAGAGCTCTGAATAACTACACAAAATCTGACAGGTACCCTATATCAAGGATACCTCATGCCCTAGACAAACTGGCAAAAGCCAAATAAATAACCAAGATGGATTGAATGGAAGGCTTTCACCAGAATGGAGTTAAACCAAACTCCATGAAACTGCTCAGAATCATATGCCATATTGGCATATATGAGTACACCAGGATACCATTTGGCATCAAAAATGCACCAGCCCACTTCCAAAGGATGATGGAAACAATATTTCAAGAAGAAATATTGGAAGGCTGGATGGTAGTATATATTGATGACATCCTTATATACTCAGAGACATTTCAAGGCCATGTGCAGTACATAGACAGAGTACTAAGTAAGTGCACACCCATTAATCTGAAAATTTCACATAAAAAGTGAAATTTTGGCCAATAAGAATTACTGGCACTGGGACACAAAATCTCAGGCCTTAGTCTGGCCATAGACCAGAACAAAGTAGAAGCAATAATGCTAAAACCAGTACCAAAGAACATCAAAGAAATGAAATTTTTCCTTGGGTTTACTAGCTACTACAGAAACCACATCAGAAATTTTACCCACATAACTAGTAGTCTGTACAAGTTATGTTCAAAAGATGTAGTTTTTAAAATTACCAAGGAAAGGAGGGATGTATATGAGAGGATCAAACATGAACTCACAAATGCACCTGTGCTCATCTTACCTGACTTTGAACTACCATTAAAGTTATACATAGATTCAGCATGTAGCCAAGGCTTAGGGTCAGCCCTTCACCAGAGACAAATTGTAGATGGTGAACCAAGAGAGGGTGTGATGTGCTACATCTTTAGGCAACTTAAAGAGCCAGAATCCAGGTATGGGGCCACTCAGACTGAATATCTATTCTTAGTCTGGGCTCTAGAGAAACTCCACTATTATTTGAAGGGTGCAGTCTTTGAAGTCTACACAGACTGCACAGCCTTGAAGTCTTTACTGAACATGAAGACTACCAATAGACACATTCTGAGATGGTAAATAGCCATCCAAGATTACAGAGGTAATATTACCATCATATACAAAGAAGGCAAAAGCCACACCAATGCAGATGGCCTCAGCAGATGTCCACTGGATAATGTCAAAAGCAATCCAGCTTATGACCCTGAAGTAGCAGCTAAGATACCCATCCATTTCATGGAAATAGATAGGAGGAAAAACTTCAGACTTTCTGAATGGGCACCAGGAAATGGTACCCCAGTCAGTGGAGACACTGGATCAGAAGGAATAAAAACTCCAATATTTAGAATAAGCTCCTCAGAACTGCATAATGAGTTCTTCAATGAAGTGATGAAGACATATTGTAAACACAAACAGTGTGGCATGTTGTTGCAACTCCTTCAAAAGAAATATAGGAGCCCAGAACTGGAATCCCAGTTAAGGGAACCCTGGTTGAGGTACTATAAGGACAGCAAGTTTTTACTTATAGATGGCCTGCTCTACCATATAGAGAAGCACACAAGTGCCCTCATAGTAGTAGACAGAGACCATATATTCCTGATCCTGCAGGAATTCCATTACTGCCCCTATATGGGACGCATGAGTGAATAAAGGACCAAGGAAAGGGTAGCAAGCCCAGCTGGGTGGCTCAAATGGGAACAAGAATTGAGTGAATATATCAACACTTGTGAAAGATGCCAGAAGGCAAACAGAAAACATGGCAAAAAGTATGGGCTACTTTGAAACATAGAAGAACCCCAACACCCATGGGAAACCATGAACATGGACTGGGTTACAGGACTTGTCCCAGGAGGAAAAGAAAGCTTCAATGCTTTCCTAATCATAGTTAATAGGTTCAGCAAGAGTGTGAGATTCCTACCATGTCACAAGGAGGACACAGCAATGTATACTGCTTTGTTATTTTGGAATAATATTATATCCACCTGTGGAGTCCCTAAAATTATCATGAGTGATAGGGACCCAAAATTTACATCAGAATTTTGAACCAACTTGTATGACATGCTAGGTACAAAGCTTGAATTTTCTACAGCTTACCATCCACAAACAGATGGCCTAGCTGAAAGGGTGATCCAAACCATGGAGGATATCCTTAGAAGGTTCTGTGCATATGGCATGGAATACAAGGACCATGAAGGATATAACCATGACTGGGTTACCCTTCTACCAGCAGTCCAACTGGCTTATAACACTAGTCAGCATTCTACCACAGGGAAATCACCTTCACTGGTAGAAAAAGGGTGGAACCCCCTATTGCCTGTGGATCACTTGAAGAGGAATCTTCTGACCATCCACCCCACAGCCCAGGACTTCCATGATATGTGGAAGAAGGCTTGTGACACAGCTTTCAAATGCATAGCTGAGGCTAAAGAATACAACAAACAGAGTTGGGACAAATAACACATGGAACCTGACTTTAAAGAAGGGGACCAAGTGCTAGTGTCTACAATTAACTTCAACAATCTTAAGGGACCAAAGAAAATGAGAGACTTATTTTTAGGGCCCTTCACTATCATTAAGCTGATAGGGAAGAATACAGTGGAAGTCAAACTCACAGAGGAATTTTCTATGAAACACCCAGTATTCCCAGTAAGTTTGGTCAAGCCATACTTCCAGACAGAGGAGGACAAGTTCCCCTCATGAAAAAAAAAACCCACTCCACCAGAAATAGTGGAGGTGGAAGACTCTACTGGCCCTGTGAAGAGAATCATAAAGGCCAGGAAGATCAGACTGAATGGTAGAGACCAAAGGCAATACTTGGTCAGATTTGAAAACCAAACAGCAGATAAAGACAAATGGTTGGCAGAAGATGCCATACCAGATGGGAACCTTCATCTAAGGATATTCAGGGCCTCTAGGAAGACTGAACAGTCTAATCAATGATGAGCCTTTTTTAGAGGGAGGGTATGTCAGCCTGTGACTCAAAACCAGAGAACAAGCATGACAGCCAAATACCATAAACCAATGGTAGAGCCAAGATTCCACCAAAGGATAGAACTGGGTGAAACCAGCTCAAAAAAAGTATCAAAATGAAGAGGAGACTCACCTCTTTCCAAATATATAAGTCCCATAATCATAGGACAAATAATAACAAAGTTATTCCTGCTCAAAGTTGCTGCTGAGCATAAAACTTCCTTTTCACCTCTCATCTGAATTCCAGAGGAAGAGGCTTAACCCCATAAAATGGGTATTCAAAATGAACCTCTAAATCAGGTCTATCTAATGGTACTAGCCAGATAGAGCTAGCACCAGAATTACAGAGGTTATGACCAAAATAAGGTCAAATAAGGGTGAATAAAATATTCACCTCTCATCTAACTTCTATGGTTTTAGTGTGAGATACCTAAAGTGGGGTTTTTTTGGAATGAGCACAGTTGGGGTTATCTGATGGTGCCATAAATTTCCCCATATCCCATATAGGACAAAAGCTATGGGGAAAACAAGCTTCATACAGATTTTGAGTAAATCATACATATGTACAAAAAATCTTGTACATGGCATAGCTTTGCCATATTTAATGATAGCCATATCAAATGAGGTACCACTGTGTAGACAAAATTGGGGGTTACACAATGAACCAACCTTGAGCTTGATATCTCAAAAACCGACAAAGTTATGGCAGTTTTAAGCTCAAAATCCCACAGCTAGACCAATACAGTCTTACTGTGGGATAATCTCCCATAGGTATGATTATGAGGTGTCAAATAGACAGAGAAGCATGTTTATACTTCAATACCTCATAGTTCATTCAATACTGGGGTCCTATAAAGGTTCTGTACAGCATTCTATGCATCATACATGTCAGAAGAGGGCTATGTGGTCTCCAGTTGGAAATGTTCACCCTGTATTGGTGAAAACTGCCCAGATGTGGTTTCAAAACCACAACTGAGCCTAATAAAGTTTATATAGGCCTTGGGGAAACCACAATCCAGTACTTGGAAGTGAAAAATCTTCACTCCCTCTACGTGGGAAAGTTTAAAAGCCTTTTTCACCCAATTTTAGGATAAAAAGGGACCTTTTCTCCACCAGAAAAGGTATCCTCATCCTGATCTTGAATTCCTACATAGTAAAACTGTCAAAAATATCTATACTCTTGGAAAATAATCATGCATAAATATAATTTCAGCTATTGTAGTCTTTAATACTGTAATCCGACAGGTAAAGCTGCACCCAGGGCTTCCAGCAGTGCTCACCACCACTATTACTCAATATTAAAGCCCTTAATACTCTTTATTAAACCTTTATAATCATCAATGCACCTTTTTTTACTATTTTTAATTGTGTCACAGTCACAGTTGAAGCTTGTAAATAGTTATTAATAAGCTTCATCATATACTCAGCCTGACACTGTGAGCCTGTGAGATATGTATGACATACCAATATGGACACAAATAGCTTTATACACAGCTTATTTAGTGTTTAACATGCATATCAATTGATTTTAAAACAAAAAATAAGTATAACTTTATTTTGGATAATCAAAGCTATAATTATTATGTCATTTTTGGATTCTACACCAAAAATAACCTAGGGTAGACTCATAGGGTTTTATACCCAAAAATGGCTATTTCTTGTGTTATTAGAAGATTTAAGAATCTCACAGTACTATTGTAACATTTTTTTTAAAAAAAAAAATTATCCTTAAATAATCTTAAATTTAAAGTTACATAAGGTTTATGCAAACTTACCAAGATTTCAGTTAAAATTAAGGTGTTGTGTATATTTACTGAATTGGCTAAGGATTTTACATACAGAATGTAAATCCTTTTTGAGCTCAATTTAAAAGGGTTTAAGGCCATAGTATGCCTTTAAATAAATAAAAGGGCACAATCCATGCAAAAAGGTGGGATAAAGGAAAAAGACCAAATAAAGCTGGGTTACCCAGATTTTTGGATCTGCAAGGATTCAATTAAGGTTTTCCACCTGTATTGGATTATTTTCAACCTTATTCAAGATTTAAGATTAGACTTTGTTCCAACCTTAAAGTTTAAACTGGTTTTATCCCAATTTGGACAGGAATTTTAAGCTGCCAAAGGGCAAATCCCAATATGCAAGCTTGAAATTAAGGTTTTAAGAAATTTCAAAGCTTAATTAAGCTTAAAAATCTTAAATAAGCTTAAAACTTCAAATTAATAAGCTTCAAAATCTTATCAAAAGTTAAGGTTTGGTTTGTATTTCCGTTTTATGTGGAAAAATAGCAATAGCTTCAAAAATTCATTAAAAATCCAATTCTCAATGGATTTGCTTGAAACTTTGACACAGCTTACAAATCGATTTTATCTGTGTATATATTAAATTTCAAATATCTTTCTGAAACATGTTTAGTGGTTAATCAGCCTTGAAATTAGCCTTTTTAGTTATTCTTGAAAGAAATTAAGTTTTCTTTAAAAATTAATTAAAAATATAGTTTGAGAGATTTTCACTTGAAACTTTTTTTTAACTTTTCATGTGATGAACTTCAATATAAATAAACTTATTTTATATTTGAAATTGAAATAATTAATCCAAAAGAGGATTAAAGCTACTTGGAGTTAAGAATAACACTTGTAACTTTAAATTGGAATCAAACCTAAGTTACCTTAAGTTAAGAACCTTATTTTTAAGGGTGGTTTTCCAGTTTTTGAGCTGATCACGCCCTCTATATCCATTATGAATTATGAGAAGGTCTCTGAAGGCATAAAAGAAGCTTTTTCATCACTGTTTTTTTCAATAATCATTCAATCCAATTATATTAGACATTTAAACAGGTAAGATTTTATTATATATAAAATATTATTATTAAATTATTTCTTAATTATTTTATTCTTTATAAATCTTAAATTAAAGAATTTAAATCATAGAAATTAGGTTGTTTTTTTAATCACCAATAATATATTTTATTTTATAAAATTATTATCTTAAAATATCTTTTAAAATCCACAAATTCCTCTTAAAAACTCTTTAATCATATTTCTTATCATGAAAAGTTGTTTTATCTTTTAAAATATCGATTTTAGGCATTTTTTTAACTTATAATCATTATTCAATATAATAACTGTTGTTGTTTGACTTGTTGCATTAAATAAATATTATAAGTAGGTTTTCTCTAAAGATTCTATATCTTTTATCCATAATTAGTTTTTTTTATAGAATTTTTCTATAATAATTATCTCTGAGCAGTGTGTTTGATATTTTATTTTATAAATAATATTCATATTATTTATGAGTGGATAAACATTAATATTTTCCGCATATAATTGTCTCATTAAGAGCTTTTATATTTCTTATTATTATAAATTTCAGTGACTTATAATAATAATAGAATAATGTAGATTTATTATAATTATTAAGATTTTTATTATCATATTATTTAATAATAATTAATCATATTTTTTATATATATAATTATTTTTAATAATTATATAAATTTGTGGTCATAATATTTCATTATATTATATTTTCTACTGAGGAAAGTAATAGTACTCTTGATATTTGCTACTATTATCAAGAGTTTCATAGACAAACCTTACAAGTACTAAGACTTTGTGTTGATAAAAACAAAGTGGCTTTGGTCTTATGGAAACAAATTCTCCAGAACAAGAAGGAAATGATGTGTTTCTTAGGGCTTTTTAGTTATTACAGGCAACATCTTAATGATTTTGCAATCCATGCCAGATCAATATAAAGAATTTGTGAGAAACAAAATGTCTTTGAAGTGAAACAAGAAAGGATTAATGAATATGAAAAGATAAAGTATTCCCCAACCAATGAACCATTATTATTGATGCCAGACTGTAAACTTACTTTCAATTTGTATATTGATGCATGTGGTGAAGATTTTGGTTCAGCTCTTCATAAAGTCCAAATTGTCAATTACAATCCTTATGAAGGTCCAGTGTGTTTTATCTCAAGACAAACAAAGCCTACAGAGGCTAGGTATGGAGAAAGGCAAATGGAGTGCATTTTCCTTCTATGGGCTCTATAAATGTTTTATTATTATCTTGAGTGTAGTGTTTTTGAGGTGATTACTGATTTTAATGCCATGAAATCCTATCTTAACTTGAAAGTTCCAAACAGACACATGTTAAGGTGGCAGATTGCTATACAGGAGTATAGAGGCAATATGACCAAAGTACATAAAGCTAGAAGAATTAATAATAGTTCCTATGGCTTAAGTATATGGGCATTTCCCAATTCACCTGATACCCCTGCCTATGTTCCTGAAAATTCAGAACCACAGATTCCTATTGAAGGAATTAACATCACAGATGTAGGAACAGCATTTTTTGAGAAAATTAGATAAAGATACAAGCAAGATAATAATTTTCATATTATTACTTGTCTACTTGAAAATGATTGCAAAAATGCAGCTTTTTCTAATTATTTAGATGATATATGGAGAATATCATATGAGAATGGAAGATTCCATTTATTTGATTGTATCTTATATCACAGGTCTAAAAAAACATGTGTACTGGTTGTATTTAGTAGACTGTTGATTAACACAATATTACTGGAGGACCATGACAAAATTTATTCTGGAAATCTTTCTGAGGACAGAAAAATGGAAAGAATTAAGACATTTTCTTTGTGGTCATCTTGGAGAAAAGATGTCATTAATTACTGTGATAGTTGTGACAGATGTCAAAAGGCCAATAAATCTATTGGTAACAAATTTGGTTTAATAATTCATATCCAAGAACAATATACCTCATGGGAAGATGTTCATGTCAATTTGGTGACTACCTTACCACCTGGTGGTGAGAAACATTAAAATGTATGTTTTGTGATTATGGAAAGATATAGCAAGAATCCAATATTTTTACCATGTCACAAAGATGACACAGCTGTGGATACAGCCCTTTTTATTTAGAATAGAGCTATATCTCATACTGGTCTCCTTGAAAATATCTTTAGTAATAGAGACCCAAAATTTACATCAGCCATATGGAAACATCTACATAATCCTTTGGATACAAAACTATTATTCTCAACATATTACCATCCACAAAATGATGGATTAGAAGAAAGAATTATTCTGACCCTCTTACTCTATTTTTTTGCCTTAATTATTTAAAATTTATCACATTAGATCATGAATTATGAGTGTTAATTTTCATTTCATTAATGTAAAAAAATATCCTCAAAAAATCAATAGATAGGCTTAAATTTTCAAAAAACTAAGATATCATGTGAATAAATAGAATTCTGTATTTTTTGAATAGGAATTGAGCTTTAGTTCTGAGTTTTTTTGAATATTAAAATCTTTATTGTTTCTTAACAGAAGAAATATTTGAATATATTGAATTATCATGATAAAAATTATTTGTGTGAAATGAAGTTTCTTTTCCAAATACTCTCTCATAATGTGAGGATTTCATTTACTATAGCTTCAGCTCAAGTTAAATCCCCATTCAAGACTTCACATCAAATAAATCTATTTTTTAATTCAGATTTTTTCAAAACATTTATCCTTAATTTTTTTCTGGATTCTTTTATACTCCTTATACTACTTTTTGGAAAATGAATTCTTGAAACATAATCTACATTCCATTGTAAAACGCTCCCAAATCAAATTTTGAATTGTAGAAAGAGCCAAAACATTCTGAATCAATAATATTTATTTTTTATCAATACTCTCCAGATGGACTGTTTTTATATTAGGGTTCTCATCAATAAACTAAGGAGGCTTCTAAGACAATGAAAGGCTGAGGATGTAGAGAAACAAGCCTTTCATCAAAATTTCCCATGAAAACTATATCTTCAAAATAGTTTTTTGGAATTAGATAGATAATTATGTATTTAATTAATATCACATGTAAAATGAAGATATTTTAGATCTGATTCTTCAGTTATTTAAGTTTCCTATTGGAAATTTCATTCGATGCTTTGTTCATCTTTTTCTCTATTGTACTTCAATATAGGCCAAATGAGGATAATATATTTAAATTACATATTAATAAATTATGATGCTTCAGATTATTAAATAATAGGTAGATGATTGATCCATTTAATCTTCAGAAAATAATTCTACTGAGGGGAGGGTTTGCAAGTAACTTCCCATTCAAGATTCCTTTGACAATTGGTAAAATGCTGCTTAAAAATCTTAATTTGTTTATTTGTAAAACTAGCATAATGATTACAGAAATCTTCCATTTTATTTTTAAAGTACCTTTTAGATTATTTTGGCTTGAATTGTTTTTTTATTTGGGCCTTGGGATTCATAGATCTGTCCTTATGCTATACAGGCCAGCTTTCAGAGATTCCTAAAATTATGTAAGACTTACATTCTTCAGGATCAAGGTTTTCCTTTGTGAAAGAACAAATTTCAAATTAATTAATTGAATTCTTCACAATATCCTTGTAGAAACTCCTTTGTTGGTGGGATGAGTAATTAAGCATTACCTTGAGGGTAAGTCACAGGTAAAAAAAAATAATTTTTGAATTATACTTTAACCAAGGGTGCTAAGGTCTATTAGCTTCCCCTATGAATTTACTAAAATATCCTCTTGATGAGATAACCAAATGAGAATTTATCATTATTGAAAATTCAACTATTGAATACTATGCAGAAGTCTCTATCAGTGTATCCCTCAAAGAAGATCACTCATTGATAAGGGTAGGATTAAATTATTTAGAGAATGTAAGTTTAAGATTTATGGATAATATTATCTGGGATATAACTTTGATTGTGGCTTTTTTGATATCAAAATAAAATAGTTTCACTAATAAAATGATTTTTCTCAAGTAATTCATAAGTTATATGGGATTTTGAATAGATTCATAAGAGTAAGTTTCCTATTGTATGTAATTTAATTCTGTTATAAGGATAATTTAGAGCTAATGTAAGGCTCTAATGTAGCTTGTATATGTAAATACAAGGGTGATATAATAGTATAGGGATTAGTATAGATCTGAAAATCTATTTCTGTAAGTGTGTTGATTTATGGATAAGGATAATATACTAATACAAGGAAATCTCTGTTCTATAATAAATGATAATAAGGGATTTTGATAAGATAACTTTTGATGATATCTTCAGTAACTAAATGAACAATAATATTACTATAAGACTATTTAATCAATTTTAATCTCTTTCATTGATGTTATAGTTATATTTGTTTGATAATAAATAAGATAAGACTTTCTTATTACACCAAGATTTACTGCTTATCTTTTCAATACAATACTGGATTATCCTACTAGAGAAGGTATGTGTGAGCCTTAGAGGTAATTTCATATACCCAAAAGACCACAAATACAAAAATAACATATTAATATAAATAAAATAAATTTATTTATATTATTAAAATAAAAATCAAAATATAAATATAAAATTATATTGAAAATAAAAAAATTGATTACAATTTAAAAATAAAAATACATTAAATTTTGTAAGTATAAAATTACATTTATACTTGAAAAAATTAAGTAAAAATGAAATTTTAACAAAATTGTGAAAAAATAAATAAATTTGGAAAAAATTTAGATAAAAATTATTATAACTTTTTATTCAATAAATAAACACATAAAAATTATTTCACCATTGGATTCCTCATAAAAAATCAGGTGGGGTCACCTCTGAGTGAAATTCTTGTAACTCAACTCTAAATAAGCTTAAATTAAGTTTTTAGTATTTTCAATACAAAAGTTGAAAATCCTCAAAACCTTAATTTAATTCACACCACATGTGGTGTTAACCATCAATTTTTGTGTAAAAATTGAGGTGTTGTGTTTAGTTTAGAAGTTATGAGGAATTGAAGTATTTTCAATTGAATTCAATTGAAATGTCAAAATGTGCGTGTGTATTACATAAGTGAACTTTGATTTACATATGAGGTGTCAATTATTACTGTATTTTACTGTACAATTGAATTGAATTACATATGTAAATTATAATTATAATACATGATGAGGAATTAAAGGAAAAATAAATTGGAAAGATTAAATTTGGGGGGGAAAAGGAACTCCAGCTCTAAGGGGGAGGTAGACCCCCAAAATCCTTGCTGACAGGTGTGGGATGTCAAAATTCACGCAAAAGTTCATCACTTTTGGCCTGTAATTGAGTTACAGGGTCTGTGGACTCAATTGATGATGAGGTTTTGATACCAACTGGGGTAGTTTTAGCTGTTGCCAAGAGGGTAAAACTACCCTTAAGATAAAACAATCATAGTAAAAACAGTTTTAACTGTTTTCTACGTCTCTTACACACATTCTGACGTGTTTTGAAGGCTCTAGACCAGGTATTACTATAGTAATGGCTGATTTAAGGGTCTAAAATGGCTAAAAATGGCTAAAACGGCTTAAACCAGCCCTTTTTGGTCTAAATCAGGGTTCAATGATACTATAATTGGCTTTTCTGTTGTCAGCCTGTTTTTCACGACTGACAAGAGTAAAATTTACTTTAGGAGTAAGAAAATTGATGGCTATAAAAGAATGTCTTCTTTGCCCCACTTTTCTCTTCATGTTAGAATCTTTTCCTTTTATAATTAGTTTAAACATTGTTGAACCAATCAATAAGAGATTCCAACCACCTTTATTAAATCATTTTAAACCTTTTAACCACGTGAAAAATCATTATAATCATTGTTTGTTACTCTTATAATCATTTTTATGCCTGAACCACCCCAAAAGTGAATTAAAGCATCTTTCATCACTGTAAACTTTGTCACTTTGTTTCCAAATTCACTCTGGTCACTTTTGGGCGTGTTTTCTCTTTCATATTTTTTTTAAAGACTTTTTTCTTTAATTAATTGCTTGCAGTTCTTTGCTCAATTAATTACAATTGAAATTGCTCTTGAAGAAATTTCTTTTGTAGCCTTAAAATATCTCTTGTAAAGTATTTTTTGGATAAATTTTTATTGTTGGGAAAACAATAAATTTTTATAATAATATTGTTTTATACTGATAAAGTTATAAACCATAAAATTGGCGTGTTTTCTCTTAAAAATGATATTTCATACCATTTTTAATTGATTTTTACCTTATACAAATTTTGAGGACAGGAAAAGTACTTGATTTTTAATCAAAGTTTCATATCCACACCTTACAGTATGGATTTGTCCTAAAAAGTTATTCCTTAACCAGAATCATGGGAAAAACATTCAACACAAGGACCTGTATTTTTACCTTTTGGGAACTCATTATAGCCTTCCAGAATCAAGGGATTTGTAATTTCCCCAATTTTGTGTTATCTTATCTGGTAAGTTATTTTTGTTGTGGTGTTTTCTGACGAATCAGGTTGAGCCATCACATAAACTAATCTCTCTGACCAATCAGATTGAGACATAATTTCAATTGATTATTCTGAGTATTTTCTTTGAATGAATTCTAATTCTGACCAATAAAGTTCTGGTTTGGTGTCTTTGAATTCAAAATTGAATTATTCATTATGAGGTGCTATGGGATTATATTCAGTTTATTGATTTATTTTAAGTAGTAGATATTTTATATTACTATCTACCAGGAATGGTCCTAATTACTTAAGAATAATTTTCTTGGTATGGGTACTTATGGGATTATAAATTAAGGCTAAGGGGAAGTATTAATTGATAGTTTTAAATTGAATAATTGAAAATGAATATCCATATTGTAAATAGCTGCTATAATTATAGGCTTAAGAATAGTTTGGTGGGAAATAATTTTATATTTCCATTTTCAATATACATGACATCTTGGTCAATTTCAGTCATATGACTTTGAGCCAATATATGACTTTAGGTCAAATTCAATGTAAATCTCAATGGTTGGAGTAGTTCATACTCCTAAATTTGAGGAAAATATTATAAAGTAAGTATTGAGTATATATATATATATTATTATTATTCTTTTATTGATTCTTCTTTATCTATATACATCTATCATTTTATCCAATTCATCATTTTGCATTATCTTCATTATGTTACCAAATTTTACATGAACCTTGTCCCAAATATATGAAATTCCACAGCATTAGTTTTTTTTCTACCCCATTTAGTTAAATAATTTTAATAAACCTAAAAGTAATTCTTGTATATTTCATAATTTAAAATCCATGAATTGGAATTCTATTTGTGTTTTACAGTGATTCCTTGTCTCCAACCATAAAGGCTTGCATTCAAGAACATTAAGCTAAATTTGAAGCTACTTTTTGATAATTTTGCAATTGCCTGTGGAGCAGAATAATAAATGCAAATTATCTTTTGTTTTTCTCATTCAATCTTGTTTTCCTTCTTTATTGTTTAACATAAATTACCTGCTGTGTATACAGCCAAAATGTGCAGTTTCTAATAGCAATAGGATAACCTTTTTGTCACAACAATGTATAATACCCCTTGGAAATTTATATGGCATAGCAATTCCATATCTCTTTTATGGCAATTTGGCCATATCCATCACTCTTGGCCAAATTGGCCACTTTCACTTTTATGGCCCTTTATGGCCATTTTATCATCTGGTGCCAACTTGTCTCCTTCACCATCATCATGGTTCTCATGGCCTTTCTCTGCCTTTGGGAACTTTTGGGAACTTCCAACTAAATAGTAGAAATACAGTCCAAAAGTCTGTATCATGCTTTTTGAGCTTTGAATACAGTTTTGCACAGTTTTCTCACTTTCGAGCACTTTGTGCATTTAGAAATTTTATTCCATATTTCCTTTTAGGATGAGAAATATGCCTAAATGGCCATATCAGGCAATTTGGGGCTTAAATTCAAGATTTATACATTTTGCACACTTTGTGTAAATACAGTTTTAAAGCCTTTTAGGTTTGTTTTGGCCAAAAACACAAAAACTGTTCATAAAAAATCTCTGCAAGTCCTTAAACCACCTAAGCTCCATTTTGTTCTTTTATCCTCTTGACATTCATTCAAAACCCCTTTTGCCACTTTTCATCTTCAACAAACAAAAATTACATAAATGGTGTTATACACCATTATGTACCTTTTTCACCAAAAATCCAATGGAGCCAATATCAGAAGTTTATTTCAACATCCCATAACTTCAAGGCATTAAATCATCCAGAGTATTCCTCAAGGCTCAAGTGCAAGTGTTATTCTCAAATACCAATTACACCATCAAGAAGTCATTGGTTATTTTCAATTATGAAGTATTCCTCCAAGGAAATACTGGCAGTTCATTCTCAAGGGATATTCAATAGGTAACTCCAAAACAACTGTAAAGTTTCAATGCTCCATCAATCCTCCTTGGAAACCACATTCATTTCCATACAGTCTTGTTTCATACAGACCTGTATTTCAACCATACACCCTGGGAAGATCATTAAACTCAGTTTATTTCCCAATTGGGCAAGGTATAGAATTCATAAATCAAGCAATACAGATTCAGGGATATAATACAGACCATCTGTCAGCCTGAAGGAGTCAAGCTCTCAACCAATCATATATACCAGCCTCTATTTCAACCCTGGGGGGGCTTTAACACAGTGAATTGATATAATTTGATTTATTTCTATCTTTCTTTTCTTTTATCTTGATAGTGAATGAAAATATTCTTAAGTCAGCCATTTGCACCTTTCTTTCATTGCCTTTCAGTGGATATTTGGTGTTCATATCCTTACTAATTCCATTGTTGATTCTGGAAGGTTGAAACAAGAATTAAAAATATACTTTTTTGGTTCTTTGGCCATTTGGCTTCCTTTTCTCTTATTGCATCTCATCTTGTACTTGCATATCTTCTTAGAGAAATTTATTATTCTCTTATTTCATCCTCTTCAATCTTTGGAGTCTTCCAAGTGAGTTCCCTGATTACTGAGTGAAAGGCCACTCTTGTTTTCCCAAGAGCCCCTGGGACATCATATCAATTAACTCATAATTTATTTTCATTCTGTTTATTCTTTCTTTCTTTTTTAATCATTAATTTTATCAAAATTATGCATCTTTAATGCTTATGAACCTCATGATTTATCATCACCTCTAAATTTTCTCTCATGAATTCTTCATTCTTGAAAATTGAAAGCTGGCCAATTTTTATTTTAATTTTCTCCTTCAAATTCTTTAATCAAATAATCAAATTAATTGAATTTATAATTCAAGTCTTAATCTTTGTTTGATTTTCAAATTGATCAAAATTCATTAAGACACATTCTTCAAATCAACATTCATTTTCATTCATTTTTAAAGAGTTTTTGATTCTTCAGGGAGAATTCACTTTATTTTATTTTATTTGATTGATTCATTTGAAATAAAATTGATATTGACTTCAAGAAAGCTGATTTACCTGAAGATTTATTTATCCTGCTGATTTTCACATAAATTGATTTTTACTCAATAATTCATTTGATTGATTGATTTTTCTGCAAAATCTTGATTTATTTGAAATATCAACTTATTGACTAAAAGATTTCATCAGTAATTTGATTGAGTGATTTACCTGAACTTCTCATTTTAATTTATTTATTTTCCTCAAAGTTCATTTATTCATTGATTTACCTGAACAAATTATTTATTTTTGATGTTTCCTTCAAGATATTTATTTTTTAATTGCCTCAAGTCCTCATGCTCATTGATTATTCTTCAGGTTTTATTTAAATTCCATTTTCAATATGCCTTTCCAACACTCACTTCCTGCCAGACAGACCAGATCTCAGGCCAGTTCTCAAGCTGTCCTCACTTCAACACCAAGAGCACCTCTTCATGGGACCCCCACAGTTCCTCAACTGAGGGCCCATTTGCAAAGAGGACCAGTCATGGAAGGAAGGAAGGAAGAGAACCTAGCAGATAAAGCTCATTCTCAGGGATATTTGGTTCTTTTACAGGTACTTCAAGGACCACTACCAAAGGTATTGGTCAAGATGATGCAGAGGAGGAGGAGAATTCTGTGGAAGAGGGAGAGTCTGACATTACTGAGGCCGCTCCTACTCCTGTGGGGGACTCTCAAGGTACTGGGGGAACAACTCTATCCAAGTCTAATAAGCCTGTCTCTCATCAGTATAAACCATTTTTATTGGTCATTATGCAACAAATGACCCATATTATGGCCAATCTTCAAGAAGCTTCATCCTCTGAAGCTTCAAGATCACCAGCCTTCAAGCCTCGATCTATGAAGACACCAGACTGCTTTGATGAGACTCAACCCTTCAAAGTGAAAAGTTTCATTCAGTCCTGCCAGCTCGTCTTTCATAATGATTGGGAAAATTTCTCTGAAGACAGGAAGAAAGTTCTTTATTCCACTTCATTTCTCATTGGCAGGGCTGAGAAATAGATTGAGCCTTCTCTTTCCAATCTCACCAATCAATATCCAGCATACCTTCTCAATAATTGATAATTATTTGAATCTAAACTCTTTACTTTATTTGGAGACCCAAATGGAGTCAGAAAAGCTGAAGAAGAGTTGGGTATTTTAAGAATGAAAGAAGATGGACATTTATTGCTATACATTTCTTATTTTAGAAGTTTGCCTTCAAGAATTTGAGATTGGGGTGAAAGAGCTCTTATTAATCATTTCAGGAAGGGAATGACCTCCAGGGTTCTGGATCAATTATCCTCCCATCTTTCAATAATTTATTCTCTTCAAGACCTAATGGAAGTTACCCTGGATCTTGATACCAAGTACCATGAGAGGGAGAAGGAGAAGAATTATGTTCAAGAAAGGAAGACTGAAGCCTCAAAGTCAGATTATTCTTGTTATCAAAATTCTTTAAGTTCAAATCAAAAGAAGAAGAGTTTTCATTTTAAGAAGAGGGATAATCTTCATTCTTCTTTTCTGAATAAGGACTTCAAGCTGATGGGTTCTGAAAAAGAAAGAATAGTTAAGGAGGTCCTGGGTGCCTATTTTGGAGGGAAGCATAGTCTTGATGCTTGTGTCAAAAGGCCTCAAAACCAGCTTGCTCAACCATAAGGCTAATTTCCCAGCCAGGGAAAAGCCTTATTACAGATAATGTTGTGTTCAATTGTCTTCACTTTTTCCCATCCAGAGAACAATTGTGCCTTCTGGATCATGGTGTCAAAAATTCTCTTAAATGATTTGTTTTTTTGTTCTCTTTATGATATGTTTTGCAATATTCTCATTGATTCTGGTGCTACCAATTCATTAATTGCCAAGCAGTTTGTTCACATGTATTCTTTTACCATTTCAGAACTCCCAGAGAAGATTCCTTCTATTATCTTGGACTCTTTGGAGTCCCTTTTTTTATCTGTGACTTACCATAGTGATTATATGGTTAAGCTCCCTTCCTTCCCAAGCTTTTAATGGGACTTTTTATTTATTTCTACTCCCAAGAGAGAAGACCCCATATTGTGCTTTTACTTTCTTGATCACTTTAATCCATCCTTTGATTGGAGGAAAGGGCCAATCACCTTTAATACTAATTATAAGGACTCTAGTTGTTCTTTCATTCACCTCAGTAATGACTTTTCTTCTTCCAAATCATGTGCATCTCTGGTTGGTGATTCTATAACACCATCATTCCCATCTTCTGTCCATATTCCTTCCTTTAATTCCCCAAAGTCATTACTATCATCTAGAAATGAAGTCTTCAAAAAGATTCAAGATGTTGGAGAATCTAATTCTGTATCTTCACTTCAACTCTTCCTTGTTAATGTGGACCTTCCTCCTTCAGCTTATGATTACCCTTTAGAGGAGTTGCAGGATGAAGAGGAAGATCCAGAAGAGATAGAAGCTTTTAGGAAGGTTCTGCCTTCTTCTTATCACCATTATTTGGATTTATTCTCCAAGGTGAAAGCAGATAAACTTCCTCCTAACTGTGCCTGTGATGATCATATTGAGCTGGATGTGTCTCTACCTACAATTGGGGTGATCTACTCTTTATCAAACCAAGAGTCAGATAAATTCAGGGCCTAAATTTCAGAGAATTTAGAGAAAGGTTTCATCTGGACAAGCTTCTCTTCAAAAGGAACACCTGTCCTCTTTGTCAAAAAGAAATATGAAGTCCTCCATTTGTGTGTTGATTACCACAAACTCAATGCTGTTACTAGGAAGGAAAAATATCCTGTTCCTTCTGTTAATCAGCTTCTTTCAGTTTTGAATGGTTCTTCAATATTCTCCAGAATTTATTTCTGTGATGCATATAATCTGCTCAGAATCAAGGAAGGTGATGAAAATTTGATAGCTTTTGAAACTAAATATGGCATTTATGAGTACTTGGTTATTCCATTTGGGCTCACCAATGCTCCTGCATATTTTCAATGATATTTTCTGTCATCTTCTATATGCTTATGTAGCTGTTTAATTGGATTATATTATGGTTTTTTCCAAGTCTGAAGAAGAACATGTCAATAATGTGTCCACTGTTCTTGCCAGACTCAGAGCCAATAATTGTTTTGCTAAGGGATCCAAGTTCCCCTTCCATATCTCAAGGGTGTAATATTTATATTATGTTGTTTCTTCTGAAGGCCTCAATATGGACCAAGAAAAAGTCCAGAAAATTCTAAATTTTCCTCCTCCAAGAAACTTCAAGGCTCTTCAATCATTCTGTGGTTTTGCAAACTTCTAATTCTGTTTCTTCAATAATTATTCACATACTATTGGTTCACTCACAAAGCTACTCAAGAAGAATTCATGTTTACCCCTCAATGAGGAAGATCTTAGACAGTTTCATCAATACAAATAGGCTTTCACCACTGCTCCAATCTCTCTCTATGCACCATTTTAGAGACTGATGCATCAGATTATGCCTTGGGTACTGTACTGAGTCAGGTTTCTGACTCAGGAAAGCATCCCATTGCATTTGATAGCCACAAGCTTCTTTCAGAAGAGATAAATTATGATCTTAATTAAAAAGAGCTTCTTGGGATAGTCTGGGCTCTCAAGAACTGGAGAGCTTTCCTTCTTTTCCTTCCTTCTCATTTTGAAGTTCTCACCCATCACTCTTCACTTCAATATTCAGGTCATCAAATATTCTCACTTGCCATCAAGCCCACTGGGCTGAATTCCTCTCAGAATTTTATTTGAAAGTCACCTACTGCCCTGGCTTCCTGGAATTACTCCCAGATTCTTTGTTACATTGGGACAACGTTTACCCAGGAAGGAGGGAGTATTTCATCAGCAAAAAGCCAATTAATTATCAAAAAATAATTAAGAAAGATGAAATTCAAGCCTAAAAAAAAATAATTAAGAAAGATGAAATTCAAGCCTAAAAACTCTTTGCAGTTGAGGTGGAACAATTTCCAAATTTGATTTAATTAATTTAGAAAGAATTATGGCACAATTCTCAATACAGAATTATCCTTCAAGAGTTGGTTAAAGATAAATCTGTGCAAGATTATTCTCTTGATACCTCTCCCCAACTTCTTCTATTCAAAGATCGGGTGGTGGTCCCAAATTAATCCACAACTCAACTCAGTATACTTTCAAAGCGCCATTACTCTCCTCTAGCTTGCCATCCTAGCCAAGAGAATACTCTCAAACTTGTCAAGCGGGATTTTCACCAGTCTGGAATGACTCAATTTATCAAGGATTATGTCTCATCCTGTCACCAGTTTTCATAAGACAGGAATATTAATCACAAGAAGTTTGGCCTGCTCAAACCTCTTCCAATTCCAAATTGTCCTTGGATTTTTCTTTTGATGGACTTTATCACTAAACTTCCACTTCCCAATTCTTGTCAAAGTGGACAGATTCTCAAAAATGGAAGTATTTATTCCAACAATGTGTTCAATTACTTCATTGTATTTGGCCCATTTATGAATCAAGAATATTTTCTCAAAGCATGGCCTTCCTTCAAGAACTGTCAGAAATAGAGGTTCAATTTATTTTCCTTATGGACAAATTTATGTCAGCAGCTCAGGATTTCAAGATATCTTTCAACTGCTCTTCATCCTGAAACTGATGGAAAGACAGAGGGGTTAAATTAGATACTCAAACAGTACCTTCAGATGTATGTCAGTTATCATCAAGATGATTGGCACAACTGGTTCCCTCTGGCTGAATTTTCTTACAATAACTCTGACCACTCTTCAACAAAAAAACTCCATTTTTCACTGCTTATGGAAGATATCCTCATTTTGACTCAGGTCACATTAGTCAAGACACTCCTTATGGAAAGCTATCAAAAAAAATCCAATAAGTAAAGCAATATGTCAAGAGAAAACTTGAAGGTTCCAAAAACAGGTTTAAGAGTTATTCAGATAAAATTAAAGCAAGTCCACCTGTTTTCAATCCTGGTGACATGGTATGGCTTTTCTCCAAGAACATAAAATCAATAATACCCACCAAAACTGTCAGAAAGATGGTTGGGTCCTTTCCCAATTTTTAAGAAAGTCAGTACTCATTCCTACCATCTCAATGGAAATCTATCCAGCCAGTCTTCCATGTTTCCCTCCTTGAACCAATCAAGACATAAGCAATCCCAAATAGGAATCATTAGCCTCCTCCTCCAGTAATCATTGAAGAATAAGATGAATGGGAAGTCTCTCAAATACTGGATTCCAAGATCAAGAGAGGAAAATTATTTTATTTGGTGGAATGGAAAGTTTTCAGTAAAAACCCAGAAAGATCCACTTCAGAACCAACTGAAAGCCTCAAGAATTTTCATTCTTTGTATCCTGACAAGCCAGGACCCAATTCTTCCAGAGCTTGATTTTTTATAGTGCTTGGTGTGGAGAGGAATTACCAAAAGTGATTCTCACTCCTGGTATGCACCTTTAGAGGTGTTCTACCCTTTTTTTGTAAGCATCACCTTGGCCACTCTGTGAGAACTTTTCAGCTTTCTGGATACAGGAATCTGGCCAAGCTTTCAACATTGATTCCTGTCCTTATGGCTACTTTCACTTTCTCAAATTGAACATGCACTTTTCAATTCAACTTCCTAGTCTTTTCAGTTACAATTCATTCCTTCAGAAAATTTGTTTTCTTTTTATGGAACTGGCAGAGGTGGTTATTATCAAAAGTAAGTTCCTCTCCTGGTGTTCACTTCCCTGAGGGGTCTAAAATCTGTCAAAACATCACCTTGGCCACTCTGTGAGAACCTGGAATCAAATCTTCTTCTCAAATCAATTATCAACTCAAGTGATCAAGATTGGAACCTCCTTGAAATTCAATTCTCTTTATTTCTTTATTTTGTTTTATTTCATTTAATTCTTTATTTTAAAAATTTTCACTTTTTAAGTTTAATTAAATTAATGAACAACCACCTTCAATTTTCAAAATTACATCAATCATGAAGCCAATTTCAAAGGAATATCAAGCACATTCCATGTCATATATCAAATTTTGAATATCACTTTCAATTATTTCTCTTAATCATTCCTCTTGATTCCCTACCTCATAATTTCTCCAATAGCCTTAACAGGCTCTACCTTGTTTTTGTGCTCAGGAGCTCACCATTCAAGATGGGGGGTACTGTCACAACAATGGATAATACCCCTTGGACAATTCTATGGCATATCAATGCCATATCTCTTTTATGGAAATTTGGCAATATCCGTTACTCTTGGCCAAATTTCCCACTTTAACTTTTATTTCTCTTTATGGCCCTTTCATCATCTTGGGCCAACCAGGCTCCTTCACCATTACCATTCCATTCATGGGCTTTCTCTGCCTTTAGGCACTTTTGGGCATTTCCCACTCAATAGGGAAAATACAGCCCAAAAGCCTGTATTACCTGTATTATGCTTTTTAATCTTTAAATAAAGCTTTTCACAATTTCCCCATTTAGCCATTTAATGCCATATTGCCTTTTCAAATGGGAAATATGGCCAAATGGCCTAATAAGGCCATTTGGGGCTTAAATTTAATATTTGCGCTTTTTTGTGCAGTTTGTGCAAATACAGTTTTAAAGCCTTTTAGGCTTTTTTTGGCCAAAACACCAAAACTGTTCATAAAACACCTCTCTAAGTCCTGGAGCCACTGAAACTCCATGTTTTTCCTTTTATCCTCCTAGCCTTCACTCAAAAGATGTTTGGCAAATTTTTATTTTCAATAACAAAAAGTTCCATAAATGGTGTTATACACCATTATGTACCTTTTTTCACCAAAAATCCAATGGAGCCAATATCAGAAGTTTATTTCAACATCCTATAGCTTCAAGGCATTAAACCATCCAGAGGATTCATCAAGGCTCAAGTTCAAGTGCTATTTTCAAATACAAATCACACCATCAAGCAGTCATTGATTATTTCAATTATGAAGTATTCCTCCAAGGGAATACTGGCAGTTTATTCTCAAGGTATATTCAAGAGGTAATTCAAAAAAACTGTCAAGTTTCAATGCTCCATCAATCCACCTTGGTAACCAAATTAATTTCCATACAGTTTTGTTTCATAAAGACGTTTATTTCAACCATACACCCTGGGAATATCATTAAACTCAGTTTATTTCCCAATTTGAAAAGGTATAGACTTCATCCAGAAATCAATACAGCCCATCTGTCAGCCTGAATGAGTCAAGCTCTCAACCAATCATATATACCATCCTCTATTTCACCCCTGGGGGGAGTTTTCCCACAGTTAATTAATATACTTTTATTTATTTCTATCTTTATTATCTTTCATCTTGATATTTAATACTGATATTCTTAAGTTGGTCATTTGCACCTTTCATTCTTTGCCTGTCAGTGGATATTTGGGGTTCATATTCTTACTAATTCCATTGTTCATTTTTGAAGGTTGAAAAAATGATTAAAGATATACTTGGTTGACTCTTTGGCCATTTGGATTCCTTTTCTCTTATTGCATCTCATATTGTAGTTTGATATCTTCTTAGAGAAATTTATTACTCCTTTATTTTATCTTCTTCAATCTTTGTAGTATTCTAAGTTAGTTCTGTGATTAATGAGCTCCAGGCTGCTCTTGTTTTCCCCAAGAGCCCCTGTGACACTTTTTCTCCAAATTATGTTACATCTTGAATGCAGGTCTCTCTTAAATTTCAAAAAATATCAAAAATGAAGTAATAAATTTATTATAGATTTTTTCATTAGAGTTTCCAATAACAGATAAAAGATAAAAGTTAGTTACACATTTAGTGGTATAATTACTCAGATTTTAGCAGGTGAAAACTTTCTATATGAGATTCTTTTCTGTTTTCAGGGAGAAGAGGCTCCAAGCTGTATTATTTTTTGATTCTTATTAGGCTTTTTCACATATTTTATCCTTTCTCCAAGCTTTTCATTATCTTAGATCTATGTGGTATATTGTAGTTTCTCTACCCAAACATTTTGTTAGAAAAAGATCCAAATTATTTCCTTGAAATTTCCATTTTCCAAGGAGGTATTGATCCCTTTCAAGATTTTATCAGTATAAAAAAGATAATATGAGGTGTCAGATAAAGTCTATGAAGTATATATAATCTATCAAATACATGATATACCTGTGACTGTGACATGGTAAAATATTTTGAAGATGGGATAAATAAATTTGATATTTATAATAGTGGTTATTAGTCTACTTGAAGACCTGTTCTATTAATCCATCAGTTTTATTCTTATACTAGTTAACACAATATTTCATACTGTAATAATATCATATATTCTTGAGGCTTAGTTCTGTGTAGGACAATAGTAGCTCTTAAGAACAAAATGACAAGATTATGGCGGTTTTTCCTATGGGGGAAGCCTCTTTTTATCTCAAATCAAAGTAAAACAGGCTTACAACCTTTTTCCGGGCTGATAGATCAAATATTTTCCTTTTGGGCTGTTTTAGTGTGGCTCAACATAACCAATACCACCTGTTTCAGTGATGGGATGAGGTTTGGACACCAAATCTTACCCTTTATCACCTACACAGGGTGAATATTTTTTCCAATGGAATTTTTGAGAACTTCCTAGAGTCCAAAATGTATCCAATTTTTTTTCAATAACACATCTTAATGACAATTATTGGTCCAGTTATTAATAATCAAACTATGAAAACTACTTGAATTGACTAAACACTTATTAACTTGATTATATGGGAGAGTATCCTACAATAGAATACTTTAAAGGAAATATTTGGGATTTATCATTCAAAATTATGAGTACTCAGTGGATATAAATCCTTCTGATGGCTTTGAAGCCTCATAATTCAATTATCTTGGGAAATATCCCAAAATACCCCCTTGTTTTGGATTGAGACCTAAAGAATTTTTCAGATTTTTCAGTTTTAAAGATAAAGGGCTCAAAATTGGCTGACTTTGTAGCCATAAGATGGATCTAGAATTTTTTTACTCTTGAACTACTTTGGCTTGAGTATGGAAAAGATAAAAAGGCTCAAGTTAATTTCCATTTTTTTTCAATCACTCCTTCTCTTGTTTTAAGAGAAAATTTCCAATAAATGTTTGTCCATATGTGATATATGGCTAGATTGTCAGAATTGTGTGGCCCTACCATAGGCCTATCAGAGTTGATGCTTCTTGATAGGTCCCTGCTCAAGAATTAAGAATCTAGAGGAAATTTAAACAAATAAAATTTTCTCCCTGTTTATTATAGGGCTTTTGGTATGTTATCTTTTTCTCCAGTTAACCAAGATTTTTGAATATAGTACTATTGGATATACCCCTTTGGGATAACTAATAAAAGATCCCACATAGCATTTCTGTTATTCAAGCTGAAGAGTTCAGATGAGAATTAAAATATAAGGTTTATGCTCAGAAAGAGTTTACAAAATTAACAACTTGGTTACTTCTTATTTTCTGTCAATAAGAGAAATACTTCTTAAAAGGGGAATATTCCCTCTTTCAGATTGTCAAGTGTACATAATTCCTTTTTTGAAGTCTTATTTTTTGATATTTGTAACTTTTTTGTACCTTAATCTGGTTGAATACAGCTTGAAGATGTATATTTCATTCTTTTCAGTTGGTACCATATCTAATGGTCTTATGGATGTAATTCTTGTTCCATAGTTTTTAGTCACAGTCCTACATGAAATAAATGATTAGCTAGCTTGAAGCTAAATAAAATCTACTTCCAATTTTAATCAAGTACTATATTTAAATTTTTATCATTCTTCTTTACTCTGGGATATTATGGATTCATAATAAGATACATCTTTATGGTGAGTCAGAATATGAATTTTATCTATTCAAAATTTGGTACCTTAAATGAAAAATTCAAAATATTTCTTGCTTCCCAAAATGAAGCTTATTCTAAGCTAGCTATGATACATCAGTCAATTTTTGTCAAAATATTGGTGGTAGCTTGATACTATCTCATAAATGGGCAATTATTTTATTGTTTATAATTGAACAAGATTCATATAAATGAGATTTCTTTTAAAGTATTTACTTTTTTAGTCAAATTTAAGATTATGAATTCCTTTTATGAAATTCTTTATTATTGAAACTGAGAGTAAAATTTTTCTTATAAGCTAGTTCATAGAGAAATCTGAACATTTAGGCTATTAAAACACAGCAATGTTTCATTCTGAGACTCAAATCTAGAGCACAATAACAACAACCAAAAATCACCTAAAATTTGGTATTAAATCAAAAGAGTGGGAACCCTGTCTTTTTTATTTGTTAAGCAAAGGAAATCAGCAATGGTATAATAAGAACCACAAATAATTGATTCAAAAATACCTACTTTATATTTGACCATCTTTACAAGAAAAATATCACTTACAGAAGACACCATCCTGATAACCTCCAAATCTGAAATAGCCAAATTGTCAAGACCCTAAATTCTTATTGAACATATATACCTTGACTTTCACCTCTCATCTCAATGATTAGGTTTGTATCACAAACCCATAATGGGAATCTTTTATTTGAGAACTCAAAGAGCACTATTTGATAGTACTACTTTAAAGACTTCCATATAATTGGAACAAAATCTACCATACTGATCCCAATTAAAATACTGAAAACCAAAGAATTTTCTTTTCACCTCTCACCTAGCTTCTACAGATTTAATGAAAGACCTAAAAAATAGAATATTGCATTTAAGGGCTACAGTAGGGATACCAATGAATACTACCTTCAGACTTTTATGACATGAAAATGAAATTTTGATCAGAATTATCTCTTTTAACAAGAAAAGTAGTATTTTGAAAAAAGCAAATATTAATTTGTGTTTGTATCTTACTTCCATACTTGAGCCAAAGTGGGTCAAAAACTTACTCATCTTGTAGATTGTACTTATGTCTGGATTTTTGGCCACAATTGAGCTCTTTATCTTGGAAACTGACAAATCTTTCAAGAATATAAAGCTACAGTTATTTCACTTTTTCCTGTAAAGGGTGGTATGATTGGATATTCTCCCAATAACCTGAACTTCAGATTTCCAGTTTAGCTCAAATAGGTTTTATACTTTTATCACTAATAATCTGAAAAAATAGAGTGCTACAGATATTTTATTTACATATTTGGATTCATTCCATCTTTCAGAACAGTCATAAACCCTCCCTTGGTAAAAATATGTTCACTGTATGGGTAAAAATGGTAATTTATGGTGTCAAAGCTACATCTTGGGTTCAATAATCACTTCCCTGACCTATTTGAGCTAAAAGTCATCAAAAATAATTAAATTTGTCAATCTATAAATGTGATAACAAATTATCCACCTCTTTGCATCCTTATTTGAGACAAAAGGTGGCTGTCCCCTAGAAAATTATCCCTATGATCCTATGAGAAGTACTTTTTATGTGGATACACTGTCTTACACAACATGTAACAACTACAATTTCATATCTAATTATATTCTCAATTCTTTTATTTATTATTATATTAATGCACCTAATAGCTAGTGTAACAAGGCTTTTCATTTGACTCATAACCACTATTCTTCAATAGTACAACCTTTTTTTTTCCTTTCCATTAGTTTTTACATGTCAAAATTTTGATTACAGTTATCAATAATACTCTCATATGTTAGATATAAAGTCATCTTGACAAAAATCCTGAGGTATTTATGTGTTAAAAACAAAATTAGAAAAAAACAAAATGTCATATTTTAGATTTGAAGAATGAAATACTTTGAATGTGTTGTTCATCAGGTTTTAAGAAATTTTTTCCCTTTTGTTTAAATTTCATAAATTTCAAATACAATAAGAAATATTAAAATATATCAATAAAAAGTAAAAAAATAAAAAAAATAAAAAAAAATAAGAAAAAATAAAAAAAAAATAAAAAAAAATAAAAAAAAATAAAAAAAAATAAAAAAAAATAAAAAAAAATAAAAAAAAATAAAAAAAAATAAAAAAAAATAAAAAAAAATAAAAAAAAATAAAAAAAATAAAAAAAATAAAAAAAATAAAAAAAATAAAAAAAATAAAAAAAATAAAAAAAATAAAAAAAATAAAAAAAATAAAAAAAATAAAAAAAATAAAAAAAATAAAAAAAATAAAAAAAATAAAAAAAATAAAAAAAATAAAAAAAATAAAAAAAATAAAAAAAATAAAAAAAATAAAAAAAATAAAAAAAATAAAAAAAATAAAAAAAATAAAAAAAATAAAAAAAATAAAAAAAATAAAAAAAATAAAAAAAATAAAAAAAATAAAAAAAATAAAAAAAATAAAAAAAATAAAAAAAATAAAAAAAATAAAAAAAATAAAAAAAATAAAAAAAATAAAAAAAATAAAAAAAATAAAAAAAATAAAAAAAATAAAAAAAATAAAAAAAATAAAAAAAATAAAAAAAATAAAAAAAATAAAAAAAATAAAAAAAATAAAAAAAATAAAAAAAATAAAAAAAATAAAAAAAATAAAAAAAATAAAAAAAATAAAAAAAATAAAAAAAATAAAAAAAATAAAAAAAATAAAAAAAATAAAAAAAATAAAAAAAATAAAAAAAATAAAAAAAATAAAAAAAATAAAAAAAATAAAAAAAATAAAAAAAATAAAAAAAATAAAAAAAATAAAAAAAATAAAAAAAATAAAAAAAATAAAAAAAATAAAAAAAATAAAAAAAATAAAAAAAATAAAAAAAATAAAAAAAATAAAAAAAATAAAAAAAATAAAAAAAATAAAAAAAATAAAAAAAATAAAAAAAATAAAAAAAATAAAAAAAATAAAAAAAATAAAAAAAATAAAAAAAATAAAAAAAATAAAAAAAATAAAAAAAATAAAAAAAATAAAAAAAATAAAAAAAATAAAAAAAATAAAAAAAATAAAAAAAATAAAAAAAATAAAAAAAATAAAAAAAATAAAAAAAATAAAAAAAATAAAAAAAATAAAAAAAATAAAAAAAATAAAAAAAATAAAAAAAATAAAAAAAATAAAAAAAATAAAAAAAATAAAAAAAATAAAAAAAATAAAAAAAATAAAAAAAATAAAAAAAATAAAAAAAATAAAAAAAATAAAAAAAATAAAAAAAATAAAAAAAATAAAAAAAATAAAAAAAATAAAAAAAATAAAAAAAATAAAAAAAATAAAAAAAATAAAAAAAATAAAAAAAATAAAAAAAATAAAAAAATAAAAAAATAAAAAAACAAAAAAATTAAAGAAATAAAAGAAATAAAAAACAAAAGAAATAAACTAATAAAAAAATGAAATGTTAATAGTTTTTCAGATCTCAAAAAATAAAATAAAAAGAAAAAGTGAAACTTTTATATAAATTATTATGGAAAAAGAATTGGAATTAATCTTCATTGTGACAAAACCACAACAGGAAAAAATTTAAATAAAAGAATTATTATTATTTTTCTTATTTCACTCCAAATTTTCTAATTAATAATAAACAATTAGAATTAAAATAATTACACTACTAGAAAATTGTTGTAATTATGGCATAAAATTTGTCATATTATATATAAATAGTAAATGATATAATAAAAGAATTATATTAATAATTTAATATTTAATATATTATGATTAATTATCATCGTTACTAACAAATAATAACTTAATAAGAAGAATTTTTAATAAGAAATGACAATTTATAGCTAGAATATTACCAATATTAAAGCTATAAATCAATATAAATAGTATCCATATTGATGGGAATAATTTTAAAGAGAAATTAAGAGAGAAACAATTACAGTTAAATAAAAATAAACCGCTCTCAAAACTTGGTATATTAATTTTGAATTATTTTACACCTCAAGAAATAATTGCAACTTTCTTATAATGTAGCTAAAATCATAAATAGAGATAACTACAATTTTTACTATTTTAACTGTAAGATTTATTCATGAAACTGTTGATAATATTACTATTAATCAAAATTACTATGACTGTTCTTATGTAAAATAATAAATGAATTTATTATAACCACAATTAAATAATTAATTGCTTAATTATTTTTTTTACTTGTTATACACTACTAATGATTATAACAGTAACAAGTATCATTCTACAAGAAGTATTTAATAATAAAATTATTTTAATATATGATTATCATTTTCAAGAATAATTATAAGTATAATTCTTGACAGAAAAACATTACTAGAGAAAAACCTTAATAATTAATAAAACCACTCACAAATACTTCAATGGAACCTTGGAAAGAATTTGTAAAGAGATTTTGATGGATAAACTGTGGATTTAATGGATCAAAATTTCTTTATAAAAATAATAGAACAACATGATAGTTAATTAATATTGGAAATAGTATATTTCTATTATTTCATGTATTTCTGATTGATTTAGAAAGATTCAAAACCCTTAAGAAGATATTCAACTAATACTTACTTGTTGGTACAAAAGGTATGATTTAATAATAAGATGATTTGGAAAAAAACGCAATAGGAGTCCTCTTTAAAGTCAACAACAGCTCACAGAGGCCTTCCATGAGTCTAAATGAAGAAACAGTGAGCAAGAAAAACTATTATCCTCTTTGGATTATTTATTGTATCATCTGTTTTCATGTAAGATTATAATAATTACTTAATTGAGTCATTTATGTGACTACCAACCCATTTATGGTTAATAAATAAAAACGTAACAGCTATAAATCTTCCTTTATTTTTAAATAAACATTTAATTATCAAATTTATCAATTTTATTGGAAATTTCATCACAAGTCATATTTTCTGTGAATTTTTGAAGATTCAGTGTTTCATGTGGATCATCAAAAATGGACTGTAAGTAAATCTCTTAATTTTAATTATGAATTCATAATTATATTTTGTTTTATTTTTGGATCATACAGCTATCCCTTGGTTCTGAAAATTTCAGAAATATTCATCAATAATTTTATTTTTAATGGATTCTTGAAGCACTTACCTTATTTCTACAGAGAATTGCAAATGGCACAGTATAGGTGGTTTCTATGGGGTAAATGAATGGATAATAGTCCAAAAAGGGTCTTGATTACTCTTTTAATGCTTATACATGCAAAATAATTAAGAATTGAAATGGATACAGGGGTCAGAGTAGGTCATTACCTCTTTGTCATGTCAAAATAGCAGCTTATTTTCAATTTTCTTATGATTTAATGGGACTTTGACTTTTTAACCAAGTTCCCAAAAGGTTTTAGTATACTAATTGGGCCATTATCAGCCATTAATCAAAGCTTTAGAACTTTACACACCTCATAGGCCTCAGAAGTTGGGTACCCTGGCTCTCTTTGATGTCTTTTGTCCCCCTTAGCTATTTTCATGTCAAAAATAGTTATTCAGGCTTCAAGACTGATATCTACTATGGGTGTACCAAACCTTTATGTGATAATACCAAAGTTTTAAGTGCTACAAACATGCATAGCACTATTCTTAGTGTTTATGTGACATGGGATTTCTCACATTCCTATTATTTTGACATGAAATCAAGAAAAACAAAAATTTTCCCAAGTCTTTTATGTGTTATTGAAGTGTTTTCCATATTACCACCTCAGAGAGTTAATTTCAGCTTATTCACCCTATGGAGATACACTAGGTGAATTGTTGTGTAGAATCCAAAGTTGGCCTTAAATCCATGGACTTACTTACTCAAAAAAAGGTTATTCATCTTTTCTTAAATCAAAAATGATGAATTTTGAATATATGAATGAATTATGGGTTATTCATAGTTCAGAATTGATTTTAATATTAATTATGGCCTATTTGGGTATGTAAAATTTACCTCAAGGCTCACATTTACACAGATTTAGAGATTTTAAGAGAATTTAACAATTTTTGATAAAATATTAATTCAACTACTAAAGATTAATTTATTAATACAAGTGAGAACTTCAGTCTCTTACAAGTTTTTTATTAAAAAAGCAAACTTTTTTATCTTTATATTCAATATTTTATTGAATATTATGAATCTGAGGGAGAAAGAGAGAAAGAAGGGTCTTGTATATAGTGAATATTCCTCATTCTAGTGACAATCTACCTAATAGCACTTTTTAAATGATGCAATCCACTGGAATTTCTAATTATTGAAAGATTTAGTGAGGATTACATTATTATTAAGCCTTCTTATCTCACTATTACACCATAATTCAAGCTTATCACAATAAATTTAATCTGTTGACATAATAATATTGTAAAATTATCAAATTTTGTAAATTAAGGTAGTTGTAATCATAAAATACCAAGATCAACCAGTTCTATCTGCTATTTAGCTATTAAGCTTAAATTAAGATGACAGTTGAAGATCAAAAATTATTCATTTTATGCTTTAATTTTGATCATTAATCAATTTTAAGTTTCTCAGGAAACTTAAATTCACAGTGTTAATTCTAATAGCTTGGAATGTTGTTTCTAAGGTTCCAATACAATTCTCTTAAATAATTAAGGATCTATTTTTGATGGTTTTTCTTGTGAGTCATATTTTCTGTTGAAATATACAATTTCAAACTTAGAGCCATGATTTCACACGGCTATAACTTGGATATAATGACAAAGAGTATTTCATTCTTCATTTATGAGCTTTTATAATCTTAATATCCACTTCATTTGCAGTTTGGGCCACTTTTGGTTTTGAGTGGTCAACTGTTATTACTATTTTTGGTCAATTTCTATCTATCATCCATAACTTTACTTATATATTGTCAATTAAAGTCCATATATTTATTCTCAAAGTCATGTTTTTGTAAATTTAATTTTCAATCATATCTCTATTATGTGTATTTGAAAATATATGAGCTAAAAAACATCAATATATGCACCAATCATAAAAGTGAATATATCCAGGTATCCCAGTAAGTATTGGGCTTGCAGATATGACATCTAAAGATTCATATGTTTCATTTGGAATTTTAAATCCATTTGTATGATTTATTTCACATTCTTTCCCATTGGTTTCTGATATAATCAAGAATTTATCCCTTTTTATGGCATTTCTACTTATTTTAATGGATTTTTAGTAATTGAGTTTTAATTAGTATTATTAAATTAAGGTTTAAAATTTGTTTGTGACCTTTTTGGATATGTGGTTGTATATCAAAGGCTCAAAATTGGTTTTCCAAATTTTCTTTTAAGAAAATTATTTTGAAAAATCATTTATTTATTTGGTTTTTAAAAAAGTATCTTTAATTTTAATCAATATCTTTTCCTTGAATCAATAATTTAGTTCATTTACAATATTATCTGTAAGATTATTAACAGAAAATAATTTTATTCTGTGTTATTCTAAGAAATATACCATTAATATAAATGATCGTTCAATGAAAAGACATTAGGAATCAGGTTTATCATTTGTCGGAAATATCTTTTGAAGTTTCTTTCAAAATTATGATATGTTATTTGTAGCTTTAGCTTTATTTACTCAAAATAAATTGAATTACTGAAAAAGAGTAAAACATTCACGAAAATATTTGATTTTTTTTCCAAGGGAAATCCAAAGTTTTATTAGTAATTGAAACTGATAGTAATATTGATCATTATTTTAAGGTATTTCTACAATGAAAATGAGACTGGAATATTCAACTTAGCATAAAATTTGGTATCAATGATTTGATCATGATGTTTTTAATAGAAGCAATACCTTGAATATCTGTGACTATATTTTCCATTAAGGCCTTTAAAGGAAGCTGGAGATACATATTCCAATAAATATTCAAAAAAATTTAATCAAGTTTTGTCTCATGAAGGTCTTGAAGAATGATTAAAGTGGTCATAATCAGGAAAAATTGGAAAGCTCAAATTAAAAAAACAAGAACCTCCAAATGAATTAAAACTTACAATTAAGGACAAAATGTAACCCCATTTTTGGACAAGAGACAGTTTTAATTCACTTTCTCATCATGGCATGCCTATGAAAAGCTACCTGGTCAGCTGAGCATGTTTGTGAAAACAATTTTCTAGCTTCATAAATTGAAATTTTTTTGCTAAATCATCAAAGAGTCTTCAGTCAAAACACACTAATAAGTGCTTGACTTCCTCTGCTTATGAATGAAAAATTTAGTGGAATTTTTGAAGTATAAGTTCCAAGAATAAGATCAAAGAATGTCATCAGCAGCTTTTTGGTTTTTGAAAAAATAAAGAAATTCCCACCCCTGTGCGTACTTGGTTTATTAAAAATAACTAGTCTCATTTGCATAAAAACCAACAGAAACCTCCTCACAAGCTGCCAAATCGTCAGAATCGAGCAGTTAAAGGGAAAACTTATGTGCTCTTTGTTCTTTCAGCTGACACACCAATAGCCCATCAACCAGTAAAGAATGTTTACTCAAGTTTCAGTGGGAACTATGGCTGATAATCCAGCCTGTTGAAGTTAGCACAGGACTGCACGAGCCAAATTTCAGTCGCATGATGATGCTAAATAAGAAAAGGCAAGGTGCTGAGAGGCCTGTTGTGGAACCAGGGATTTGGGTCACAGACTCATTGCAGTACTTGGTATTGACTTCTGATAATCTCAAGGTTAATCCTGAAAGTTCAGTAACAATATCGCCGACTGCGTGGAGAGTCGTGCAGTAAATACTTCCAGCAGTCATAACTGCTTAGAATTATCATTAATTTAGTTTTTCTGCAGTTGACTAACTGCACGTCCATGGCTGCTAGCAGCTACCTGCTACTCCTTATAAGCTAATAAACACACGCCGAACCAGCCTAGAATGTCTCAGACATAGCCTGGCTTTTCTTCATTGCATAATTCAAGCAATCGGTAGCTTGCAAGTTTTGGCCCATGCAATCCTTTAAGGAAGGAGTACTCGAAAGGGTCAAATCCACTGGTTTGAATTAAGGTGTGCGTACGCTGTACTGCATGTACTGTACTGTACTGTTCAAAAGCACAATACACATTAATTGTGTGAAAGTAATTCGATAGCTAGATTTGGGGAATATGGCCCCGAAAATGGAAGCTTCATTAGCACACGATAAGAGCATTCAAGACCCCAAATTTCAAATCTTCGGAACTTTTTCAAGACTGTGCCACCAATATTTTATTAAGCCGACCGTCGCGGGGAGATGTTAAGTGAGGCTCCACTCTAATTAAGCTGGGAGCGATGTCTCTATCTCCACAGAATCGCTTGGCTATATATCTTGAGATTGGAGCGGTGATAAAACTGAGAGCTCCACCATCAAATTCAATAGCCGGTTCGGGGCTCATTGAAAGGGGGTGAGAAGTGAACTGGTTGTGTTTTGCAAAATTAGCATCGAGAGAGCTCGTCCAAATTTTGCTACGATATGCTGCTGCTTCTAGTCTCTACAGCTGTATTGTGCTGCACAGTGCCCACGATTTCGTGACGTTTATCTTTTTTTACAAGTTCAAATTTTTTAGGACGTAATTGTTTTGGTAGAAATCTGCCGGACAGACTGTATGGCCCTCACACTCAGTTCACCTTGTTCAAAAGAGCTTCCTGTCGAAAACTCCAACCGGCCAAAGACGAGCACGAGCTTACTTTCCTCTCGCACATACGGACTTGAAACAAAATCTCGAAGACGGGCCTTAGGCTGGAAGTCATCGAGCTGAGGCTCGTTGGCGATGTGTATTCTACGCGTCAAGGGTCCGCGAGCCGATAAGCCGTGGGCGACCATGGGTAAAAAGAATACTAAATCTAAAAGGTCCTTCCCAAATCATGGCCTTAGAATTTCTGCGCCTGACTGTCACTCCTCTTTAGGCGGGTGAGAGCATCGCATCTTGTTTTAGGTTGTTTATGTATCACTGACATATTATGGCAGCCCTTCTCCTCTCATGGTCTCTGAGCCTAAGAGGTGTATGCGTCCACGAATTCTCTTAAGAGAGCTGGCCTGGCCTTAATTTGCTGCATTCATCTTACGCCTTCTGCTCTCGCTACTTATTTCGCCTCGTGTCTGCCTTTCCCGTCCTTGGCCTCACATGATCCTGCGTTGGGCGTCTCTAAGGAACTTACCCTAGCTGTTTTATTGTATCAATTGTTATCATAATATTTTTTCCATCTGCCAAAAGACATTGTCATTAATCAGACCTTAGCTATATCCTGTGTTGTATCATCATTGACGATGCCCACTTTATTAGTCCAGCAGCGTGCTCAACACGTCTTCCATCCTTACGAAAATCGCTATCACTTTCCTTCTCTTCCCAGTCCATATCTTAATTCCTCGCGTAGTGTTCCAAAATCTTGCCGGACTTCTCAGATGAAGCGCAACTGCTCTTTAACTTCGGGTACCAATTCCCATGTTCAGCAGGTTAGCTTCACAGGAAATGTTATGTCTCTTTCTACGCCAGCATCCCCACTGACTATGGCTTCTCATCCTGCCTATTGTTCTGATAGCCAAACGTCTCACCCCTTACCATTTTATCTACAACACCCCCTATGAGCCATATCCAACAGGGTCTGAATGCATCCCTGGCTACTCACGCCTCATCACATGTCATCAATTCGTCAAGTCGTCTTCTTGCGCCGTCAGCAAGTCCTCCAAAACTTTCTCCTGCACGAGCTCCTGCTCGTCATGCACCAGTAGAAGACATTGTGAGCTACTTGAAATCTTGGCAGCCACCTTTGGAATACTACGCCCGGCGACGACACCAGAAAACTTCTTTTTCCTATCCATCGCGCATCCCCTCCTTGCCAGCGCTTTTAGAGGAGCGTGTCGCTCATGACGGAAGCTTGGACACTGTCAAGCCTGAGTCGGCCATGTCCATATCGCCTAGGGCCCTCCAGCGAAAAATTTTCCCCAACCACTTGATATATGGCCTTTCTCTTCATCACCCCAATCAGAAGCACGAGATGGAAGACGAGTCTGATGAGGATTTGAAATCCGATCAAGATGATACTGATGATGAGGATGAAGACATGTGGTCTGAGACCGACTCTGAGGAAGCAGAACCTCTTTCTACCTCTTCTATCTCAGCCCCCACCTATTTTTTACAACCGTTACTTTTGACTAAGCCATCTGGCTATTAATTGCTGATAATTATTTGGTAAGCTTTCCTTTTTATCATTATTGTCTTTTTGATTGCTAATCAAATTCTCCTTTCAATAGAACGCTCATGGAAATTTCGTTGTCCCATGGCTTATTATATTTTAATTTCATATTTATTTAGATTTTTATTTTGGAAAGTTAAAGTTATACCTGCTGTTTTGATTATACCTTTATTCTTGTTCTGTTTTAACAACATTACTTATTTATTTCGTATTTATATAGTTATTTATATAGTTATTTAGTTATTTATTTATTGATTTATTTACCTCTTTATTATATGGTGGCTGCAAATTTTGCACAAATGTTTGTCCAGATAATGTAGACCTTTTTATTTTTCACAGTCGCCCCTTCATTCGACGCTTTTAGTTAATCTACATGTTGTGATATGGACTTATAGTATTTATAGATAGTGTCACAATTTGTACTTTGAATTAATTATAAAGCAAATTCATATATATCTGTCTTTTGTCTTTCTCATCTTTTTTATAAGCTCAACCAACCTTCGTCGATGAAGTATAAGCGAAATCTCCTATGGGCCCCATTAATCCTTTGGGATTCAAGTAAAAGGAAGCATTCTGTACATCATTATAACTTCGGGATTCAATACTTAACATTATTATGATGTCAAATAGCTGTTTGGCTTTTTTTAAATCGCAGCACCCTACAAATTTGTCTCGGCTTGCTGCGGCCTTTGGGCTTTACTTCATCGGGCGTGCCCTTCTTCTCAGTGGCACGCGCTTGCCGGCCTTTTTTTAATTATTTTGGCACGCCAATGGCTTCTGGCGACTGAAACGCGCCACCTATAAAGTTATGTACTAAGAAAAACTGGTTGTATTTATTTCTTTGGAATGTACAGTACAATAATAGAACTTAACAACAAAAGCAACAATATGTCGAAATTGAAGATCCTATTGAACTTCCGAAAAAAAATTACACAAAACAAAATGCAAAAAGAAAAACATATATACAAAATCTGAAATATCCATAGTATAGGAAGCCCATATGGCTGTTTGTTGTTCAATGCTGTCATTTGATGACAACTCTGCAACACCTACACCAACCTGTTAATTTTCTTGCTCCCATAAGTCAAAATCAAACAATGAATCTATGAAAGCATCTTGCCAAGACGGTTCTTCTGTATTTACCTTGCCAAGAACACCCTCCACAAAATTTTCTAGCTCAAGCATAGAGAAGAAAAAGTCAAACCCAACCATGTATTCATATTCAGTGGAATCTTATACAAATTAATTGTTTTTTGTTTTTGTTGATTTGTTTTTTCTGCTATCTTCTTGAGGAAGGTGAAGCTTGATTTAACTGATCATTTTCAGCATATTTGGAAGAATTAGATCACAATTTTTGGTTTTTATTTCCAAAATCACTGAGAAAAGAGCTTCTACACCAGCTGCATGTGAAATGATTTCACATATTGTGATAGCCATCTTTTTAAGGGATAGAAATTGAGGAGATTTTTGAAGTCCCGGCCAATATTCAATAACATTTTTAGTGAAACTTCTTAAAAAGAAGAGTAATTAGTAATTCAGGTTAAAAAGATAACTCAAAAGACATACCATGAGATAGCTTACCAAAGGGCTCATGTTGACTCTAATAAAATTTTATTTGTGGAATTAGGAGCTTGTAAACTTCTGTATAATATTTTCAGTCCTTTGCAAGAACTAATATCATGATGGTAATACTCTTCAAAGAATGCTTGAGTGAGACAGCAATGTTGCAAAAATTTGGATGTAAGAAAATAGAAACAATGTAAAGGTTGGAGTGAAATACCTTTGATTTTTTATGGAGAGTTTTCAAACAGTTTTCTTTAAAGCCTGTGAACCATTGATAAACATGGATTGATTTTATTGAATTAAAAACCATTAAGAACTCCTATCAAACATCCCCTAGCTCATTCTGCTGATTATATAATTGAGAAATGCTATTGAAAATGGGCTTGAGAAGGGAACTAATCATGTCATTTGAGTTGAAGTGATTGTGGTCTTCAATTATTTTTATTATGGCTGACAAAAGCATCTCAGTATCACTGGCAGGGTCCTGAAAGAGGATGAAGCATTTCTTGAAGCCCTCCTCATGACTTTGAACACTAAAAAAAACCTTTTCAAGGAAGTACCAGCATGATTTTCAAAGAGTTGAAAGCCCATACCATATTTGATTGTCATCTGCCCATTAAGCAAGATATTAACTCCAAAATGATTAGCTAGTAAAGTAATTCACCAAAATTTTGTTTCCTTTAATTTTTGAAGCCATTATTGTATGGCTCATGAAGTCCTTAAAAATTACATTAAATGCATGTAAAATAAAATTAACCCTCATTATATGGGGGTGATCCCTTGTAAGAAGAGTCTAGAAATTCAAAAAATGCCAATAAAAGAAATTCAATTAAGATTTAGGAACTCACTTGAAGATCAATAATCACTGAAGGCAAGTCAGTAAAAATAACACAAATATTTTGAAATAAAATTTGTTTTCTGTAAGATGTGTCTATGAAACTGTTGATAATATTACTATTAATCAACAGTACTATGCCTGTTCTTATGAAATATAATAATGAAAATAATTATAACCACAATTAAAGAATTAAAGAATTATTTCTTTTAAGTGCTATACACTACTAGTGATTATAACAGTAAGCAGTAATTGTCTACAAGAATCAATTACAAGAAGAATTTAATAATAAAAACTTCTTTTATTAAAATAATAAAATTATTTCAATATATAATTATCTTTTACAAGAATAATTATAAAGATAATTCTTGAAGAAAACCAATTTTGGAGAAAAACTTTAAGAATTAAAGATAAATAACTCACTAATACTCCAAAGAGCTTATTAAAGATAAAAGTAGAAAGATTTGACGTAGAATTGTGGCTTTAATGGATCAAAACTGATTTATAACAAGATTAAAAATATATATATTTGATTTCTATGATTTAACGTCTTTATTATTGATTTCTGAAAGAATAAAACACTTAAGAAATTGTTTTAACTAATACTTACTTGTTGGTAATAAAGGTATAATATAATATGATGATGATTTGAAAAAAAAAAGCCAGAGGAGGCCTCTTTTAAGTCTAAGACAGCTCACAGAGGCATGCCATGGAGAAAACTGAAAAAATAGTGAGTGAGAAAACAATAAAACTTTTTGGATTATTGATTGCATCATCAGTTGTCATGTAAGATTATCATGATTTCTTGATTGAGGCTTTTACGTGACCACCAACCCATTTATGGTTAAGAATAAAAGGAGTAATAACTGTAAATCTTCTTTTATTCAAAAATAATAATTGATTTCACAGATTTATCAATGTGATTGGAAATCTCATCACAGAATGTAATTTCTGTAAATTCTTAAAGATTCTGTGTTTCATGTGGAATCCTCAAAAATGGACTGTAAGTAAAACTTTTAATTTTACATATAAAAGTATAATTATTTTTGGTTTTTATTTGAATTATAAAGTTCTCAATTGGTCCTGAACGTTTAAGAAAGATTAATTAAGAATTATATTTTTAATGAATTTTTGAAGTTTTGGCTCATTTCTACATAGAATTGCAAATGGCAGTCTATGGCTGGTTGCTATGAGGTAAATCGATGGGTACTAGTCCAAAAAAGGTTTTGATTACTCTTTTGGGGTTTATCCATGGAAAGTCATTAAGAATCGACATGGCTACAGGAGTCAAAGCTGCTCTTTACCTCCTTGGCATGTCAAAATAGCAGGTTATTTGCTATTTTCTTAGGATTTACTGAAGTTGTAACATGGTAACCAAGTTCCCAAAAGGTTTTAGCTCACCAATTAGGCCAAGATCAGCCATGGATCCAAGCTTTGGATCTGTCCATGCCTCAGAGGCCTCAGAAGTTGGGTAACCTGGCTCTCTTTGATGTCTTTTGTCCCCCTTGCCTATTTTTTATGTCAAAATAGAATTTTAAGCTTCAAGTGAGATATCCACTATGGGTGTACCAAAAGTGCAGGTAAGAATACCAGAATATTAAGTGCCCAAAACATGCATAACACTATTCTGAGTGTATATGTAACATGGGATTTCTCACATTCCCATTATTTTGGCATGAAATAGAGAAAAAAAAAATTTCATGGATCTTTTATGTGGTATTGAAGTATTTTCCATATTACCACCTCAAAGAGTTAATTTGAGCTTATTCACTCTATGGAGCTACCCTAGGTGAATTTTTGTGTAGAATCCAAATCTGGCCTTAAATCTATCGATTTACTTACTCAATAAAAAGTTATTCATCTTTTCTGAAATCAAAAATGATGAATTATGAATATATGCATGACTTATGGGTTATGCATACTTCAGAATTTATTTTTAAGATGATTGTGGCCTATTTGGGTATGTAAATTATACCTCAAGGCTCACATTTTCTCTGTATGAAATTTCCACCTTATTCATGGATATTATCAGCAGTGTTCTGCTTTAAGTTAATATACAATATGTTGATGAATTGTTTGATCAATTAACCTGGAAATGATAAGAGGGTATATAGAAAGTATCCAGAGATTTATGTCAAGCCATAAATGGACAACATCATACCTTTCAATTTTCAAGCCTATTGAAGAATCATTCCTTCATGCTTGGCATGAATCAATGTGAGTACATTCTTTCAAATTGAGTCCCAGGTAGTTGTTTGTAGGGTTTTCAGACCAAGGAATTTTGATAGTCTTGAAAGTATTTGTTATTGAGAAATCAAAATGGTATGTTTGACACAATGAGTGCTTTGAGGAGAAACTCATGGATTTCTGTTGTGAAATAATTACTGATGCTGAAACTTGTGTTGAAATTGAGGTGGTTGTACCAACTAAAGAGCCTGCAGCAGAGACATCTTCAGAATCACTTGTGGTTGTTTCCTTCATTTGAAGAACATCTTGAATATGTCTTGATTTTTTTTGAGCAGGGATTTTTGATCAATTATCTTTGACATGCATGAAAAGGTGTTGAAGTTGAGCTTTGTTAAAAATTAGCTTGAAGTAAGTACATTTGGCCTGAAAATGATGATATGGTGAGCTAGTATTGAGTAGTGGAATCAAAAAACCATTCCATCAATGACCTTGGACCTTTGATGGTAGGTTCCAAAGATTTTCTTGGGACATATTTGTATGAATCAATTGAGATAACAGAATAAAGAAATAAAGAAAGTAAATTGAGGAAAAGAATATGATGGACTGCTAGTTATGAGTTTTAATTGATAATAGCCCTAACTAGGGTTTTCCTCTACCGCCAGCCCAACCTGTGGAAATCTCAAGAAGGGTGGGTGCGGGTGGTATGCGATGATGTGTGCCACCCTATGGGATGCCCATGGTCTCCCCTCCCTCCAAGTATGATTTCAAACCTGACACTGTGAAAGAAAAAATTTTAAGGTAGAAATTGGCAAGATTGAATAGTCGTAGTAAATGTAAGGGATGAAAGGGGAGAAGTAGGAAATATGTGTGAAAAAAACTAAAGAAAGTAACAAGTGAAGAAAGGAAGATACAATAATTAGTTCTATTTAGGTCTGAACATGGTAAAATGAACGAAGTTGGACTTTACTATCTGAAACTTCATTTGTTTCAATTAAAGGTCTAAGAGTATTGCATCATATTTTGGTATGGACTAGACGCATTTCAACCATTAGTTCTAAATAGTGAGAGTTCAAAAATTAACTTATGTTGAATTAAAAACAAAACCCATTCACAAAATTTATTCAGAATTGATTCTAAAAAGGGCCCTTGGTTTACAATCTCTGAAAATTTATACCTTTTTAAAAATTTAATACATTTTTTTTGATTAATTTATTTTCATATCAACTTTCATTTTATTTTATCTTATTACTTTTCTCTTTTGGAAATAATCAAAAAATTAAAATAAATGTTCAACAAATGATATTTTCTGGTGAGAAGACTGCATAATCAACTTGATTCATGTTTATGATTTGATGGAACTATGACTTATGATTTACTTTTCTTATTATATTTTGATTTATTTCAAATCTTTATTCTTATTTTTTTAGTAACAGAAAGTGAAAAAAAAACAAAGCCAATGTGGAAATTAAAATAACAGGGTTTCTCAAACTCCAAATTACCACATTTAAAATCTTGTTTTTTTTTTGTTAAGATCAAAAATCAGCTCATAATCCTTTTGTTTTAAATGGAAGAGAACCTTTCAAGATATAGAATTTGATGGAAAATTTCAAAAAAAAATTAGGGTTTTGTGAGAAAAATCACAATTTGTAATCCAAGATTTTGAGGTTAATATGAAGTAAACAAGGGATTATTTATTAAAATTGAGAGATAATGAAAAAATTTCTAAACTGCTTAATTTTGTTTTGATTTTCCTAAAAAATGCTTCTCTCCATTTTTCTTAATAGAATTGTTTTCGAATTTATCATGTTGTTTTTCTTTTCAAAAATACTAGTATTTTACTGATAGTTTTATTCTTTATTATTTAAATTCTCTTTTTGAAGATTTGAAACAAATATTCTTCTTTAATAAAAAAAAGATAAGAGTAGAATATTTATTTTCATATTTTTAACAATTTTTGTTTATTTATTTTACAAACAAATTTATTTGACAAATTGCTAAACCTAAATAGAATTAATTAAAGAACTTCTGTTGTATTTTTTTCAATTGTAATTTCATTTTAAAAAATGAGTTTGGGAAAAATAGTTCTAATTAAATAAGAACAACAAATCAGATGATTTTCTAATTTAAACTATCTTCAAAAATCTATTTTTTTATTTATAATAATGAATATAACTCTTGTAGTCTTATGATTACCCAAGTATATCAACATTAAAGAAGGTTATTATTTACTACTTATATGCTTTAGAATGTAAATATGTTGAGAAACTGCTTAAGTACTAATATTTAATTGAATTAATGGTATTTGAAACCCCCATTCCTCAAGATTAAAATTGAGTTTATCTTCAGCAGCAATATTATGATGACTTATAAACTCTATCATAATTTTGTTGGGTTCCTTCTGCTCCAATCCATGTTCTAAAATTGAATAACCCAAAATACTGATTGTAGAACACCGAATTCTCTTTCCACATCTCTTTGCAAAAACTCCTGAAGATAGGGAACATGTTTCTGAAAATTAAGCACAACTTTCAGATTGACAATTTAAATTAATATGAAAAAAAAACTTTACTGTTTCTTCTCTACTTGTGGATGAGAAATATTTTTCATGATTATTTACCACTCAGTGTGTATGTCATTAGGAATGTAACATAACATATTGTGGTGCCATAAAGGCAAAAAACTCTGAATGGTGGAGAATTACCACCAATTATTTTATCAAAAAATGGCGATATTTTGAGAAATTTATATTATGAGACCCTAAAATTTCAAATAATCAATTCCAGAACCATCAGTCTTGAGATATGAATTTTTCAAAAATTATATTTGCGTCTTTTTGGACAGATTTCAACAATGTATAAGCTAGTATTTCAACTGGTTTATATCTTAGGAAAAACTTACTTCATGTTTCCATTTATATCTCCCTTCCTATTCACATGGACAGGTTTTCAACTACCAATTCAGAAAATCAAGAGATAGTAGCATACTTGGAAAAACCCTTTATCGCCCATATCTATCAATAATTTAATATCATGTAGAGTGGGATAATGAAGCTATTTTAGACTTAAAATTTTAATTTTGGATCCACAGTCCTTATGTAAGCTGGCTAGGGAGGTGGTCTCAGATACTTGCAAGTATTAACCCACTTTTTCTGCCAACATCTCATATGATAACTGGCACATCTGAATTAATCTTCTGGGGGAAAGTGAGTGTGACTTTTCCAATAGATTTCTTTGCCTGTTTGAAATAGAGTTTTTTTTTTGAGTCTCTGCTACAATTCTGAGCAAAAAGGGTCTTTACATACAAACTTGAGATTAGAATAGTTTTTTCATTATACACAGAAGTGTTTATGAAATAATTTTGTTATAAGAATTAATATCCACCATGGTAATAGTAAAAGAGTTTAAGGTTCTTTCTATGGTCTGACCCTTCATGAATCCCATTCTATGATTTGTGTTATGAAAAACAACTTCTGCCATCTATTGATTTGTGCCTAGACTTGTTACTGTAGTTGATTTTACTCATCTGAGAATGATCCATAAATTTGAGAATGAAATGAAAAAGGCCATGTAGAAAAAAATAAACTAAGATTCTCACAAGAAGATTAATTGTGAAGCTTGTATTTTTGGCTACGCTGAAAAAGCACGCAGCATTGGTGGTAGCTATTCCAAAGCTTTGCAAAGGTACAAGCCGCTTTGCCCCCCCACGGTTTAGCACCACTGGTGGATATGCTCTAAGGCAGTTGAGTTTTGATAGGCTCAGACGGTGTTGTTCTTTTACGTTATATGCACGCCACTCAGAAGTCATCATTTTTACGTGAAATTACTAGCTTAAGCTATAGATTGTGATCGCAACTTATGGTGTTGCTTTAATAACATTTTCCCAATGTATTTTTATGCCTGGGCTTTTGTATCAATCATCTTGTTTTGCTCAAGAGTAAAATCGTTCTCAAGCAGATCCTTAAATGCTTTCTTCGTATAGGAAATTCATTGTATTTATAATTTCATTTCGTTTCAATTGTAACAGCATTGACTGTTGCTAGCTATTTTTTTTGCACACACCATAAATAAATTATTGATCGCTATCATACTTATTATAATAAATTCACTAGTATGAGCTGAAAGGTCTTGAGATGATATTATTAACTGGCCTTTTTTAAAAAAAACTATAAAGCTATGAGTCAGAGAACATCTCAAATATCAGTTTTGATCAATATAGTTCTATAGTGGCATGATTTCTGTGATTCTAAATTTTTTTAATCCTAGCGCTTGTTAAAGGATAAAAGTAGGAATTTCAACTTTGTTCTTGTTTTTGAGTTTTTTTCCCATCGTTTCTGCGCGGGTGAAGGCGTAACTTTCTTTCCTCACGGTGGAAACCCTAAAATAACACACCTCTAATAGGAGATCCGTTGTTTTTAAAATAAAAATAAAAGTCAATTAGAAAAAAAATAGAAAAAACTTGAAAGTCTGAGAGTTGGATAAAATGAGTCGCGACAATGGGAAAAATCATTGACACTTGGCTTCCTCCTACCTGCTTACTCACCACTAGCCCTGGATTCTTTTATAAACAACTAAGTGAGCCGATTTCAACTTCAAACATACCACATCAATTGAGTCAAGAAAAATTAGTAAACCCAGAGCCTGTTACACACATTAATATTAGATATTTAAATCAGAAAAAGAAGAAAGACTATGATTCCATTCTTTTTTGACTGTTTTGGTTTACTTTATGAGCAGTAATCATTGATTTGTGGATAAATTGATCTAAAGATTTCAAATTAACTTGTTACAGGAGGTTTAAAAGAAGACTCTTTTGAATTTTATATTATTGAAAAACGTATTTCCATACTTAGTGAAAATTAAATATTCATACATCGTAACATTAAGAATAATTTTATAAATATCTAGCAATTATAAAATACTTTTTTGCAAATTGAAATAGATTTGATATCATTTTTTGAATTTAAAAAAGAAATAAATTTTGAAAGGGAATAAATTATAACTTGATTATTCATAAAAGAATTAATTTATAAAATTGAGAAATCTTTTTTTTTGGTAAGTTGGGAAAAGGATTAAAAATTGAATAAATTTGGAGGATTTAATTTTACTATTTACAAAGAAAAAATTTATTATTTTGGTGATTAAAGCTAAACAAATATTTATTTATATTTGTAAAGGGTTCAATTTATTATAAATCTCCTTCATTTGATAAAAACAATGCTTTTTGTTGATATTCAATTTTATATAAGGAAATTATTGAAATTAAATTTATTGAAGAGGAGTTTTTTTTCAAAAGAAATATTCTGATAAGATCAAAAATAAAAAAATATTCAGAAATAATATAAAAGAAGTTATTTTTTAGGTTATTCACTTAGTTTTTTACTTATTGAAAGATTTGATCAACCTTAAAAGTTTATAAAGGGATAAGTTATTTTATCTTATAAATAAAAATAAACTTGCTTTGAATCAATTTAGGATATATTTATATATCAATAGCTTTTTTTGTATAAAAGATATAAATAATATGAAATATTCCATTCAGAATTGAATTCAAATTAAAAGCAATTAATATGATAATTATTTCTTTTCAAAAAAAGGCTTGTAATAACATATCATAAGACTGAAAAAATATTATCATCTGCTTTAAAATTCGAAATTTAATTTTTGTTATACACAGAATAATTAAAATATTAAATTTATTATTAATTCATCAAAAAGCATAGATATAATATTGAAAAATTTAAAAATATTAATTGTGTTTTAAAAAAAGATAGATTTGAACATTATAAAATAATTAAAAAAAATTGTTATTAATAGAAGGACTAAGCAAAATAGATTGATAATATATAATATGAGAAAATTCCATGAAATTATAAAATTAATTTAAGCTGTCTTCAAGATTCTAAATCAAAAATCATACAGATTGAGCTTGAAAAATCTTATTTCTGAAAGCTTTCTTCAATAAGGGGTATAAAAGCTATCCCAAAAATCCTTGTCAAAATAAAAATATTCAATTCCTCAAAAATCACAAATATTATATTTAAAAAACCAGTGGATGGTGAGGAATATTTTGAGAGTTGTTTCATTCCAAAACAATGGGTTTTAAATATCAAATAATCCTTTTGAATTTTTATTATTCTTTTGTTATTTATTATCAAAATTATTCAAATTTTAATTAATCAACACCACAAATTTTCAGAGAATTTCAAAATATTTTAACATCTTTCAAGATATATTGCTGAACTTCAGGAAATATCTCTTACAATATTATCATCCTGGCCTGGAAGATCAAAAGTTACTTCTCAAGTATCTATATGAAAATAACTATCTTATTTCACAATAATGCACACGTCACTAACAGAGTTATGAGAAAGAAAGTATATTTTATAACTATAACAATCACTTTGAATATTAATTTTGAACAGCACCAGATCTATTCCACATCCTTTTGAATATAATTCATTATCTCTAGATCTTCTAGAAAAATTCAGCTTATTCACAAGGACAACCTTTCTTGAAAATAGTGGTGGGACTCCTCTGCCTTGACTCAAATAGTAATGGGGATTCAATTTTAATAATGAAAAGACCTTTGTATTATCATATGGAGCAATGGTCTAATGGATGATTTTCTTTATTTAAGAAGTCTTGGGACTTAGAAATGAATTTATATCCTTTCCAAAATATAAAGAGTGTCTTGGAAGATCTAAAGTGATGCAAATGGAGGGAACACCAGGATGTGTTGAATGTTTTTATGGAAGAAAGATAATATTAATTAAAAAGCCATAAATTTATTTTGCTCACTATTTTTTTTTGGAAAAACATGTATACTTTTCTATTATTCTCAAAAACATAAATTTTCTTATTAATGTTCTTTTTGGGTATTATTTGAATTCACAGCCTTTTTTTGATTTCAATAAGAGGCTCATAGAGCTGAATTTTGACTTCCATGGCTTATCTAATGACTATAAAAGCTTTAAAAACATGGATATTTGCTAAAAGCCATGTAAGTAATTTTCAAAACATAACAAATGTTTTCAACAAGAAAGTAAATATATATATCTTCCTTTAAAGAGATATCATCAATTCCCTTTAAAGATGATACTTAATTTATAGGAAGTTTGGTTTACAAAAAAGAAATTAATAATTACATAATTTATGGAGGCTAAGGTTTTTTGTTTTCATTTTGAAGATTTACAAATTGTAAGGTGTTCCTATGAAACAATTAATAAAATAATAATAGCTTATATACTGAGAAACAACTTTTCATGTCACTATGAAGCTTTATGGACTAAAAAATATTTTATAATATTATTATAAGATATAATTATTCTATAAAGAAATTTTAGAGAAAATCAGAAATAAAATAATTTACAAACTCATCATTTGTAAAGCTGATTAAAGCCAATCGTTAGAAGTAAAAATAATAAGGAAAGAAAAATAAGAATCAATAAAACCATGAAATAATAGGTGAAAAACTTTAAACCACATATAAATCAAATAAATTTGGGTTTTTTAGTAAGATTAGTAGAATACTTGCCAATTTTACAACAACTAATGCAAAATAAATAAGGTATAGCTTCAAATTATTAAGCTAAAATTCAATTTTAAAAGAATATTATTGATTTCATGTCTTTCAAATATTTGAAAATATTTCAAAATATATATAATACTTTCTAATACCTTTCAGTGATATACTAGTATGAATTGAGAATTTTGAAATGATGAATGGATTATTATTTGGAAAAAGACAGGAATAATAGGCTTCTTTAAAGGCTACAGCAACTCACAGAGAAATTTAAAGTAGTAAAATGACAATATATTTAGCTTATTGACAATAATTTTTACATCACTTGTTGTTGCATAAAAGTATCACAATTACTCAAATAAGTGATTTTATGTTGATATCAGCACACCCATGATTAATGAATGATAGATTGGACACATTAATACTTCATTAATACTAAGATTAATTTTTCTCAAAGCTATAAATGTTATTGGAAATTTAAACTCAGAGTGTAGCTTCTGTGAAATTTTGAAGTTTTTTTTTCATGTAGAATTGTCAAAATTGGACTGTAAGTAAACCTTTTACTTGAGATTATTGAACCAAATTTATTTTTTTCTTTGGTATGTATTTTCATTTTATCCATTAGTCCCTAAATGTTCAGATTAATTCATTAAAAACTGAATTTTTAATGAATTTTGGAAGTTTTACTCTATTTTTATGTGGTACAATCAAAAAAGAATATAAACAGCTGTTTAATATGAAGTCACTCTATGAATAATATGTCAAATGGGCTTAAATTAATCATTTTGGGCTTATTCATCTTACATAATTAAGAATTGACATGTCTACAGCAGTCAAAGGTGTTAATTACCTTCTTGGCATGTCAAAATAGCAGCTTATATGCTATTTTCTCATGATTAATGGTACTTAACCTTAGTAAAAATAGTTCCCACAAGGATTTAATTGAATAATTGGGAAAGGATAAAACATGTGTCTAAGATTTGGAGCTGGCTATACCTCACAGTTATCAGAATTTGGGAACCCTGGAACTCTGATTTCTTTTGTCCCCTCTGACTATTCTTGACATTTAGGGTGTATGTAATATGTGATTTGTCAGAATTCCATAATTTTTGGTGCAAAAAGGAAAAAAAGTAACTCATGATTATTTTATGTCATATTGATTATGAGGTGTTGCCATATTTTCCATATTAATACCTCATAGCAATAATTTTAGATTATTCACACTATGAAGTTACCCTAGTTTATTTATTGTGTAGGATCCAAATATTGCCTCAAATCAATGGAATTACCTTTCAAAATGCTAGCAGTATTTATCTTTGTAAAAAAAATGATGAATTCTGGGTATATACATGCTTTGCTGGTTTTTAATAACCCAAAGGTTATTCTAAGGTTATTTGTTGCCTATTTGGGTATGTAAAACATACCTCAAGGCTCACATTCTTTCCCACTAAAAGGATAAAATTGTAAAGGAGCTTTCTTCAAATGAAATTCACACAGTGGTGTGAAGGTCCTCTTTCCAATCCCCTAATGTTACTTAGATCAAGTTATTGAAGTAAGATTATAGGCATATTGAGGCTTTAGGACTTCTTTGATGGGTAAATATTCTTATAAATTTGTCTGATTCAAATATGCCCTTTTGAGCTAACCATTGCATTTAATTTTATGTTTTTATAATTTCAAATAAGTATTATATGAGATTTTGCCTCTAAGAATTCCCTCTTTTAAAAATTTAATGATGTTTTTTGTGTCATATTGTTTCAATGGGAAAAATTTATGAGAATCCGTGTTCCTTAGGGGAACAAGCTATCTATAAGTTAATTTAGAAGCCTTAAGTGGGCTTACTGGAAAATTTGGATGTTTATTATAAAATTCTCCTGTAATTTCTACTTGTACTACATTAGATCCATGCAGTTCTTTAACAATGAAAGGTCCAAGAAAGGAACCTTTGAGCTTCTTGAGTCCTTAAATATTTAATCAAGAAATAGATCCCTTCCTTAAAAATATGGAGCTTTCTGACCTTTGTCTCATATTTTTTTGGCATAATCAAAATATTCATTCATGCTTGAAAATGAATTAGTTGTTATTTTTTAAGGCATAATTTTGAAGCTATAAGAATCTGGGTGAAATTCAAGTAGCTCATACTTTCAACAATCCTTTGAAAGGTTCAGATTCCAAAATGTCCCTAGCATGGAAGGTGTTATACCTGTTTATTAATGAATATAAGTTTCTTGATCCAGTTCAAGTTCTGGGATCAAGATAAACCAGAAATTGGTGAATAAATATGGGAATTTCAAGTCCAAGAAATTGGCACAGAGTCTTCTGATCATTTCTCCAAGTGTCTTAATCATTATTCCATCTAGTTCATTAGTAAAGGGGTGATAAGCTGTTTATAATTCTAGTTTGGTTCCAAAAAATTTGTCAAGATTAGTCCACAGAGCTGAAGTCAATTTTGTATTTCTATCACTAATGATAGTCTCAAAGAGAAAAGTATGTGATATGAGCCTGTCATATAAAGGAGAGAAGGATGAATTAATGTGCCTTCCTATGACATCGTCACAGCCACTATCAGGGGTAAGGGTATTCAAACTTAATCCCACTCAAGCTCATCAAACCAGAAAATCCAGTATATGTGTCAGGAATAAGTTCCAGAAAATCTTTTTTCTGAAACATTCATACAGATTAGCTCATCAATACTGCCTGTCAAAACTTGTACAGGCTGGATATTTCAAATACAGTTTTGGATTCACAAGGCTGAAACTGTATGATCACCCAACTCCACCCCACCTATTGTACAGACCCTGTAAATCCATACAGGGGCTGTATTACCCAAATCAATTCAAATAAAGATTCCTCTCAAGAAAATTCACTCTTTGGATTGGGGCTGGTGGATTCTCACATATACCAGAAGCTCTTTCTCCCCCTGGGGACTTCTCCCCAGTAAATTAATATATTTGATTTATTATTGGATAGATATTCTTTTTCTTATCTTGGAGTATTATATTTATTGGTATTAAGTTGGTCTTTGCATCCCCTCACCTGTTGAGTAGAGTTGTGGTGGCCATTTCCTTATTAATCCTTCTATTTCTTTCTGAAATGTTGAAACAGTGGAGTTGGACTTGTTTGTGGTTGGCTATTTTATTCTTACCATTACCCTTATTGTTTCTGATTTCTCATATCTATTTTATTAGCAATTATATCTTTCTTACACTCTTGAGGATATTCCATCTTATCCCTTCTGAGCCCTCCATAAGTAAGTTACAGCTTACTGAGTTCCAGGCCCTCTTCACTTGGAAGAGCCCCTGGGACATTATATGAATTATCTCACAATTGTTTCTTTCTTTTCATTAATTAATACTCATTTCTGTTATTCCTCAATTATTGCTTATGATCTTATGATTCTATGTTTTTTCTATAATTTTATGACTCTCATCAATTTTCATCTCATTCATTCTATTCACATAAAAATTGACCTTTTTTATCATTTCTTCATAATTACTGACCTTTTCATTTCATTCATAATTCTTAATTAATTCTAAATTTCTTTTTTGTCTGAATTCAGGTGTTTTCAGGTTTTGAATGATTGGAATTCATTGGATAGTTGAGTCAGCCATTCAGGAGTTTTATTGGATTTGGATTGATTTTTATTTGATTTTGAATTACTCAAGAATTGATTTCCTATTTTGTGATTGGGAATCCTAAAGATATTGACTTTCACTTCAAGATTTTATTGATTTGATTAAATTGTTTGATTTGAATTTTATTCCTCAAGATAACTGGTTAATCCTCAAGATTTGATTTGATCCCTCCAGGTATTGAATTGACTTTTGAAAATATTGACTGATTGAATAGATTCCTCAAGAAATAATTTATTTTCATTTGAATTTACTTTATTTCTTGACTGATTCATTTATTAATTTATTAATTTATTGATTAATTTATTGATAGATTTATTTATTGACATTGACTGAAGTTCTGCAAGATATTTATTGATTCCTCAATATTCTCATTTGATTTAAATTGATCCAGCCTCCCTTGTTGTTTCCGAAGTATAAAAAAGTTTCTTTTACTTTTCAAGAAATGCCTGTTAAGCATAGCCCTCCAGCCAATAATAAAAGATCCCAAAGAAATCAAGCTTTTCTCACTCCTACAGCAAGGGCTCCTCTTGACCACACACCATCAGTTCATCAACTGAGTGAAAATTTGGACAGAGGACCACCCTCCAGAAGGAGAGGTATGAAATAAAGAAGATCAAGATCATTCTCTGGCTTGTTGGGTGGATATCCTGGTATTTCTTAAGGTCCTAGAAGAAGATTAGGGGAAGCTGAAGATGAAGAGTGGGAGGAGTCTGTGGAAAAGGAAGATTTTGAGGAAAATAAAGTGGAAGCTGCCCCTAAGGCTTATGGAGCTCCAAATCTAGCCCTTTCTAATAAACCTCTTATCCCTCAAGCTGAACCAAATTTTCCCAAGATAATGCAGAAACTGAATCAATAAATGGGACAACTAGCTCAAGCCGTTGCACCCAAGTACAATTGAAGAGCCCAAACATTCAAAACTCCATAAATGAAAGCACCTGATTCTTTTGATATTACTCAAGCCCATAAATTGAAAGTATTTATCAAATACTGTCAATTAATCTTCCATAATGACCCAGTAAACTTATTCTCTGATAGGAAGAAGGTTCTTTACTCAACTTCATTTCTCATTGGCAGAGCTGGTAAATTTATTGAACCATATATTTCAAATATCTCCAATTAAGACAGATCCTACCTCCTAAATAACTGGAATTTGTTCAAAAACCTGTTATTAACTCTGTTTGGTGACCCAAATGAAGTCAGGAAATTTGAACAAGAGCTGGTCATCATCAGGATGAAGGAAAGTGGTCATGTCTCTTTGTAAATTGCTTACTTCGGAAAATTGATGTCAGGGATTGGGGATTGGGGAGAAAGGGCATAAACTCATGTTTATAGAAGAGGCTTGGCAGAAAGGCTATTGGATAAATTAGCTTCTAACCCTTCTAATTTTTATACCCTTCAAAAAATAATGGATATTACTTTAGAGTTAGATACCAGGTACCATGAGAGGCAGAAGAAGAAGGGTAATCATCAAGAGAAGAAGCCTCCAGTCACTGGATCCAATTCCTTCAGGCCTCCTCAACATTCATCTTCCAAAAGGCCTCATCACAAGAAGGGTAAGAAGGGGAAGAATTTTAAAATTTCAAAGGTTAAGTCTCACTCTGCTCTCCTCACTAAGGACAATAAATCAATTGGTTCTGAAAAGGAGAGGAGGATTAAAGAAGGTTTATGCACTTATTGTGGTGGAAAGCACCCAATTAAAAAATTCTTCAAGAGGCCTCAGAATAGGCAAGGGTCAGCAAGAGGCTTTCCTAGCAAGCAAGAAAAAGCCTGCATGGGAATCATGATGTGTTCAATGGTTCTCAATTAATTCCTTCAAGAGCACAACTGTGCAATCTGAATACTAGTGTAAAGAAATCTTCAAAATATCTTATCTTTCCTTCTGTCTCTAATATTTTTTATAGTATTCTCATTGATTATGGTGATACAAACTCCTTTATTTCAAAGAATTTTGTTCTTAAGTACTAATTGACCATGATTCTGGATTAAAACAAATACACTTCCTTGTTCAGCACCCATTATACTGAGTGGGTTGTTTACTTTCCTTCTTTCCCAAGCTTTGAATGGGAGTTATTTATCATAGATTAACCAAAAGGAGAAGACCTAATATTGGGCTATGATTTCCTTTACAATTAGAATTCCATTATTGATTGGAAAAATGGATTGATAAACTATGATTCTAGTAATGAAGATTCTGGTGGTATTATTTCTTCTACTAGTAATGACTTTGCCACTGCTATCAACAGTGCTGCTTTGGCTGGTGAACTTAAGACACTTCCCCTTCCTTCTTCTGTCCATATTCCTCCCATCATTCCCTCTCAGTTATCACTTCCATCAAGAGATGAAGTCTTCAAAGAGATAAAGGATGTTTGAGAAGATGTTGCTATATCTTCACTTCATCTCCTTCAAGGGGATATGGACCCTCCTGATTTATCCTTTCATGCCTCCCTAGAGGATCAGTGGGATGAGGAGGAAGAGCCACAAGAAATTAGAACTGTGATGAAGGTAGTCCCTCCTGCATATCACAAATATTTGTATGTATTCTCCAAGTTTAAAGCTGAGAAAGTTCCTTCACACTTCCCCTGTGATCATCATATCAAAGTGGAGGGTCTTTTACCTCCAGCTGGTTTTATCGACTATTTATCAAATAATGAGTCAGAAACACTGTGGGCCTACATTTAAGAGAACTTATAGAAAGGTTTAATCAGGCCAAGTTCCTCTTCAATAGGAGCACCTGTCCTTTTTGTCAAGAAAAAAGTAGGGTGAACTTTGTTTGTGTGTTGAATACTTCAAACTCAATGCTGTCACCAGGAAAAATAGCTATCCTGTTCCTACTATGACCCAGATTCTTACCATATTTAATGGTTCCACTATCTTCTCCAAGATAGATCTGCCTGGTGCTTATAATCTCCTGAGAATTAAAGAGGGGGATAAGCACTTAACTGCATTTAGAACCAAGTAGGGTAGTTATGAGTACTTGGTTATGCTATTTGGATTAACCAATGCTCCTAATTCATTCCAGATTCTTGTAAATGATATCTTTTCATATTCATTGGATATTTCTGTTGTAGTTTATTTAGATGATATTATGGTCTTCTCAAGCACTGAGGAGGAACATATCAAGCATGTGGCCTCTGTCCTCCAAAGGCTGAGGGCCAATAATCTGTTTTCCAAAGCCTCAAAGGGTGTATTCCATGCCTCAAGTGTGGAATACCTTGGCTATATTGCTTTAAGTGATGGCCTAAAGATGGGCTCTTCACAAGTTCAACAAATCCTCAATGTCCTCAACCAAAGAAAATCAAAGCTCTTCAATCATTTCTTGGCTTTGTCAATTTATATTTCCATTTAATTAAGAACTACAAAAAATTACTGCTCTCACTTCCCTTTAAAAAATTCTCCCTTTATCTTCACAAAGGAAGCTCTTACTCAGCTTCAATGACTCAAAGAAGCCTTCACCACTTCTCCTATCCTTTCTCATTCAAATCCTTCTCTACCAGCTATTGTGGAGACTTACGCTTCTGATTATTCCTTGGGTGCTGTACTGAGTCAGGTGAATCACTTGGAACACATCCAATTGAACTTGATAGCTGCAAAATTCTCTCAGCTGAGTGCACCTATGAAGTTCATAACAAGGAGCTTCTTGGAATAGCTTAAACTCTCCAGTGCTGAAGAGCTTTTCTTCTTTCTCTTTCTCATTCACTTGGAGTCTTGACAGACCATTATTCCCTTCAATAATTTAATCCTTACTTGTCATCAAGCTCAATGGGCTGAATTTTTCTCTGAGCTTCATTCAACTATCACTTAATTCCCAGGAAGGCTGGCCACTTTAACAGATTACTTTTCATGCTGAGATGACATGTACCAAGAGAGGAGGGTGGACTTCATCAGAAATAATCTTCAAAATTTTCATCAAGTTCATAAGCAAGATGAAATTCAAGAACAAATATTCTTCTCAATCAAGGTAGAAATGTTTTCAGACTAAGTTTATCAAATTGAAAAATAAGTATGGCAAGAAAAAGATTAAAAAGAAGTCCTCAAGAAACTAGCAAGAGGTGCATCATTACCAGATTATTCTCTTGAACCTCAACAAAAGTTATTATTATTCAAATATAGAGTGGTTATTCCAAGAAATCAAGAAATTTAATTGGATATCCTTCAAAGGTGTCATGACTCACTGTTAGCTGGCTACCCTGGCTGGGAGAAGACCCTCAAGCTCATCAAGAGAGATTTTTATTGGGGTTGAATGAATCAAATAATATAGGAATATGTGTCCTCATTTCAGAAATGTTCAAGAAACAAGAAAATTAATTGTAAGAAGTTTGGATTACTAAAGCCTCTTCAAATTCCATCTGGTCCTTGGAATTTGTCATCAATGGAATTTATCACTAAATTGCCATTGTCCAACAACGTTTACTGAATTTTAGTAGTTGTGAACAGATTATCCAAAATGGGAACATTAATTTCAATATATTCAACAATTACTTCCTTGGACTTATCTCAAATCTTAATCAGTGATGTCTTTTCCAAACATGGCCTTCCAATAAGTATTGTTAGTGATAGAGGGTCCTTACTTTTTTCATCATTATGGATCAAATTATGTCAAGAGCTAATGATATCAAGAGATCTTTCAACTAATTTCCACCCTAAAACAGATGGAAAGACAGAGAAGGTAAATCAGATTTCAGGACAGTATCTTTGAATTTATGTCAGTTACCATTAAGATGAATGGAACACCTGGCTCCCCCTTAATTAATTCACTCATGATAATGCAGAAAATTCATCTACAAAGAAATCACATTTTTCCATCATTTATGAAAGAAATCCAAGCTTTGATTCAATTAACATTACTCAAGACACACCTTCTGAAATGTTATCAACAAGACTCCAATCAGTAGAGCAAGTGTTTAAAGAAGAATTAGAATCAGCAATAAGGAAAGCTAAGAAGTATGCAGATAGAAATAGGAAGATTTCACCTGATTTCAAGCCTGGGGACAAAGTATGGCTAGCCTCAAAGTATACTAAGACAACAAGAACCACCAAGAAGCTTTTAGAAATGTTACTGGGACCTTTTGAGGTCTTGAAGAAGATTAGCAGCCATGCCTATCACCTCAAGGTGTCTCAACAATGGAAGTCATTTCCCCCTGTATTGCATGTGTCATTATTAGAACCAGTAAAGAAATCAACTATCTCAAACAAACATCAATTGGCCCAACCACCAGTCCTAGTGGAGGAGCAAGAGGAATGGGAAGTGGCTCAGTTTCTGGACTCAAAACTCAATAGAGGTGAACTAGGGTATCTTGTAGAGTGGAAAGGATTCAGAAAAGACCCAGAAAGATCAACTTGGAAACCAGCTTCCAGCCTTACCAGCTCACCAGACCTTTTCAAGGATCTCCACACTTTGTACCCTGACAAGCCTGGCCCAAATACCTCAAGAGTTTGATTTTATGGTGCTTGGTGGGGAGTAGAAGTTATGAAAGTAAGTTCCTCTCCTGGCATGCAGCTTTAAGGGGGTATTCTACCCAAATATATTGTAAGAATCGCCTTGGTCCCTTTGTGAGCACTTGTCAATTCTTTGGACATATTCAGAAGGCCTTGCAACATCAATACCCTAAAATTTGGACCTTTCATCAAGATATGGCCAAATTTCCTTTTTTTGTTTCCTTCTTGAATTATTCAATTTATAATTTTTCAAGATATTCCTTAAAAAAAGTTCATTATGGCAAAGAATTTTCTGCTCTTTTATGGTTCTTGGTGGGGAGTGGAAGTTATGAAAGTAAGTTCCATCTCCTGGTATGCATCTCTGAGGGTTCTAATTCTTTTAAAACAACAACTTGGCCACTCTGTGAGAATAAAATTGTTGGCTTTATCTTTCAGGAAAATTTATTGCCAAAATAAAGCAACTCACCACAAGAAGAAAACCCCTCAGAAGGTTCTTCATTTTTCTTTTTCTTTACTCTCTTTTCTCTTAATTATTTTATTTTATTCTCTCTTCTTTACTTTTCTAATTATTTTTTCTTCTTGTTTCTTTTCAAAGCAGCAGCATCCCCTCCCATATCATTTATTGGGAGGTTCCATTCTTTTAATTTTAGTATTTGATAAGAGTGGGGAGAAAATAAAAACCAAACACAAACAAGGACAATAGAACTAGTTCTCTCTGCCCAGCTCATCAAAAGTTCTTTGAAAGTAATTAATCAACTCATCTTCATACCATACAACCTTAGTAGCCATCTCCTCAGAATCAGTAGCAGGAATAATTCTATCATTAAGATAGGAAATCACCTCCCTACTATTTCTATAAGCTCTTCTAAACAACATGGCCACAAAATATTGGCTTTCATTTTCCATATTTGGATCTTTGGTGACCTGGACAGGCCAATGCTCCTTCCTGTGGAATACTTGAGGGGAAGGGAATGGCAGAGGCAATTGATCCTCTCTTCTTCAGCTGAAACTGGCCACAGGCTGTAATTTCTGAGAGGTTTCCATGGGAGATTTTCTGGGCTGTGGAATGGGGGATGGACTCATTGGTGAAGCCAGGGCATTCCTGGAAGTGAATGTGTTTGGTGAAGGAGGAGGAATTGAAGATGGAATGGTGGACAGGACAGGCTGGAAATTTATTGGGGTACTAGGTATGAATTGGTTTTGGATTCTCTTGGAAGCAGGTTGAGAAGGTGAAGTGCTTGAGTGATGGTCAATTTAAGGCTTCACTATCTCAACTTCTTCACCATCCAGTTAGTCATTTCCTTCAACATCTGGATTGGTGAGTGAATCAGCAATTCTTCTTATTTTTTTCACCACACCTTGGTTGTTGATCCTGGAAATTGGGACCTCTGAGCTGGAATGAATAGGCCTACCACCAGTGGGAATGGGACTTTCAACATTGGTCCACCTTGCCACATCCCTAAGCCTGGATCCAGTCATTAAAGAAAGATATCAGTATCGTATCAAACCAAGAATACCAAAACACTTACAGTTGGAATTAGCTGAAGTAGTATCAGGGGTAGTGAACTAAGAGACTGGAAGTTCTTTCCCAAATGGCCTTCTTTCTTTCTCCATAAATACTGCCTGATGTTGGATAGTGGCATCTCTGGATGTTGACAAGGCTTCTTCCCAACAAAGCAATGATTACACTTGGGAGGACTGGGTTCATAGTGTTGGAAAAACTGCCTCCCCTTCTTCAAGAACTCAGTACAAGCAGGATCAAGAACTTAAACTTCCTTGCACCTGTCATAAATCTGGGAAGAATCAAAATGACATGAAGAAGCCCTTTGCCAAGGTGAGCCCAACCTACTGAAGATTCCAGGAGCACAAAGGACAGATGGTGGTGGCACAGAAAGAGAAAATTCAGCTATTTAAGTAGGCTCCAAACCAATTTATAGAGTACAGAAGCAAAAGAGTCAAGATAGTCATGTATGCATATCACAATCTTAAAATTCATCAAGATTCTGGGGCCAAGACTCCAGCTATGGCCCCCTCAAGGTCCCCAATTATAAAGTAAGGACCCCCTCTTCCATGGTCCTGGATTGCTCTCTGAAATTAAAGGACGTATGGGCAAATTTAGCCCACTCAAAACAGCTTCAAATCTGGTTTCAGGGGGACTTCAATTGCCCCACAGACCATGGGCCATGGACTGTAAGGAACCAAAATTGGCCAAAAAATGGCCTCAAACAAAAATTTCTTCCATATATGGCAAGGAACCCAAAAGAAATCTTATGGCGCACAAATGACTTTAAAAAGCCATTTGGGCCCATTTCATGAAGAATTCAAGGGACAAGATCTTTATAAAGACATTAATATCATGAAATTTGGGTGCAAGAAGTGGCTTCAAGACAATTATGGCCATATAATCATATGACCAAATGAAAAAATTTTCAAGATGGACACCATGGTGGCATCCAATCTGGCATTCAACCCATGGCCATTGACAACAAGTGCTTCAAAGAGAAGACAAGACTCAAGGCGGGAAATAATGAAGAGATGGGAAGGCCTTTACTTATTTGAAACAAAAAATTTTATAGGAAGAAAAGGACAAAGAGAATGAAAAAATGGATTTTCATAATAATTATTCAAGAGGAAAAGAAAATTTTAATTTAAAGTTTTGGAAAAAATGTGGGGATTTGGGGATGACACTCAAGAGTGGTGGGATAATACGGGTTTCAGGAGCCCATCAGTTTCAAGAGGGGGATACTTTTGCAGCCACTATTAGGGGTAAGGGTATTAAACCTTAAATCCACCCAAACTCTTTAAAGCAGCAAATCCAGTATGTGTATCAGGAATCAGTTTCAGAAAATCTTCTTTCTGAAACATGCATACAGCTTAGTTCATCAATACAGCCTGTCAAAGCTTTTACAGGCTGGATATTCCAAAGAAAGTTTTGGATTCACAAGCCTGAAACTGTATGATTACACACCTCCACCACACCTCTTGTACAGACCCTGTATATCCATAATAAGGGTTGTATTATCAAAATCAATTAAAATGTAGATTCCTCTCAAGAAAATTCACTCTTTGGATCAGGGCTGGTGGATTCTCACAAATACCAACCCCTCCTTCTCCCCCTGGGGAATTCTTGCCAGTTAACTAATATATTTGATTTATTATTTGAAAAATATTTGTATTCTTATTTTGGAGTATTATATTTATTGGTATCAATTTGGTCTTTGCATCTCCTCACATGTTTAGTAGAGTTGTGGTGGCCATATCCTTATTAACTCTTCTCTTTCTTTCTGAAAGGTTGAAACAGTGGAGTTGGACTTGCTTGTGGTCAGCTATTTTATTCTTGCTCTTATCCTCATTGTTTCTACTTTCTTATGTTTATTCTATTAGAAATTCCATCTTGATTACACTCTTAAGTGTATTCCATCTTATCCCTTCTGAGCCCTTCATAAGTGAGTTCCAGCTTACAGAGTGCCAGGCCATCTTGACTTGAAGAGATTCTGTGACAGACATGGAAAAAACTTGAGGTTTTTCCATATCTATCTACTATCACTAGAGAATAATTTAAGCTCATTTATCCACTGGCTGGTAAAGCTGTCACCAAGCTCATGTGAACTATTTCCAATGGGGAATTAGGCTCTTTCATCTGAATGATGTTACCAAACATTTTGTATGTCCTTATGTTAGCTTTTTGGTATCTATCATAAGTTTCAAAATGCTAAATGGTTCCTTTCCTCTAATGATATTATCATGTACAATATTTTACTTTCTCAATCGCTCTATCCTCAGAAAAGTGTACAAAGTAGATAATTTAATGTCATTCTTTGAGTGTGGAAGTGATTAGATACCTGTTACAATCAACAATTACACACAAATGTTTAGGCATGTGGTAGAGTATTCCATCAGAAAGGTGAAATTTGCCATAATAAAAGTCAAATTTCCATAATTAATCCAAGGAATGACTCAGAGAAATATCTTTAAAGTTTTCTTCAAGTATTGTGGTCAGTATGTGACAGCTTTTATCCTGTTTATAGGGTTTCTCAGCTTCCTCAAAGAATCTTGGATCAAAATCAATGAAATTGATACCTTCAATTGGTATTTGGCTTTCAGCTATCAAAGGTACATAAGCTGAATTATAAGGCTTGGTGGATAAAGGACATCTACTGAGGCCATCTTTATTCTTATGCAATTTACCTGCCTTATTGGAAATAGTCATGTTTTCTCTATATTATTGGATTCATTTTTTCCATATCAGCAAGTGCCTATCTAGTGTGTTCATGTTAATAAGTGATTTGAATGAATTAAAATGATTTATAGCTTCAAAAAAACCCCCATCCATATATCAATCCAATTTTTCAAAGACCAAACTAAACATAAGAATTCCATCTGGCTTGCACCATATATTGCTTCTGTAGGTCTGATTTTTCTATAAATGAAGGAAACTGGGTCTTACAAGGTTTATTTTGAGCAATTTAGACATGATAAAGAGAAAATAACAATACTGATCCACTAGTATGAAGGGTATTCTCCAATATGGAAAAAAGATTAGAGGAGAATTTTCCAAGGAGTTCTTGTTTTTTTCATAAGCTGTGATTCTCTCCCATGTCATCCCAAAACTTTCTGTTGATCCTAAATCTTGTAGGGGCTCTCATAAAAATTTTAAAGTCCTTAAGAGGTTTTCTGTTGTAGCCTAAAAAGCCATCATTTCCTTTTTGGTTTGTGGCATGGGCTTGAGTAAGACTGATGCTACTTTTATCTTGTCTATGCTGAGGCTAAGATGAGAAACAAAATGTCCAAATGCTCTTACTTCTTAGAAAAAGAAATTTCTTCATGAATATCTTCATATTCAACTGAATCATGTTTTCTAGAAATCATTGGAGTCTTTCCAAATGTAATTTCAAAGTTTCTGGACAAAGGATAATATAATAATTGTAGATTATCAACAACCCTTGTGATAATAAATTTAGGAAGATGGTATTAATCATTCTTTGCTGATGAGAAAGTGAATTCTTGATTCAAAAAGGAACTCCTAAATATTCATACATACAATAATGTGCAATAATCCTCAAGGGTTGTTTGGTATTATCTGTCAAAATATTCTAGTGGAATCCTTTGATTTCATCTTCTAAGGTGATGAATTTGGCCTTAGACAACTGTGTCAAGGTTTTTTGAATCCTAGACATGGGATATATTTCAGGTATGGTATATGAATTAAGGGCTCTGAAATAACTAACCATCCTGGATTTATCATTGGGACAGGCTATAATTACAGGAGTAGTTACTTAAACTGTTACATTATGGCCCACTTTCCTCAAAACACCAAGTTACACAATATCTTTGATATGTTTATCCAATGATCCCCTAAATATGCTAATATCTGTGCACTCTGATATTCTGGGGACAGGTGGAGAAGGTCTTTGAATATTCAGCTTGAGGTCAGCTTGATGTCAAATTATTCATCCTAGCCTTTTTGTTAAAGAAGGAAATTCTTATACATGTACAAAAGACAGATGTTTCAAGTATTGTTTCACTTTAAATGTAAATTCAGGGTCAATTTGTGCTACAGAAAAAACTTGTTTAATGAATTTGTCTTTGTATTCATTTTAAAAATAGTCTATTTATGAAAGTTTCCAGTTGAAACATGAGAAAGAAAATTTTTTCCCCTTGTTTTCTACTTTAGTAAGATATCTGTCTTTGTAGCTGCTGATATATATGCCATAAATATGGATAAAATACTTTCCCAAAATAAATTTCTTGGAGGTACAATAATTCCTTACTAAAACTGATATTTTGTTTTTAATCCGTTTTGAAGGGTTCAGGAAGACAATTTCTCCTTAAAGTACCCCCAAAGGCTTCATATCATTAGTGGCACTGCTGAATTTCACATCATTGAAGGGTAGGAGAGATTTCTATCATTCAGTAAGCAATAATGCAAAAGAACCTTTCCCAAAAATGTGCAGAAGAAACCTGTGTCTAGTTTATATATCACATATCTGTTTACCACAATGGCTTATGTGATACAAGAGTATCATGAGGTATACCCTTTCCTTTTAGCAGGTTTTTCTCTCTGAAGCTTTGGATCTTGTATATTTTCAACTTTGGTGTAATTATAACTATATTGAGGTAAGTGAGTATTAAGCTAAGTTACTTCAAATAGAAAAGTGATGTTTTAAATTAAATTATTATCTATTTCTTGTTCTTTTTCTGAAGGGAAAAAGTCTCTTATAGATTTCTCTACTTCCAGTTCAGTAATATGAGCTTTATTAATCCTTTTCTTTGTTTGATAACTGGCTAGATGCAAAGAAATTGCATATTTATTCCATTTCAAAGGTTTTACTTCCATATTTTCAATTGGTTCTTTTCTTTCACCAATATGGGTATTGGTGGGACTTTCCTCAATAAAATCAATTTAATATATAGAAAAGCTGGTTTTGGAACATCTTTATTTAATGAAATGTTCAGGGTCACCACAATACTTCCTCAGCATCCCATTATGAGCTGATTTTTCAGTAATGTCAGGAAAAATAGCTGTTCTACTGTATTTCTTCTTGAGGAACCAAGAAAAAGGTTTATCCTTGTCAGGGTTGAAAATGGAATTACAAGGAATTTTAGATATTTAGTACCCAAGAGGAATTTTAACTATTGGAAATGATCTGATCTTTCCACAAGGGAAAGGTATGTCTACTATGGTCTCTTTATGAATTTGTACTTCCATTTCTTAGCTGAATTGGTAAAAAAACAATTTGATCTGTATTTAATGAAGCTATCAGGTATATAATAGTCTTCTTTCAACATTTGAATAATTTTAATGGACTCCGTATAATTATGCTCACCTTATCAAGTGAAGGTTTGGCCAATCATCCAGTTTTGGAACATCTCTGTAATTGAAGACATGGTTGATACCAGATGTTATACTAAGAATGGAATATATTCTTCTCAATGCTGTTTGGTAATCTAATTTACTCATAATTGGTGTAGTTTTTCTGGGAAATACCTCTACTTCACAAGACATTTCCTTGATATTATCTTTAATATCCACTATATGCTCATCCCTGGATTTGTCACTGTTTAAAAACTGCTCCTGGAATAATTCATAGTTGTATTGAGATTTCTTGTCCAATACATTAATAGAAAGTTTCTAGTTGGAAAGCTGGCTATCTGTGAAATAAATTGAGCTTTCACTTATTTCAAACAGAATCATGTAAGAATTCTCTCAAAGTCTGGACATACATATCTAAAGATGATAGAAGATTATGTTCAAAATAAAAGGAAAATTGATAATTTATTCACGATTTAAAGACATCATTTCATTCATAGAAGTAAGGAAATGGAAAAGGTTTTCAAATTTAATTTCATCACAGAAAATAAGATTTTCAAGACGCCTAATGTATATTACTAGAAGAATTAATGGTTAATTCTTTCTTTCTTATTGGCTGCAAGAGCTATAAGAGTTATGGAAATTTTGAACACCTTGTACATGGAATTTTAATCCCTTTTAGGTATCTTGTACCCTTGGTTTTAAGGTTTTCACCATCTGGAATTCAGTTTACCTTTCAAATTCTTCCTGGGACCTTTGGGGGATTGATTCAATTATTGAGGCACCCTTGGATCTGGCTATTTTCTTCCTGAGGCTTGTGGAGCTTCTGGAATGGCTAAAACATATATTTTTGGGGTTTTTTTCTGGTCCACTGACAAAAAACTTTTCTTCTTTACCAGGCTCCTATTTTTTAGACTGTTTATCTCATCCTTAAATTGGTAGAAACCTGCTCCCAGTTCTGTGGTATTCTCTGATCCCAACAAACCTTTGATTAACAGGGAGAAGTTCAAGTTGTACATCCACAGGACTAGGATTATCTCGCATTTGTCCTGTTTGATGGCTCTGAAGTAGCTAATGTACTTGTCCTAATAGATTTCCATGGATGCCTTCTGAAGAGGATTTAGGTGTTGTGGAATTCCTTTTAATGTGTGATTGGATAAGGAAGTTCTTGAGGGGAAAATCACAGGAAAACAGTTTTTAATTTCTGAAATAATTCTGTAACCGAGGGTACTAAGGTGTCTTAGCTGCACTGCTGAATATACTAAGATATCTCCCTACAGAGCTCAAGCATCAATTTTTTAGCCAAGGTCATGGCTTTTAAAACTAGGGAAGATTCTTTAGCAGTATCCATCAGACAAAATAAATAATCAGCCCAATAATAACAAGAAATAGTAATAATTCAGAAAGAGAAATTTGGGAGGAGAAATTTGCAGTTGGTTCCCTTTAATTTGAAAACCCCAGATACTAGTACAGTTTTATTTCTTTCAATATACAAAAAATGATAATTGAGTAAAATAAATAATATATATAATAGTACTGAGAAGTAATTTAATTTGTTTTTTTTGCTTAAAGTAGGTTTTTAATACATAATAGTGTAATTTGAGAATATATGATAATTATTAAAATGGTTAGCTAGATGGTAATAAATGGTGATATTTCATAATTTGATCACTATACTGCTGATAAGAATCATATTGATAGTTAATAAGTAATCAAATATATCAAATAAATAATAGTAATTAGAAATGATAGAAACACTATGAGGTTTCTAAAAAACACTTGTGAAGGTTGATGAGTATATTAATAACTATTATAGTGATTGAAATAAAGAATAAGAGTTACCAATAATAACAGTTATAGAACTACTAGTATGCATTTTAAATTTTATAATAAAAGTAACATGGAAATTTTCTCCCACTGAGAAAATTATAAGACAATATCTTGAGATTTTTTTAGGACTAAGTATTTGACTGATAGATGAAGTTATAATTAGGTAGGGCTACTGTTAACTACATCTAACTATAAATGACTTTTTAGTATAATACAATTCTAATAATAATAATTAATAGATTAACCTACTTTTAAGGGATGAATAATTATTCCCATTCTTGGTATATTATTTATTGCATTTGGAGGAAAAGTATAAAAGGAGATAGAGGCCTCTTTGCATGTTGCAAGAAATACCCATGGGATCTCCATGTAAAACTTTATTTTCCCCTTGAGATAATTTTTTTGTGGTGTTTTTGTGAATGGTGTCACATGAGTAAGATTATATATCTTTAACTTTTATTTCTTTTCATAATTCTGTTTCTCTGGTATTTACAGGAATCACCTTTTCAAACTTCTTTGTAAATTTTGATAATTCTCACTTTGAAGTATCAAAACACTATCTAAAGGAAATCTTGTTTCTCTTTGGTTAATAAAATCGTTCTTTGACATCATAAAGGATATTTTCATTATATTTTTTGATAATAATAACGGGTTTTTGCATTTTGTCTCAATCATGTCATCAATATTTAACTTCAAATATTTATTTGTTAATTCTTTGCTAGTAACAGACTTTTTATTCAGGTTATTTGAAAATTAACTATCACCAATTTTTTTAAGTATTCTTAAAATTGGCTCAAATGTTTGAATTATTATTAGAAATATGGGAGTTTCCATCATTTAACGCTAAATAAATTTCTGAAATTCTATCTCAAATCTTAGAAATGATTCCTGATATTATTGTTCATCTTCCTCCCTTTTCTGCATTTAAATAATGGTTCTGTCCATCAGAAATAAATTTTCCATGGCATCTTGTTGAATCTTTGTGATTCTGTAGCTTTGGATATATGGCTTAGTGACTTGTGCCATTCACTTTCCCTTTTATGAGCTTGAGGCATTTTCTAAGATTTGAATTTCTGCTTCTGCCCACTGGGATAGGTGTTGGCACTTATTTGGGTGGCTGGGGGGGTTTTCAGCCTTCATTATGATGTCAGAAGAATAGTTTTTATCTTTTCCATCAATGGATTCCCCAATAAAGTAGCTTTCCAGTCTTGGGATGACTTGCAAATTTACTTGCAGTCAGGTAAGAGTTTATGCCATTTTTACAAAGATCTACAATAATCTGATACTCTTTGTTCTGAATTAAATTGTTGTATGCTTTTTGCCCAGATTTTGAAATGTTCACTGAGGCATCTTGGTATAGTTCCAGCTCTATTTGAAGCTAGTTTTTTACTAATCAACTTCAGATTGGAATAATTTATCAGTTTGTTGTTCATTTACTGAGCCTTGTCCCTCTATTCCTTATCGGTTCATTTCATAATCATGTATATACCTGTTTTGGGATGTCCTTGGGGGCTTGTAGCTGGCTTCTGATTCAGTTAGGGTATAACTATGAGTAGAAAGCTTCAAAGTAGTGATTTTATGTCTGTCACAACCATAGAAAGAACCCCCAATTGGTGTTTACACATTTTAAGCCTGAGACAATGGGCCTTCAGTGGGGTTTAAATGGCTTTTGCGCCTCACCCACCTTTTATGGCCAAATTCTTTACCTCACCAAACCCCAGTCCAATTCTTTTGATTTTGGGCCTGGGGGGTGATTTTATGCTCCAGGGGTCTTTGGCCCCTGGCCAACCCCCTTTGATTAGGGGCTTTTAGGCTCCCTATGGTGTCTATGCCCCACAGGATGTGGGACCATTTTGGCCCCTTTTGGCCTAAATCCAATGAGGCCAAAAGGGGCCAAGGGGGAAGCCCATCATCCCCCAATTCCAGGTGAGTCCCAAACAACAAGTGGGCCCACCTAGGCCAAATTTTGGCCCACATCTTCAAGGACACACAGACATCAAATTAACCATACATGGCCATAGAACCCAAAATTCCACCCATGGCCTCTGGCAACCACCAAAGGCCACTAGTTCATTTCCAGCAGGGTTTCCCCTCAAGTAAAGGGAAACCCTTTCCCTCAGCTATGAACCCCGCACCAAAGGAACCAGGAATGGGGCATATATGGTATTATATACCATTATGCACCATTTTTCCTCAGCAATTGAATGGTGATAATTTCAAGACTGAATGATGTCATTTCAGATATATAACCACCCTATCAGTCCATTTTGAAGGGAAGACTCATCTTACTCAAGTTGGCAATGCATGGCGGAACCCACAAGACCATTCATGTTTGCCAATCATCTGACTCTCTAGGTGTTGGCTTTTCATTTCAAAGATATTTCCCAATGAAATAATGGCCCAGGATTCTTCAAGGACAATTTAAGGAGGTTTTTAACTATCAAAATCAGTTGTCAAGGCATCAAAAACTGCAGCACTCCTTGGAAAACTCAATTGGTCCATACAGGCTATATTCAGGAAACCTGTATAGCATTGGCCCTTTTGGGCCAATTCATATTCCACTGTGGTAATTCAAGGCACACAGTTCATTTCTCAAGATGGCCAGATCTGGATTGACCCAAAACAGTCAATAATGCTGGGTGATAAGCCCTCCAGGATCAGGATTTAACATTTCACATATACTGGCCACCTTTTCACCCCTGGGGACTTTTTCCCCAGTTAATTAATATTCTGGATTTATTTTTATTGTTTTTTTTCATTCTTGAAACTAAATACTAATATTCTTGAGTTAGTAATTTTTACCTTTCTCTTTACCTGTCAGTGGATATTGGTGGTCATATCCTTTACTAATTTAATCATTCCTTCTGGCAGGTTGAAACAGTGAATTGAGGATTCATTTTGTTGGCTCTTTGGCCTTTGGCTTTATTCTTATATTTGGGATACCTTGTGCTTTCTTATATTTTCCTTTTAAAGAAATTTATTATTCTATAGTTTATTTATCCTTTCAGAGCCCTCCCAGTGAGTTCTTGATTCCTGAGTGCCAGGCCACTCTTATTTTCCCAAGAGCCCCTGTGACAATGTCCAAAACTGACCATTTGCCAGATTTTTACCTTTTTGAAGTGTATTACTGATGTCCAAATTTATGAAATCTAACAAATTCCATTGTGTTTGATTTTTATGATCTATAATAACTGTTCTATTATAGTTGGAATTCACAGTACTAGAAGGGATCATTTTGGTTACTGTTGGTGATTTTTCAAGATTTTCTTGTCTCACCATGGTGTCAAACACCAAATAAAGCTATAAACCAAAATATTTTGATTAAAAATTCAAATTATCAAATGGAAATTAAAAAGAAAGCCTCACTCATAAGTTTGAAAAAAGATATTTTTTAAGAATTTTTGAAATGGAAAGGTTTTTTAATACAGGGAGATATTTGAAAAATATAAGTAATGATCTCATGGGTAAAAATAAAGCCTTGGTCCTAAAGTACAAGGTGTTAATATGAAGCTTTTATTAAAAATCAAGTACTTTTCCTTTTCTCAAAATCTGTATAGGAAAAAATCATGTGAAGATAGTAATGTACAGAGTTTTGGAATAAAACCAAGCCAAATTATTTTTATTTTTGTTTAAAATAGAAAGAATCAAATTGTGAAGATTTATCATTTTACCAACCATAACAATTTATCCAAAAGTACTCTATAAGAGATAGTTATGGCTAGACAAGAAATTTTTTGTACAATGCGATTTCAATTGAGATAAATTGAGCAAAGAGCTTCAAACACTTAATAAGTCAGAAGAGTCTCAAAAACAAATATTAAGGAGATCATTCCAACAAGTGACTAGACAAATTTGGAAACAAAATGACAACGTTTAGAGTGATAAAAGGTGATTTGATTAAATTTTGATGTTGTTCAAGGGTAAAAGGACTATAAAGAGTCACAAAAAAGGATTTAATTTCCCTTTCATGTGGTGCAAATGTTAACAACAATTTGAAAATTAGATTGATAATATTTCTTGGATTGGTTTGACATATTTCAAGCTAATTATAAAAGAAAAATATTCACACATGAAAACAAAAGATGGGGCAAAGAAGACAGATTTTTCTAGCCACCATTTTTCTTTCTCCAAAAAAGAATATTTTCTTTCACCATTTTTGAAAACATATTGGAAAAAGAAAGGCCAATTATGGACTCATTGACCATTGGTTTGGACAAAAAAGGAGATGCTTATAGCCACTTTTTTCTATTTTTAGTCATTTGAGTCATAGAAGCCAGAAATAACTACAGTAATTGCTGACTCAAAGCTTCCAAAACAGGTAATAATTTGTGTAAAGAGCCTTTAAAGCAGAAAAAACTTTCTTGGTGAGGCTTGTTTCAACTTAAGGATTATTTTACCCCATTGGCAACAGTCAAAAATACCCTGGTTGGTATTAAAAACTTATTATAAATTCAATCATAGACCCTGTAATTCAATACCAGGCCAAAAGAAATGAGATTTCTCATGGAGGTTTACATTCAATGCCTTCAAGCAAGGAATTTGAGTGAGTATAGTAACCTTGGAGCCAAGACTCCTTCTTTCCCAAAATTTAATCTTTCAAATTCATTTTATTCCAATTTATCCACTTGTTTTCTATTAAAAAGTTTTTATATGTAATTCAATTGACAAATTGCATTAAAAAGGTGTAAGGATTGATTTTTCATCTCAAAATTTGAGCTCACTTATGTCATACACTTACACATTCTGACAATCCAAATAAAAATACTTCAAATACTCATACCCTTTACTTTACACACTAAATCTCAATTTCAACACAAAGATTGATGGTTAGAGCCAAATTTTGTATAAATTGAATTAAAATTTGTTGATTTTCAAATTTAAGCTTCTTTGAAATTGATTTACAGAAACTTCCCTCAAAGGTGACTTTACAAGAAATTAATGAGAAATCCCCTGGTGAAATAAATTTTATATTTTTATTTATTTTAAAAAGGTTATAATAATTTTGATTAAAATTTATGCACAAATTTATTATATTTTTCAAATATTTGTTGAAAATTCATTTCTAATTTATTTTTTGCAAGTAAAATAATTTAAAACAACATTTTCTTAAATTTCTATATTCGTATAAATTTATGGTTTTTTCAATTTTATTAGGAAATTTATTTTGATATTTATAGATAATTACATATATGTCTGTGGTTCTTTGAGCATATGAAAACACCTCTAGGGCTAACAAAATTGAAGTGCAAAAATTCCATTTGAATTCAACTTCAAATACTCAAAAAATAACTTAAGTTTCCCTTGAAATCCTCACACATTCAGGAAACCAAGAGATGATAATTTCACCAGGGAATTTCAGTATAAAATTGAACAAACTAGCTGATTTTAAATTTAAACCTCATATTAAATTACAAAATGAGAAACCACAATAACTGATGAGAAAAAAATATATATACAAGATTTATCTATCAAAAAATTAACTTCTAAAGCCTCAGAAGCTGTCTAGCAGAGATAAATTTCAACATAGAAATATCCAGTTCATGTTTCTTTCCTTTCATCTGTAGTTATTTTTTCCATTTATCATTTTAAAGTTAATTTTGAATAATTTCTTTTATCTTGAAAAAGAATTTTTAATGTTTCCTGTTTCTCCTTGAGAAATCGGACTTCAAAATTCTCATTTTTGGGTTTCATTTTGTTTTATGAGATAGATATCCTTGTTCAAATATATTTACCCTGTTGATATATCTAATTCCAGTTTGTGTTTTCCCATACCGATTAATTGTTCTACATTTATTCACAGCCTCTAAGATGAAAGTTTAGAATTAATAATAAGAGGTTTAAAAACTAGGAAAATATGCCTTTCAAAAAGCGAGATATTTGGGAATCATAAAATACACAAGTCCACCATCAAACAAGGCTTATTTTGGCAAAAACACGACCATTGGAAGTTCTATTTTTAGGCTTATTTCATTTCCAAATCCATTTTTCAATAAGAGAATAAATCAATATCCCTCAAAAAATATTATTATTTAGAATGACTCCAAATAAATTCCGAAATATAGTTTAAATTCATAATTCACAAACATAACATCCTTACAGAATACCTTGAATATTCTATCCCAACGCCAGAAGCTATTCAATTGGGTAGAGGAAATTCAGAAATTGTCATTAATTACATATTATGAACTCATGAATTGGGATCAAATCTTCATTATAAAGGCTTTGAATCAAGAGCAATATCTGGTACCACACCAATGTATAAATCGCTCCTCATTCTATGAAGAGGATTATCTTTTTTATCTTAGAAAAAGTCACTCCAAGCAGCTATTTTTAATAACCAAAGAATTTTTCCTTCTTTTTTTGAAAATAATTCAAGTTCTTCCAATTTTAAAAAATAAATGAAATTATCCACAAAACCTTCCTGCAATACAGATGGCAGTTGGTCTATGCCCTCTGGCATCAAACTTTAATGGGGTTTAAATTTAACAAATGTAACATATGCTTAGATTATCCTATGTATGCATATCTTTTATACTGGTAGGTTTATTGAAAAACAGTTTGAATTTCAAAAACGTTTTATATGCTGGACTAGTTATCAACAGAATTTTAAAAGTCCCAGGTTATTTATAGAGAAGTATTTCCAGTATCTATTGGATTTGTTAATGGGACAACCATACTACTTAGTCCGGAAGAAGAACTTAATATTAATAACTATTTTGATTGTAAAAAAAGTTATTCTTGCATTTTTAAATTAATAATCAAATGTCTCACTTTTTTTGTGGGATATTCAGCCTCATTACTGCCTATTTGTTATATAAAGAAGAATTTTATATATGTGTATACAGGAAATCCAGGATCTTTCCATGAATCTTGTTTCTTTCAAAGAATTAAGATTTTTAAAGAGAGAACTAATTATTTCAGAAACAATGAATATCCCCTAGCCAAACCAGTATATTAAAGCAAATTTTATGGGTCTCCTTCCTATTCTAAAACCTTTCTTGAAGATCCAAATCATTTGAATTTAGATTGATTCCCAGCTCTCTCAATAGTAAGACTAGAACATGCAGTTGAAATTCTGAAATGAGGATGGTCATCACTAAATGAGATGTGTAATTAACTTTGAAGAAAACCAGATATTGTTCAATTAGCTATATGGATAGTTTGTTATATTTTACACAATATGCTTGCAGATATTACAGACAATTTGGAAGAAATATATAATGATGAAGATTAAATCTGAGAGAATTCAATTTTTGGAAATGGTGATGGACATTTTCAAGATAAAAGCTCATGGTTTTTAGTGCAACCAACAAACATGAGGTATTCTAATAATATGAATTCAAAGGTGTAATATTCTTTTTTCCAATTTGATAAAGATTCTATGCAAGTTTCTTTGATAAATTTGGGGAAAAAAAATTACATAAATATTTTCATTAATCAGATATTCTAATTAAGAGTCAGAAGCCACAGAATACATGAAAAAGTGTCTCTGACATTTAAATCACTATTAAAATCTTTTTCCAAATCTCATTCTTCCATTTCTTTCAGGAAAATTACTTAACTGAAAGGAATATAAGTTGACACTCCTAAAAGAGTACAGATTCCATCACTTAGTGGAGTTAAATTTTGATGAGTTGCAGATAGTTTCCACAGAAAAATCACATCTTGAGAAATAAAATTCAAATTTGTGATAAGGGAAAGCAGAATCAACTTTTTGAACCCAAAAGCTTCCTTCAAAATATTACCATTAAGTCATTCTGTTGCAAACCATATCACAAATGCAAATGGTGTTGCATCATTAGATTTTTGTGTTAAGCTGAGGTATATTTGGAGAGTAAAGGTGATATTTCATATAGGCTTTAAGGGCTTTTTTTATTCATTGCAGCTTTGTTACTGAGTGATAGGTACTTCAGAGTACTCAAAGAATATTTTATATTGGTAAAAAGAATTCCTGATAGAGGCTTACCTCTTTTACCTAGGAATTTTTGATTGAAAGAAATTTGTCTCTATTTTAAAGCCACTAATTAATGTTTTTTGGAATTTTGAAGTTGATTCCATATTTAAAAATAATTTGATTCTTTTTTGATGATTTTCTCCAAAATGAAGTATACATACTTACAGAAATGAATTATGAATTGTTATTAATGTTAGGAAGAAACCAGGTAGAGGTGAAAAAATAATGAGAATAGAATGGAAAGGAGCTTTTCAATTACACATAAGCTTCTGAAAATGGAGTGAATACTTTGAAAGATCTTTAATATTTCTCTTTGATATTCAAAACTAATACTCTATTCCACAAAAATCAATATATAAATCTATTCAATGATTAAATTTCAAATATTTTTTGATATAGGGATTAGAGGACAATAGGGAGCATTGCTGTGAAAAGTTTTTAATAAACCGAAATGAAGGATTATAAGAATTTTAAACAAATTTAGAAAACTCTTGGTTATGGTTCTTGGATTTATTTGTCTTCTTTCTGGCTCTTGGCGAAAGTTTTCTTAATAAGAAACACCCAGTCTAAATTTAAAGTAGGGAAAGGGGGACCAGTGGAAAAAATAGTAGATTCTTTTTCTTGAATATTTAGTAATGAAGGAGAGGAATAATAAAAAATTCATGTCCAGGAAAAGAATCAATAAGATACAGAGAGCCCTATTTCGTTGATAGAGTAGAATATATTTATGGAAAATGTTGAAAGGTGCTTTGAAGAAGAACTTCAATGGTCTTGTTCTTTATGTATGAATTTCGGTGAAAAATGCCAAATTTGGTTTTGCTTTGATTAAAAAAAGGGTAAAATGAAAAAAGGTAGAAACTTTTGATGAGATGTTGAGTAATGAAGGATAGGCATAAGACCAAGGTCATGGTCAGGGGAAATGTATCTACAATTAAGAAAATAATTCAAGCTATTAATTCGAAATAGTGGTTTAAAAGCTAGATCCTGAGCTAGTGCTCTTTAAATGGGGTATCAATTTGTGATGAGTTTTATTTAAAATTAAGAGATCAAAGTTATCTTTCAGAATCTTCCTCAAGAATTGAGTAGCAACTATATCTGAATCTGAACACTAAGAAATGGAAAGCTCAATCCTAAATAAGAAATAATCACTGATTTTTTTCTCTTTCAGTTGATATAAAACAAGCCATGATCATCTCGATCTATTACTGAATATTCACACACTAAATTTGGTGTTTGATGTTTCTATGATAAAAATAAACATGAACTACTCAACGGTGAAAAATTGGCAAAAGAAGTTATGGGTTAGTATTGAAAAATATTTCTGAGTTTCTAGCTGGGCAGTTTTGATAAATAAAATATGAATATTTATTATAATTATTAGTAGATATTTTTTAAACCTGATCATATCCCCATTAAAAAAAGTATATTGAAAATGTTTCCAAGAAAATATAATAATCTTCTTACTTTAAAAATATGAAAGTGGCAGCTTTTCTGAGATGAATTCCATCATAATATCATTAAGTTCTTTCCTAGAAACAATCTCTCCAGCTTTCTTTTTTTATTCATTGTAAAAATCTAATTCTTCCTTCATTTTCTTGTTCTGAAATTACAGCTCCCCCTTCTTGTTTGGAAATGAGCGTGCGCTTCTCTTTCATTGTTCCATTTCAGATAAACTTCCTGCATTAACACAGAAAACTAAAGAGAAGCTTATAACAAAAATACATCCAAGTAAGATATTACCTTCTTCCTGAGAACTAACTAATTATCAATAGTTTTCAAATGAAGGAGGATTTTGTTTTCCTTATTAATTTTAGGATTGAGATCATCAATGTTTGAGGTGTTTTGCTTGAATTCAAAGCACTTCATTGATTGGGAATTTACAACGTTTCTTTCGAAGAATCATTATCAAATGAAATTAATATCCACATTCTCCTTTTCTTCCTCCAAGATTTGAATATATTTGGATAAAGCAAAGTATTAAATGAGTGACCGCTGGATTTTTATAATGTAGTATGAATCCTTATGTTGTAAAGCTCTTCACAAGAAGAATCAATATAATTTTCATTTCTGAAATAATTTGTGTTACAATCAGAATCACTTACCTCCGGATCCAATAGTTATACCCAGTGAATTCGCGCATAGAATTAAGATAGTGGTTTTTTATTTGGCTTTTCCCAAAGATGGAAAGAATTTCTTTGTAGAAACAAGAAAATTTGTCCTTTTGGCTTCAATACTATAGATCCGTTTGGACGCATCATCTTTTTTAATTCCACGTCCAGTAAAATTGATCAAGCTGTCTTTCCTTCAGATATTTCGTCTTTTATGTTTTGAAACATTCTCAAATTGATTTTCATGTGAGTTGGTCCTTTGAGTTTTATTATATTTTGAAATTATTTGCCATAATGTCAAATCCATTACAATCAATTTCTGGAGGTTTCCAATATTTGAAGAACCATATTCACCAAAGAACTCATAATAGTTAAGCTTTTGTTGAATCCAAGTTGTAATTATCTCATAATCACTGTGTCAGATCTTAGGAATAGGGGCTGGATGGATAGAATTTTTTGTTTGGGGCATTTCCTATGCGTGTTTTAGATTTTGAAGCTTGAAGAACAGATGATTCTAATATAAGGAGATGAATGATAAAAATATCTTTCTTTTTTTATTAGTGGGAGGTCAAGAAGAGGTGTTACTTTTGAAAATAATTGAAAAAAATTGTTTTTTGTGTGTAGTTTTGATACCCCTTTTTGAAATAACTATATAATTTCAGATCAAGAATTTATTTCTTATAAAAGGTAGGTTTCAACAAATCAAAAAATTTCTATGAAAAGCTTATTTGGACAGATTTGATATCTCTCATTGTATCATTTAAAATAGATCAGACAAGCTCTTTTGTTATTTTTCCAATAGACTTGTGTATAATGGGGAAGATAAGTCCATATTGAAATATAAATTCTTCTGAGTGATATTGGTTATCTCAGCTATATCTCCATGTTCCAGATCATTATCATCATCATTCCAATGATGCAAGTCCAAAATAAATAATATAAAATAAGAAGACCAACAAAATTCAAAAATACTAATTACAACCTAAAAATATGGAGTGATTTAATCTTCATTCTTTAAAATTGATTAAATGTCTTTAGAATTATAAGTGGAAGAAGAAATCCATTTCCTGATAACATGGAAGCATTATTTATGATCTATAACACATTTCTTCCAATACTTAATTTCTATATTCAGCAATAACTTTGCCTGTAATATATTCAGATTTTTTCTGAGGAGTATTTTTCCATATATTCTTGATTGGCCACAAGATCTTCCTGAAGTAAGATTCAATATATTAAATGTGTTATAATTATTCTCAAGAGTTATTATCTGGAAACAACTTAAAATGATTTATGGAGGCCATCCCACAGAGGTTGAGCCACTGGTCACAAAGAGTGAATCAAAATTCGACTTGATCTCCAGAAAAAAAATTATAAATATATAAATATATAATCACCGTGGGTTGAATTGAATGAAGTTGGTTAAATATCCCTTTTATAATTTTGAGAGTGAGTTGCTTGGGTATTGTTCTTTTTGGGAATTGATAATGGGTAATTCGAGAAAAAGAAATAAAGAATTTGGAATAAAAGCAGATATTTGTATGTGATATCCAACCTTCCGAGGTTGCGGAATAAGATTTAAGCAAATTGAAATTAGGAAACGCTTGTTCAAAGTGTTATTTGTTGTATTCATTTTTTGTGAAATTTGAGGGCTAGGTTTCAAATTCAAAATCACAAAGTTCTTGAAAGACAAAAAGATAGGGGACTAAGCTGATAATTATAGTATTCTTCATATAAAAAACTGAAATTTTTAGTAGAAAGATTTGGAATTAACTCTCATATTTCTTTTCATGCATAATTTGGAAGGCTTGAGATTCCCAAAAAGAAGGTCTTCAGAGGGTATTAAACGAAAAAAAATATTATTAAATGTCTTCTTTCAAGCTATTTATTTAAGCTCAGAAACAAGCTAGTAAGGATTATAAAGATAATTTGAATAAGATGAAAGATCTGAACGAAGAATAGAGTTTAAATTGGTCATTGTATAAGATTTGATTCCATCTCTTAGTAATTTCATACAAGTATTTTATATTAATTCCATTATATTTTCCATTTTAAAAAGCTTATTCAGTTTAATATCTGCGTTTCTAATTTGATCAATAATTTTAACGAACTTCTTAATCTCTGAAACTATTCCAGTTTTTTTGGAATGAAAATTCCATTTTAATAATTTTGAAGTTAAAAACATTACGTAAGATAACACCTATGGAAGCTTGGTAATATCCCTCAAATGAGAAATCCTGTTCTGTAAATATTAAGGAAAAGGGATATTATTCTTGAGATGATTTTTTTCTTCAATATGAATTTCTAGAGATACACTCCTAAAATTTTTGACTAATAGGATCAGGAATTGAATCATGGATATTGATTGCAGAAAGTTAAAATCAGATTACAAACTCTTTCTCCCTTCATTATTTAATAAAAGGATGTTTGTTTGAATAGGTTCAAATCACGAAGGTTTAACATAATATCAAAAAAATGTGAAGACTTCAGCCTTAAAATTTCTCCAAAATTTATCACGATCCTAATTTGGTTGTCAGATAAGCCATTTGAAAACATTTCACATTATTTAAAAAATTATTAATAATTGAACAAATGGACATAAAAAGGCAACTTTTCTTTACCAAAAACAATACAAAGGCCCTTAGGTGAATTTAAGAAGATCTTTTGTGATCCTATCAATCGTTAGGATTAATATTATTCTAGAAAAAACTCTATTTTTTGGAATGTAATACTAATTTGACTCTTGAAAAGTATTTTAATATCAGTTTTTAAATCAATCTCAGTTAAACTTGGTGGGCGATTTTCATTGGACATAATTTTTTTAAGAGAATCATGATTATGGATTCCTTGTTTTGTGATTATTTGAGATCCTATTTCCTCTTTTTTTGAGGATTATTCGAGTAAAATAGGACTATAGTGGAATAAGCTTGAATACTTCCCTTTTAAGGTATTTTCTTTAACGTCGGGGATAATTTTATGATCAAATATATGCTATAAAGTGTTTTTTATTCACTAATTATTCAATATCTATAAATGATTATTGAAAAATGGTGAGATGAATTGTATTTTTTTGAATTGAGCTCTTATAATTGAAAATAATCTCGAATAATATAAGATCATTGAGATCTATAGTTGTAAAATCAAAGTCTATAGAGCTATCTACCTTATCCAATGGGTCATCAAAGTCACCACGATAGTCTGGAATACCCCAATGTAGAGTTTCATCAGCTATAATACTTTCAGTATATATCAATTGAAAGAAATTTTTGAATTCAGAGGGAAGAAGGAGCTCTGTTAATATCTTTTTAGAGCCTGTTGTACTCTCATAGGATATTCCCTTATGAGCTTCATTGTGATTTATTGGTTTCCTGCTGTAATTGGCTTTAATGACTTGATGAAATATTACCTTTAATATGCTAGGTGAGTTCATTGTATATGGTGCTATCATTTCTTTACAAATTCTTTTAAGAATATGTATTTTGGATAAACTTTAGTTATATCCATTCCTTGTATTAAAACAAAAATTTAGGAATTTAGAAGTTTGATTATGTGAATTTATCTCTTCAATGAAAGCTATTCTGTATTTTCAAATAGTATCACTTGGTTTAACTGAGGAAGTGTAATACTTTGAAACAAATCGGATTGGAAAGCGGTTCTGTTTCACAAAGGGATTGAGAAAATGAAAAGGGGTATAAGTCGATCCACATAAAGAGTTTGGAAATTGTTTTGAGAATTTATGAGCAGGTTAATATTGGGATTACCTTATACCCTATTTCCATTTAGAATACAGCCAATTAGGTATTATAAGCTATATTTCCACCCCAAAATTTAACAATATTCTTTTGAAAACCTAAGACCAATACTTGATAATATCATTTGAATTATGAAACACTTTGATTTGAAATTGAGCCTCTTTATTAGCTTCTCCCATATTTTGAGACTTTAACCTTGTTCCCCTCAAGGCCCTAAATAACTCAATAAAACTCATTACCTATTCTTTTATGATTTATTTGCACCTAGACTACCTTTGAAAAAAAAATAAAACCTCATTCTGAGCCTCAGGCTTTGACATAAAGGAAAAAAATACAAAAGGCACATTATTTGTTATTGTTTGAAACTTCTTTGGCTTAAGGAAAAGGGCTCACTTTTTAAACTATTTTATCTTCATTAAACTCTTATGATCCCCACTGAATTATTATTAAGAGCCTCTACTTTGAGTCCATTTTTTTTGATTTTTGTAAAATATAATGCAAAAAAGTAATTAAATACAAATCCAGATTATAATTTTCCGGATTAGCCCCTTTGTAACCCACATAAAAAGTTTCTAAAAATCAAAGGAGGTTAATAATAATAAAAATTCCTTCAACTTCAAATATGAAATCATAATTTTTGGTATTTTATTTTGGCTTCCAAAACTTTCCTCCATTTTGGTATTGTGGTAGCTCCCCTTGTGTGGGATTGAAATGAGGAAGTAGATGTAGGGGGAAATCACAGGTGTTTTTTGAATCACTAATGACTCCTGTAAAAATTGGTGGATAGGGTGTATCTCCTTCCCCTCCTAAAATACTGAACAAAATCTTCCTTGGAGGCCAAAAGCCAAAATCAAATGTGCAAGTGGCTTTGAAGCTGAAGAAGAAAAAATTCAGCAGTATCAGATCAGACCTATCCAATATTTAATGAGAGATATAACTGAAGTAATTTGGTTAACTTTAAGATTTTTATGAAACACTTTTTTTGTAGAATTTCCATTTTTAGTAAGATTTGGTGAAGCTATTTCCTCTTGAAGATGAGATATTGGTTAGATGAGTTATTTGAAATGTTTTTCAAAATGTGATGAGTTTTAAGTAGGTTAATTTTGCTTAGATAAAATGAAGATAGGATAGGATAAATTTTTTGAAGGTTTTAACATGTTATTTAAGATTCTGTAATAAGAAAAAATAGTATTATTTCAATTTTAAAAAGGTCATATTTTTGAAATTGGATATTTTGAAGGGTAATTTAATTTTAAATCTGGATAAATGGGGTTATTCTCTAGTGGATAAAGCTTTCTAATATAGTAGTAAAACTAATCTTGTGCATGGGATAATTCTGTTCTTAATACTAAGATTCCACTGAGCTTAGCTACTGGGAAATCTTCAAAACTATAATTCCACTGAGCTTAGCTATTAGGAAAGTAAATTCAATATAATATCCTGTGATACCACCCAGTTCAAGGATGAATTATCAGTGTGCTTATAATTTTCATGGGCATATTTTAAAATCTTGGTGGAGAGCCCCATTTTTAGACCTTTTGGGACACCAGGGAGCCCTTTATGGGAGCCATATTTTTACACTTTAATTCCTCTTTATTGAATCATGTTACTGTTTCTTTGGTGAGGAAGTTTCTTGCATGTGTCAGGTAATTTAAGCTTTAGTGATAATCTCTCTTCTACACAGATTCCATTTGGCACATGACTCTTTTTTGGTGAGATGCTTATGACATGATCTTCTTGGAGTTTCCTTTCATGCATGAGTGGATTTTTTCCAGGTATTTTTCTTTTTGAAATCCTTGTTTCTCTCACATTTTATGCTGTTTGTGGGGTAATTATTGCATTACAAACTTGTATTTCCTTTGCATATGTCATATTTTAGGCTTGGTAAAAGTGGTTGTGTAATATATGCAGGTGTCATGGCTGTGTTTCTTATCTTTGAGATTCAAGGTCAGGTCAGTTGATGACTTATTGAATTTATGAGATTACCTTTTTTGCATGAGATGATGTTATTTTTTAGTTTCTCACATTCTGTGCATAGTCATGTGGTTTGGATTTAAATAAGGGTGTATACTACATGCACCCTATTGTTGTAACTAGTTTTGAATCCCCTGAGGTGATTAGTGGTGTGAAGAATTTTGAGGCTGTTTTAAGGCTTTGAGTGGGGTTAATGTGAATATAGAAGGGATTATGCCTTTGTCTGAATGCAAGGCGTATTTGTAATTCATGCAGTTGTAGTTTTCTTGCATGAGTCTTGTGGTAATAGGAGTAGTGTATAGCAGGATAGGGTGTGTATTTGACAGGGTAGTACTTTTATTGTTGTAACTAGTTTGCTATATGTAATTTGATTTTTACATATGAATAATGAAATTGAGCAATTTACTCTAACAAATACATTTCCCTTTGGTGCCTGTGCCATGGGATCATGAATTAACTGCAACTTCTTGATGTAAAGGTTATTTTTTGGTTCAAAAATTAACGGTTAGTCTTCCATGTGGGCTCAATTTGTTGCTTTTCTAGGGTACTATGAGCTTGATTTGGGTGAACACCTGGTGTGGAATACCACTATATATGTTTGTATTATTTCACCTCCTCTGGATCAAATTTTCAACACCAAAACCCTGACATTATTTTAAAAATATGGGGTTTAGGTAAATTGGAAAATAACAGCCCTAATAAAACTCTTTACAGGCCATGTAAGATCTTAATAAATAAAATAAACATTAAAGAAAATTTTGCTACATCTTATTAAAGGATATTTCCCCCCAAAATCATTCAAAAGAAGCAGTATTTGGCTATGATATTAAAAAAGGCCATTCTTTGGTAGTAAAAATCTTGGTAATTAATGGAATTTTTCTCAAATCAATACCCCTCTTTCAAAAACTAATTCAGGAAATTCATGGTTGAATTTATTTTGCATTTTTTTCTTGAAAACATGAAGTTTGCCAAATTTTTGATCATTCACAAATTCAGAACAAAGCCAATATTGAGAAACAGGCATAAATATCTCAATTGGTTAGATTATCAATTAAATATATTTTTTTGTAAAGCTTTAACTACTCAAGGCTCCAATTTCTCTCAAAAAATTGGATGTTTATTAAATAAAATCTGCCTTTTTTGGTTAAGTAATGTAAGGGATTACATAGAGTTACAAAATATTTAAAAAAATAAATATACCCTAAATGTAATAATGAGCTTGAATTCTTCTTATTATTTTTTTCGATTCCAGCTTAAAACAAAAAACCCCTTTTTTGGGGTGTGCATATGAAACTTTGATCAAAAATTAAGTAATATTCCTGTCCTCAAAGTTTTTGATAGGTAAAATTCTTCATGGGTAGAAATTTTCAAATTTATTGGAGAAAAACCACCAATTTCCATTTCAAAAACTTATTACTATATAGAAATCATACTGTAAAAACATATTGTTTTACAAACCACACGGCAGTCATCCAGAATACTATGGATGATATATTCAAGGCTGAAAAAGAAATTCCAATTAGAATAAATTTAGAAAAGAACTTAAAAAAATATATATCAGAAAAGAGCTGGTAATATTAATATCAACAAGAAGACAAAATTAAAAAGTGATAAGAGTAAATTAGGAAAGAATGTGACAAAGCTAACAATTATAAAAGATGCTTTTTATTCAATTATGGGGTGGCTAAAGGGTAAAAGGTATTATAAATAGTTAAAAGAAATAACTATAATTACCTTTCCACACTATCAATACATTTAGACTTATTAAAATATGGTGGTTAGAATCTTTCTTTGATTGGTTTGAAAGTCATTGAACTAATTATAAAAGGAAAAAGTTCTAAAATGAAAATAAAGTATGGGGACAAGAAGACATTCTTTCAGAGAATCAATTTTTGTTTTTTGAAAAGTAAAATACTCTCCCAACTATTGTGAGAAATATCACTTAAAAAAGAAAAGCCAATTTTAGAATAATTTAAACCTGGTTTCAGCCAAAAAAGGGCTAGCTCTAGCTTTCATTTTTAATAAAATGAAGGTATTTATTAGAAAAGGTGTTATGACGGTACGGTTTTGGAAGTGTTATTATTGAGTAGCTAAAGGTTGACTGAACATGTGATTTCTACTAAAAAAAAGCAGGTTCTCGGTAAAAAAAGATATGTATAAGGGATTAAGTAGCATATGGAAGAGGTAAGAATTGAGAAATAGTTAAGTCTAGCTATATTGTACTTAATTCAGAAGCAGAGGCTATTTTAAAAATATAATCTAGAACTTATCTTTATTTGGTTTCCATATCAAAGAAGAAGGTTCTTTATTTATAACTTGTGAGGAACTGAGTCACAGGATCTTTTTTCCCCAAATATCGGTAAGATCTTTTTTTTGGTGTGGATTTTGGATTTTTTCTTCATTGACAAGATCAGAAGCCTTGATATTGATACAGAACGTAGGAGGAATAGTACTGACTAACCTTACTTATTATGGTAAGTGTTAGACATTCCCCATATGGCTGATATTCAACACTCCTCCTAACTTCTATTCGCTCAAGGAATAGCAGCTTAAAAGAATAGGAAAGCTCTCCTTGACTTACTGATCTTTTCAGGAAGCTGGCTAAAATTTCTTTTGTAGGTTTTTAGTGTAAATCAATAGTTTTAGCCACAATAATTTTTTTGATGAAATGAAGTTGTATGTCTACGTGTTTAATCCTTTTTTTTGTTAAAATTGCTATCATTGTTGTAAATTTTAATACAACTCTGATTTTCTACCCATGTGATGATGAGCTGGGTCAATTTGAGGATGTTTTCTTCTTCACACCATTGTTTCAGACATAAAAATTCAGACATTGGATTTCAGAGATCCTTTTATTTGGATTTGGCTGTCAACATAGATACAGTGGTCTGTTTTCTGGATTCCCAACAAACAACACAGTTGCTAAAGAAAGCTAAGTATCTAGTAACTGACCCTCTGGTTACTCTACAGCTTCCCCAATATGCCTCACTGTAAGCTCCAATACTATTTTTTGAGTTTTTTTGGTATACCAATTCCAGTTCCTTAGCTCCCTTGAGGTATTTGAGAGTGTATAGGAAGGCTCTCCAATGGAGGAGTCCAGGCTTCTTGAGATATTGCAACAGAGCCCTTACTGAAAAGCTAAGGTCAGGACAGGTTTCTGACCTTAGGTGGTTGATTCTTCCAAGAGCGCTCCTAAAGTTGATTTTCAATTAATTGAATGTGTTTATTTCCTTGTTTATGGAAAGGGTGAGGTGAAATTGTGGAGCTAGTGGTGTGCTTACTGGTTTGCATTGATTCATTATGCACTGTTCTAATAGTTCTTTGGTGAAATGTTGTTGGTCTAAAGATATCCCCAAATCTTTCACCGCAGTGAAAGTTGCATCAATTTCCGTTTGTGTCATGACAAAGTCAATTACCGGTTATTGAAAACCCGGTCCCTTTAAAGCACCAATGTACTAGTTACCTTGGTGCTTTAAAGTGCCCGGGTTTTTCATTACCGGCCATTGACTTTGTCGTGACACAAAGTCAATCGCAGGAAATTGATGCGGCATTTGCTGTGGTGTTAATGGTTTATTTTTATACTCATAATAAGGTCTTAAAGTCCAAAATCTTTAATGTGAAGCCCTTTACTTATCTTATCTTCAAATCCTTTCACTTATTTCACAAATATGGCAATGTTTTCAGTGTGTATATAGAGCCAGATGAGCTGGGGATTAGTTTTGTGAAAGACACAAGGGCCTAGAATGCAAGTGGTGAATCCTGATTTGTTGAGACACTCTTTTAAACTTTAATTCAAAGCAAGTGGAGCTTGTTTCAGCCCTTATATTGCTTTGTTTAGTCTTAGGAGTTGTTTTCAAGGGCTCAATATGATTCCTTGCGGAATGGTGCGATAAATTGTTTCTACTAAAGATGCATTCAAGAAGGCACTTTTGATGTCAATATCATGGAATTCAAGGTCATTTATTACTGCATAGGCTATTAGAGGTCTTGGAAATTCAGGCGCCCTGTTGGTGAAAATTTTTTTTAAAATCCAGCCCATTGGCTTGCATTCAGCCTTGAGCACACAATTGTGATTTATATTTGGTGATTTTCCTCAGATAGTTCTTCTTGATCTTGAATACCCAAGTGTTTCCAACGGGTTTGCATCATTCTTTGAGGTCTACTACTTCTCATATTTTTAGCTTTTTCTTGTTGTTCTTTCTTCAATTTCTTTCATAAAATTCTTTTTGTTTAGTGATTAAAATGCTTTACTTATGTCCTTGGTGCTTCTTCTTGTATGGTTATGTAGCCTTGGATCCTTTGTTGGTATGTTAATTTTTTCATTGAGTTTATGTCAGAGTTGATCAAGCTTGAATTTCTAGGTCTTATTACCTTGATCCATTATGTTCTTCCAGAGGAAAGGTGAGATTTTCCCCCATAATTCCCAAGTGATTTTCTTCTACCACTGAAGGAATAATCTTCTCTTCCACTGTTGTCGTGGTGGGGTAGGAATCTCTTTGATTTTCATGTACGTTTAGTGTGTAATATTGTTTTCTAATCTCTGTTTATGCAAAAATTCTCAATAGTTTCTATTCTTTGTTTATTTTGGCAAACACCTCTTTGTTGAAGCTGACATGTCTGGTGATAATTACTTTTCAATCTTTCAGGGAAAATGTTCTGTAGGCACTACCGTCATTTTAATAGCCCAAGAATATCCTCTCTTGAATTTTTTGATAAAGTTTGTAGGTCTTCTCTCTTCTTTGATTGTTTATTATTTCTCTACATCTGAACTTATTCAGGTTTTGTATGCTTTTGGTTGTGTTGGTCCAGAGAAAGTATGGAAAATGGTGGTTTTTGTAAGATGTTGGGGCGAGATTGGATAGATAAGTGGCTGTTTTTACAGCTTGTTCCCAGTAATTATGGGAAAGGTTGCTCCCATTTAGCAAGAATCTCTCTTTTTCAAGTATTGTTCAATATTCTCTTTCTGAAAACCCGGTATGTTCTGGGGTTTCTGTTGGTGCCAAGTTGTGAATAAGGCCTTTGGTTTCGTCAAGTTCCCTGGTCGTTTTATTTAGGAGATCACCACCTTGATCAGAGATAAGTTTTTTTAGCTTTCTGTCTTGCTTGTTTTCCATTTCTCTTTTTATGATGAAGAATTTTCTGTGGATTTCACATTTTTTCTTTAGAAAACTTACAAATTTGAGGCCTGCTGTTTGGTCTACAATGGTAAAGAAGTATTTTTATCCTGAAACAGAACGAGACATAATTTGTCCTACTACCTCTATGTGTATGAAGTCAGGTAGTAGCTTGGTCGTTAAGAAGTCATTTCTGAAGGGTTTTTTTTATGGCTTGTGTTGGTTTCACAGGTTAAAAATTATGAGTCCTTGTTTGGTAGGCCTAATAGTCTTAAAATATGTGTGCCTGGATGACCCGACTGTTTATGCCACAGGTCACTCAATTATTTTACTTAGGTCATAAAGCATTTTAGTATTTTGTAGTGTACATATTGTAGATTGTTTTGTTATGTTCCCACTGATCAAAATTTTGTTGTTTCTTTCTAAGGAGAACCTGTTTCCTTTTTGAATTTCGACAATTTTTCTCTTGAATAGTTCTAGTAAACGCAGGAGACTTCAGTTGAGTTTTAGTACATATAGACAATTTTCAAATCTTAGGTTTTTTGATTAAAGATTATCTCCATGACTCCAAGTACGTCTACTGCCAGTTTACTATTAGTATTTCCAGTTTTCACAGACATAAAGGAAGGATTTGGTTTGGCGATGACCAGCGATAGACTGTTAAAGATATGGTGAGTGGATCCACACTCAAAAATGAGTTTATTTTTCTCAAGTGGAAGTTTATTCAACAAGGTCTTTAGTGCTAGAGCTTCAGTGAAGCTCATTAAGCTGTTTTTTATCCTCTGTATCTTGTCTTTTTTTGTTGGTATGATGTGTGGGTTTTTGGACAAGAATTCTTCTTTTTTTATGGTTAGCGCGTTTGTGGTAGTGTTTTTCATTCTTACAGTAATAGAAAAGTTTGTGAGTTTCGTTGATGGACGTGAACAATTCCCCAATATTTTTATGGATTTTTTCAATCCTGTCAATATTTATGTTGGAATATTATTTTAGTCTTTTTAAGATAATTTCAGGTATTTCAATCAGTTCCTTGTTAAGATTCAGGCTATCAACAAATTGATGAAGCTATCTATCCCCTCATCTTTTGCAAAGTAGTGAGAAAGATAGAAGTTTTCTGGGAACTTTTACGGTTACTGACTCCAACTCCATGGCCATCTTTCTGAAGTAAGAAATTTAGTTTTTCAGGTTTCTTTCAAAGATAAATCTTTTCCATTCCATCCAGACTCTACCTCTGTTTACTGCATTCTTAGAGGCATATTGATATATTCTTTGACTCTACAGGAGATTAGCATTTGTGAAGTTTTCTTCATTTGATAGTTATTGGAAGACCTTTTGAGCGACCCTGGTGGTGATGATGATGTCTATGCCCTCAAAGATTTCCTTCATCCAGTAGGGATCTGGATCCAAGTTGAATCCTCATTTTTAGACTCTAGTGACCAAAGTTTGTACCATAAAGAAAGGGAATGGTACTGGTAGCCCTGTTGTCAGTTCTAGTATTCATTTTGGTTGCAGTCCACCTTTACGTCTGTTCTGGGAGCAGTTCAAGACTTTAAATCTGTTATTTGTAATATACTAAAGGTATCTATTAGCAAAGTTGTTATGAAATTAAGAGTACAACAGTGTTAATTTCAAGTACCTAAAGTTTGATCTCACATGTCATTTCTACTATAACGAGAAGGATCTTGGTACAAAAAAAAGATGAGTATAAGTGATTAAGTAGGATAAAGAAGATGTAAAAATTGAGAAATAGTTCATTCTAGTTGTATTGTATTGAATGCATCAGCAGAGGCCTTTTAAAAATAGAATATAGAATATGTATTTATTTTCTTGTAATATAAAGGGATAAGGTCCTTTATTTATAATCTGTGAGGGACTGAGTCATGGAATCTTTTTTCCCCAAAAATCAGTCAACTCTTTTTTTGGGGGAGGATTTGATATCTTTTCTTGATTGAGAATATCAGAATCCTTGATATTGATACTTCAGGTAGGAGGGAAAGTACTGACTAACCTTATTTATTATGGTCAGGGTTAGACATTCTGAGCACAAATAATATTCAACACTAACTATTATAATCTTATAAGCCAGCCATTATTATTATGATAGTTTTTTGTGAGCTTTGGAAAAATTACAGAATGCTTTAAGAACCCTTTTCAATATTGAAAAATATTTTTAATAATTTCTTTCAGCTGGAGGGTAGTTTTAGCCACTTGGAAACAGTCATGACCTTCCTGGTTGATATTAGAGCCTCACCAGAAATATAGTTGAAACATAGTGAAATAATTGAATGCCAAAATTGATAAAAATTTGCAGAGAATTTGACATCCCAAGCCATTCAGAAATGAATTTTGTGGAGTCTGGCACCATTGCACCCATAATTACTTTTCCCCCTCTAACTTCAATATTGCAAATTTATTTTTATTTAGTTCCCCCACATTTACTGTGGGAACTACTCTACATGTGGAAGAAAAGCTACAAGTAGGAAGTTTTGAGTACCTTTTTGGGACTTGTAGATGTTGCTCTGCTCATCTTCTAGAGTTATATAGCCTTCCGTTCCTGATATGATAAAATATCTTTACTTAGTTCACCAATGAATTTTTATTGTTGATAGTGACTTGATCACAAGATATTGTACTCAAAAATATCTAATCAAATTTTACTATATTGAAAATGATGGTTATTCAAATCCTTGGAAAAAATTCTTTTTACAGCTTTCAGAATACATATTGTATTCAACTGAGTAATTTTACAAAAAGTTTCAAAAATGATATCAGAAAAAAGATAGGACTCTTTATAATACAAAAGCTTCAACAAACTTTCTATCTTGGTAGATCTTGAATAAATGGAGAAAATGAAATAACAAAAATCTTGAATTTGTTGGAATAAGAACATGAAATGATGAAAAAAGATGTTCAGAGACTTTTGTCTTGTTATTGATAATATGAACCTTAGAGGGATTTTTACATACCCAAAAAACCTCAAATAACAAAACTATGTTATAATTATAAATAGATAAATTATATAAAAAAATTCAAATTTTAATCATAATTTAACATAAAAATTACATTGAAATTTAAATTTGTGAAGATACACTTTTACTTGAAAAAATGAAGTAAAAATAAATTTTCAACAAAAATATTAAAATAAAAATATATTTAAATAACATCTAATACAGATTATTATATCTTTTTTACCAATAAATAAACTTGTGAAAATTATTTCACCTTTGGATTCATCATAAAATATTAGGTGGGGTCACCTCTGAGTGAAAATTCTGTAAGTGTACTCTAAATAAGCTTAAATTAAGATTTGAGTATTCTCTGTATGAAAATATTTAAGCTTTGAGAGCCTTAATTTAATTCACACCACAAGTGGTGTTAAGAATCAATTTTTGTGTTAAAATTGAGGTTTAGTTTATAGGTAAGAAGTTATTAGCAAATGAAGTATGTTCAATTGAATTGTTAAAATGTGTGCATGTATTACATAAGTAAACTAAACTTGGATTTACATATTTGGAGTCAATATTTACATTCTTTTAATTTAACTTTTCAATTAAATTACATATGTAAAATTTCTGGTATAGTACATGATGTGGAATTGAAGAAAAAATAAACTGGAAAGATTGATTTTGGGGGGAAAAAGGAATCTTGGCTCCCAGGGTGCCAGACTCCCCCAAATTCCTTTCTGAAAGGCACAGGATGTCAAAAATTCATGCAGAATTTCATTACTTTTGGCCTGGAATTAAGTCACAGGGTCTGTGACTCAATTGATAATGAGGTTTTGAGACCATCCAGAACAGTTTTAACTGTTTCAAGGAGGGTAAAACTACCCTTAAGTTAAATAAATCTCAGTAAAAACAGTTTTAACTGGTTTTGAGGTCTTTTACACACATTCTGATGTGTTTTTAAGCTTGAAACCAGGTATTACTGTAAAAATGGCTGATTTAAGGGACTAAAATGGCTGAAAATAGCAAAGAAATGGCTTAAACCAGCCCTTTTTGGTCCAAACCAGGTTTCAATGATTCCATAATTGGATTTTGTGTTTTAAGAGTGTTTTTCATGATTGATTAGAGTAGAATTTACTTTTTGAGTAATAAAATTGGTTGCTATGAAAGAATGTCTTCTTTGCCCCACTTTTCTCTTCATGTTGGAATATTTTCCTTTTATAGTTAGTTTAAACACTGTTAAACCAATCAATGAAAGATTTTAAACACCCTTTTGATATAATCTTAAAACTTTTAGCCAAGTGAAGAAATTATCATTTGAAATTTCTCTTGAAGAAGTTTATTTTTTAGCCTCAAATATCTCTTGTAGAGTATTTTTGATTAAATTTTTATTGTTGGTAAAACAATAACTCTTTATAAGTTTATTGTTTTATAATAACAAGGTTGAAAACAATGAATTTGACATGTGGCATGTTTTCTTTTAGATCTCCTAAAATTTACAATTTTTAATTAAATTTTTACCTTATACAAATTTTGAGGACAGGAAAAGTACTTTATTTTTAATCAAAGCTTTATATACACACCTTACAGATAGGCTACTAATTTAATAATGACCAACAATCATATTTGATATGGTTAATTCAACAGTAATTGTGTGGTTTTGTTGTAATAATAAGATGTATGATATTACATTTGGTGGTTTAAAATACTAATAACTATTAGATTGAAATGAAATAATAATTTCAGCCAAATAATAAATTATTTAATTTAAGCTCTCTCTTTTTACTTTTTTTTTTTAAAGAATGTGATAAATTAGCTAATGAATACAAATAAACATTTTTCTGAAATTCATAAAATTACTTCTGTATTACAGCTTTTATTTTAAAAAAATTCTTATTCTACTTTAGCAAGTTTTCAAAAAATACCAGCTCAAAACGTTTGAAATAACTCAGGTTTTATTCTAAATCCTACAAGATTCCCTTGGTTGGATGGATTTTTTAAGACTCTCTACAAATCATTTTGAAGGTGTAAACACTGAAATATAGATAAACCATTTAGAGCCTAATTAGTTGAGTAAATTTACTAGTCCACCTGCTAGTGAGGGATGAATGAAATTCTCTTCACAAGTTTGGCTCTCTTGATCTCTGTCAACAAGCCTCAGATACTGGGTTTAATTTATTAAGATAAAATTTAGAGGAGGAATAAGAGAAAATAAGCTATCATAATAATTTCTATAAGGGGAAAAGAGAAAAAGAGGGGAGAGAGGCCCTCTACTCATACCTATTAGGGTTCACCCAGGGAGTTCAAAAAACAAGAGACTTTAAATCTTTTAGACTCTGGTGGCTGAACAAAGAAGTGAAACATTTCAATTGGTTTTGGAGGATAAATGTGTTGTGAATTGACATGAGTATTTATTTCTGACCAGTCAAGTTTCTTCACTACTGCTTATCCCTTTTAATTATGTGTTTCTGACCCATCAGATCAATCAATTTTAATAAAAATTGCTCACATGATGTGGTGTGACATGTTCATGAATTGTGTATTGAAATACACAAAAAACTTAATTTGGACCCTGGATCCCTGATTTACATGTATTGATAAATTAATTACACATCAGTCAGGTGTTTTACTTTATGTTAGTTTTCTTGTCTTTAGGTTCCAACTTGTGGATTAGATTTAAAATCTTTCTGAAAATACATGTATTACAAATTACCTGTATTACCTTTCCTTTCTTCTTAAAATCTTCCAAATATTCTTAAGTCTTCTTAAATCTTCCACAAACCCCTCACTTTTGGCTGTGTTTTCTATGTGCTGTGAGCCCATGACATGCCTAATTCCAGTCTCCAAACACAGATGTCCTCTTTACCAACCACCACCAGAAAAAAGGTGATGTGACCCAGGTCAGGTCACCTACTCATGACCCTTTCTTGACTAAATGGAGTTCACAGTGGATGTTTAGTACTGTTATGTATCAATTCTGCGTACTAAAAGTGAGTAGCTCATACTTTATTTTCCCTTTAATAGTTTGAAATTTCAACTCTTCACAATTCCTTTTCAAAACAATTTCTTCTGGTTGCACGAACGTTTTATGGTACCTCACCTCTTTTTTCAAAACTCTCTCCAAAGGCTTTTTCAATCACAGAGTTTTTTTCTTGTTTTTAAATTAAATTCAATTGGTTATTCCAGAAGGAGATTTCATGGTTACTCAAGCCAGAAAAAACTAAATCACAAAAAAATCTATCAGAAACAGCTGAAATTATTTAGACACAAAATTAATGTATTAATAAAGTGAATACCTGGGTCAAATTCTGCCATCAGGAGGTTGTATCCCTTCTTGAAAAGGTGATTAATATTCAAGTCAAACCTTGTCAAGCTTCTCAAAAATGAAAAACTCAAAAGGTAAAGCCAGTGAAAAGAAAACCAAAGTCAAACATAATTCTCCTGAAGCTCCATTGAAAAAAAAGAAAAGGAATCAAAGTACCTGCAGAAATCAGTCAAAGTCATGTTCTAAAATAAATTCTTAAACACATTAAGAAACACAAAAACGGGGCTTGAACAGCTTACTATCAATTTGTAGCCCTGAGCCCTTTTCCTTGGAAGAAAATAATTTTTTTTCACCAATTAAGAATGCTTCTTTTCCATACATAAGAAATGTGTGGGGTCTTATTTATGAAATTTTGGTTCCAGTTGCACAAAATTGTGCTATTCTGAAGGAACTTTACAATTTTCTATATAATTATGACAAGATCAAAGAAGTATCAAATAGTAGCACTACCATTAATTTGATATCTAAATCAGAGTTAAGTACCCTTGTAGGAACTAAACTAGGAAGTAAGAAGGTTGGCCACAAAATTTTCAATGCTCAAGTATTTTTCATTTAATATATCAAAGTTCCTCTTTGAAAGCCTAAAATACAGAGATTACCATTCCAATTAATGAACCATTTGACAACTTTTATAATGAGACTTTCCAAATCAGTGCAATTCAGACATTTCAAAAGTTTGCTGTTGGTAGTTCTTATCAAGAAATGATCACCACCTTATGTTTTTCAAATTAGCTGATACTTCTTGAAGAAACTTATAGATACTATGTGCATTATTGGAAAGCAAAACTCAGAAAGAGAGTGACAGATATCAAAAGAACTTAGAAAAAGGGGCCATTTCAAAAAATAGACAATGGGTGGGTGGTTGTGAGCCTTGAGGTATATTCCACATACCCAAATAGGCCATAATTAATAGTAAATGAATTCTGAACTATGCATAACCCATAACCCATGCATATATTAAAAATTCATCATTTTTTATTCTAAATAATATCACTAATATTCTCATGAGGAAGTAAATCCATGGATTCAAGGCCATGATTGGATTATACACAAAGTTTCACCTAGGGTGACTCCATAGGGTAAATAAGCAGAAATTAAGTTTATGAGGTGGTGTAAGGCTTTTCTATGAAACTATTGATAATAGTAACAGATATAAACAGTTCTGTGACTTTACTCAGTAGAAGATATAATGTAATGAAATATTATAACCAAAAAATAATATAATTATTAAAAAAGAATTATATATAGAAAATTATAATTTCATTATCATTAAACTTAATAATGAAGAAAAATCAATAATTATACCAAATTAGAATTATTCTATTACTATTATAATCACTTACAGTTATGGTAATAACAAGTATAAAGCTCTTAATGAGACAGTTATATGTAGAAAATATTAATATTAACTGCTTATGAACAATATAAATATTATTTATAAAATAAATATTACACAAACTATGCAGAGATAAATCTTATAGAGAAATTCTATATAAAAAAATAACACTAGATAAAAAAGATATAGGATTTTTGAGAAAGCTTACTTATAATATTCATTTAATTCAACAAGTCAAACAGCAACAATTATAGTATTGAATAGTTTTAATAAGTTAAATACATGTCAAGGATCAATATTTTAAAAGATAAGATAACATTTTATCATGACAAAATAACATTTAACAGTTTTTGAAAGGAATTTGTGAATTTCAAAAGATATTTAAGACAATAAATTTATAACATAAAATTTCTTATTGGTTACTACAACAACAATCTGACTTCTATGATCTAACTTCTTTAAGTTAACATTTATAAACAATAAAATACTTAATAATTACCTTTAATAGTTAGTTTTTATCTTTAATAAGAGCTTACCTGTTTAAATGTCTAACATGATTGGAATGATAATTTGTTGTTGGCAAAAACAGTGACGTAAAGGCTCTTTTTATGCCTTCAGAGCAGTTCCTAGTATTAATGATGGTTATAGAGAGCGCACTCAAGTCAAAACTGACAAACCATGCCTTGAATTAAGGTTTTTAATTGAAGGTAACTTACTTTTAATTACAATTGAAATTTATCACTGCTGTTCTTAACTCCAAGTAACATTAATCCTCTTTTGGATTAATTAATTTTAGTTTAAATATAAGCTCAGCTTATTTATATTACATTGAATCCCATGAACAACTTAAAAATAGAGTTTCAAGAAGAAAAATCTTAAAATGAAATTTTAACTAATTCTTAAAGGAATATTAATTTTCTTCAAGAATAATTAAAAAAGTTAATGTGAAGGTTAATTATGAATTGAACCTGCTCAAAAAAGATACCTAAAATCTAACTTATACAAAGATAACATTGAATTATAAGCTGTATAGAATGTTCAAGCACATAAATTGAGAATTGGATTTTGAATGAATTTTTGAAGGTATTGCTATTTTTCCATTTAAAATAGCAATACACACCAAAACATAAATTTTGATAAGGTTTTAAAACTTATAAGAGCAAAGCCTTATGGCTATTCAAGTGTTTCAAGTTACTAAAATCTTGATTACAAGCTTGCATATTGGGATTTACCCTTTGGCAGCTTGTAATTCCTGTCCAAATTGGTATAAAGCCAGTGAGCCTGTGAGATATGTATGACATACCCATAAGGCCACAAATGAAGTTTCATAAAGTTGATTTAGTCTTAAACAGGCTTATCCATTGAATTTAAAAAAAAATAACAAAAATGAGGATAATGTTTTTTGGATAAACAAAGTTATAAATATTATGTCATTTTTGGATTCTACAACAAAAATAACCTAGGGTAGACCCATGGGGTGTTATATCCAAAAATGGTTATATCTTATGTTACTAGAATATTTAGGAATCTCACTGTATTATTGAAAACATTCTAACATCTTTTCAAAATTGTTAACTTTAAGCTCAAATAAGCTTAAGTTTAAACTTGAATAAGGCTTATGGAAGCTTACCAAAATTTTAGTTAAAATTGAGGTGTTGTGTATATTTCCTTAATAAGCTAAATATTTTCCATACAGAATTCAAATCCTGTGGGAGCCCAATTTAAAAGGGTTTAAGGACATAGCATGGTTTTAAATGAAAAAGAGGGTGAAATTCACACAGAAAGGTGGGAAAAAGGAAAAGACCAAATAGATATTTGCTACCCAGATTTTGAGATCTTCAAAGACTCAATTAAGGTTGTCCACCTTTAGCAGAGGATTTTCAACCTTATTTAAACTTCAACATAAGAATTTGATCCAACTGTAAATTTTGAACTGGTTTTATCCCAATTTGGACAGGAATTACAAGCTTCCAAAAGATAAATCCCAATAAGAATGCTTGTAATCAAGGCTTTGAGAACTTTCAAAGCTGAAACAATCTTCAAACTTCCAATTTATAAGTGTTAAAACCTTATCCAGAGTTAAGGTTTGGTGTGTATTGCTATTTTACATAGGAAAATAGCAATAAATTCAGAAATTCATTAAAAATCTAATTCTTAGCACACCTTAAAGTTCAATGGTATCTCTGTATAAATTAAATTACAAGTATCTTTTTTAAACAGGTTTGATTGGTACTTAGCCTTTAAATTCAATCTTTTAATTATTCTTAAAGAAAATAAAAACAAATTTCAAAATTGATTAAGAATTCAATTCACAAGATTTCTGCTTGAAACTTTATTTTTAATTTTCTCATGTGATGAACATTAATAAAAATAGACTTATTTTATATTCAAGCTTAAAATAATAAATCTGAAAGAGGATTAATGTTACTTGGAGTTCTGAATAACACTGGTAACCTTAAATTGGCATTAAAAATAATTTACCATAATTTAAGAATGGTTGTTCACTTTTGACCTTAGCACACCCTTTATATCTATTATGAATCATGAAAGCTTTTCTGCAGGCATAAAGAGAGCCTTTACATCACTGTTTTTTCAAAAAACTCGTTATAATTCCAATCATATCAGAAATTCAAACAGGTAAAGATTTGTTAATTTAATTATAAAATCTTATTATATAATTGTTTGAATAATTTTATTCTTTATTAATATTAAAATTAAAGAATCAAAATATCAGAAATTTGATGATTGTTTTAATCAAAAATAACAAATTTTATTATATAAAATTATTATATTAAAATATCTTCTAAAATACACAAATTACTCTTAAAAGCTCTTAAATCTTCTTTTTTATGATAAAAAACTGTTTTATATTTTGAAATATTGACTTTTGTTATGTTTTTAATTTATAAACATTATTTAATATAACAACCTGTGCTGTTTGACTTGTTTTATTCAAAAAATATTATAAGTAAGCTTTCTACAGATTTCTATATTTTTTTATCTGGTATTAGTTTTTATATAGAATTTTTCTATAAGATTTATCTCTGTACAATTTGTGTAATATTTCTTTCATGAATAATATTTATATTACTTTGAGCTGGTGAAAAATTATCATCTTCCCAGTTTGAATGTCTCATTAAGAGCTTTCTACATTATTATTTTTATAACTGTCAGTGACTGCAATAAAAATAGAATAATTATAATTTGTTATAATTATTAAGATATCTCTTATGATTAAATTATTTAATAATAACTAGATTATTTTTTTAAATAATTATTTTTCCAAAAATATATTGATTTGTGGTTATAATACTTAATTATGTTATATTCTCTATTGAATACAGTCATATTACTCTTCATATTTGTTACCATTATCAAGAGTTTCATAGACAAAGCTTACAAAACCAGTTTAAAATTCAATTTTTTATCAAATTAGAATCCTTAAGTTTGACTAAGGGAGAAAATTCTTCAACACAGGTGGGGAACCTTAATTGAGTCCTTGCAGATCCCAAAAGTTGGGTACCCCAGATCTATTTGGTCTTTTTCCTTTGTCCCACCTTTCTTTGTGGTTTTTTCCCTATTTTTATTTAAAGCCATAATATGGAATTAAGCCACTTTAAAGTGAGCTCCCACAGGATTTACATTCTGTATAGAAAATCCTAATCCAATTTAGTCAGTATACACAATACCTCAATTTTAACTGAAAGCTTGGCAAGTTTGCCTAAATCTTAGGTAACTTTGAATTTAAACTTGTTTAGGCCTAGATTTAACAATTTTGAATTTTTTTAGAAAAGTTGCAATTGTACTGTGAGATTCTTGAGTCTTCTAATAACATAAGAAATAACCATTTTCAGGTATAACACCCCATGGGTCTACCCAAGCTTATATTTGGTATAGAATCCAATAAAAACATAAGAATTATAGCTTTGTTTATCCAAAATAAAGTTATGCTTATTTTCTGTTATTTTCTAATTTAAATTCACTTGATAAGTCTGTTTAAGACTAAACCAACTATAGAAAGATTTATTTGTGGCCTTATGGGTATGTCCTACATATCTCAAAGGCTCACATTCACTATCACAAAAAAAATTGTACTACAATTTTTCATTGAATTGTATACCCCAAATTGAATTGGGGGGATATAATCCACTGTACAGCCTCTCCACTTATACTTTTAGGTATTTAAAGCACCCAATTCAAACTTTATATTGAGGAATTGGTCTTCTCTCATGTCTGAATCATCTGAGAAACTTTTGGAAATCAGGTATTTTACTTTCTGAAGGCCACTCATCTTTATGTTGTGAGTTTCTGTACCTGACTAAGTTTTCTCTTTCATTTTTTCCTAATTCTTCTTTATTTAAAGACTTTTAGAACTTTTTTCATTCACTTTCATCAAGTGGTGGTACTTTTAACGGTATTTCATTTCTTAATGAAAATAACTCCTTATCACTTGAAGTGTAATTCTTTACTAGACTGACAGGGAAATTTGGATGTTTATTTTATGATTCTCCTGACAATTATAATTGTACTGCAGTTGTCTCATGAAGGGCTTCAATGATAAATGGTCCTTTGAAAGAATCTTTCAATTTCTTTTGGCCTTCAATATGATTAAGGTTCAAGGTTGAAACTAGTATCAAGTACCCTACTTTGAATGCTGGGGCTTTATGAATTTTATCCCACTTTTCTTTAGCATATTCAAAGGCATAAGTAATTCTTTGATTTTTATTATGTCTCACTATATCAGGCAGTAGCTTAAAGCTTGATGCAGTTGGGTGAATATCAACTGGAAGTTTAGGGTTCCATCCTTTTTCCAAAATTGAAGGAGTTTTTCCTGTTGATGCATGGATATAAGTCTTGTAGGCTGATTCCAATGCTGGTATAAGAGTATACCAATTTTGGGTAAAGCCATCAGAACCCTCAAGCTCTAGGCCATAAGCAAAAAATCCTCTGATCATTTTTTGAATGGTCTGATTCATTCTTTCTGTTAATCCATCACTTTTTGGATGATAAGCTGTTGAGAGTTATAGTTTTTTACCCAAAAGCTTATGTGGATTTGTCCATGAGTCTTATGTAAATTTTGTATCTCTATCAATAATTATATTTTTAAAAATACCAGTATGAGATATTACTCTGTTCCAAACAAAAAGAGCTTTATCCATAGCTGGGTCATTTTTTATGACATGGTAAAAAGATTGGAGATTTGCAATATGTGTCTACAATAACAAGAAATGCATTGTGAATTTTTTCCACCAGGTGGAGAGGCAGTTCCCCCAATTAATACAAATGGCTTCCCATGGGGTACTTGGATCTTGGATATGAATCATTACTCAAAATCCTTTACCAGTAGCTTTATTGTCCTTTTGTAACCTGTCACAGCTATGACAGTATTCAATGACATCTTTCCTACAACATGGCCACCAAGAACACATCTTAATTCTTTCTATCTTTCTGTCTTCAGAAAGATTTCCTGAGTAGATTTTGTCATGGCATGCTAGTAATATGGTGTTAATTGACATTCTACTACACAAGACCATTGCACATGTGTGCTTATACCTATGATACAAGATACCAAAAAATAAATGGAATCTTCCATTATAATAAGATGTTTTCCATATATCATCCAAAGAATTAGCCAAAGCTGCATCTTTGCAATATTTGTCAAATAGAGAAGTAGGAATATGGCAGTTTTTATCTTTCTTAGAGTATTTTCTAAACTCTTCAAAGAACTCTGTTCCCATATCTGTGATGTTAATTCCTTCAATTTGAATTTGAGGTTCTACATTTGCAGGAACATAAGCAGGATTGTCAGGTTCATTGGGTACTTCCCACTGACTGAAGCCATCAGAATTATTGTAAATATTGCCAGATTTATTGACTATGGTCATATTGCCTCTATACTCCTGTATAGCAATCTGTGATCTTAACATGTTTCTGTTTGGAGTTTTCATGTTAAGAGCTGATTTCACGGAATTACAATCAGTAATTAGCTCAAGCAAACTATCCTTAAGATAATAATAAATCCTTTCTTGCGCCCACACAAGGCAAAGCCACTCCATTTAGCTGTCTTCATATCTAGCCTCAGTAGGGTTTATTTGTCTTTATATAGAGAAAATAGGAACTTAATAATGCTTTTCTTTGACAATTTGGACTTGATGAAGAGCTGCACCTAAACCTTCACCACACATATCAATATATGGCTTGAAAGGAATTCTCCAGTCTGGCATCACTAATAATGGTTCATTGGTTAAGGCATACTTGATTTTTCATTTTCTTGAATCCTCTCCTTTGTAATTTCAAAGAAATTTTGTTTATCACAAATTCTGTACAATGATTTGAAAAGGATTGAACAGTCTTCAAGATGTTTCCTGTAATAAATGGAAAACTGTAATGAAGACCTCACTTCTTTCTTGTTCTGGGGCATTTGTTTCAGTGAGACTTCAGCCACTTTTGTTTTTATCAACACCAAAGATTAGTCTTTAAACTACATGTCCCAGTTTTTTCAACTAATTTTTAAGGTGTGGATATGAAGCTTTGATTAAAAATCAAGTACTTTTCCTGTCCTCAAAATGTTTATAAGGTACAATTTGATTAAAAAAAGTAGAATTTGAGACTTTTAAGAGATAACACACCAAAATTATTTTTTTAAAATTTGTTTGTACAGGGGTATATTATTATGAAGATTTATTTCTTTACCAACAATAAAAATTTAATAAAAATTACTCTACAAGAGGAATTTAAGGCTAAAAAAGAAATTTCTCCAAGAGAAATTACAATTGCAATGAGTTGAGAAAAGAGCTTCAGGCAATTAATGTCAGCCTGTGACTCAAAACCAGAGCACAAGCATGACAGTCAAAATACCATAAACCAATGGTATAGCCAAGATACCACAAAAACATGGAGCTGAGCCAAATCAGCTCAAAAGGTATCAAAGGAAATAGGAAACTCACTTCTTTCTGAAAACATAAGCCCCATCACCATAGGACAAGGAATAACAAAGTTATTCCTGCTCAAAGTTATTGCTGAGCATAAACCTTAATTTTCACCTCTCATCTAAAATCCAGAAGGAGAGGCTTAACCCCATCAAATGGGTATTCAAAATGAAGCTTTACGCCAGACCTATCCATTGGTACCAGTAAAACTGAGCTAGCACCAATATTACAGGAGTTATGGTCAATTTCAGGCCAAATAAGGGTGAACAAAACATTCACCTCTCATCTAGCTTCTACAGTTTTAGTGTGAGATACTTGAAGTGGGGTCTTTTTGGAAGGAGCACAATTAGGGCTATCTTATGGTGTCATCCATTTCCCCATCGCTCAACTAGAACAATGGTTATGGGGCAAATAAGCTCAATACAGCTTTTTGCCTATACCACGCAAATGTAAAAAACTCTTGTACATGGGATAACTTTGCCATATTTCATGATACCCATATCAAATGAGGTACCATTGTGTAGAGCACATACACGGCTACACACTGAACCAATTTTGAGGTTGATATCTCAAGAATTGACAAAGTTATGGCTGTTTTAAGGTCACAATCCCACCTGCTGTCATATACAGCCTTACCATGGGATAATATCCCATAACCTTGAATATGAGGTGTCAAATAGACAAAGAAGCTTGTTTTTACTTCAATACCTCATATGTCGGTCAATATTGGGGTCCCATACAGTTTCTGTACAGCATTCTACACGTCATACACGTCAGAATCAGGCTGTGAGGTCCCCAGATGAAAATTTTCACCCTGTATTGGTGAAAACTGCCCAGATGTGGTTTCAAAACCACATCTGAGCCCTATACAGGCTATACAGGCTGTTTGAAAACCACAAGCCAGTACTAGAGGGTGAAAAATCTTCACTTCCTCTATGTGGAAAGGTCTAGCACCCTTTCCACCCCATTTCAGGATAAAAAGCAGGCTTTTCACAGCCAGAATTGTTTCTTCATCCTGCTCTTGAATATCCTATGTAGTAAACTGTCAAAGACAGTTTTACTCTTGGGTAATAATCAGGGCATAATTTTAATTTTAATTATTGTAGCTCCTATTATAGTAATCCAACTGGTAAGACTGCACCCAGGGTTCTCAATAGCGCTCACCACCACTATTCTTCAATAGTAGAACCCTGTTATTATATTATAAACAATCATAGTAAATTGAAACTCTTATTTTAAAATTATTTCCACGTGTCACAGTCATAGTTCTAGCTGTAAATAGCCTAATTACTGCTTCAACATAGACTCCAGCTGACATTTTGGGGGCCTAGCCATGTTTTAAACCTTTTTTGGACCCTTCTAAGTGAGTCTTTTTCTCTTATTTCTCACTTTATGAAAATTGTTTTATTCTTTTTAGACGTAATATTTCTTAAATATATATATATTATATATACATTTTTCTTTTTTTGGTATATATACCACTTTATACTCATATTTTAAGAGTATCTGTCATGTGGCTAATAACCACAAGACCCTTATTTTTGGCGTGTTTTACATATAAAAACACTCAAGCCATTAATAAATTCTCATTTTTTAATTAAAATAAGACACCTCATACTGATAAACCAACAGTTGAGGCATGGTTGGACATATTGTCAACTCAATTGCCCTGTTACACACCACTTTTGAATAGCTTATACTTGCTAATTACAAGTTATTCTGTGAGATATTGGTATACAAGCAGTATACCAAATATCAGTAAGCTGTATTTCTGAGGTGGAATTGTCAATTCAATAACACTGTCATTATACAAGGGCACATTGTAGTAATATACAAGCCCAGAGGCCATTCTTAGATGTGCAAAACCAGCATTTTTTGAGAAGTCTTAACTGACATAAGCCCTCTTTTTCCTGTTTTGATTCAGTGGAAGATAACTTCATACCACTTGAAAGCCAGTCACAGGCCAACATACCAGTGACACCCTCAGAACCAGAGGGCAGCAAAGGCAAAGGAAAGAGGCACAGTGAAGGCCTGATAACAGCAAAGAAGTGGACACCCATTGCCATACAGAAGAGTATAAAACCACAAAATTCTGCATCAATACAAGGTAAAACAACCTTGATAACTTGTACAGGGAAAATTACTATAATTCACCCAGTTGTAACCTCTAAAGGTAGATTGCCCAAATCACCAGACAACAAATTTGTACAAGGCACAGTCAAAGATAAATACCCTAAGAACATAAAGTTTTTGACTGCTTGCAAACACTAAAATGTCACCTGTACACCTCAGAGATCTTGGCTTCCAGAGGAGCCAACCAGAGGACAGAGAAGGTTTGGCCAGAACCAGAAGACCTGAAAGAGGACACCTTGGACACAGTAGTGGATGGCAAAACAATGAGGGAGATAATATCAACCCTGCCATTCACACTCCAATTCAATGGAGACCTCAAACCAGAGGACTGGAAAGACATGGATCAAGTTCTTCAGCTCCACCAACTCCTCAAGGACTTTTTCCAATGGAGCATGGACAACAAGAGGTTCAACCTGGCATCTCACTGGGCAGAACTTGGAGCAAGTTGCCAGAAGATCTGTCTCAAAGAGATAGACTTCAAAGACCTTATGGTAATCACCAAAGGTTGGAATCATACCAGGAAGTTCACACTCCTGGAAGCAAGGACACAGAGGATAAGGGAGAATCAAGCCACTATCCAAGCTATAGAAGAACAGTTAAACCAGAAAGGGCCTACTCAGATTCCTTCAAACTCACAAGGAGCAGGCCAAATCAGCTCTCCAGTGGCTTCACACCATTCAGAAACCAGCAGATCAGTGGCCAAGAGTCACCATTCTTCACAATTCCAGGAAGTTTCCAGGAGAAGACAAGGAAACAAGGGCAAGAACAAAACCTCCTTAAACCAGAGGAGGAAAGAGTCAGACCCTATGATTTGGAAGCTGTTGGATTTGGTAAAAGAAGTGCACAAGAACCAGAAGTAGTTGTAAACCACTCTAGAATCAGTAGTCCTAGTATTAGGAACATTACCCCCACTCAGACTGAACATAACATTGTCACATCTGAGAGTAACATCAACAGTGATACACTTTGGTTACAAATGTCCCAATATGCTGAGCAATCTGCAAAGCAGTTTGCAGAACTTGAAGCCAGCCGTGAGAGGATGAAAAAATTACAAGCCTCCATGGAAAGAATTGTTAAAAATCTTCGAGAAGGACATGCTCAATTGAGCAAAGCCTCTGAAGAAACTAACAAAAGACTTAATCTAGTCTTTGAAGAACAACACGACAGCAAGAGGGACAGGGATTGTCTGGACCAAGACATAAACAAATTTTTTAATGTCTACCATAACTTGAAGCCCCAACCACAAGGCCAAGTTATGGAGAATCCATCTCAACCAGATGACATCAAACCATATGGCATGTTGATGAATAAGGCAAGATCTCCATCACAATACCAGGATGGAGATGGCATGTCTTATTCAGAGAAGGAAGCCTTGAAACAGCTTCCTGAGGCCTCAAGCTGGCCCAAATTCTCTGGATCAGGAGAATATGATCATATGGAGCTCAAAGATTATATTGATGGACTCTTCATTGATGTACCAAGCATACCAGACTACTGGATTAGTGCTGGATTGAATACTGCATTTAAAGGTCATGCTAGTATATGGTACACAGAAATGAAAGAAATCCATGGCAGAAGAAACTGGCCATGGTGGAAGAGTCAAATCATCCAAAAGTACAGTAATGGAACCTGGATATGGCAGAAGACCATTTCATTTGAAAATGACAAATACTCAGTGGACAAAGATCCATATGAGTGGTGTCTTAGACAGTCTAAAAGACTTAAAGCCATTGATCCTCAGATGAACATCCAAATGAGGAATCACAAGCTTCTGACACAACTTCCAGGAGGACTAGAGCATGCAGTAAAATGCAGATTCAACCAAAATTGCACTCTAGATGACATTGCAAAAACCTTACAAGACATAAGGAAAAGGACTAACATAGGGAAATTCACCCCATAGAAGAGCAGTGGTTTCAAAGAGAAACAACCTTTCAGGGTAGAGTTTAAAGACAAACCCAAAGAAAGAGTGGCAGAAGTGGCAAAGAAGAGAAATTCTTGTCACAATTGTGGCTCAACAGACCACTATGCCAACAACTGTCCAAAGGCAAAGAAAAAAAGTCTATGCCATTGAGAAAGTCCCAGAGGAGGAATCCCCAACAGAGGATTCTGAATCAGACTCTATGGGTGATGCCATCAGAGAACAATCTGATGATGAACAGGGCCCAAGAGAAGAATTTCTAGTGGAGTACCAAGGGGAAACCCCACTGAAAATTCAGGACATACAGTTGGAAGCAGGCAAGCCACAAGATACTTCCAACAAAAACTTGTGCAAAAATACACAAGATGCCCAAAAATTCCTGGTTACACCAACTAAAGGAATGGCATATATGCATGGAACAGCCACAAAGATGACTGTCCGTATTTACAATGCTCAGCACCCACTGATCATTGATAGTGGAGCACACTGCTCCATACTGGCCAGAAATTATCTGGATAACCACTTCCCAAATTGGGAAAAACAGCTCTTTCCCACTAAGGCAAAGAACTTTAAAAGTGCATCAGGGAAGATGACTTCCATTGGGACAATTATGAAAAAGATAATCATACCCCACAGGAAGGGTAATATCAGACTCAACCCAGAGTTTGTAGTGCTTGATGATGCCCACATCCAAGGTTTTTTACTGGGAACAAATTACCAGAGGATGTATGGCATAGACATTTACAACAGTAAAAATAGGCACATCATCATTGGTACTAACAAGGAAAAGAAATTTTCACTTGACATATACCAGATATCTTCTCAGGATCCACAAGAAGAACTTCTGAAGGAATTCAGAGAGGGACAGCTTAGAAATACCCTCACCAGTAAACAGAAGCTAAGTTTACTGAAGATGCTGAGAAAAAACAGACCAGCATTTGCCATTGGTGAAGAACCATTAGGGAAGATCAAAGGCCATGATATAGAACTATATCTGGATATGGAAAGACCTTATCCACCCATGCTCAGGAGACCTCCTTATCCAGGAAGCCTGGAAATTAGGAGAGAAATTGAGAAACATATCAATGAACTCCTGGACATGGATGTCATCAGGAAGATTGGACATAATGAAATAGTGGAAATCACTAACCCTGTCCTAACCACCTGGCATGATGGCAAGTCTAGACTGTGTGGAGACTTCAGAGCTCTGAATAACTACAAAAAAGCAGACAGGTACCCTATACCCAGGATACCTCATGCGTTGGATAAACTGGCAAAAGCCAAATACATAACCAAAATGGATTGTATGAAATGCTTCCACCAAAATGGAGTTAAACCAAACTCCATGAAATTACTCAGAATAATATGCCATATGGTTATATATGAGTATACCAGGATGCCATTTGGCATCAAAAATGCACCAGCCCACTTCCAAAGGATGATGGACACAATATTTAAAGAAGAAATACTGGAAGTCTGGATGGTGGTATATATTGATGATAACATTATACACTCAGAGACATGGGAAGACCATGTAAAATACATAGACAGAGTGCTAAGTAAATGTACACCTATCAATGTGAAAATTTCACTGAAAAAGTGTAACTTTGGCCAACAAGACCTACTGGCTCTAGGACACAAAGTCTCAGGTCTTAGTGTGGCAATTGACCAGAATAAAGTAGCAGCAGTACTTCAAAAGCCAGAACCAATAATCATCAAAGAGATTCAATCTTTCCTTGGGATTTCTAGCTACTATAGAAGCCACATCAAGAATTTTGCCCATATAACTAGTAGTTTATACAAGTTGTGTTCAAAAGATGTAGTTTTTGAAATCACCAAGGAGAGGAGGGATGCATATGAGAGGATCAAATATGAACTCAAAAATGCACCTGTGCTCATCTTACCTGACTTTGAACTACCATTCAAGCTATATATAGATGCAGCATGTAGTCAAGGCCTAGGAGCAGCCCTTCACCAAAGACAGATTGTGGATGGTGAGCCAAGAGAAGGAGTAATTTGTTACATCTCAAGGCAACTGAAAGATTCAGAAGCCAGGTATGGGGCAACCCAGACTGAGTGTCTATGTCTAGTCTGGACTCTAGAAAAACTCCATTATTATCTGGAGGGTGCAGTCTTTGAAGTCTACACAGACTGCACAGCCTTGAAGCCTTGACTGAACATGAAGACTACAAATTGACACATGCTGAGATGGCAAATAGCCAACCAGGAGTATAGAGAGAAAATGACGATCATACACAAGGAAGTTAAAATCCATACTAATGCAGATGGCCACTGGACAATGTCAAAAGCAATCCAGCTTATGACCCTGAAGTTTCAGCCAAGATCCCTATCCATTTCATGCAAGTGGATAGGAGGAAGAACTTCAGATTTTCTGAATGGGCACCAGAGAGCGGTACCCTTGACAGTGGAAACACTGATTCAGAGGGAACAGAAACTCCCATAATGGGAATAAGTTCCTCAGAACTACACAATGAATTTTTGAGTGCAGTACTGAAGTCTTATGCCAAAGACAAACAGTGTGTCATATTACTACAACTCCTTCAACAAAAGTACAGGAGTCCAGAACTGGAATCCCAGATGGAAGAACCCTGGTTGAGGGCCTATAACGATAACAAGTTCTTCCTTATAGATGGCCTGCTCTACCACAGAGAGAAACACAAAAGTGCACTCACAGTGGTAGACAGCGACCACATCTCTCTGATCCTGCAAGAACACCATGACTGCCCCTATATGGGACACATGAGTGAAGACAGGACCAAGGAGAGGGTAGCAAGCACAGCTTGGTGGCTCAAGTGGGAACAAGAGTTGAGTGAATAAATCAACACTTGTGAAAGATGCCAAAAGGCAAATAGGAAACATGGGAAGAAGTATGTGTTACTTCAACATATAAAAGAACCCAAACACCCATGGGAAACCCTCACTATGGACTGGGTTACAGGACTTGTCCCAGGAGGCAGAGAAAACTAAAATGCCTGCTTAATCATAGTTGATAGGTTTAGCAAGAGCATGAGGTGTCTACCATGCCACAAGGAAGACACAGCCATGGATACTGCTCTATTATTTTGGAATAACATCATATCTATCTGTGGAGTCCCTAAAATCAGCATTAGTGATAGGGACCCAAAATTCACATCTAAATTTTGGACCAACTTGTATGACATGCTTGGCACCAAGCTTGCTTTTTCCACAGCTTACCATCCACAAACAGATCGCCTGGCAGAGAGGATGATTCAAACAATGGAGGACATCCTTAGGAGGTTCTGTGCCTATGGCATGGAGTATAAGGACCATGAGGGATATACCCATGACTGGGTTACCCTTCTACCAGCTGTCCAACTGGCTTATAGTGCAAGTCAGCACTCTACCACAGGAAAAACACCTGCACTGGTAGAGAAAGGGCGGAATCCCTTGTTGCCTGTGGATCACTTGAAGAAAAATCTTCTGACCATCCACCCCACAGCCAAAGACTTCCATGATATGTGGAAAAGGGCTTGTGACACAGCTGCTAAATGCATAGCTGAAGCAAAAGATTATAATAAGCAGAGGTGGGACAAGACACACAGGGAACCTGACTTCAAGGAAGGGGACCAGGTGTTAGTGTCTACACTGAACTTTAACAATCTTAAAGGTCCCAAGAGGATGAGAGACTCATTTGTAGGGCCCTTCACTATCATAAAGTTGATATGAAAGAATGCAGTGGAAGTCAAGCTCACAGAGGAGTTTTCCAGGAAACACCCAGTCTTTCCAGTGAGGTTGGTCAAACCATACTTCCAAACTGAAGAGGGTAAATTCCCCTCAAGGAAGAAGATCCTCACACCACCAGAGATAGTGGAATTGGAGGATTCCCCAGGACCTGTGAGTAAAATCATCAGGGCCAGAAAGATCATACTTAATGGGAAGGATCAAAGACAGTACTTAGTCAGATTCAAGAACCAGACAGCTGATAAGGACAAATGGATGGCAGAAGATGCCATAACAGATGAGAACCTTCATTTAAGGAGATTCAGAGGCTCTAGGTGGACTGAAAAGTCTCATAAATGATGAGCCTTTTTTAGAGGGAGGGTATGTCAGCCTGTGACTCAAAACCAGAGCACAAGCATGACAGCCAAAATACCATAAATCAATGGTATAGCCAAGATACCACAAAAGCATGGAGCTGAGCCAAATCAGCTAAAAAGGTATCAAAAGAAAGAGGAAGCTCATCTCTTTCTGAAAACACAAGTCCCATCACCATAGGACAAGGAATAACAAAGTTATTCCTGCTCAAAGTTATTGCTGAGCATAAACCTTAGTTTTCACCTCTCATCTAAAATCCAGAAGGAGAGGCTTAACCCCATCAAATAGGTATTCCAAATGAAGCTCTAAGCCAGGGCCATCCAATGGTGCCAGCCAAACTGAGCTAGCACCAATATTACTGGAGTTATGGTCAAATTCAGGCCAAATAAGGGTGAACAAAACATTCACCTCTCATCTAGCTTCTACAGTTTTAGTGTGAGATACTTGAAGTGGGGTCTTTTTGGAAGGAGCACAATTAGGGCTATCTTATGGTGTCATCCATTTCCCCATAGCCCAACTAGAACAATGGTTATGGGGCAAATAAGCTCAATACAGCTTTTTGCCTATACCACGCAAATGTAAAAAACTCTTGTACATGGGATAACTTTGCCATATTTCATGATACCCATATCAAATGAGGTACCATTGTGTAGAGCACATACACGGCTACACACCGAACCAATTTTGAGGTTGATATCTCAAGAATTGACAAAGTTATGGCTGTTTTAAGGTCACATTCCCACCTGCTGTCATATACAGCCTTACCATGGGATAATATCCCATAACCATGAATATGAGGTGTCAAATAGACAAAGAAGCTTGTTTTTACTTAAATACCTCATAGCTCAGTCAATACTGGGGTCCCATACAGTTTCTGTACAGCATTCTATGCGTCATACATGTCAGAATCAGGCTGTGAGGTCCCCAGATGAAAACTTTCACCCTGTATTGGTTAAAACTGCCCACGTGTGGTTTCAAAACCCCATCTGAGCCCAATACAGGCTATACAGGCTGTTTGAAAACCACAATCCAGTACTAGAGGGTGAAAAATCTTCACTTCCTCTACATGGAAAGGTCTAGCACCCTTTCCACCCCATTTCAGGATAAAAAGGAGGCTTTTCACTGCCAGAATTGTTTCCCCATCCTGCTCTTGAATATCCTACGTAGTAAACTGTCAAGAACAGCTTTACTCTTGGGTAATAATCAGGGTATAATTATAATTTTAATTATTGTAGCTCTTATTATAGTAATCCAACTGGTAAGACTGCACCCAGGGTTCTCAATAGCACTCACCACCACTATTTTTCAATAGTAGAACCCTGTTATTATATTATAAATCATCATAATAAATTAAAAATCTTATTTCAAAATTATTTCCATGTGTCACAGTCATAGTTCCAGTTGTAAATAGCCTAATTACTGCTTCAACATAGACTCCAGCTGACAATTAATATAAGAACAAAGTCTTTAAAAGTATTATTAAAGTGAAGAAACACCCAGAAGTGACCAGAGTGAATTTAGAAACAAAGTGACACAGTTAACAGTGATGAAGGATGTTGAAATTCACTTTTGGGGTGGCTCAAGGATAAAAATTATCATAAGAGTTACAAAAAATAATTATAATTATTCTTTCACATGGCTGAAAGGCTGAGAGCTATATTAAAAGGGTGGTTATAATCTTTTATTGATTGGTTTCAAAGTGTTTAAGCTAATTTTAAAAGGAAAATATTCTAAAATGAAGAGAAAAGTGGGGCAAAGAAGACCTTCTTTTATAGCCACCCATTTTCTCACTCCAAAAGTAAAATTTAGTTTTTTCAGTAGTGAGAAACACTCTGAAACCCAAAAAGCCAATTATGTAATAATTGAACCCTGGTTTAGACCAAAAAAGGGCTAGTTTTTTGGTGTTTTCAACCATTTTAGACCCTTAAATCAGCCATTTCTATAGAAATACCTGGTTTCAAGCCTTCAAAACACGTCAGAATGTGTTTAAGAGATGTCAAAAATAGTTGAAGCTGTTTGTACTAAGATTGTTTCAACTTAAGGGTAGTTTTACCCACTGGGAAACAGTTAAAACTGCCCGCGTTGGTATCAAACACTCATGATCAATTGAGTCACAGACCCTGTGACTTTATTCCAGGCCAAAAGTGATGAACCTTTTCATGAATTTTGACATCTCACATCTGTAAGCAAAGAATTTGGGGGAGTCTGGCACTCTTGGAGCCAAGATTCTCTTCCCCCAAGAATTAATTTTTCCAATTTATTGTTTCTTTAATTCTGCATCATGTATTATACTTGTAATTTACATATGTAATTCAATTGAGTTTTTAAAGTACACAACTGTAACAATTGATACCTCATATGTAAGTCAAATCTTACTTATGTAATACACATGCAATTTTTGACTTTTCAATTGAAATACTTGAATTATACTTGAATTCTAAAATACACACCACACCTCAATTTTAGCACAAAAATTGATTTTTAACACCACATTTGGTGTGAATTAAATCACTGTTTTATATATTTTCAATTTTTGTACAGAAAATACTAAAAACTTCATTTAAGCTGCTTCAGGGTTGAGTTAAAGAAATTTCACCCAGAGGTGACCCCACCTTATTTTTGATGAGAAATCCAATGGTGAAATAATTTTCACAAGTTTATTTATTGGATAAAAAGATATAATCATTTTTTCTTAACTTTTTTTCAAAAATATTTTAATTTGAATATTTTTGTTGAAAATTTATTTTTACTTTATTTTTTCAACTGAAAATGTGTTTCCACAATTTTAAATTTCAAGGTAATTTTGATTTTAAATTATTATTGAAATTTTAATTTTTTATATAAATTTTATATTCCTATTTGAAACTTTTGCTTTTATAATAGGAATAAATTTATTTATTTATAATTATAACATAATTTGTTATTTGTGCTCTTTTGGGTATATAAAAATACCTCCAGGGCTCACATTCCATCCCCCTGAAAAAGAGTATTCCTTTGTAATATTGTTATTTTTATTGTGTCTAAATCTTCTGAGAGTTTTGGTAGCTTCATGTATTTCTTTTTCTGCAAACCATTCATCTTTACAAGCTGGGTCACTGTACCTGACAAGGTGCTCCCTAGCTTTTTTGATTCTCAATTTCCTTTCTTTGAGAAATTTGGTAATTTCCTTTGTACCAGATGATTCAACAAGAGGTATATGCTGGGGAACATTATTACTCAAGGGGAATGTTTCAGAATAACCAGATTTTCAAGGCTTTATCAAGCCAACTGGAAATGTAAGATGCTTATTACTGAGTTCCTCAGACAATTTTACTTCAACAGCATTTTCCCCATGAAGGGATTTGATAACAGATGTTTCTGAAAAAGAGTCTTTGAGTTTTCTGCATTATTTTATGTCATTGAAGTTAGTAGTAAATGCAAGTACTAAATCCCCTACGTTGAAGTCTGGAGTATCATGTGATGTGTCCCATTTGTCTTTGTGTGAGCCTTGAGGCATATTTTACATACCCAAATAGGCCACAATTTTCTTAAAAACAAATTTTGAATTATGCATAACTCATAAGTCATGCATATATCCAAAATTCATCTTTTTTGATTTCAGAAAAGATGAATAACCTTTTATTGAGTAAGTAAATCCATAGATTTAAGGCCAGATTTGGATTCTACACAAACATTCACCTAGGGTAGCTCCATAGAGTGATAAGCTCAAATTAACTCTTTGAGGTGGTAAAATGGAAAATACTTCAATACCACATCATCAATACCACATAAAAGATCTGTGAAAATTTTTGTTTTTCTTAATTTCACGCCAAAATAATGGGAATGTGAGAAATCCCATGTTACATATACACTAAGAATAGTGTTATGCATGTTTTGAGCACTTAATATCATGGTATTCTTACATGGACCTTTGGTACACCCATAGTGGATATCTCACTTTAAGCTTAAATTTCTATTTTTATGTGAAAAATAGGCAAGGGGGACAAAAGACATCAAAGAGAGCCAGGGTACCCAACTTCTGAGGCCTCAGAGGCGTGGACAGCTCCAAATCCTAGATCCATGGCTGATCTTTGCTCAATTGGTAAACTAAAACCCTTTGGGAACTTGGTTACCATGTTGCAACTACTATAAATCTTAAGAAAATAGCAAATAACCTGCTATTTTGACGTGCCAAAGAGGTAAAAAGCTACTTAGAGTCCTGTAACCATGTCAATTCTTAATGATTTTCCATGTATAAACCCCAAAAGAGTAATTCAAACCCTTTTTTGGACTTTTATACATTGATTTACCTCATAGCAACCAGTGAAACACTGATATTTGCAATTCTACATAGAAATGAGGTAAAAACTTCAAAAATTGATTAAAAATACAATTCTTAATTAATCTTTCTGAAACCTTCAGGACTAATGGAGAACTTTAATATCTATGGTACAACCAAAAAGAATCACAGTTTTACTAGTAAAATTAAAAGTTTTACTTACAGTCCATTTTTGACTATTCTACGTGAAACACTGAATCTTCAAAAATTCACAGTAATTACAACCTGTGATGAAATTGGCAATAAAATTGATAACTTTGAGAAATCAATGATTATTTTGGAATAAAAGAAGATTTACAGATGTTACTCCTTTTATTCTTAACCATATTGGGGTTGGTAGTCATGTAAAAGCATCAATTAAGTGATTATGATAATCTTACGTGACAACAGATGATGCAATCAATAATCCAAAAAGGATTATTGTTTTCTCACTCACTGGTTTTTCAGTTTGCTCCATGGCACGCCTCTGTGAGCTGTTGTTGACTTAAAAGAGGCCTCCTCTTGCTGTTTTTTCCACATCATCATCTTATTATCATTTAAATCATTATTACCAACAAGTAAGTATTAGTTATAGCTATTATTAAGTGTTTTAAATCTTTCAGAATCAATAAGAAAGACGTGAAATCATAGAATCCAACTATATATTGTTGTAATACTGTCATAAATCCATTTTGATCCTTAAAATCCACAATTCCACGTCAAATCCCTCTATCTTATCTTTCAATAAGTTCTTTGGAATATTAGTGAGTGATTTATTTTTAATTCTTAAAGTTTTTCTCTAAAATTACTTTTCTTCAAGAATTATCATTATAATTATTCTTGAAAAAGATAATTATATATTAAAATAATTTTATTATTAAAATCTTCTTGTAATTGATTCTTGCAGATAATTACTTGCTCACTGTTAAAATCACTAGTAGTGTTTAACACGTGAAAGAAATAATTATTTAATTATTTAATTGTGGTTATAATAAAATTTTGTTATTATATTTCATAAGAGCAGTCATAGTACTGTTGATTAATAGTAATATCATCATCAGCTTCATAGACACATGTTACACTTTGGAATATGCAAATTAGTCTTCCATGCATCTTCCTGCATGCTTTCTAGTTTTGTTGAGAATTCCTTCCAAACTAGCAGTGGTGAGATTTATCTAAACCAAATACATTCTCAAGGAGTCCTGGAATATTCTGGGATTCCCTCCTTTCTCTAGAATCACAGGAGTCTGATTTGTACTGGTATGAATGGATGTTTCATATGCTGATTACTGTGTAGGTAGAAGGGTACAAAAATCATGGGTGAATCCATATAAATTTTGAGCTCTAGGCCATATGCACAAAGTCTTCTGACCATGTCTCCCAAAGTTTGGATCATTTTTTCAGCTATAATTTCAATTTGTGGATAGTAAGCTTTAGAGAAGGATAACTTTGCTCCAAATAATTGGTGAAGTTTTGACCATAATGCTGAGGTGAATCTAGGATTCCTGTCATCAATGATGCTTGTGAATACCCCACTCCATGATACTACTCTATTACATATAAGAAGAGATTTATCCATTTCTGTACCATCTTTGTGAAATGGAAAAAATATTAGAGTCTTCTTGAGCCTGTCAACAATCACTAGGCAGAAATTATAGCTTCTATAACCCCCTGGTGGTATGCCAGTTACCCAATCCATATGTAAAATCTCCCAAGATCTACTAGGCTCTTGGATTTTGATCATATTTCCAAGTATTTTTCCAGTGGATTTATTTTCCTTTTGATATCTGTTACAGGTTTTGCAATATTCTGAAACATCCTTTTGCCACATTGGCCACAATATGCAGGTCTTGACTTTCTACCTTGTTCTGTCCTCAGATGGGTGTCCAGACAAGGGACTGGCATGGCATTCTTTCAATACAAGATTGATTAAGTATCTGACCACAACTGTCACTACACATGTGTGTTTAGTCCTATGGTAAATTATACCATCAAGTAAATGAAATATTCCTTAAAAATATGACTTCTTATGTAGTTCATCCAAGGCATGTATAAATGAGTTATCTTTAGAGTCTTTAGTAAGTAATTGGCATATGATGATACAGCTCTTATCCTGAGTATAAATATTCCTTACTTCCTTAAAAAAAGGTAGTGTTAAGGTCTGTAAAACTGATTCCTTCAATTGGGATGTTTGAAGAATCTTCTTCTGGCACATAAGAAGGATTTTCAATGTCATTTGGTAATGGATACATGCTTATTCCATCTGAATTTCTATTAATATTCCCATCTTTTTGAACAATTGTCATATCACCCCTATATTGTTGTATAGCTATTTGACATCTGAGCATATGATTTTGGGTTTTTCATGTTTAGAAGTGATTCAACAGTAGTAGAATCTGTTATAACCTCAAAACCACATCCTTCAAGAAATTAATTAAGTTTTTATAAGGCCCAAACAAGAAATAAACATTCCATTTGACTTGCTCCATATCTGGCTTCAGTAGTTTTTATTTTCATAGATATGAAACATATGGGTTCTTCCACAGGTTTTCATTTATAATCTAGATTTGATGAAGTTCAGCTCCTAGTCCATCACCTGATGAATCAAGGTAAATCCTAAAGGGAAGCTTAAAGTATGGCATCAGTAAAATTGGAATAGTGGTCAAGGCTTGTCTCAGAGATTCAAAGGCTTTTATTCTGTCAACAGTCATTTTAAATACTGTGTATATGTCACACACCTTATACAGACCTTTTTCTATTGATTGAGAGTATTTAATGTGCTGCCTGTAGTATCCTGGAAATCCGAAAAATGACCAGATGTGAGCCTGTGAGGTATGTGTGACATACACATACACCCACAAATAACATTATACATAATTGATTTGGTCTTAAACAGACTTATCAACTTAATTTAAAGTAAAAAAATAAGTATAGCTTTTTTTGGATAAACAAAGCTATAATTATTATGTCATTTTTGGATTCTAATCCAAAAATAACCTAGGGTAGACCCATAGGGCATTATACCCAAAAATAAATATTTCTTAAGCTATTAGAAGATTTAAGTATCTCACAGCACATAGAAACAAATGGGCTATATTGATACAATAATCACTATACCAGGGCCTTAAGTAAATATTCTAATTCACAGTATGTATTATTATAATAGCTAGGAGATTTGGAATATGTTCCCTGTAATTAAACTGCTTTTTGTTTTCTTCTTTCCTATAAAATGGTTATTTTCAAAGATTATTTATATTTTATCACTCTATTCACATTTTTAATGATATAACTCATTCCATAGGATACTTAATAAGAGATGTAAATGAAATTAACTAAATAGAACTCATGATTCTTGATAATTATATGATTTTCTTCTTTATTCATCAAATGAAAGGAGTTTCTTGAAGTGATCATTTGAAGTTATAGATAATGAAAATCAGTTGTCATTTCTCCCATGGTTAGAAAGGGATTTACCAAATGAGAAAAGTGAGAAGCTATAATTTTTTAATATATGCTAACATCAAAACAATACCCAATTTTTTTAGCTTCATGAAAGATATCAATGAAATATTCTATTCCAAAAATTACTGATTTAATGATGACTAAATTGATTGTGAAAATATTTTGAAGACCAAAACTGCCCTATGAAAGAATTATCTTTCCTAAAAGCTGTACAAAGCTCATGATATCTATTCAAAAACCCAAATGGTAATCTTGAAGCATACTTGCAAATAATGAAACAAAATATACTGATTAAGGAAGAAGATCTTTTTGAATTATTTAGCATTCAGCATATTTTATGAAACACTTACATTATTAACATCAGGTCTTGGTACATAAGATAGAAAAAAACAGAAGTAGAAGTATTGTTTTATGAATAAAGTTTTGTTACATAGGATAATAACTTTGTATTTGCTGCAAGATCCTCAAACATTTTCTGATTGTAACTTTTGAAATTGTCACAGCTATCCATATAGCCAGACCCAATGAATATATATATCTATATATTTGGAAGAGAGAAGGAGATAGATTCATGAGGAAAGTGGTTTTTCCAAGATCATAGAATAAAAAGACTTATCTTTTGTTTAAGCTTAATACCATTTCAAAATAACAAGGTGAAAATACATCAATATAAATTAGTATTTATTTATCACGAAAATCACACCCATGATTGAAAGAGGTGGCCATTTCCCTACAAATCTCCATAGCTCTAAAATATGCAAGCTTTGATGAAAAAAATTGTGTTAGATACTTCAAATATGATTTAATATTATTTTTAATAATCTCTGTAAAACAAGGTAAAATTAACAATATTTTTCTTCAGCCCTAAATTTATACAGCTTATATGAAGACTCTTTTGTATAAGATTCTCTTAAAAAGACATTCTAGGGATAATCGTTAGCTATATATTACCTCTGAGTTTTCAAAATTTATACTACAAAGCTGTTGATTCAAATTAAGGAAGATTTATCATACCAAAATGAGGTTTGAGCTAGTGAAAAACATATTATTTGACTGAAAATCATCAGGATTCAAATTAAAGAATGGTATTTTCAATAAAATCACCTAGGATATAAGAAGGAAGGCTCAATTGAGGGATCACAAGAAATTTAATTCAAATATAATCTGACTTATGCGATTAGTTAAAACAATTCATAGGAAGAATTTCCAGAGTCTTCTATAATATTCTTGTGGCTGGGAAGAAATGAGAATTTAGCCAAAGAATATTCTGGGATAAACCCATTTCAGAAGAACTGTAAAATCCCCTCCTGATCTGTGTCAAAACTATTTTCCAAATTGTGCACCTTCTAGCAGGTGTAGCACCCTTTCTCATGGTGATAATCAATGTCACATGAAATAACTGTGAAAAGTTTGGTTTTTCTCAATTTCACAACAAAATAATGTGAATGTGAGATGTACCATGTTACACACAGACTAAGAGTAGTTTTGTGAATGTTTTTGGCATTTAATAGTACTGTCTTCTTAAATAAATGTTTGATAAATCCATAGTGGATATCAGTCTTTAAACGTTAATCACTATTTTTGACATGGAAATAGCTTAGGGGAGAAAAGACATCATAGAGAGCCAGGATACCCAGCTTCTGACGCCTCTGAGGCCTGGTCAGATCCAAATCTTGGATATATGGCTTATCATGGCTCTATTGGTCTGCTCAATCCTTTTAGGTACTTTGTCACCAAGTTAAAGTCCCATTTAATCTTGAGAAAATAGAAAAAAAGCTGCTATTTTGACCTGAACAGGAGGTAATGAGCAACTCTGACTCCTGTAACCAGATAAATTATTGATTATTTTCCATGGATGAACCCAAAAATATTAATTAAAACCTTTTTGGTACTTTTTCCCATGAATTTACCTCATGGCAAGCAGCTATTACTGTGCTCCTTGTTTTTCTATGTAGAGACAAGGTAAAAAATTCAAGCATTCATTAAAAATACAATTCTTAATTAATGCTTCCAAATAATTCAGGAACAATTTAGAAATTAATAATACATGTAAAAAACAAAAATAATAATTACTTCATAAATCAAATTAGAATTTTTACTTTCAGTCCATTTTTGATGGCTCCACATGAAACACCAAATCTTCAAAGGATTACAGAAAATATAACCCAGGATGAAATTTCCAATAAAATAAATATATTTTAAAAAACAAAGATTATTTGAAATAAAAGAAAATTTACAATTTTAATCCCTTATTTCTTAACCATAATTGGGTTTGTAGTCACATAAAATGACCTAATTAAGTAATTATGATAATATTATGTGACAACAGGTGTGGTAATGAATAATCCAAAAGGTATAAATAGTTTCTCACTAGTTGGTTTTTCAGTTTGATCCTTGGCCTGCCTATGTGAGCTCTTGCTTTTTTTTGCAAAATTGTACCATTAGTACCAACAAATAAGTATCAGTTGCATCTTTTTCTGAAGTGTTTTAATTACTTCAGAATCAATCATAAAGAGATTAAATCAAATTTATATATTATTTTCAATAGTTTTTAGCTGTTATAAATATATTTTGATCCTTTAAATCCACAAATAGTCAGTCAAATCACTCTACCAATTTGTTTCAAGTTATCATTCAAGTATTAGTGAGCATTTTATATTAAGTCTTAAAGTGTTTCTCTAATGTGTATTTTTCTTCAAGACTTATAAGTTTTATTATTATTGAAAAAGATAATTGTAAATTAAAATAATTTTATACTATTTTGATAAAGTTTTATTATTAATTCTTCTTGTAATTGATTCTAGTAGACAGTTACTGCTTACTGTTATAATTGCTTGTAGTGTATTACAAGTAAAAGAAATAATTAAGCAGTTAATTATTTATATGTGTTTATAGTAATTATTTTTATCATATTTAATAAGAATAGTCACAGTAAGCTTGATAAGGAGTAATATTATCAACAGTTTCATAGACAGATCTTACAGTGTCCAAATCTTTTTTGTAAAAATATTTTCCAATTATAACATCTGCTATATTCTGTGTTTCAAGACTTTCTCCAAGTTTGTGGTTTCTGAGATCTTTCCTTTGAAATACCTCAATATTACAACTGACATTAATTGCCGCAGGGATGATGGGTTTGTTTAGGAAATGAAATTTTATGTAATAAAAGATCTACCCTATCAATCAAAAATTTACCTATATTCATGAATTTGGTGGATGAAGAAATCAAAAAGGTCTCATTAAGAATCACCAAAACATAATAGCTGAACCTCCATGCATTAAAATTGTTGGAAGAGCTCTAAAAGGATTGCCAATTGATTTTGGTGATAATCAATGGTATAATGCATGCTCTCAAGCTCAGAAAGCCTTCCATGAAAAACCAATGGTCGTTAATTTCTTGCCCAAAATAACACAATACCACTTCAGATTACATAATTCTGATGAAAGGTTGAGTGAAAAGCAGTTTAGTAAGAATTATTGGGAACAAGTGGGCCAAATCTATGATATAATGCATGAAATTGTTGGTGGTGAGAATTATGATAAATTAGACCCAGAGTATGAAAATATCAAATGTGACTCTAAAATTAATATGGAAATTTCCTCATATGAAGAATATGATGATTAAGAAGATAAATAAAACAGTAATATTGATGAAGATGAAATAATGGAAGACTCAGAACCTGTACATCCTAGTATTCCTAAATATGGCTTTTTTTGGGAAAAATGGAAATTAAAAACAGATTGGAATCTTAAATAATTCAGGTTCTTACAAGTTGACAAAATAATTTTAGCTAAAATAGTTATTTTTTCTTGTTTACAATTTTTCAGTATAAGTTTTTTCATAGCTTGATTGGTGTAAATTGTGATATTTTTTTATGTTTTATACCCATTTTTTTTGGAGCTTACTCTCTTGTTGCAAATACAATGAATTAGTTAAATGCTCTTGGAGGAAAGATTTTATTTTATTCCATTGAAAGGAAAACAAAAGTTTAGAATTTCTTGATTTTCAGCCAGTTACAAAAATTATTTTCTGAGTGAGAAATTAAACCTGAAGCTTTTGTTGGTGGCAATAAAGTCTCCAATCAGAGGTTTAACCTTTACAATCACTTCATAGCCTTCAGTGTATTTGGGCATACATATTGTAACTCCTTTTTTCTTATTCAAATGGTTCATTGACAAGAGGGATTATTATTTTATTTATCTTATGCATTTTGGGCTGATTTGGTCGTTGAATGATACCTGAAAAAATGTAAAATTAGGCTGATTAGGTAGCTTTGGTGCAAGATTCAAGAATTCGAGTTAAATTATGCCCATAGATACTTGACAACCAAAAATTCAATTCTGGAGTGGGTTGAGCCAATTGACAAAGAGTTTCAAGCCCCCAGCACTAAGCTTTAATGTCTTGAATCATTTGGAAAAATTGTTTTCCACATGGATCCCTGTGTCACAGGGTCTCTTCTAAGTGAAGAATTCCTGGAACTCAGTAAACTGGGACTCACTACAGAGGGTTCAAAGGATAAGAAGGGGCAAAACACTTAAAAGTGTAATGAGATTAATGATTGCTGTGAAATACTAATCTAAGAAAGCAGCAAAATGAATAAGAATAAGGAATAGAAGAGCCAGCCACAAACAAGTCCAAGTCCACTGTTTCAACCTGTCAGAAGGAAAGAGGAGGTTTAATAAGGATATGGCCACCACACCTTATACTGAACAGGCAAGATAAAAAATGCAAAGACTAACTTAATAACAATAATTATAATACCCAAATAAGAGTAAGAATAATTATACAATAAAAAATCAACTAAATTAATTAACTGTGGAAAAGTCCCCAGGGGGGAGAAAGAGGGACTGGTATATGTGAGAATCACCAGCCCTGATCCAGACAGAGAGTTTTCATGAGAGGGATTGATGATTGAATTGAGTCTGGCCAATACAGGTCCTGTAAAAACTGTATAGGATCTGTACAAGTGGAGTGGTAGTGTTGAGCAATCATACAGTTCCATGATGGTGTATCCAAACTTTATAGGGTAATTCCAATCTGTACAAGTATTGACAGGCTGTATTGATTCCCCAGACTGTATGCATATTCCAGAAAGGAGGATTACTGAAACTAATGGCTGATACACACAGTGGATTGCTGATTTGAGCTGTTTGAGTGGGTGTAAGATTGAATACCCTTACCCCTGACTAGTGGTTGTTACAGTATCCCCTTCTTAAAACTGGTGGGCTCCTGAACACCATAATACCCTGCCACTGTTAAGTGGCATCACCAAATCCCCACATTTTTTCTCAAAATTTTCCTTTCTATTTTCTTTTCCTCTTGACCATTATCCTGGAAATGCTCTCCTCTTCATTGTCTTTTATTATCTGTCTTCCCCCCTGTAAGGTGTGGATATGAAACTTTGATTAAAAAATCAAGTACTTTTCCTGTCCTCAAAATTTGTATAAGGTAAAAAAATCAATTAAAAATAGTAAGAAATCTTATTTTTAAGAGAAAAAACGCCAATTTTATTGTTTATAACTTTATTAGTATAAAACAATATTATTATAAAAATTTATTGTTTTACCAACAATAAAAATGTATCCAAAAAATAATCTACAAGAGATATTTTAAGGCTACAAAAGAAATTTCTTCAAGAGCAATTTCAATTGGAATTCATTGAGCAAAGAACTGCAAGAAATTAATTAAAGAACAAAGTCTTCAAAAAGCATATTAGAGAGAAAACACACCCAAAAGTGACCAGAGTGAATTTGGAAACAAAGTGACAAAGTTTACAGTGATGAAAGATGCTTTAATTCACTTTTGGGGTGGTTCAGGGGTAAAAATGATTATAAGAGTTACAAACAATGATTATAATGATTTTTTCACGTGGTTAAAAGGATTAAAATGATTTAAAAATGGTGGTTGGAATCTTTTATTTATTGGTTTAACAGTGTTTAAACTAATTAATAAAAGGAAAAGATTCTAACATGAAGAGAAAAGTGGGACAAAGAAGACATTCTTTTATAGCCACCAATTTTCTTACTCCAGAAGTAAAATTTACTCTTGCCAGTCGTGAAAAACAGTCTGACAACAGAAAAGCCAATTATGGCATCATTGAACCCTGGTTTGGACCAAAAAAAACGCTGGTTTAAGCCATTTTTAGCCATTTTAGACCCTTAAATTAGCCATTACTATAGCAATACCTGGTCTAGAGCCTTCAGAACACGTCAGAATGTGTGTAAGAGGCGTAGAAACCAGTTAAAACTTTTTTTGCTAAGTTTGTTTTATCTTAAGGGTAGTTTTACCCTCTTGGCAACAGCTAAAACTACCCCAGTTGGTATCAAAACCTCATCATCAATTGAGTTCACAGACCCTGTAACTCAATTCCAGGCCAAACGTGATGAACCTTTGCGTGAATTTTGACATCCCACGCCTGTCAGCAAGGATGTTGGGGGTCTGGCTCCCCCTTAGAGCTAGAGTTCCTTTTCCCCCCCAATTTTAATCTTTCCAATTTATTTTTTCCTTTAATTCCTCATCATGTATTATACTTATAATTTACATATGTAATTGAATTGAATTGTACAGTACAATACAGTAATAATTGACACCTCATATGTAAATCAAAGTTCACTTATGTAATATACGCACACATTTTGACATTTCAATTGAATTCAATTGAAAATACTTCAATTCCTCATAACTTCTAAACTAAACACAACACCTCAATTTTAACACAAAAATTGATGGTTAACACCACATGTGGTTTGAATTAAATTATAGTTTTGAGGATTCTCAACTTATGTATTGAAAATACAAAAAACTTAATTTAAGCTTGTTTAGAGTTGAGTTACAAAAATTTCACTCAGAGGTGACCCCACCTAATTTTTTATGAGGAATCAAATGGTGAAATAATTTTTATATGTTTATTTATTGGATAAAAAGTTATAATAATTTTTATTTAACTTTTTTCCAAATTTATTCAATTCTTTACAATTTTATTAAAAATTCATTTTTACTTAATTTTTTCAAGTATAAATGTAATTTTACAATTTCAAAATTTAATGTAATTTTATTTTTAAATTGTGTTTAAAGCTTTAATTCTATATTTATATTTATATTTTTATTTTAATAATATAAATAAACTTATTTTATTTATATTTATATGTTAATTTTGTATTTTGTGGTCTTTTGGGTATATGAAATTACCTCTAAGGCTCACATTCCCTCCCCCTAAAAAAGAATATTACTTTGGGATATTGGTATTTCTAATGTGTCTGAATCTCCTGAGGAGTTTGCTAGCTTCTGGTATATCTTTTTCCTTTAACCGTTCATCTTCACAAGTTGGGTCACTGTACCTAACAAGGTATTCCCTCACTTTCTTGGTTCTTAATTTTCTTTCTTTAAGAACTTTGGTAATTTTCTTAGTACCAGATGTCTCAATAGGAGGTATAACTTGGGGAACTTTATTCCTCAAGGGAAATTTCTCAGCATCACTAGACTTATATAGCTTCACCAAGCTCACTGCAAATGTAGGATGCTTATTACTAAGTTCTTCAGATAATTCTACTTCAACAGCATTTTCCCCATGGAGGGCTTTAATGACAAAAGGTCCTGAAAAGGAGTCTTTGAGCTTTTTAAATCCTTTGATGTTATTGAAGTTTGTAGTGGATACTAGTACTAAATCCCCTACCTTGAAATCTGGAGTGGCATGAGATTTGTCCCATTTATCTTTAGCATATGCAAATGAGTCTTCCATGCACCTTACTGCATGCTTTCTGGCTCTTTCTAGCATTCCTTTGAAGCTGGAAGCTGTAGGATGTATTTCAACCAAATCTTTCTTTAAAGAATCTTGGGGTAATTTGGGATTCCACCCTTTTTCCAAAATAGCAGGAGTCTCATTTGTACTGGCATGAATGGAAGTTTTGTATGTCAGTTCCAGTGCATGTAGAAGGGTACACCAATCATGGGTGAAACCATCACTATCTTTAAATTCAAGGCCATATGCACAAATTCTTCTCACCATATCTTTTAAGGTTTGAATCATTCTTTCAGCCAGGCCATCAGTTTGTGTGTGGTAGGCTGTGGAGAAGGATAATTTTTTCCCAAATAGCTGGTGAAGATTTGTCCACAGTGCTGAGGTGAATTGAGGATCTCTGGAACTAATGATATTTGTAAATATTCCAGTCCATGATACTACTCTATTCCATATTAGAAGAGCTGTATCCATGGCTGTATCATCTTTGTGACATGGCAAAAAGATTGGAGTTTTACTAAATCTGGCCACAATTACTAGGCAAGCATTGTAACTCCTGTCACCTCCCGGTGGTAGGCCAGTTACCCAATCCATATGGACAATTTCCCAAGGTCTGCTGGGTTCTTGGATTTTGATCATATTTCCAAGTCTTTTGCCATTGGATTTATTTGCTTTTTGAAATCTGTCACAGGTTTTTCAATACTCTGCAACATCGTTTTGCCACATTTGCCACCATATACAGGTCTTTACTTTCTCTCTTGTTCTGTCTTCAGACAGATGTCCTGAAAAGGGGCTATCATGGCATTCTTTCAGTACAAGATTGATTAATGACCTGTCTACAACTATCATGACACATGTGTGCTTGGTTCTGTGGTAAATTATACCATCCAGTAGGTGAAATCTTCCTTCATAATAAGGTTTTTTCCATACTTCATCCAAAGCATGTATTAGAGAGTTGTCTTTACAGTCTTTGTTAAGTAATTGGCATAAGATGCTAAAATTCCTATCTTGAGTGTAACTATTCCTGACTTCTTCAAAGAAGGTGGTGTTCAAGTCTGTAACACTTATTCCTTCTATTGGGATTTGTGGTGAAGCTTCTTCTGGCACATAAGCAGGATTATCAATATTATTTGGTAATGGCCATCTGCTTAGTCCATCTGCATTCTTATGAATATTCCCATCCTTATGAACAATATTCATATTGCCTCTGCATTCCTGTATGGCTATTTACCATCTGAGCATATGTCTGTTGGGTGTTTTCACGTTTATCAGTGACTTGACAGCTGTACAATCTGTTATCACCTCAAAAACACATCCCTCCAAGAAGTAATTCAATTTTTCCAAGGCCCAGACAAGGCATAGACATTCCATTTGACTTGCTCCATATCTGGCTTCAGTTGGTTTGATCTGCCTGGATATGAAACGTATGGGTCCTTCTACAGGTTTATCATTTATGATCTGAACTTGGTGAAGTGCAGCACCCAGCCCATCCCCTGATGCATCAATATACAATTTGAAAGGCAATTTAAAGTCTGGCATCAGTAAGAGTGGAGCAGTGGTCAAGGCTTCTCTTAGAGACTCAAAAGCTTTGACTCTGTCAACAGTCATTTTGAATACTGTGTCTTTGTCACACAATTTATAAAGTGGTCTTGCTATGGATGCAAAATCTTTAATGTGTTGCCTGTAATATCCTGAAAAACCTAAGAATGACTGAATTTCCTTCTTATTCCGAGGCATGGGTTTTAGCAATACTGCTGCAACTTTTTTTTTGTCAATTCCAAGGGACAAACCAGATACAACATGTCCTAGTGCTTTAAGTTCTTTAAATCCAAAGTGACATTTCTTCAAGGAGATGTTCATGTTTACTGATTGAATTTTTGTCAAAACTCTGGACAATCTGTATATGTGCTCCTCCCAAGTTTTGGAACAGACAATAATGTCATCAATGTAAATGATTAACCATCCCTCTGAGAGTTCTTCAGGGAAGATTTCATTAATCATTCTTTGGAAGTGTGAAGGTGCATTTTTGATACCAAAGGGCATCCTCAAGTATTCATACACTCCACAATGAACAATAATTCTCAGGTATTTTCTTGCTCTTGGTGTCACAACATTCACCAGGGCAAATCTTGTGTCAATTGTCAGCGATTGACTTCACGTCAAGCAAACGTCAAGCAGGATAAAAGTCGAGCTCACATCAAGCAAAAATCAAGCGAACGTCAAGCACATGTCCTACTCTTGTCTTACACCAAATCCTGTGACATCCACCAATATTGGTTCCCCTGTGCCTTCAACTCAGATTCCTCACCACCTGATCATCCCGCAACCGTCCAATGGTTGGTGAAAATTACACAGGACCCGCCTGTTTGCACAAACACACATCAAAGAGGTCCTTCAGCCAGTCTTGATGTAGGCGGGGGGGTTTGACTTCACCAGGTCATCCATAAAAGGACTCCGCCTGAGTGTGATTGTGGTTTTGCAGGTGACACTGGTAGAGCCCACCGCACAATACTGCGTGTGCGGGTGCGCTTGCGTGTGCATTGGTGTGTGCGGGTGCAGGTGCGCTTGCGTGTGCATTGGTGTGTGCGCGTGCGGGTGCGCAAGGGCTGCTTCCCCTTCCCACATGATGATGGCGCAGTTAGAAATTTTGGATGCTGTGAAAGGTGAGTGTGTGGGACATTTGATCATTGAAATTGGCTTCTTTACACTGTACCCAATGTCAAAATAGTAATTTCTTTGTGGCAATGTGAAATGATGGGCTTTGCTTGTCACAATGGCATGTCTCTGTCACCAAATTTTGATGCAGTTATTTCATTAGCAAAATTGCTAGTGACAAAGATATTTGCATTTTTGTAGACTAAATATCATGAAATAACGGTTTTATCATTACAAGCAGTCCACATGACAGAACTTTGTTATCATACAATCCACAGTTACCTTCTATTTCTTCTTCAGATATAATCAAGTGTCCATCATCAAAACCAACAGCTTTATAAATATTCAGATGCGGCCAATCTGGTAAGAAATTCACATCAATATTCAAAGTTTTTAAGATCAGAAAGTTATTGTTCAGTATGCTAGATGGCTCAGAGACTTTAAAAATGCTATTAATAATACCAAATTGTCATGAGTTTCCCCTCAGAAAAGATATCACACTGTTGCTGACATTTTTGGATTCAGTTGAAAATATATTGTTCCCAATATTAATGTTTGAAACTGGAAAATACCAAGGTGAGACAATCCTTGAAGTGGGAGGACTTGTGGATTGCACGGTAGTGTCTAAGCTGATCCAATCAACTATGTCCCTTGTTGCATGAAAATTCTGTAAGTACTCAACCAGGCAATCATAATTTTCTTGGTCATGGCGGGATGGTTTGTTATATTTATGGTCATTGAACAGGGCAGGTGGCTGTGATTCGAAAAGCTGTTTTATTTCACATGGCACATGTGGGCCTTTGAGATATGACCACATACCCAATAAGGTCACAAAAAAGATTAAGAATAATTATACCTTTAATATAATTATACTAAAATCACTTAGAATAATTATACATTGAAAATAATTACTTAAATATACAAAAAATACCATAAATTGGTACAAAAATTGGTTTAACTTAAAAACCAATGAATCAACATGTAAAATAAATTATACCATTGGATTCCTCATGGAAAAATACACATATACCATTTTTATGGCATATCTGTAAAGTCAATATTTAATGAATTATAAGGTATAATACCTTATAAAAACCATAAAATCCTATTTATCTCAGAAACCAATGAAACAACATGTGAAATAAATTGTACCAGTGGATTCCCCACGAAAATATACACATAAAACAATTAATAAGCTAATTTCCAAAGTCAATACTTAAGGAATTATCCTGAATAGATGCACTTTTTTGGTCAACACATATATTCAAGGATCATAGCCAATATCTTCTAAACTATACATGATAGAATGATGATCCAAAAATAAAGTTACCACGTAATTACTGAAAGAGCACAGATATGAACTTTATTTTACAAATTATAAACAAGGTTAAAACCTATGATGAAATATTGATAAAAATCAACAGAGCTGTTGACCACTTTGTTGTGAAAGTGGTCCAAACTTAAAAAAAAGTATACAGTTGGATTCTACTAGTTCATTCGTGAAGAATGATGTAATTTATATTATTAAATTCAGGGTATAACCCCCTGAAATCAAGGTTTGAAGTTTAAAATATTGAATTTCGACAGAAAAGATGAGTTACAAGAAAAATCATCAAAATTAGAGTTTTGATGATGTAATGAAAAGCTCTTGGCAGAATAATAAGGTTATGCCAGGCTATCAGAATTCACTCTCTGAATTGCTGTAGCGTGTAAATCTTAAAAGTTATTGAAGATCAAAGTTTGAGCTTAAATTGAGCACTTATGATCACATACTGTAACCTTAAATTAAGTTTAACAGTCATAAGAGTGATATAATTGGTGAATACTATTAGTTTATGATTAATACTAATAAAATCCACGAAATTTGGGGTTCTGCCAAGCCTCTGATGTCATCAAACGTAAAGTTATAATGATAACTTTAAATAATGGTGTAATAATGATGTAAGATGGTTTGATCATGATGTAATCACCCTCAAACCTTAAAATATTGATCAATTCCAGTGGATATGATCAGTACACGTCTACTAGAAGCCTGTTGGACTCTAGGAGGGAGGTATTTACTATAAATAGAGCTCTTTTCACTCTATTTTCCCCTCAGACGCATCAAAAACATTAAATCAATTAAATAAAAGGTAATTTCTTTATTCTTTATATATAAAACTCTTATATTATTAAAGACCAAGGACCATCTCATTATTAATCACCACTTTTGTGTGATTAAATCAATTCTTTAATTGTTTTTGTCATAAATCTCTCTATAAACTCATTTCCACGTAAAATCAAGAATTTTAGTAAATTTTCTTTATTTTTATTGTAAATACAATTTGAAAAAGTTGTATTATATTCTTTTGGCGTAAAATATTTCAAAATTATTATTTTAAGTGTTAAAAGTAGGTTATTTCATCTTATTATAATAATTTCTCTCTCATTATTACTCTTAATAATTCTTAATTAATATAAATAGTATTTATCTTAATATATAACTTTAATATTGGTAATATTATTGTTATTAATTGTTTTTTATTTATAAAAAACAATTTTTTACGCCTTTATTATTTGTTGGTAACAATAATAAAGAGTTTTATAATATATTAATTATTTTATATTAATATATTATTTTTAATATTATAATTTTATATAATATTAATTATATTATTATATTTATTTAATAATATAATATTTTTACGCCATAATAATAATATTTCTTTATTATTATTTTTTTAATCTTATTTATTTCAATTATAAGGACATTCAGAGTACAATAAGTAATAAATTAGTAATTTTTTACTTATTGTTTCATAGTCAAACCTTACATTTGGGGGCCTGGCCGTGATATTTACTTAAAAGACCTTTAAAAAGAATCTATTTGGGTTTATCCAATAATAAATTATATTTATAATCATAAAATAATTTTATATTTTATTGATTTTAAAAGCTATTGAGGCATTTGGAAAGCAATTGTACTGTCTTACACGTGGTTTTTCACATCCTTAGACTTGCAAGAACTTTCTTTGAGTGACTCTAGTGATTAGAAAAGATATTTTATAAATTAAAAAATAATTTTATTATAATTTAATTTTATAAGAATCATATTCATTTTTATTTTATTCTTTAAAAATAAAAAAAAAAATATATAAAAAATTAAAAACCAATAAAAAAGTTATTTTTATTCATTTTTATTCATTTCTTTATTTATTTCAATTTTTTTTAAGATATAAAGCAATTTCTACGTGGAAAATTGCCATATCTTGCCAAAAATAACACTTCTTATATAAAGACTTATATTTATTTGTCTTTTTTAGTGTTTGAAGATAACCCAACAGAAGACAACCAAGCTACTGTTGAGAGGTTGGTGGAAGAAACTTGTCAAAGTTCTCCAACACCAGTTATCACCAAAAGAAAGAAAGCTAAGAAATTAGACTTTCCAGGACCCACCATTCAAGACTCTGAAGGTGAGCACCTCTTTTATAATTGCCATAAAAGAATTTTCATTCTAAAATACTTTTATTTTTTCTCATTCTTTAATTATGACTACCAGAAGAGGTTCCCAATACTCCATCCAATCAGATGGAGCTGGACTCAGAGGTAGAATTGATCCCTCAAAAGGGAAAAGAAAGGGCAATATCCCCAGTGGAACAGAATCCACACAAGGAAGTGCCTTATCCCAAAGGCAAGTCCCAGAAATGCCCATGATATCTGAGCCTGAATTAGAACTAAATATGAGTAACTCAAACAGGTACAAATCACATTCAGAGGGCTCAAATAGACATCTACATGAGCCAGTACAAGCAGTATTGCACAGTGTACAAGGAAAAAGATTGGGAAATGTTGCCTCAAATACACCAAGGAGTGATGAACTCCTGGCACATCCTGAAAAAGTTCCTCAAAGAGGAGGAGATAGTGAAATACTCCAATGGATGGAATCCACTGTCATCCAAACCTCAAATCAAAAAAATCAAGGACTACCATGCCAAAAAGAGGGAGGCAACCAAGGAAGAAGCCCCAGTAGCTTCTACCAGCAAGCCCCAAGCCAACCCACTTCCCCAAGAAGGGAAGAAGAACAAGAAAAAGCATTGGAGGAAACCATATTCCCCAAGCTACAGAATCCCAAGAATCCAAAAGGATGCCATGGACAATGTTTTCAACATGGCCAGAACCTTGATGGAATTCAAGGACAAGGAAGAGCAAAGAATGAGACAACCTCATTTCCCAAAGAAATAACCTTGTCCAAAGATGTTGTAAATACTTTAACAGAAATTAAAAATAGTATATTACCTCTAAAAGAAATTAAAGATAGTTTATTATCACTACAAGAAATAAATAACAATTTATCTTCTTTAACAAAAATTGTTGTGCAAAATAAGAAAGAAATTGACAACATTAAGTTTATTGTTGAAAATAATAAACCAAAGAATTTAATTGACAATACTCAAAAACTAATACAAGGACAACAAGAATTGTATAAGTACATAAAAGATATCAAAGACAAAACTTTGACAATCAATTATGATGTAAGTATTGACAATCTTACAGAAAAATTAAATAAATTAAGTATTTCTGTAGAAACATTTGAAGAAAAGACTTCATCACACCAAAAATTACTTTTGGACCATGTGGAAAAAAGTGATGAAGCAAGAATGCATCTGAAAGATGATATTCAGAGTGAAATAAGGCTTATCACTGAAAAAATGGATAAAATTAATGAGGCTAATTTAAATATGCCAAAGTTATCAACACCATTTTCTCATATAAGAAGCCCTGTTAAAACAAAATAAGAATTGTCAAATCCTTTCATAACAGACTTGAGTCACCAAGATAATAACCAAGTCATAATGAAGGAAGCACCTCAATTGAAAGAATGGCCAACATTCACAGGAGAAGGTGAATATGACCACATGTCATTTATTAAAACAATTGACATGTTACAAGAAGACTATGCCATACCAGATGAATTAATCACTGCAAGATTACATTCATTGCTTGAGAAATCTGCAAAAAGATGGTATTTTGGCATAAGACAAACAAATGGTAAGAATACCTGGTCTTGGTGGAAACAAGAAATAATCACCAAGTGGGCAAATGATGCCTGGAGGTATAAGATAGAAAATGCATTTGAAAACTCTTTCTTTGACCCAGAGAAAGACAAACCTTTAACTTGGTTCTTGAAACAAGTTGAAAGACTTAATGCACTGTACCCAGAAATGTCACGAAAGATGGTGCACATGAAAATACTTAAAAAATGTGGAGGGGAACTAGAACATGCCCTAAGAAGCAGGTGTATAGAACCATGCTCCACAGAAGAGTATATAAATGCACTAGAAGATATAGTGACAAGAACAAAAATTGGCAGGACTTGGAAAAAATTGGACATTAAAAGCCCAAATAAACCATTTATCAAAAAAGATAAATCAAAAGAATCCTTTAAGCCCAATACATCCAACAATAATGAGCAAAGAAAATGCCATAAATGTGGAGGTATTGGACACTTAGCCAATAATTGCCTTAAAAAAGCAAAGATTAATGAAATTGTGGAAACAGAAAGCCACAATGACAAGGAAGAGGAATCTGACTCTGAAAAAGAGACAGAAGAGTCAGAAAGCTCTGAAAGTGATGAAATCAATATAATTAATGCACAAATTAATAATATTGACTTAATTTATGAAGTACTGGATGTTAATTAAAACTTGCCACAAGTTGGAACATCTGACACAAACCTGACAAACATACAAGATGCCAAAATGTATAGAACCAAACCTGCAAGAGGAATGGGATATACAGCTGGAAAATCAAGTATAAGTATTGTTATGGTTGAAAACCAAGAAGGAAAAGTTAACTTGGATACAGGAGCATATTGCACTTGTGTTGGCAAAAGTTATTTAAAAACCATTGTCCCAAACTGGCAAGAAAAACTTATGCCAATACAAGGTGTCAAATTTAGTAGTGCAAGTGAGAGCATGAAGCCCCTTGGAATAATTGATTTGACACTAATTTTTCCTCATCCCTCACAATGTGTCAGAATTAAAGTAGAGTTTGTAGTGATGGACAACTGTACTAGTAATCATTTTATACTTGGGAATGACTACTTATCAATCTATGGTATAGATATCTCCAACCAAAAAGATAGATATTTTACCATAGGAGATAACAAAAGACAAAAGTTTGGCTTCTTAAATAACAAAAAACAAATCACGGTTATTAAGAAGGAAGAAAAAATTCAAGAAAAGGAAATTTTTATATCTGAACAACTTAAAGAGGCAGAATTAAATCAAGAATTAACAGAAGAAATGAAAGAAAAAATTGATTGACCTCTTATTTAAGTACAAAAATGCCTTTGCAACTGACAAAGAACCACTAGGTGCCATAATTGGACATGAAGTGGACATAATTCTTAATGTAGAAAAGCCTTACCCACCTTTATTAAGAAGACCTGCTTATCCAGCCAGTCCAAGAGCTAGAGAAGCCTTAGAGGTACACATTAAAGAATTAATGGACCTTGGAGTATTAAGAAAGGTTGGACATAATGAACAAGTAGAAGTTACTACACCTGTCATTATAACTTGGCATAATGGAAAATCAAGGATGGTAGGAGACTTCAGAGCCCTGAATACCTATACCATTCCAGACAGATATCCAATACCCAGAATCCATGAGACATTGACCCAATTGTCACAAGCTAAGTTCATCACAGCTATGGATGCTCTTAAGGGTTTTCATCAAAATGTCTTAACAGACAATGCCAAGAAACTACTAAGAATAATAGTCCATTGTGGAATTTTTGAATACTTAAGAATGCCATTTGGGATAAAAAATGCACCTTCCCATTATCAAAGAATGATGAATACCATATTTCCTGAAGAATTATCAGAAGGATGGTTAATTATCTATATTGATGATATTATAGTTTGCTCAGAAACTTGGGAAAATCACCTTACAAGACTAGAAAGGGTACTACAGAAAATAGTCCAAGTAAATATGAAAATTTCCTTGAAAAAGTGTCATTTTGCATATAGTGAATTAAAAGCACTAGGACATGTGGTATCTGGACTTAGTCTAGGCATAGACAAAAATAAAGTAGCAGCAGTACTACTTAAACCAATGCCTCAAACCAAGAAAGAAATGCAATCATTTCTAGGATTTGCTGGTTACTATAGACAGCATATAAAGGACTTTGCAAAGATTGCTAAATCCTTGTATAAATTATGTGACCAACAAACAGTCTATGAGATGACAGAAGAAAGAGTCAAGGCATATGAAGAATTGAAAAATTCCTTAACAAATGCCCCATTTCTTCTAATGCCAGATTGGAAACTACCCTTCAAACTGTACATTGATGCTTGTGGAGAAGGACTAGGTGCTGCACTTCACCAAACACAAATTATCAATGATAGACCAGTGGAAGGACCAATTTGTTTCATTTCAAGGCAAATAAAGCCAACAGAAGCAAGGTATGGAGCAAGCCAAATGGAATGCTTATGCCTAGTGTGGGCTTTAGAAAAACTGCATTATTATTTGGATGGCACAGTATTTGATGTAATCACAGACTGTAATGCTGTGAAATCACTATTAAATATGAAGACTCCATATAGACATATGCTGAGATGGCAAATTGCTATCCAGGAATATAGAGGAAATATGACTATTGTTCATAAATCTGGAAATATTCACAAAAATGCAGATGGTCTCAGCAGATGGGCTCTAGCAAATACCCCTGACAATCCAGCATGGGTACCACAAGAAGAGCACCATATAGAAGGAATATGTGTTACAGACATTGGCACAGAATTCTTTAACCAGGTTAAAGAAAGCTATAAGACAGACAAAAATTGCCATATCTTAAGCCAACTTCTAATGAAAGACTGCAAAGATCCATCACTTTCATCAAAACTAGATGAAATATGGAAAAAGGCATATGATGAAGGAAGATTTCACCTCCTTGATGGAATCCTTTACCATAGAACAAAACACACATGTGTTATGGCCTTAACAGACAGAACATTAATAAACACTATTTTACATGAGTGTCATGATAGTGTTGCATCTGGACATCTCTCAGAAGATAGGACACTAGAGAGGGTGAAAACCTGCTCTTGGTGGCCAAATTGGAAGAAAGATGTTGCAGAGTACTGCCAAACCTGTGACAGATGTCAAAAAGCCAACAGAGCCACAGGAAAGAAATTTGGAATGATGATCCAAATCCAAGAACCAAAACCCCCATGGGAAATAGTTCATATGGATTGGGTAACAGCCTTACCTCCAGGAGGAGACAGGAGTTATAATGCATGCCTAGTGTTAGTTGACAGATACAGCAAAACTCCCATATTCTTACCATGTCATAAAGATGACACAGCTATGGATACATCCATAATGATATGGAATAAAGTCATTAGCCACACAGGCTTATTCCAAAATATTATAAGTGACAGAGACCCAAAGTTCACTTCAGCATTATGGACAAATCTCCATAACTTGTTTGGGACAAAGTTATCATTCTCAACAGCTTATCATCCTCAAACTGATGGTTTAGCAGAAAGAATGATACAGACCCTAGAGGATATGATCAGAAGATTCTGTGCTTATGGGCTAGAATTCAAGGATTCTGATGGTTTTACCCATGATTGGTGTACACTAATACCAGCACTTGAACTGGCATATAAACATCAATCCATTCTTCTACTGGCAAAACACCAGCAATGCTAGAGAAAGGTTGGAATCCAAGACTTCCTTATGATACCCTCAAAAAGGACTTAGTGGATATACATCCAATAGCAAGCAGTTTCAAGATAATGCTTGACAAAGCAAGACACCATGCAAACAGATGCATGCAAGACTCTTTTAAATATGCAAAAGAAAAATGGGATAAAAGTCATAAGCCACCTGATTTCAAAATAGGAGACTTGGTTTTAGTATCAACCCTTAATTTCAATAACATAAAAGGCCCAAAGAAATTGAAAGATTCCTTTGCAGGACCATTTATGATAAAAGCACTTCATGGACCCAATGCTGTGCAATTAGAACTCACAGGTGAACTAATGAACAAACACCCACCTTTCCCTGTAAGTCTGATAAAACCTTACAGTTCAAGTGACAAGGAGTTATTTCCACTAAGAAATAAACCCCCACTTGAGATTCCCCCCTTGGAAGAAGGAGAGGAAAAGAAAATAGTAAAAGTCCTTAAAGAAAGAAGAACAAGAAACAAAAAAGAAAGGGAATACCTTGTAAGGTATAGAAATTCAACTCAAGAAGATGAATGGCTACTTGAGAAAGATATAACAAATGCTGATAAACTACTAAGAAGGTTCAGCCATGAAAGAAAACCTGAAAAATAAAAAAGTTAAGCATTATTGAGCTTCAAGACTAACAAAGTCTATTGAAGAGGTAGGACAGTGGATGATACCCTAATCATACATATCAGATTGTGGTACAATCTTTTTTGGTGGTAGGGAATGTGAGCATTTGAGATATGATCACATACCCAATAAGGTCACAAAAAAGATTAAGAATAATTATACCTTTAATATAATTATACTAAAATCACTTAGAATAATTATACATTAAAAATAATTACTTGAATATACAAAAAATACCATAAATTGGTACAAAAATTGGTTTAACTTAAAAACCAATGAATCAACATGTAAAATAAATTATACCATTGGATTACTCATGGAAAAATACACATATACCATTTTTATGGCATATCTGTAAAGTCAATATTTAATGAATTATAAGGTATAATACCTTATAAAAACCATAAAATCCTATTTATCTCAGAAACCAATGAAACAACATGTGAAATAAATTGTACCAGTGGATTCCCCACAAAATTCCACACATAAAACAATTAATAAGCTAATTTCCAAAGTCAATACTTAAGGAATTATCCTGAATATATGCACTTTTTTGGTCAACGCATATATTCAAGGATCATAGCTAATATCTTCTAAACTATACATGATAGAATGATGATCCAAAAATAAAGTTACCACGTAATTACTGAAAGAGCACAGATATGAACTTTATTTTACAAATTATAAACAAGGTTAAAACCTATGATGAAATATTGATAAAAATCAACAGAGCTGTTGACCACTTTGTTGTGAAAGTGGTCCAAACTTAAAAAAAAGTATACAGTTGGATTCTACTAGTTCATTCGTGAAGAATGATGTAATTTTTATTATTAAATTCAGGGTATAACCCCCTGAAATCAAGGTTTGAAGTTTAAAATATTGAATTTCGACAGAAAAGATGAGTTACAAGGAAAATCATCAAAATTAGAGTTTTGATGATGTAATGAAAGGCTCTTGGCAGCATAATAAGGTTATTCCAGGCTATCAGAATTCACTCTCTGAATTGCTGTAGCGTGTAAATCTTAAAAGTTATTGAAGATCAAAGTTTGAGCTGAAATTGAGCACTTATGATCACATACTGTAACCTTAAATTAAGTTTAACAGTCATAAGAGTGATATAATTGGTGAATACTATTAGTTTATGATTAATACTAATAAAATCCACGAAATTTGGGGTTCTGCCAAGCCTCTGATGTCATCAAACGTAAAGTTATAATGATAACTTTAAATAATGGTGTAATAATGATGTAAGATGGTTTGATCATGATGTAATCACCCTCAAACCTTAAAATATTGATCAATTCCAGTGGATATGATCAGTACACGTCTACTAGAAGCCTGTTGGACTCTAGGAGGGAGGTATTTACTATAAATAGAGCTCTTTTCACTCTATTTTCCCCTCAGACGCATCAAAAACATTAAATCAATTAAATAAAAGGTAATTTCTTTATTCTTTATATATAAAACTCTTATATTATTAAAGACCAAGGACCATCTTATTATTAATCACCACTTTTGTGTGATTAAATCAATTCTTTAATTGTTTTTGTCATAAATCTCTCTATAAACTCATTTCCACGTAAAATCAAGAATTTTAGTAAATTTTCTTTATTTTTATTGTAAATACAATTTGAAAAAGTTGTATTATATTCTTTTGGCGTAAAATATTTCAAAATTATTATTTTAAGTGTTAAAAGTAGGTTATTTCATCTTATTATAATAATTTCTCTCTCATTATTACTCTTAATAATTCTTAATTAATATAAATAGTATTTATATTAATATATAACTTTAATATTGGTAATATTATTGTTATTAATTGTTTTTTATTTATAAAAAACAATTTTTTACGCCTTTATTATTTGTTGGTAACAATAATAAAGAGTTTTATAATATATTAATTATTTTATATTAATATATTATTTTTAATATTATAATTTTATATAATATTAATTATATTATTATATTTATTTAATAATATAATATTTTTACGCCATAATAATAATATTTCTTTATTATTATTATTATTTTAATCTTATTTATTTCAATTATAAGGACATTCAGAGTACAATAAGTAATAAATTAGTAATTTTTTACTTATTGTTTCATAGTCAAACCTTACAGCACGGATGGGGATTTCAGGAGAACGGAAAGGTTGGAACATCAACAGATATGTTGAAGTAAGGTTTTATCTATATCATCTATTCACAGTTGCAAGAAGTTAATCTTATTCAGTTCAGGTGTTTACTCAATGTGAGTATATTGATCTTATTAATTGACGTACATATTTTGTTATTTGTTGGCATTTTTGCAAATACTCCAATCAAGCGCTCATAAACCCCTGTGGCTGAGGCTTGTGCTGGGCCCCAACGTTGGAAGAGTTCCGGAACATGATCAGCAAAATGATGATTTGGTTTACTTTTCTGTTTTGGGAACAGGAGTTGATTGGAAAGGCGGAATTTTTTCCAATGTTCAGCAAATGCAGTCGCATCATCTATTGAAACAGTCTAACTTGTGGCAATGTTGATAGCACTAATCAAATGGAATGTATTCTTGGTTAGTTCATTTGCAAGTTCTTCTGACTGACCCATTTTTCTTTGAGTGTTTGCGGATTGGTGTACATCTAATGACATCTGTTGACTGAGCATTAAAAATGGAATATAGACCTTATATAAGAGAGCCCATTCAGCGGCTTTCAAGCTACCATGAGAGGGGGAACCCATGTTGCAAGGTACTCTTGTCCATGATGAGGGAATTATTGTCTCAGATATGATTTGTCAGAGATGCTCCAGAGCCTCACTCTTGATCTGGTGATCACTCAGTGCAGTGATATCCAATTCAGAGGGGATTTCAGAAGTGGGGATGTAATCGGCATCAAATGAAGGATTCTCCGCAGAACCACCAGATGGATGTTCCGTGTGAGGGGTGGGAATTGAGAAGTAGTTTTTTCAGGTGGAAGTAGTGGGGAGTGGCTCATTTATTATTTTTGCTGCGTCTCTTCTCAGGGAGCAGGCCTCTCTCAATGTGATTTTATCAACAGAGCTGTTGGAGGTCATGGAATCTGAGTCTGAACTGTTGGTGTCATTGAATTTCCTGCGGCACCTGAGGTAAATTTTTGATTTGGACTCTGGAATGCACAATTTGAAAGTTGCATGATCCTTCAAAATTCCAAGTATTAAATTATGCATTATGTCAAGATTAACCATTCTGGTTGCATCCCAATACGGAATGTCTTCTAAAATTGAATATCGCACTCCATACTCAGAGAAAATTGCTTGTCTTTGTTGTGGGGTTGCCCAAAGCCATTTGGCAATGGTTGATTTATGATTTTGATATGAGCGTGTGTAGTGAAATTGAGGACCAATTTCTTCAATTTGAGCTTTGTGAATGGTGCAAAAATTACAAAAGTGGTTGCCTGAATGGTAAATAAATCCAGTAAACTTGCGCATGGCAACCACATCCGCAATGGCTGTGAGAATGGCAACACGGATAAAGGATCCTGAAGGACCTGTTGAGGTGGGTGAAAATGGTAACCTCGCCATAGCTCTTTGAGCTCGCTGATGAGTGGCATTAATAAATAATTCAATTGAAGGGAAGTTGGCTCCTTTGGACCAGGGATGATTCCTGCAACATAGACATTCTCAGGCTTCAATCTTTCACTTGGGGGGAGATTAAGACAAATAAGCATGATAGGTCCAATGCTGGCCAACCGGGTGGACTTTCCATGTGCACTAAACCAGTCCACATAAATGGAGAAGGCCAATGCACCAGGAATGGGGGGTCATGGATATTTCTAGTGCTAGTGAAGCGTCTCCAGACCAATCCATCCCAGACGTCACATTTTGGGGAATCTTCGGGAGTTTGGGATTGTTGATGTTGATTCAGAATGTCCATAATTCCAGCCTGCTGGAGAAATCTGGCAAGCCAATTTTTGAATGGTTGATAAATGAAATGTTTTGTTGGTATGAATTTTTGCTTCATGTTGGTGGTGTTTTGGGTGTGGGCTTCAAATGAATAGATGAATTTGCCTAATGATTGTGTTCAAGGGGGATCATGATCATTTGGGTCATTATGGCGTTGACAGTGGGGTTGGTCAGTTGTGACTGATTCAGTAAGGCCATTAAGAGAGAAACATTCAGGACAACATATATAGTTTTGAATCACTGGCTGCAATTGGAGATGTTCAAATATGGTACTCAGATCTTGAGGTATATGGAATGCAGGAATGGGGGACCACCGGAGCTTGAGATGCTGGACTTGATCAGCAGATTTAGGGTGGGGTTGAGAATGCGTGAAGCCCTGCGGGGTATATTATACCTTAATGACAGAATGGCAGATATTATCATTCCAAGGTCTTGTGGAGGAAGGGTTTTACTGCTGCTGTATGGTTTCTGTGCAATTGAATTGAGCCCCGGTGCTGTGGAGAAGGTGCTTTGGGCCCATGGTAAATAATCAGCTGGGAATATTTGATCCAATAGAAGTTGTGGGCACTCAGATCCTTATGCAGAAGTAGGGATGTTGGGAAGATATTTGGGTGCAATGGTTGATTTGAGATTTTTAATGTGCTGTTTATATTGGAAAGGTGTGAAGGCAACTCCAGGCCTATCACCCTCAGGGGAAGAGTGTGTTTGAGTTGAGCAGTGTTGACACATGCATATACGCATTGAGGAATAGCGGCAGGTTGTCATTGTTGCAGGAATTGGGAGTACGGTTGGTTTGTGTATAAATATCTATGGCTGATGTGAAAGTGTTTAGGAGTGTTATTAATTGGCAAAAAATTTGAGTGATTATTTATGAAGGGGGAGATGATTTGAGCCAGCAGAGAATTTTATCCCATTTGTAATGGTGCGTGAGCTGCAGCTGATGGAGTGTAACATGTCTCATCTGGATGGCGGAATTGGTTAGGAGTTTAATTGGGCAAAATGCCATGCTGCTCAATGCTCATACATATTCTATTTTATTTACACATGGCGATACTGCGGTTTTGACCCTTGAGGGGTGTTCCAATAGGGATGTGTCAACATTGATTTGGGGGGATTGACATTCAAACCATGTACGCTGGCACGCCATTGTACATGGCTTAAACCTTATTACAGACATAACGATATAACTCTATTACATAAGGGGTTGGAGTGCAGCTAAAGTCTTGGTATTTGGTTTGAGTGCAGCAGGCTTTTAATTGGTTGGAATGTGATTTGGATTGTCTTGCCTTTCTTGAAAAGGTGATGTCTCTTTTGTGGGTAAATCCTTCATGAATATACCCCTTTACAGATGTACAATGCTGTGGAATTTCAATGCATATATTGGCAGTTTGGATAATTCACAAAATGTGACAATGGGGAGGCAGAAATGTTACCAAATATGATTACTTATGGATCATGGGTCCCCTTTGAGATCAATGGAATATTACATTATATGGTGGTAGGCTGTGCCGGGTGGTTTCCGACAAAAGCGGAGGAGTTCAAGAGGAGGCAGGGAGGATTCTCCTAAAAAGAGGCTTATTGGACTTCCACGCAACACTTAGTTCCAACTATTCATAGAATTTTTCTATTCTAAATTTGAAAAGATTTCATCTCATATCACTCTATTTAATCATAATACTGAGGTGTTTTATATAGTTAAAAAGATTACTGTACTTTTTCGGCCCTTATGTTATCTTCCAAGTCACATAAATCCCGTTCAGGTTCTGTTCATGACTCAGATAGTGAATCTAGCATAGAATATGTTCAAACACAGTCACCATTGAGTCCCAACATTCCTCTCACAACCCCTATTGCATCCTCAATGAATGTATCAGGTCTTAACATTGATGTGGGCAATCCAAAGGCTCCAACTTCAAGCACTTGGTCAATCCCAAATATTTCCGTCACTCCAATTCCCCCAAATCCCACTAATACACAAATGCATGTGTCTCAGGGGCCAGAAGGCACACCTCAAATCTCATCACATGCTAATCCCCAATCAAAATTTCCACGTGAGTTCCTCCTTAATCCCAGTCGGAATCCAGTCACATCCCAGGATCCCTTTGGGCAAAGTAAACAGCCAGCCCTCAATATTCCATCAGGATCTCAGGTTCATGTGGGTGATGAAAGGCGCGTGGATGGGGGGTGACGAAAAAGACCATTGGAGAATGTAACTTGGAGTGGTCTGTCGGAGGGAAATCCAGGATTGACGCTTCATCAAAGTAAGTCATTTTAATTTTAGAGTATAACCTTTTTCACAATTTGATATTTTTGTTTCATGGGTTAGATATGGAACCTAAAGGCAAGTCAGTCCAATCTCAGGAGCCAATTGAAGATTGTGAGTATGACCAGTCTTCATTAATCTTTTGATGTGTTAAATGATGATGTGCATGGCAGGTGATGAACTTTATGCATCTTCACCTCTGGTCCATAAAGAGAAAGTCACTGGACGTCATCATCCATATGCCTCCAAACCAAGAACAGCTCATGCCAGTTCATCAAGAGAAAAAATGGTGGATGATTAGGATGAGAACATGTCTCTGACTCAAATGGAAACAAATGATGAATCAAGGAGGGACAATTTAACGGCGCATGAGCATGGCACTCAGTCAAATAATGAGTTCACCCATCCTCAAATGCCCCTGGCCCAGAGTATGCTTGAACAATCCGAGGTGAGACAGCAAAGGGCCCAGGCTTGTAAAGCTCACAATGTGGCAAAACGTGCAAGCCAGAAGGAGCAACAAAAATGGCTGAAAGCAGAACTTCCAGAGAATGTCCATGGAATGAGATCAGCAGTACATGCCCATTGCCTGTTCCTACTCAAAGTTAGGGATAAGGATTTTTCCTCACTACCAGCACCACCAAGCACAGAAGAGCGTGAAATTGCAATTCAAGTGGCTGGTCATCTCGGATATGTCCCCAAGGATGTTTTCAATGAGCCATCAACACAGGTTCAGTCTCAGGGTTTCCAAAGCTACTGCAAAAATGAGCTCCACAAGCTAGGGCTAAAGCAATTCACTTGGGACTGGGAGAGATCATGGCAACATCCGTTCAATGAGCTGATGTCTATGGTGTTTTACCGTACATTCTGTCTTGCACTGGTCAGCACCAAGTATCATCATTACTGTTGGAACAAGGATCATAATAACTATGGGGTCGTGGCGGCTTTAATGGAGCAATATTTCACTTATTTGAAAAGAGAATGGAAGTCTATTCAAAAGGATGCCGAGTATTTGGTTAAAAAGAAGGAGAATCAAAAGCTCACAAAGATTTGTCAAAGGGTTAGTTAATGTATCTCTTCTTCATTGTGAGCAAAGACTGATGATGATCTACTTGATTATGTGCAGACCTGTGAGCGCCGTTGTGAATGGTGTGATACGGCTAAATTTCCCATTCTAGCATCACAATTCAATGACCCTCAAGTATGTTCAGATACTGAGGAGGTACTGGAAAATGGCCGTCAAGTTTACCGCAAAGTGGGATTACGCTGGCGCTCCCAGTTATTTAATGAATTGGTATTAAAAATGGATTGAGACATAGAGTTTTGTAATCACATTAAAAAAAGGGTAAAAAAGCTATTGATAGATTGCCAGAATTACGATTGACAGATGATGGTGATATTCTGGAAGGCTTATCATTTCAGGTATTTGATCAAGATTGGCTCAAAGGCTGTAGTAAGACGCAGACTAGCGCCCTCAAAATACTTGACATGCCAGTTATTAGGCCGAATGGTGATGCTCTGCAATAACTTAGTGATATAAATGTATAGCACCGCTACAAATTAACATTTTGTGAATTATTTGTGCAGGTGTAATACAATCTAAGTATTATTTCTGAAAGATTCAACAACTTGCTAAATATGCCAGAATATAGACAATATGAGTTGGACTGTATGACCGTCTCCCTTAGAAATAAGACTCTATTGCTCATTTTCATTGAGGAAATATTGAAGGAGTTCGATCCAGCTCATGGTGTTCATAATTGTGGACCTATGCCAGGGTGAACAAGAGTTATCAACTTGGTCAAACACAAATTATATAATATCAGTAAGGCTCACGCAGTTAATGATTTTTTCTTTTCTTGGACCTATTGGTGTTTGGAAAATGGCATTTCCATAAGGAAGGATTTTAGAATAGCAATACAATTAGGGTCAAAGATGATCTTGAATGGTACCTTCCGCATGTTGACCTCAACTGAATGAGGAGTGATATAGTGGATGACCTTTACAGGTTGTTGTTGGCCAATACGATGGAGTCAATCAACAGCCTGAGCCTCAATGGCTGGGTTCCAATTGGGCTCCTGGAAATGTGGATGTCAGGGGCTGCAAATCAGGGCAGAATTTTGGGGGTCCCCTCACCATTAAATAGACCGTATTAGCACAAGTTATATTGAGGCCAGTTTCAGCTGCGGCAATGGATGCAATCAGTACTTCACATTCAGGATTATTGAAGAAATTCTCCAGTGCCTTCTCCTGTGCTTGTGCTGTAATTGTTCCATCAATTTGTGCTGAAAGGATAGAGTGATGGGCAAGTGCAATACCAATTCTACAATATAAAAAAGTCAGATGGATTCAATTGGTAATGGATGCATATTAGAATTAATGCACAAATATAGAAATTGGGTCCATTGGGTATAAACCACCGATTTGGTTGGACCACACCTTGTTTGTTTGTTCTTCATTAAGCTTTGTAGGAGGTGTGCAATTTTACTACTCATCATGCATGTTTCCACATCCACAATAGTTCGTGTGATTGTTGGCGAGTTATCCTGAGTGCTCCTGCCCTCGGGGTCTTCCAAATCCGCCTCCGCAATTGTGTTAAGCATGATGTGATGGTTACAACATATTTGCAGCTTATTAATATTTCTGAAAAATTCTCCTGGTCCTTTGCTTTTGCATGATAGGAACTCTTCATATAATATGGAATATTCTTGCTGCATGGTCGGGTTGAGTGGGAGCAGCTCATAATGATGGCTAATAGTGGGGAGGGATTCGAGATGTGTGGTTTTGGTGCGGCGCAAACTTAAATGCCGCAATGCCAAATGCAAGATATCATTGCAACCTTTGGAAAGACTACTTAGGATGAATGGTGACCAGTTATCTTGATTGGCGCTCTGGGGTTGAGTGATGAATGATATTATGCCCAAAAGGTCATAAATGGTGTTGTGAATAGGTGTGCCCGTTAAACATATTTGACGGGATGAAAGAAGGCTATTAATGGCACACTGAGTGGCAGTGTATTGAGAGAGAATATAGCTATAAGATGGGGCAAGGGTTATTGGATATAAAAGGTAATTTGAATCATTTAAGATCAGACACTCACTGTGCTTCATCCAAAATTATACAATGCCACTTGATTTGAAAAATGAATGATGTAGAGGTATTGGTTTGCTTAAATTCTTGGGTGATAGTATTGTAAGAAGTGATGATGATATCATATTTTAAGATGTTGGCTTGGGATAATGAGTGACAAGTGGGACCATGGTAGATTTTGGAATGCAGCGCTCCAGCCTGAGCATGCTTGGATATTTCTGATTGCCAGTTGGTAATTAAGAAAGGGGGGCAGATGATCATGGTGGGCGTGGAGCAATGGGGGTTTGCAATCATCCGCTCCTTGGAGGTACCAATTAGAGCAATGGCCTGAATGGTTTTACCTAATCCCATATCATCCGCGAGCAGTCCTCCAAGAGGGGTATTGGTCGAAAGGGATTCAAATGAGCTAACGACCTTGTTTGTAATGATGTTCCTGGCATTGAAAGTGGATCCTGGGGGTGAGGTGGCCCAAAGGTTACGGGCTGATTGGCCATTGGGGATTTCTCGATCCCAGAGAAAAGCTAGTCCGGTCTTTTGATGAGGGAGGAGGGGGGTTTGAATAATGGCATGGGGCGGGGTCATCATGGGGAGGTCTGATCCACTGGGTAATTGTATCAGTTTTTGCTTGGAAATCAATGATGAAACAGCAGGATATGAAGCTGGCGTTGAGTTTGAAGCGGGAAATGTTGGAGTAAAGAGTTGACATTGACTATGAGTATTACAGTCATATTCTTTGGGCATTTTAAGCTTGAAATCTTGTGTTTGAAGGTTTTCCATTATGAATAAAATGTTTGGATACCATGTGAAGAACATTAATGCTAGATTGGGTTTCTGAGATGAGGAGGGATCATTTGCAGCGGTCATAAATACTCCCTCAACAAATAATATTTGAGTAGGATTGGATTGGCAATTTTCAATCCACGCCCCACCAGGACCACAGTGCATGAAGGGTTTTGGTGCCCAAAGGAATGGTATCAACGTTTTGGAAAGGGTTGCAGGTAGAGAGCCAATAGAACGCAGGTGATTGGGGAGATAAACAAATATGTTGTGTTGATTGTGCCATATGATAATCCAAGAAGCTAAGTGGGAATTCTCAGGATTTAAGGTTATATCACTATTTATTTGAATACAAATATTAATCATCCCAATGCAAAGTGGCTGTGAAGGGGTTGACATGATAGCTATTTTAAATTATTTGGGGATAGTCGGAAATTATATGATTGGGAATGGTTAGCTAAACGGAATGAAGACGGATAAGCGCAGGTGGGGAGCTTATATGAGAGGCAGCAATGGGGTCAAGGGGGGAAGGCCTGTGGTTACGTGCATGGACTTGATGGGGGTGGGCCTCTTGGGCTCATAATTTTCATATCCAATTTGGGGCATATATCAAGGCAAGGTGGCCAAAATGTGGGTGCACCAATATGACTGCTGGATCTGAAGCAAGTTACAAAACCTTTGGTAGAACAAGGTTGACATTAGCATCTCTGAGATTGGGTGGGTTGTAGCAACTTATTGTGGAGGGGCATATTAGAGGCATGCGGCCATGTTCGCTGGTGTGACAGAAAACAATGAGCATATCATCCCCAGGTTAGCTGTTGCACAGGGACCTACTAGGCAATGTTGGCGGTTTCAAAGGGCAATCTCACTGTGGGGATGTTTGTGTGTGGGCGGGTGAGATATGTTTGGTGGCGTGCCACCAAACATGAGTTTGATTTTGCGTGAAGTTTTTTGATGACTGATGCCAACTAGGCTTCAGGGGGGGATGTGTGGCATGATCAAACGGGGCACCGACCGTGAGGCGTGATCCACATATACATTCACCCCTATTGCGTTTGAGGCGGCTACTAATCCCCCGAGATTGGGATCACGTTCTTTGCCTCACGCGTGTACGAAACTCCGGAGAAAGAGGCCACACGCCCAAGGGCATTTTTGGCTGCAAGCCAGGTGCCACAACTTGCGCGGGGCGTGTGAGAACGTGAAGAAAATGACCTGCGGTGGGAGATACCCACACAAACATGACCAGCCTCAGCAATCATAGGCTGGGATTATTCTAATGTGGATGAGGCTGAAGCAAATCCACACTGATTGGCCTCAGGTTTCCAGGCGCAAGCGGGTGAGCGTCTGCAGTCAAGCTGACAACCCGACCAAGAAAACAGGCAGTTGGAAGACTGGCAGTAAAATGTCTTCCATGCATGTGAAAGTTACCTGTGTATGACCCGTTGGGGGTGCGTATGAAAGCGTGTGGCTGCCCGACAATGAGAACGCGGGATGAACAAGTGCGGCCAGTCAAAGTTTGCCCCGACAATGGCACCGGAGTGAATCCACTGTTTGTGTATGACCCAAATAATAAGTCATCCCATTATGACCCACTTACATTAAATTGCGTTACATGCGCATCTGTGCCGTAGTTAGGCAAAGCTGTCCAGCAAGGTGTATGAAAGGGATGCAGTTGAGATGTATGACTCGATGGCTTGACGTGATTGCACATTACATTGTTGTACAGCTTTTGCTCTGCCCTGCAGCATACTTTTACAAAGGTGTACTGCGTACTACAGTGTTGGCTGTACAGATTAGGAAGGTGTAATACTACTTGAGCCTGCATGCATATAGCAAATGTGCATGCACCTTCCAATCGTTTGCATATACGTAGCTCATGTGCCACATGCTCAGCATTGCGTTTCACCCAATTTGCACACGCAAGCTGAGCATGTCATGGTCAAACGCACTGTGTGGAAGTGCTCAGTAAAGCCATGGAACAAACTATTTTTGCAATAGTTCATTGGAAGGCTCAGTTTGGAGCACTTCACCAAAGCGTGTGAAATGCTGCACCTGGCTGAAATGTCATCCAATGCAGTGCCAAATGCTCAGATTGTGTTCATACAAAAACAACTGCCCAATGGCTCATCACGGTGCATTTGATATTGTTATATCAATAGTTCAATCACTGTGAAATTAAAATGTTCAGCCACTGAGCATTTCAATTATGACCCGAAAGCAAACCTGAGCAATGGGTCAAGGCAAGCTCACGCTGTATTCACTTGTGTTACAGCCCCCCCTCTTTGTTCACATACTATTACCAGGCCATACGGCCGGTAATCTCGCCGCGGTCACTTGTGACCAAATGCACCAGGGGCATCTCTGCATGGGTCACTTGTGCATTGCACCCACAATGCACATTCAACAAGGGCCTCACGACCACCCTCCTGGGTGATTGGGTGGCTATTTAAGGAAACAAAGGGGATTTGACTCAGCTTGACAATTCAATAAATTGCAATACTCAGCCAGACCCCCATTGTTCTTCTGCCTCACGCGAGCATTTCACTTCTCAGTTGCAGCATTTGCTGAGACTCAGCTTCAATTTTGCCCACACGCCTTGAAGCTGAGACTTTTGCGGGTGCTGCAACTGCTGAGATTGTCTCAGCTTCACCATGGTATAAAAGACCATCTTCACACAACACGCCCTTCACTTTCTTTCTCACCCGCTCCACTTCATTCAACCTTACCCGCGTTTGTCCTTCTTGTGCGTATTCCCCTTGGTCTTCCTGCCTTTCTACTTTTGTCTCTTTTGCACTCCACTAACCCCACTCCCCTGCCTTTTGCCTGTTTGTTTATTCTTCTGATACGTTCAGAACCTCACTTCTATCCACCTTGTGTGTTACCTATTTTTTAACCTTTTGTTGACATTACATACCGATATTAATACTTATTTTTCTTCACGACTCTCTTCCAGACTTTTAAAACCTTCCGAGTAGAGTTCTTTATTTTGTTAACGCTTTAAATTTATAATTCATAATATGCCTTCATTTTCTTTCTTGATTGTTTACTTTGTATGCAGTTACTAACCTCAATTGTTTTGTTTTTAGATGTTGTGCACTTTATGCACCAAGCGGGGTATCCCCTGCATTCGTTCCTTGACGACAAACGACGCTTGTGATGCTTGCCGACAAGCACACAAGAAATTTTCGTTTGTTGTCCACCCCTTCCAACCATGAGGCCAGAGGAGTTCCCGCCGAAGACGCCCTTGCGAGGACTCCTTTGTGGTCGACAATGATGAAACCATTTCCAAGCGTGAATGGACGCCGGGCCCCCAAACAGGCCGACGGGAACGATTCCGGATGATTAGCCCTGTCCACTCCCCCTCCTAGGCCACCATCCGATGGTCACTTCACTCCTTGACCGGAGAGAAGTGATTATCCGGCCAATGAAGGATGGCGATGGCGAGAGGACATTTGAGCTTGGGCTGATTGTCACCAATGGGATTCAAACGCCAAAGTAAGTTTTCTTTGTCCTCCTTATCTCATTTCTCTTCACGCAATAATACTGACTTTTTTCCATTACTCATAGAACAAAACCCCCTGAATCCCCCCCGACAAGACTCTCCCGTTCCTAGTTTGCCTCGTGAGCAAACCCCCCGGCAACCCACTCCAGGCCCAAGTGGCACCCAATGGTCTGAGGAATTATTCCGCGGTAAGCAGCCAAAGTTTCATTTCATTTTCACTTTCACTTTCAAGTTGAGTGAACTGACTCTTACTCCTTTTTTAGAACTCTCCCAAATCAAAGAGCCACCTATTCCTGGCCTGAGTCCATCGTCCCGACCACCTGAGGACAATACGACTTGTGAGCCAGAACCTGAGGTGGCTCCTATGCAATCCATGGAGGAACCTTATGGTAAGTCACCCCTTCTTTCTCTTCAATCCATATCCACTTTTCCTCATTTTTTCTTCAACCGTCTTCAGCTCGTCCCGCCACTCCTCGCTCCATAATCATCATCGACAATACGCCCGTTGGATCACCCCATCCCCCTTCTTCTTACCCAACTCGCCTACCTTCCCCTTCCAGTGCCCCCAAGAACCCCAGTGCAAAGCCCCTCTCATTCCCACGATGACGCTTGCCAGGAATTCACTGACTTACAACCAACTTTAATGATTCCTCGAGCCATTGTCCACGAATCGATCAACCAAATCTTGTTGGATCATCGCCGCTTGCTCCACATGATTCCTTTTGTGGATGCAACTCATTGAAATGAGATGCACGGGGAATTCCGGGAGGAACTAAACTCCCTCCTTGCCCAGGCACTGGAGGCTTATCCAAAGGAGGACATAACCGGGATAGTCTCCAAATTCCAAAAAAAATAATCTCATTATTTCCACTTTTTATAATTTGTAATACTTTCTTTTAAATAAATTATTTGTATTAAATTATTATTATGTTCAATTTTTATTACATCCTTTGTTCAAGTAAAAATTACTTATTTCCTCCTTAGAGAAAAACCCTGATTGCGTGAGAATTATTTTTGTAAGTGCCCCACCAAGAGTTTGAGTGAGTATTTGTTTTTGTGAACCTCTTTTTCCCAAAATGCGCCAATAGTTGCCGTTACTGTCTCCTATATTTTCTTCTTCCATGGTTTAGAGCCATATCCATTCTTAACTTTAAAAAAGCAGGAGCTTCCCGCATGTGAGCAATCCACTCCAGATTTGTGAAACATGGCCTTTCCTATGGTCACACGCTATTAATCTTACTCATGTATTGAATTGTTTAAATTGTCTGGAACCTTCACAAGTGTAAGGATTGGCGTGTGACTTGTCTGGAGCCTACACAGGCGTAAGGATTGGCGTGTGAATTGTTGGGAGCCTGCACAGGCGTAAGGATTGGCGTGTGAATTGTTGGGAGCCTGCACAGGCGTAAGAATTGGCGTGTGAATTCTTGGGATCCTGCACAGGCCAAGAAATTTTCAGCATTGTGGGGAACCTTCACAAGCGTAAGGATTGGCGTGTGAATCGTCAAAAGCCTGTACAGGTGTAAGGAATTTTTAGCATTTTTGAGAACCTTCACAAGCGTAAGGATTGGGGTGTAAATTTTTGGGAGCCCGCACAGGCATAAGGATTGGTGTGTTTAGCGTCGGCACCCCGCATAGGCGTAAGGAACTTTGAGCATTGTCGGAACCTGCACAAGCATGAGGATTTGCATGTGAAGCATTGGCATCCTGGACAATAGCAACAAACCAGGACAGATGTACGATGGCATGCCACCGTACATAATCCACTTCACCCCTTCTTCATGTGAGACACCCCATCTCCTGCACTCGAATCCATCCAATCCTGGTGTATATTGTCCTCTGCCTTACCCAACACACATGAAAATCTCCTCATTCTTTGAATTGGCATGAGATTGTATTACCATCCCTGATTTGATAGCCCGCTCTCTTGCCAATCTCATAATAGCCATGGCTTTTTTGCCGCATTGTTTTTGCTAACCTGCTTGAGCATTGTGCGGACATACCCACTAGTGTCGTGCTTTTGTTGTCCTGCGCTGGATCAGTATAATGAACAAATGTACTACTGGCCCACACTACCTGAATGAGCCCATGACATGCAGATTGATCAATCCAAAAATGCTCATTTGGGAAAATCAACTTTCCCCCTGTACACCACTTTGACGCATCTCTTTGAATTTGGCCGGTCTGCTTATCAGCTTGAAACCACCATCCCAAAGCATACAGCGATGCATCCTTATCAACATGAGGTGCGTTTTTGAATCCATTCATGGTGAAAGTGAGTGCAGAAGCGAACTCGAATGCAGCCTGATTTGCCGGAATATTGCCTTCATAGTTGACTTGATCAAAAGACGGAACCCCCAATGAATTGTAGAAATTTTGAATCTTCTCAAATAAATTATCCCCAACATATCGTAAGGATTGACCTAGAATGCAACCCACCAAGCTAAGATTGGGACCTCGGTTCTGCCATTCATCTTTTGCGTTTTCAATTTTCCCAACACTTCCATACAGACCAAATTGTTCATTATTTGTGCTGCATTTGTGCCACCCAATTGCAAACATAAATCCCTCCTGTAATGCTCCATTTGTTGCAATCGGGTTGGTGAATCTCTTTTCGCGAAATAAGAATTGTGATAATTCATCCCATTGATTGACCTTGACTTCACTCATTGTTGTGAATGGTCGGAATTTGACAAGGGCAATGAGTAATCCGGTTGAAGAAAAAATTGCCACTCGGCCAAAGTGAATGCGTTTGATCTGATTGACATCCACAACCCTCCAAATTTCACTTGAGGTGATATTTGCTCATACTGGCATTGATATTTGTGCTGTTGGGCAAGATGAGGAAAACAACCTATTCATTTGGGTCGTTTTGGGCTCATTTGTCTTTTGGGATCTGCTACTATTCCTGAGTGGTTGAGGGATCACTATGTGTTGAAGCACACAAGCAACTTGCACTTTCCTTCCTCAGCCCGACACTTTCTTGCGAGTTCCCTTTTACGCTCTTTTCCTTTTTTCGTGAATGGCATGCTTTCAGCAGAAAATGAAACAAAACCGAATGATTACTGATTTATTAATATCACCTAAATTGAATTGTGGTTGATGAATCTTTTTTAATTGCGGCTAAAAAGAAAGATCACACCTGACCTTTGCAAATTCGCGATCTCAAATACCTGAACCTGAAAATTGCAGTGGATAGTGCATTATTCAATTTTACATATTGATGTTCCCATGCAATCACTTTCCAATCCAACCATTTGGAATATTGCAAGCACACGCAAACGCAATATGCATCCTGCTGCGGATCCCTACCTATCCTAGTCCTCTTGAAAGACACAGGAACATTTGGCCTATTATGGGCTGGCGGGAAGTGATAAAAGTGACCTCCCACAATTCCCCCATGTGTGCTACTTGCGGGAACAACGCCTGACTCAGCTTGTGTCTTGTCGGAGTCTTTGCAATGATGTACGGAGGCATGCCGCCATACAATTACTATTGGTACTCAGACTGTGGCATCCGGGCAGTAGTAGTATAGGAAGTCATGATTATTAAATTCATAAATCACTTTGCAAAATTCAATTACAATCTATCTAGTACAAAGCTAATCTAAAACGGGTCAATCCTGGTTGTGAGTTTAGCCAACCTGGGTACCGTCAAGGTGACCTCATTACTTGAACCAAGACCGCGTTTTGCCACCCAGGCATCACCGAATTCTAATACTAAGCATCGTGCAAATTCAAATCTAAGAGGTACAGTGGGGTTAAAGGACTCTGATGAGAAGAAACTTTTATTCAGTAAATTACATATATACTTATTAGTACGTAGTCACACTGGCTCCACTAGATTTTTACCCTCTGAAAGTTTTGCGGAAATGTCAATTAGTGATAAAGCCCCTTTAACTGAGCTTGTTCTCCAGTCATCTGAGCATACCATCAAACCACAAACCCCCTCCGCACAGAATGCCGCTAATATACCATAGAAAATTCGATTTATTCCAAGATTCTTGTGACATGCCAAAAGATCTTTGATGGCCTCATTTTTTTTGAGTTCGTGAGTTTGCCTTTGATGCCATTAACTTTGACCTTTGTATGTGCACGTACCATGTTGTACGCAATCATCAAATGGATAACTGTATCCATTAGATCCTCCAGGTTCTTGTGCGGCTTTGTGGATATCTCATTGTCAGCCCCGCCACCTTCAATGCTGAGTTGGGTTGCACGTTGTTTCAATTTACTCAAGCAGGAGGCAAGGTATTCAACTGCTCCCCGTTTGAGTCCAAGAGGATCGGTCAAATTTGATGTTGGTGCAACATATGGTTTGGGTGCAACCACATCGTATGAGACTAAACTAATGAATTCAAACATAACATTTGCCCAAAAATGTTTAACTGGATTGGCGGGGTAAAGAAGGCTCTGAACCATTTTGAAGAAGGAGTGTTCAGATTTTGGGAGATTCTCTGGAGGTTTAGCTGATTCCTTCATCAATTTGAGATTCCAAATGTTGTGATCAAAAAACGCTTCTGTTTCGGTTGGCTTAAAAAAATCCAACCCTGTATATTGCCATTTATATCACCAGTCAACAGCCAATAAACATGTATCATGCACAAAGATAAAACTCACCTGCCATCTCAAGGTCCTCCAGCCAGGCCGACATTTTAAGCTCTTGGTTACTAATCACCTTAATACCAACAGGCAGGAATGTATGAGCATCTTTTGTTGGTAAATTGTCCCATTGATTTTTGTAAATACTATTGATATTATCAAGCCCCCTTTTCCATGATTGTTGAGTAATATTGGAATGATAATTCAAAATGCCTGCAAACTCTTCCATGCGGGATAAAAATATTCCTTGAAAATTAGCAGATGATGACACTTCGGGCTCAGGGTCAGGAACTATATCAGTCATATCTTGTCCCATTGTATCATGTTTAATTGTTTCCTTTTCTTGAAAGGCTTGAATATTCCGAGGAGAGGCGGGAGGGGTTGCATCATGCATTGTTTCATTGGGTATTGGGGAGCTTTCAGTATGTGGAGCTTCATCATGGATTGTTTCATTGAGTCTTGGGGGGGTTCAGTATGCGGAGGTTGATTATCAATATGGTCCCCTTCAACATTGATAATTTCATGACCTTGATTGCGAGAATTGCTTGCGGCTTCAAAGGTACGGCGTTTTTTGTTTGTTTTTTTGGTTGCATGTATATTTGGTCTTTTCCCTAATCCTTTGCCTGGAAATCCAATTACGACTTGAGATCCTTCAGGTAGAGATTCTCCCACCTCCACACCTGCCCATATATTGTAAGCAGCTATTTTTATCAACATTGTTTTGAATTAGTAATGGACTTACGGTTCAAATCCATTTTGAGCAGGCTCATGGCTTCAGCAATCTTTTGACGCACATAATCAGGAATTTTACTATCATTTTGGATTTTTTCGAGCCTTGGGATTGTTTGAGCAATGTTGGAGACAAATTGTTCCTTGGATATAATTTCCACCTCCCCACTGAAAATTACATCATCTTGCCCATCATCTTCTGTCAGTGCACAAGGTTCAACAGTCTTTTCCTTCTCATAACTTTTAAAATTTGGTTTCTGAGAGCTTGGAGGCTGACCTGAAATAAAGGCTATGACACAATATCAGGTTTTGGGATATTAGAAATATTCAAGATGGATGCATACTCACATTCTGGAAGAACTGGTGGATCTTGATTATCTTCATGAAACTGGCTCTCTACTTCAATGCCTGATTCACGACTACTGGCGATATCAGAGATTTCACTTCCACTCTCTGGGGCTGAAGTTGGTCATTAATTGAATTCAGTTGAATTTCCCAGGGTTTGGGCTATAGTGGAGGTAGTTTATTAAGCAAATAGATGGTGACGAGTTGATTGATAACTTGTTTGAAAATTTTTGAATAAAAAGATCCAAATTGAAGAAAAAAGGTGCAAGTAAAATAATCGCATTTGCAAAATGTGATTTGTTGGGAAATTGAAGGAGGCAATGTTTTGCAAATTATTTCTTATAATGCAAATGAAATCACTTCCCTGTGAGACATTGAATAAAGTTGACTAGTGAGAAACCTACTAAAGTCAACTTTTAAACTATTCAACGCTCATGAGGTAAGGACTAAGCAAAGTGTTCCATTTGAATGATATGAAATAAAATGGTTTTGTTGGCGAGACAGGAGACACAATTCTTGTCTTATATAGTCCACTTATTAGGTTTTAATTTGTGAGTCTCATGATTTAAACCCTAACCACAACATTGTGAATATACTGACCAATTTCCCCTTAGGTCCTGTTGGCAGAGAAGGTCACTCAGCATATTTCAGCAATTGCGTTCATTGTGTACGCCAACAAGCCACCGTACACTATGGATGTAGTATGGAAGCGTAAGGATAAGTCGTGTCGGGAGCATGTTGAGAGGCACTCCGCAAGCGTAAGGATAAGTGGTGTCGGGAGCATGTCGGGAGGGCACCACACAAGCGTAAGGATAAGTGGTGTCGGGAGGGCACTACACAAGTGTAAGGATAAGTGGTGTCGGGAGCATGTCGGGAGTGCACTCCGCAAGCGTAAGGATGGTAAGCAGTGTCAGGAGGATGTTGGGAAGGCACTACACAAGCATAAGGATAAGCAGGGTCGGGAGCATGTAGGGAGGGCACTACACAAGCGTAAGGATAATTGGTGTCGGGAGCATGTTGGGAGTGCACTCCGCAAGCGTAATGATTGTAAGCAATGTCGGGAGCATATTGGGAGGGCACTTGAGCGAGCATAAGGATAAGTGATGTCGGGAGCATGTCGGGAGTGCACCACGTGAGCATAAAGATGGTATGGGCGGGGTGTGAAAGAATAAGGAGTGGTGAGGATGGAGATGGGGGGGAAGTGTCGGAGTCTCATCTGGAGGGTGGTGCGGGCTTGTAAGCATGCAAAGCATCAGGGCGGATTAGGTGGGAATGCGGAAGCCAATGAGGTGAAATTACCCAAACATTGTGAATAGTGTTGAAATGGGTTTGGGCTTTGAGTGACATTCTCATGTGACGATTGACATTGTCTTGACGCTGACGTGATGTGACCCACTAAATCCAGTGACTATAAAGTGACACTAACGCGACTGAAGCAAGATTTTATACTGACAGAGGTGCGACGTGAAGTCAATTGCCGACGATTGACGCGAGATTTTCCCTGGTGATTTTGATAGAATCCCTTAAGGGAATCCATAGTGGTTATGTACACTGCTTGAGATATTTGAGTAAGGGCAATTTGAATTTTTGGTATTGGGTATCTGTCTGGAACAGTGTAAGTGTTCAGAGCTCTAAAGTCCCCAACCATTCTAGATTTTCCATTATGCCATGCCACTATGACTGGTGTAGTTATTTCTACTTCCTCATTTTAGCCTACTTTTTTTATTACACCAAGGTCCAGAAGTTCTTTGATATCAATTTCTAGAGCTTCTCTTGATTTTGGACTTGCTGGATATGCAGGTCTTCTTAAGAGTGGTGGATAAGGTCTCTCAATGTTAAGAATGATGTCAACTTCATGATCAATAATTGCTGCTAGAGGTTCTTTGTCTGAAGCAAATGCTCCTCTGTGGTCATAAAAAAGGGAAGAAAGTTCATTCTCTTGTTTATCAGTCAGATGATGGCTTATTTCAGCCTCATTTAACTGTTCATACTTGAATTTCTCTAACTCTAAGTTGACTGGTGATACTTTGTTTACTGTAATTTGTCTTTTAAATGGTAAAAAGGCAAATTATTGGCGCTCATTGTCTCCAATAGTAAAGTATCTGTCTTTATTGTTATGCAAATCCATCCCATACATGATTAAATAGTCATTTTCCAATATAAAATGGGTACTAGAGCAATTTTCCATAACAACAAATTCAACTGTGATTCGTAAATGCCCATTTATGTGTGGGAATATGACATTGGTCTCAAAAATTCCTAATGCTTTCATTGGATTACTTGCACTATTGAATTTTATACCATCAATTGGTAACAATTGGTCTTCAAAATTTGGTACACAAGTCTTAAGAAACGATTTTCTAACACAAGAGCAGAAGGCTCCTGGGTCAAGTAAACGTTTGGTGGCCTTGTTGTCAATCACCACTTCTGTTATACAGGAGTTACCAGCTGTATAACCTTTCCCCCTGTTTGGTTTTGTTTTCATAAGTTTTGCATCTTGAGCTTTTGATAAATCAAGTTGACTATTGTTCGATTGTGGCAAATGGGAATAAGATTCCATGATGTCAAAAGTGGCATTGATATTTTCTATATCTTTTGAAGATTCAGAAAATATGGATGACTTATCATCTGAATTGTCTTCAATTATGTCTTCTTTTTCAACATCAGGTTCTTTTTCAATTTCAATTTCATTTATTTTCCCTCTTTTTGGACATGTATTGGCTAAATGGGTGGTACTTTGGCAAATATGGCACTTTCTGACTGTATCTGCATATTTATACTTAATATTACTAGAATTTTCTTTGAAGTTTTTGTCCACAGAATCTTTCCAAGGTGTATTAAACCTTGTTTTGAGATTCACCTTACTAGAACCAATTTTGGTTCTTGTGGTTACTTCTTCTAATATATTGATAATATCTTCTGCTGAAGACTGTTCAGTAGTCCTGCTTTTGACAGCATGCTCTAAGTCATCTCCACATTGTCTTACAATTTTTCTATGGATCATAAATTCTGACATGTCTGGATATAATGCTGTTAATCTGTCTTTTTGTTGGCAAAACCATGGTAAAACTTTGTCTTTATCAGCATTAAATTTGGCAGATTCAAAGGCTGTTTCAACTTTAAACCTCCAAGCATCATTTGCCCATTTGTTAATGATTTGGGTCTTCCACCAAGCCCAACTCTGGTTTTTATGTGCTTGTCTTATTTTGATGTACCATCTGTGAGCTGATTTGGTAAACAAGGTGTTAAATCTTTCTGTTACCAATCTGTCTGGTAATTCAAAATCCTCTTTGATCATGTCAATACCTCTAATGAATTCCATATGGTCATACTCTCCTTCACCACTGAAGTGAGGCCATTCCTTAAGTGTTGGAGCTTCTTTCAAGAGTGCTTGGCCCATTGTTGGTTCCAAGTTATGAAAAGAAGTAGAAAATTCCTCTTTTAACTGTGAATTTTCAATATCCAATACTTGTGGATTAGGAATTCTTGCTCCCTCATTTTGGTTCAGAGGTGTAGACATTCTTGGTAAGGTGTTTAGCAGCTGTTCAATATCATTCATTTTACTGTTGTTACACCTTTGTGAATTTTTTAATTCATGTTGTAAGCTTTGTATAGAGTCTATGACATTCTTTTTATGATAATCCTCTTTATATGTAAGCTCATTCCATAATTCTGTTTGTTTAGTATTATCAGATATAACTTCATTTAACTTTATTGTTAATTTTGATATATCCTCTCTTGAGGTATCAAAATGCTTTTTCAAGGCAATTGTATTTGTCTTTACTTCAGCAAATGATTTTGAAATATCATCAAGAGCTTTTTTATTATCTTCTTTGATAGTGTTTATGGCTTGTTTTATTCTTGTTTCACTTATGTCATCAATATTGAATTTAGAATATTTGTCTGTTAATTCTTTAATAATGGCAGATTGTTAATTTATCTTAATGCCAAAAGAATTATCATTATTGGAAGCTTTTATTGTTCTTAAAACTCTTTCAAAGCATTTAAGTGTATCATTTATTTGGCTCAGACTCAAGTTATTTCTTTTAAGATTGTCACAAATTGATGCATTTTTATCAGAAAGATGACCTTTTATGTCAAAAATAGCTTTATACAACTCTGGAATACAATTAAAAGTATCAGAAATTATTTTTGATATTTTAATCTGGCTTCCTCCTTCTTCTGTAATTCCATCATGGTTCTGGCCATTTGAAATACATTTTCCATGGCATCCTGTTGAATCTTTGGGATTCTGTAGCCCTGGCTGTAAGGTTTTGGGGCTGGTGCCTTCCCTTTGCCCTTGTTTGGAGTTTGTGGCTTCTTTTTCACGTTAGAATTGCTGCTGCTGGCCACTGGGGCTGTTTTTGGCACTGGTTTGGGTGGTGGAGGGTTGTTTTTCCTCCATTCTAGTGTCAACAGCATCATGTTTTTCTTCTCCATCAATGGATGCCATCCATTGAGCAATTTGCAAGTATGTGGATGGCCCAGGAATTTTCTCACAGTCAGGTAAGAATTCATGCAATTCTTCCACAGGTCTGCAAGGATCTGGTACTCCTTGAACTGAAGTGCATTGTTTTATGGACTGTGGCTGGCTTTGTATATGTCCACAGAGGTTTGTTGTGGCAGTGTCAGCTCTTTTTGAAGGTAAAATGGTATTATCAGCTTCAGAATGACCCATTTTAGTTGTTTGGAAGTCATCAACTGACCCTTTTCCTTCTGTACCTGATTGGCCTCTGCCATAATCACGTCTATTACCTTTCTGGGAGCTGCTTGAGGGGTTATAGCTGGCTCCTGACCTGGTTGAAGGCATAATTATGGTTACAAAAAAAAGGCTTAAAATAGTAATTTTACATCAAAAAACTTACTATTGGCCAAATCTTTGGCTTTCTGAAGAGTATTACTTATTTCTAAGTTGACTAATTCAGAAGAAATCGGCTCTGGTTGAATATTCTGAGTCACAATAATAATACTATTATGATCAGAATTAACAGTACTGGCAGGAATGATGCTGGTTACTGTTGAGGCTGTTTCAATGTTTTCTTGTCTTACCACATTGTCAGACCCTACAATTAATGAAAAAACCAATTAATTAAGTAAAAAAGGAATATTTCCAAAAAGAAATGAAAATATATGCCTCACTTATAATATGAAAAAATTATTTTTTATGGATTTTTTTTTGATTATAAGTATTTTTTATATGTTTTTAAATTTTTCAATATAAGAAAAAAGATTTGAAAAGAGTAAAAAAATATGTCACAGGTAAAATATCATGGCTGGGCCCCCAAATTTAAGGTGTGGATATGAAACTTTGATTAAAAAATCAAGTACTTTTCCTGTCCTCAAAATTTGTATAAGGTAAAAAAATCAATTAAAAATAGTAAGAAATATTATTTTTAAGAGAAAACACGCCAATTTTATTGTTTATAACTTTATTAGTATAAAACAATAATATTATAGAAATTTATTGTTTTACCAACAATAAAAGTTTATCCAAAAAATACTCTACAAGAGATATTTTAAGGCTACAAAAGAAATTTCTTCAAGAGCAATTTCAATTGGAATTAATTGAGCAAAGAGGTGCAAGCAATTAATTAAAGAACAAAGTCTTTAAAAAGAATATTAAAGAGAAAACACGCCCAAAAGTGACCAGAGTGAATTTGGAAACAAAGTGACAAAGTTTACAGCAATGAAAGATGCTTTAATTCACTTTTGGGGTGGTTCAGGGGTAAAAATGATTATAAGAGTTACAAACAATGATTATAATGATTTTTTCACGTGGTTAACATGTTTAAAATGATTTAAAAAATGGTGGTTGGAATCTTTTATTTATTGGTTGAACAGTGTTTAAACTAATTAATAAAAGGAAAAGATTCTAACATGAAGAGAAAAGTGGGACAAAGAAGAAATTCTTTTATAGCCACCAATTTTCTTACTCCAAAAGTAAAATTTACTCTTGTCAGTCGTGAAAAACAGTCTGACAACAGAAAAGCCAATTATGGCATCATTGAACCCTGGTTTGGACCAAAAAAGGGCTGGTTTAAGCCATTTTTAGCCATTTTAGACGCTTAAATTAGCCATTACTATAGCAATACCTGGTCTAGAGCCTTCAAAACACGTCAGAATGTGTGTAAGAGGCATAGAAACCAGTTAAAACTGTTTTTGCTAAGCTTGTTTTATCTTAAGGGTAGTTTTACCCTCTTGGCAACAGCTAAAACTACCCCACTTGGTATCAAAACCTCATCATCAATTGAGTTCACAGACCCTGTAACTCAATTCCAGGCCAAACGTGATGAACCTTTGCATGAATTTTGACATCCCACGCCTGTCAACAAGGACTTTGGGGGTCTGGCTCCCCCTTAGAGCTAGAGTTCCTTTTCCCCCCCCCCAATTTATTTTTTCTTTTAATTCCTCATCATGTATTATACTTATAATTTACATATGTAATTAAATTTAATTGTACAGTACAATACAGTAATAATTGACACCTCATATGTAAATCAAAGTTCACTTATGTAATACACGTGCACATTTTGACATTTCAATTGAATTCAATTGAAAATACTTCAATTCCTCATAACTTCTAAACTAAACACAACACCTCAATTTTAACACAAAAATTGATGTTTAACACCACATGTGGTGTGAATTAAATTATAGTTTTGAGGATTTTCAACTTATGTATTGAAAATACAAAAAACTCAATTTAAGCTTATTTAGAGTTGAGTTACAAGAATTTCACTCAGAGGTGACCCCACCTAATTTTTTATGAGGAATCAAATGGTGAAGTAATTTTTATATTTTTATTTATTGGATAAAAAGTTATAATAATTTTTATTTAACTTTTTTACAATTTTATTAAAAATTCATTTTTACTCAATTTTTTCAAGTATAAATGTAATTTTACAATTTAAAAATTTAATGTAATTTTATTTTTAAATTGTAATTAAATTTTTAATTTTATATTTATATTTTGATTTTCATTTTAATAATATGAATAAATTTATTTTATTTATATTTATATGTTAATTTTGTATTTTGTGGTCTTTTGGGTATATGAAATTACCTCTAAGGCTCACACCCCCTTCCTTTAATCTTGAGTAAGCTCTTCAATCTCAAAATTATACTCTTCTTCTGAATTTCAATCAATAATTTCCTTACAGACATGACCCTTGGGCTGTATCCCAAAACTAAGGTCATGGAGCTCTTCACCTCAAACATTTATGAATATTGGTGATATGATCATAACTACCCTTTATTGACTGGGTATTTGTTTCTCTTAACTCCTCTTCACCTTGATTGTCCTTTGGCATCATCCAAGGAGGTGGCTTGTCCCCATTGTCCTCGAAATTGGCCATTATGGACCCTCTTGAGTATTTTGGGTCCTGGCCATTCTTGATGGATTGGTTACTAGGGGCTCTTTTTAGTCTTTTTGGTCCTTGGTGTTTCCTATGGGCTGTGGGGGTTACTAGAGCCCCCTAGGCCAGAATTCCAGGGGGTCCATGGACCACTTCCTCACCCAGATGACCTGGGCCCATTGAGAGGATCCACAACCATCAAAACTGACCTTCCCCAATATTGAAGGGAAGGTCTTGGGTGATGGATTAGGGCCATAGCTGGCTTCTGGCCATATTCATTGATGACATCTTCAGGATTGGAGTGCAGTATTCTGACACACTGAACTCTTCTGCTACACAATTCTTTAGCCATGAGTTCCAAACTGACTGAACTCACTGACTCATCTCCTTTTGTGCTTCCACCATCTGTTCTTGGTGGTTCTGCCATCCTCAGTTGCTTTTCTTCACCTTGGTCAATGGCTTCCTCTGGGCACTTTGATCCTGGCCAAAGTTATGATGGCTACAAGGCAGTTGAAGTTCTGGATCCTGCTTTTCCTAAATTTTTGGCCAAGGGAAAAGATTTTTTTCAACACTTCAACCCCAAATCTTCAAAGTGTAACTTCTGTTTTGTTGGGAAGAAACCATGTTGTTGTCCTGGGTCAGCAGCTTGCAATGTCAGAAGGTACTTGTGGAGTAAGAAGAATGGCCCTTTTGGGACGGAGCTTCCAGTTTCTGAGGGCCCAACTCCCAATTCTACTTCAGGATATTCTGATTGTGAGTCAACTGAATTGGGTACTGATATCTTGAATTGGTGACTGGTTCTAGGCAGAGGGAAGTGGCAAGATGGACCAATGTTGAAGGGTCTATTCCAGTTGGTGGTAGGCCAATCTACTCTAGTTCAGAAGTTCCCATCTCCAGGATTAACACTGCAGGAGTAGTCAAAAGAATAAGAAGAATTGCCTATTCCCCACCTGATCCCAATGCTGAAGGAAGTGATGAATTGGATGGGGAAGAAGTGGAGGTTGTTAATCCAGTTGGCCAACAATCCAGCACTTCTCCTTCTCAGCCTCCTGCCAAAGGTTTCCAGAGCCACCTGATTCCAAGTACCCCTAGAAACCTCCAACCCACTCTTGCTGAAATTCCTACTTACCTTCCTCATTCTTCACCAAGTTCTTCCTACACCAGGCCTGCCATAAATCCAGCAGTAAGACCATCCCCCATTCAGCCATCCAGAGCCTCACCCATAGTCACCTCTCAACAACTCCAACCTGAGGCCAGCTCCAGTAGAAGGAGAGAAGAGCTTTCACCTTTACCATTTCCTGCCTCCCAAGTATTTCAGCAAAGAGATTGTTGGCCTATCCAAGTTACCAGAGAAGATCCAAATACGGAAAGTGAAAACCAAGATGCTGTGGCCAGGTTATTCAGGAGAGTTTATAGAAATAGTAGGGAGGCTATTATATATGCTAATGATAGAACTATTCCTGGTACTTCTTCTGAAGAGATTGTTACAAAGTTTTCCTGGTATGAAGATGAATTGATCAATTATTTCAAAAGGTCTTTTGATCATATGGGTAGAGATAACTAGTTTTCTTGTCCTTGTTTGTTTTTGGTTTGACTTCTATCCCCACTCTTATAATTACTAAAAATAAAAAATAAATGGAACCTCCCAATACATTATATGGGAGGGGATGCTGCTGCTTCAAAGATAAAAGAAAAAAATGAAATACACAAGTAAAGAAAAGAAATAAAAGAGATAAAAAGAGTGTAATGAGAAGAAATAAAAAATTCCTGAGGTTTGTTCTTCTTGTGGTGAGTTGCTTGATTTTGGCCAAGAATTTTCTGAAAGATGAAAACCAAGCATTTGATTTTTCATAACTCCCACTCCCTACCAAGCACCATAAAAAGATAGCTTTGCCATAATTGATTTTGAAGTAAATAATGTCTTGAATGGATATGATTTGCATAAGCTGGAAAGGAATAAAAAATAAAAAGAAAGAAGGAATTTGGCCATATCTTGAAGAAAGGTCCAAATTCGAGGGCATTGATGTTGCAAGGCCTTCTAAATCTGTTCAAAGAATTGAAAAGCTCTCTGAAAGTGGCCAAGGTGATGCTTACAACAAAATTTGAGTAGAATACCCCCTTCAAGGTGCATTCCAGGAGAGGAACTTACTTTCATAAAATCCAATCCCCACCAATCACCATAAAATCAAACTCCTGAGGCAATTGGGCCAGGCTTGTCTGGATACAGTGAATGGAAATCCTTGACAAGGCTTAGTGAGTTGGTAAATTTGGAAGCTGGCTCCCAAGTTGTTCCTTCTGGCTCTTCACTGAATCCTTTTAGCTCAAAAAGATACCATACTTTACCTCTTTTGAGTTTTGAATCTAGAACCTGAGCCACTTCCCATTCTTCTTGCTCATCCACTATGACTGGTGGTGGTGGCAATTGATTTGGATTTGGGATAGTTGATTGCTTCACTGTTTCTAATAAGGACACATGGAAGACAGGGTGAACAGACTTCCATTGTTGAGGCAACTTGAGGTGATATTCATGGCTTCCAATATTCTTAAGAACTTCAAAGGGTCCCAGCCATCTTTCTGACAGTTTCTTGGTGGGTCTTTTAGTCTTGATATTCTTGGAAGCTAGCCATACCTTATCCCCAGGTTGGAAATCAGGTGGAATTGTCCTATTTCTATCTGCATACTTCTTGAATCTCTTTATTGCTGACTTTAATTCTTCCTTTACAACTTGCTGTACTGATTGGAGTTTTGTTGATACCTTTCCAGAAGGTGAGTCTTGAGAAATATGGACTTAGTCTAAGCTGGTATTTGTTCCATAAATGGTGAAAAAGGGTGATTGTTTTGTTGATGAGTTTTCTGCATCATTATAGGCAAATTCAGCCAGAGGGAGCCAGGTGTACCAGTCATCTTGATGATAACTGACATACATCCAAAGATACTGTTCTAGAATCTTATTTACCCTCTCTCTCTGTCCATCTGCTTCAGGATGAAAAGCAGTTGAAAGATCTCTTGATATCTTGAGCTGCTGACATAATTGAGTCCAAAATGATGAAACAAATGAAGAACCTCTATCACTAATAATACTGGCTGGAAGACCATGTTTGGAAATGACATGGTTGATGAAAATTTAGGCTAAGTCCAGGGCAGTAATTGTTCCATAAGTTGGAATGAAGATTGCCATTTTTGAGAACCTGTCCACAACTACTAAAATTGAATCAAAGTTGTTTGAAAGGGGCAATTGAGTAATAAAGTCCATTCATAAGGAATTCCAAGGACCAGATGGAATTTGAAGAGGCTTGAGTAATCCAAATTTCTTATTATGAATGTTCTTGTTTCTTGAACATGGCTGACATGAGGACACATAGTCCTTATTGAATTTATACATTCCAACCCAATCAAAATCCCTCTTGATGAGCTTGAAGGTATTCTCCTGGTCAGTATGGCCAGCCAATGGTGAGACATGATTTGTTTGAAGAATATTGAGTTGGATTTTTTCATTTCTTGGAACTACCACTCTATCTCTGAATAACAATAATTTGGCTTGAGGTTCAAGAGAATAATATAAAACTGATTCACATCTTGCTAATTGCTTGAGTATTCCTTTATAGGCTTTGTATTGCCATACTTTCTTTTGGATTCAGTCAACTGAATCTGAGAAAATTTTAAGTTTGATTGAGAAGAATCTTGACTCTTAAATTCCATCTTTCTTGATTACTTGATGAAAATTTTGAGGGTTCTTTCTGATGAAATCCACCCCCCTCTCTGGGTACACTTTGTCCCGATGTGAAAAGATATCTGGTAAAGTGGCCAGCCTTCCTGGGCAGTAAGTAATAGTGAAGTGAAACTCAGAAAGAAATTAAGCCCAACGGGCTTGGGGACAAGTAAGAATTTTGGAAGACATGAAATACCAAAGGTAAGAGTGGTCTGTCAAGACTTCAAAAGGTTTGGAAAGAGAAAGAAGGAAAGCTCTCCAGCGCTTGAGAGCCCAAATTATTCCGAGTTCCTTGTCATGAACTTCATAGTTGAGTTCAGCTGGGAGAAGCTTGCAACTATCAAATGCAATGGGATTCTTTCCTTAGTCATTCACCTGACTCAGTACCACACCCAAGGCATAATCAGAAGCATAAGTCTCTACAATAGCTGGTAGAGAAGGATTGAAATGAGAAAGGATAGGAGCAGTGGTGAATGCTTCTTTGAGTATTTGGAACTGACTAAAAGCTTCCTCATTGAAGATAAAAGGAGAGTCTTTTTTGAGAAGAGAAGTGAGAGAAGTGATTTTTTTGAAGTAATTTTTAATGAAACAACAATAGAAATTTGCAAATCCAAGGAAAGATTGAAGAGGTTTGATGTTCTTGGGCTGAGGCCAATTGAGAATTTGCTGAACTTTTGAAGAATCCATCTTGAGGCCATCACTTGAAACAACATAGCCCAAGTATTCCACACTTGAGGCATGGAATACACACTTCAAGGCTTTGGAAAACAAATTATTGTGCCTAAGGCTTTGGAGGACAGAGGCCACATGTTTGACATTTTCCTCCTAATAACTGGAAAAGACCATAATATCATCTAAATAAACTACAACAAAAATATCCAGCAAATCTGTAAATATATCATTCACAAGATTCTGGAAAGAAGCAGGAGCATTGGTAAGGCCAAATGGCATAACCAAATACTCATACCTACCATACTTGGTTCTAAAGGCAGTTAAGTGCTCATCCCCCTCTTTGATTCTCAGGAGATTATATGCACAATGCAGCTCTATCTTGGAGAAGATAGTGGCATCGTTGAATACAGTAAGAAGCTGGTTCATAGGAGGAACAGGATACCTATTCTTCCTAAGAATTGAGTTTGCAGTAGTCAACACACAAACAAAGACCTCCATCCTTCTTCTCAACAAAAAAGACATGTGCTCCTGTTGAAGAGGAGCTTGGCCTTATGAAACCTTTCTCTACATTCTTTGAAATGCAGGCCTGCAGTATTTCTGACTCTTGATTCTATAATGAGTATATAACACCAACTGGAGGTAGAAGACCCTCTAGTTTCATATGATGATCACAGGTGCAGTGTGGAGGACGTTTCTCTGCTTTCACCTTGGAGAATACATCCAAATATTGGTGATAAGCAGGAGGGACTACCTTAAACACAGTTTCAATTTCTTCTGGCTCTTCCTCCTCATCCAACTGCTCCTCCAGGGAGGAAAGTCCATATCCCCTTGAAAGAGATGAAGTGAATACATAGCAACATCCTATAAAACATCTTTTATCTCTTTGAAGACCTCATATCTTGATTGAAGTGATGACTTAGATGGCATGATGGAAGGGATATGGACAGAAGAAGGAAGGGAAGGTTTCTTAAGTTCACCAGCCAGAGCAAAATTGTTTACAGCAGTGGCCAAGGCATTACTAGCAGAATATTCAATACCGCTAGAATCATAGGTGATCAGTCCATTTTTCCAATCAATAATAGGATTAAAATGGTAGAGTAAATCATAGCCCAATATCAGTTCCTCTCCCTTGGGTGAATCTATAATAAAAAGGTCCCATTCAAAGCTTGGGAAGGAAGGCAATTCAACTACCCACTTGGTATAATGGGTGATGAACAAGGCAGGGGATTCATTTGAATCCATAATGAAAAGATGAATCTTTTCAGGGAGCTCTGACATAGTCAATGAGTACTTGAGAACAAAATTTTTTGCAATAAAAGAGTTTTTATCACCAGAATCAATGATGATACTATAAAAAATATCAGAGACAGAAGAGAAAATAAGAAACTTTAAATATTTCTTGACACTAGTATTCAGAGTGCACAATTTCCTCTTGAAGGAAATAAGTGAGAACCATTTAACACATCATTATTGCCACTCAGGCTTTTCCCTGCTTGCTAGGGAAGCCTCTTCATGACCCAGGCTTTCTCTGAAGTCTCTTGAAGCATTTTTCAATTGGGTTCTTTCCACAAAAATAAGTACACAACCCTTCTTTGATCCCCCTCTCCTTTTCAGAAATGATTAATTTATTGTCCTTATTAAGGAGAGTAGAATGAGGCTTGTCCTTTGAAACTTGAAGCTGTTTGCCCTTCTTGTTCTTCTTATGGTGAGGCCTTTTTGAAGATGAGTCTTGAGGAGGCCTTGAAGCATTGGATCCAGTAACAGGAAGCTTCTTCTCTTGATGACTACCCTTCTCCTTTGGCCTCTCATGGTACCTGGTATCTAATTCCAGAGTAATGTTCAGGAGTTCTTGAATAGTATCAACATTACCAGGGTAGGAGGCCAACTGCTCCAAGAGTCTTGATGCCAATCCTCTTCTATCAACATGAATATAAGCCTTTTCTCCCCAATCTCTAATTCTTGACATTACACTTTCAAAATCAGCAATGTACAAGGATACATGACCACTTTCCTTCATCCTCAAACTGTCCAACTCCTGTTCAGCTTTTCTAACATCATTTGGATCACCAATCAGGTTGAATAATTTGGTTTCAAATAACAGCTAATTATTGAGGAGGTAGGAGGGATCTTCATTGGAAATATTTTAAAGGTAGGGTTCAATCCATTTTCCAGCTCTGCCAGTGAGAAAAGAAGTTTATTACAGAGCTTTCTTCCTGTCAGAGAAGAAATTTGCTGGATCATTATGGAAAACCAATTGACAGGATTGGATAAATCCTCTCAGTTTATGGGCTTGACTACCATCAAAAGAATCAGGTGCTTTCATTGATGGAGTCTTGAATTCAGGGGCTTTGGAATTGTCCCTGGGGGCTGCTTCTTGAGAAAGCTGTCCCATAATAGGAGCCATTTGCTCCATGATCTTGAGGAGACTTGGATCAGATTGAGAGACAAGAGATTGATTAGTAGGGGCTAGATTAGAACCCTGGGGTACCTCTGGAGCATTTTCCAAAGCATCTGCCACTTCAGTCTCCCAAGAATCTTTCTCTTCCACAGACTCCTCCCCCTCTTCATTGTCAACTTCTCCTAGTCTTGCTCAGGCACCTTCAGACATGTCAGTATGACCACCCAAAAGGCCAGAGAAATATCTTGATCTTCTTGATTTCATTCCCCCTCTTCTGGAGGGTTCTGCTCCTTCAATTGGTGGTGATCTGTCAAAATTTGCACTCAGTTAATGAACTGATGGCGTGCGGTCAAGAGGAACCCTTGCTGTAGGAGTCAGAACAGCTGTATTTCTTTCAGATCTAGTATTCTTGGATGGGGGGATGTGCTGAACTGTCATTATTGAGAAATTGAAAAACAAGAAATTCATGATACTTGATAATAAGGCATCACAGCTTTTCCAAATCAATAATCAATAAAATCTTGATTTTCTTGAGGAATCAATTAACAGTCTTGAGGTGAAATAAAATTAAATTAATCAATAAATCAATGTCAATAATCAATCAAATATCAATAATTCTTGAAGAATTCAATAATCAATTAATTAATAAGTCAATGTCAATAATCAATCAAATATCAATAAGTATTGAAAAATTCAATAATCAATTAATCAATAAAACAATAAGTCAATGTCTTTAATATCAAATAAAATCTTGAGGAACCAATCAGTCAAATCAATATCTTCAGGATTCAATTCAATATCTTTATGAGTCAAAATCAATCAATAATCAAAAGAAATTCTTGAAGATCAATCAGTTATCTTTATTTTCCTAAATCAGTCAATAAATACAATCCAAAACCAAATGAAATCCTGAATCACTGAATCAATAAACCATTGAATCCCAACTAATCAATTTTCCAATCAATGAAATTCCTGATAAGACCTGAATAACCAAACAATAGAGAAATTTTATTGAGATAGAATTTAGAATGAAATGAGATGGTCAGAAATGATTAAGAAATGAAAAGAATAAACTTTCATATTAATATAATGAATTAGATGAAAATTGATGAGAGAAAGTCATAATAATAACCATGAAGAAATCATAAAATCATAAAGAGGTCATAATTGATTAATGAGAGAAATTAAGTTAAATGAATAAAAATAATCAAATATGAGCTAATTAATTCCATTTCACAGGGGCTCTTCTAAGTGAAGAGGGCCTGGCACTCAGTAAACTGGGACTCACTCCAGAGGGCTCAAAGGATAAGAAGCGTCAAAACACTTAAAAGTGTAATTAGAGTAATGATTTCTAAGAAATACTAATATAAGAAAGCAGCAAAAAGAATAAGAATCAGGAATAGAAGAGCCAGCCACAAAAAAGTCCAAGTCCACTGTTTCAGCCTGTCAGAAGGAAAGAGGAGGGTTAATAAGGATATGTCCACCACACCTCATACTGAACAGGCAAGAGAAAAAATGCAAAGACTAATTTAATACCAATAATTATAATACCCAAATAAGAGTAAGAATAATTATAAAATAATAAATCAACTAAATTAATTAACTGGGGAGAAGTCCCCAGGGGGCAGAAAGAGGGTCTGGTATATGTGAGAATCACCAGCCCTAATCCAGACAGAGAGCTTTCATGAGAGGGATTGATGATTGAATTTAGTCTGGCCAATACAGGTCCTGTACAAACTGTACATGATCTGTACAATAGGAGTGGTAGTGTTGAGTGATCATACAGTTTCAGGATGGTGTATCCAAACTGTATTGGGTAATTCCAACCTGTACAAGTATTAACAGGCTGTATTGATTCACCAGACTGTATGCATGTTCCAGCAAGGAAGATTTCTGAAACTGATGGCTGATACACACAGTGGATTGCTGATTTGAGCTGTTTGAGTGGGTGTAAGATTGAATAGCCTTACCCTTGACTAGCGGTTGTTACACCCTGTGTCATATCAAACATTAGTTGTAGTGGTTGAGATTTAAATGGTTCTTTCCAATTATCATCTGTTTTTCCAATTTCTGAAGTATTAAAAAACCATTCTATCCATTTGATAAGGCGTTTTGTGAAAAATTTGAGTTGGTAATCTTTGCACATGGCTTGTTGAAAGGAAAACTCTGACTATGCAACCACTTTTAGAGGGAATATTTAAGTCTTGTGAAAATACTTTTTATTCAGGGTGTTGAAAAATCTGGAAACAATGATATAGATCAGTCCCACACAGTTTTGAAGCCAATGAAGCTTTAAAGTCACATTCCTCAGGGAATACCCCTGTATTGTAAAGGGAAAAAGATTGCAACAGAATATATATTTCTCAAAATATACATTAAGGTAAAGGTTTTCAAAATTGCTCAGGTATATGTATTTAGTCAGTGCTATGCTGATTTCATTGTGATTATCAACAGCTTTTAGTATTTCTATCACTTAATTTACTTACTCCTGATCATTCTTCTGAGTGATACCACATGATATACTCCATACTAAATCTGATTCAGCCTGATTATTGAGTTACAATAGTAATAAGTTAGGATTTTTAAGCTTCACAAGGTAAAAAAATATAAGCCTTTTCAAAATCCTTGATAAAATGTTCTCTTTCAGAATTGCATTCATCTTTCCCATAATGAGATCCAACCTTTTGAGGATTTTTTTGAGCTTCCCTGGAATTTTTCCCTTGATCATTTAACAAAATAGTAGGCCTCAATATTTAAAGTGTATTTTTGTCCAGTTAATTTGTCAAAATTCTCTAATTCCTTCTTTGTATGCTACAATCAACAAAAGGTCCTCTGTGAATCTTTCCATTAGGTATTGTAATGATATGTTTTGAGAAATTAATACAAGTGCAGGGTTTCATGTTTCAAGGTTTGATATTTTTACATTTCTGGTTACTGTCATTTTATACAATCAGAATTTAATCACTTTTCTGTTTCCTATTGATATTTGATTTCCTCTGATAAAGGTAATCATTCCTTTTCTACAGCAGTTTAGTTGAGGAACTCTGTTAGTGAAAGGGTTTTCTTTCAATGAAAATGAAATAATACTTGCAATGGATCAAAATACTAAAAGAAAATTGTAAGGTGTGGATATGAAACTTTGATTAAAAATCAAGTACTTTTCCTGTCCTTGAAATTTGTATAAGGTAAGAATTCAATTAAAAATAGAAAGGAATATTATTGTTAAGAGAAAAAACACCAATTTCATTGTTTATAACTTTATTAGTACAAAACACCAATATTATAAAGATTTATTGTTTTACCAACAATAAACATTTATCCAAAAATACTCTACAAGAGATATTTAAGGCTACAAAAGAAATTTCTTCAAGAGCAATTTCAATTGGAATTAATTGAGAAAAGGCCTGCAGGCAATTAATTGAAGAACAAATTCTTTATAAAGAATATTAAAGATAAAACACACCCAAAAGTGACCAGAGTGAATTTGGAAACAAAGTGACATAGTTTACAGTGATGAAAGATGCTGTAATTGACTTTTGGGTGGTTCAGGGGTAAAAATGATTATAAGAGTTACTAAAAATGATTATAATTATTTTATCACGTGGTTAAAAGGTCTAAAATGATTTGAAAAAGGGCGGTTGGAATCTCTTATTGATTGGTTTAACAGTGTTTAAACTAATTATAAAAGGAAAAGATTCTAACATGAAGAGAAAAGTGGGGCAAAGAAGACATTCTTTTATAGCCATCAATTTTCTTACTCTAAAAGTAAAATTTACTCTTTTCAGTCGTAAAAAACCTTTGGACAATAGAAAAGCCAATTATGGCATCATTGAACCCTGGTTTAAGCCATGTTTTTCCATTTTTAGCCATTTTAGACCCTTAAATCAGCCATTACTATAGCAATACCTGGTCTAGAGCCTTCAAGACATGTCAGAATGTGTGTACGAGGCAAAGAATTCAGTTAAAAATTTTTTTACTAGCATTGTTCTAACTTAAGGGTAGTTTTACCCTCTTGGCAACAGTTAAAACTGCCCTTGTTGGTATCAAAACCTCATCATCAATTGAGTCACAGACCCTGTGACTCAATTCCAGGCGAAAATTGATCAACTTTTGTGTGAATTTTGACATCTCACACCTGTCAGCAAGGATTTTGGGGGCCTGGCTCCCCCTTAGAGCTAGATTTCCCTTTCTCCCCCAAATTTAATCTTTCCAATTTATTTTTTCCTTTAATTCCTCATCATGTATTATACTTGTAATTTACATATGTAATTCAATTTAATTGTACCGTACAATACAGGAATAATTGATACCTCATATGTAAATCAAAGTTCACTTATGTAATACATGCACACATTTTGATATTTCAATTGAAAATACTTCAATTCCTCATAACTTCTAAGCTAAACACAACACCCCAATCTTAACACAAAAATTGATGGTCAACACCCCATGTGGTGTGAATTACATTGAAGTTTTGAGGATATTTAATTTTTGTATTGAAAATACTGAAAACTCAATTTAAGCTTATTTAGAGTTGAGCTACAAATATTTCACTCAGAGGTGACCCCACCTCATTTTTTATAAGGAATCAAATGGTGAAATAGGTTTTATATGTTTATTTATTGGATAAAAAGTTAAAATATATTTTATATTAATTTTTACCAAAAATATTTTGATTTCATAATTTTTATTAAAAATTCATTTTCACTTAATTTTTACTAGTAAAAATGAATTTTCATAATTTTAAATTTGATTGTAATTTTATTTTTGAGTTATAATTAAATTTTGTTTTTTAAATACAAATTTGTATTTTAATTTATCATTTGTGGTCTTTTGGGTATATAAAAATACCTCTAAGGTTCACATTCCCTCCCCCTAGAAAAAGAATATTACTTTATAATATTGTTATTTCTATTATGTCTGAACCTTCTGAGAAGTTTAGTAGCTTCAGGTATGTCCTTTTCTGGCAACCATTCATCTTCACAAGTTGGGTCACTGTACCTAACAAGGTAGTCCCTTACTTTGTTGGTTCTCAACTTTCTTTCTTTGAGAACTTTGGTAATTTTCTTACTACCAGATGTCTCAACAGGAGGTATAGCTTGGGGAATTTTATCCCTCAAGGGGAATTTTTCAGCATCACTAGATCTATATGGCTTTATCAAGCTCACAGGAAATGTAGTATGCTTATTGCTAAGTTCTTCAGATAACTCTACTTCAACACCCTTTTCTCCATGGAGGGCCTTAATAACAAAAGGTCCTGAAAAGGAGTCTTTCAGATTTTTACATCCTTTGATGTTATTGAAGTTAGTGGTGGATACAAGAGCTAAGTCCCCCACTTTGAAATCTGGATTTGCATGCGTTTTATTTCATTTGTCCTTAGCATATGCAAAAGAGACCTGCATGCACCTTACTGCATGCTTTCTAGCTTTGGCTAGCATTCACTTGAAGCTAGCAGCTGTGGGATGTATTTCAATCAAATCCTTCCTCAAGGAATCTTGGGGTAGTTTGGGGTTCCATCCTTTTTCTAGGATAGCAGGAGTTTGATTGGTACTGGCATGGATTGATGTTTTATATGCTAATTCCAGTGCTGGCAACAGAGTGCACCAATCATGGGTAAATCCATCACAATCTTTGAATTCAAGGCCATATGCACAAAATCTTCTTACCATGTCCTCTAAGGTTTGAATCATCCTTTAAGCCAGACCATCAGTTTGTGGGTGGTAGGCTGTAGAGAAAGACAGCTTAGTGCCAAATAATTGGTGAAGATTTGTCCATAGTGCTGAAGTAAATTTGGGATCCCTATCACTAATGATATTTGTAAATATTCCAGTCCATGACACTACTCTATTTCATATCAGAAGAGCTGTATCCATGGCTGTATCAGCCTTGTTACATGGTAAAAAGATTGGAGTTTTACTGAATCTGTCTACAATCACTAGGCAAGCATTATAGCTTCTGTAACCTCCTGGTGGTAGGCCAGTTACCCAATCCATATGGACAATTTCCCAAGGTCTGCTGGGTTTTTGGATTTTGATCATATTCCTAAGTCTTTTGCCAGTGGATTAATTTGTGTTTTGGCATCTGTCACAGGTTTTGCAATACTCTGCAACATCTTTCTCCCACATTGGCCACCATATGCAGGTCTTTACTTTCTCTCTTGTTCTGTCTTCAGACAGAGGTCCTGAAAAGGGGCTGTCATGGCATTCTTTTAGTACAAGATTGATTAATGACCTGTCCACAACTCTCATGACACATGTGTGCTTGGTCCTGTGGTAAATATACCATCCAGTAGGTTAAATCTTCCTTCATCATAAGACTTCTTCCATACTTCATCCAAGGCATGTATGAGAGAGTTGTCTTTACATTCTTTGTTAAGTAATTGGCACAAGATGCTACAATTCTTATCTTGAGTGTAACTGTGTCTTACTTCTTCAAAGAAGGTGGTGTTCAAGTCTGTAACACTTATTCCTTCTATTGGGATCTGTGGTGAAGCTTCTTCTGGAACACAAGCAGGATTATCAATATTATTTGGTAATGGCCATCTGCTTAGTCCATCTGCATTCTTACAGATATTACCATCTTTATGAACAATAGTCATATTGCCCCTATACTCCTGTATGGCTATTTGCCATCTGAGCATATGTCTATTGTGTGTTTTCACCTTTAAAAGTGATTTAACACCAGTACAATCTGTTATTACTTAAAAAACACAACCTCCCAGAAAGTAGTTGAGTTTTTCTAAAGCCCAGACAAGGCATAGGCATTCCATTTGACTTGCTCCATATCTGGCTTCAGTTGGTTTTATTTTCCTGGATATGAAACATATGGGTCCTTCTACAGGTTTATCATTTATGATCTGAACTTGGTGAAGTGCAGCACCCAGCCCATCCCCTGATGCATCAATATACAGTTTAAGAGGAAATTTAAAGTCTGGCATCAGTAAGAGTGGAGCAGTGGTCAAGGCTTCTCTTAGAGACTCAAAAGCTCTGACTCTGTCAACAGTCATTTCAAATACTGTGTCTTTGTCACACAATTTATAAAGTGGTCTTGCTATGGATGCAAATTCTTTAATTTGTTGCCTGTAATATCCTTCAAAACCTAAAAATGAGTGAATTTCCTTTTTGTTCTGAGGCATGGGTTTTAGCAATACTGCTGAAACTGTATTTTTTCAATTTCAAGGGACAAACCAGATACAACATGTCCTAGTGCTTTAAGTTCTTTAAATCTAAAATGGAATTTATTCAATGGGATTTTCATGTTTACTGATTGAAATTTTGTCAAAACTCTGGACAATCTGTATATGTTCTCTTCCCAAGTCTTGGAACAGACAATAATGTCACCAATGTAAATTATTAACCATCCGTCTGAAAGTTCTTCAGGGAAGATTTCATTCATCATTCTTTGAAAGTGTGAAGGCGCATTTTTGATACCAAAGGGCATTCCTCAATATTCATATACTCCACAATGAGTAATAATTCTCAAATATTTTCTTGCTCTTGGTGTCACCACATTTTGATGTAATCCTTCAAGGGCATCCATAGTGGTTATATACACCTCTTGAGATATTTGAGTAAGGGAAATTTGGATTTTTGGTATTGGGTACCTATCTGGAACAGTGTAAGTGTTCAGAGCTCTAAAGTCTCCAACCATTCTGTATTTTCCATTATGCCATGTCACTCTGACTGGTGTAGTTATTTTTACTTCTTCATTATGGCCAACCTTTCTTATTACACCAAGGGCTAGAAGTTCTTTGATATGAGTTTCCAGAGCTTTTCTTGACTTGCAACTTGCTGGGTATGCAGGTCTTCTTAAGAGTGGTGGATAAGGTCTTTCAATATTAAAAATGATATCAACTTCTTGACCAATAATTGCTCCTAGAGGCTCTTTGTCTGAAGCAAATGGTCCTCTGTGGTCATACAAAAGGGAAGAAAGGTCATTTTCTTGTTTATCAGTCAGATGAAGGCTTATTTCAGCCTCCTTCAACTGTTCAGATTTGAATTTTTCCAATTTTAAGTTGACTGGTGATACTTCATTTACTGTAATTTGTCTTTGAAGTGGTAAAAATGCAAATTTATTATGCTTATTGTCCCCAATAGTAAATTATCTGTCTTTGTTGTTATGAAAATCTATCCCATACATGATTAAATAGTCATTTCCCAATATAAAATGGGTACTAGATCATTTCTAATAACAACAACTTCAACTGTGATTCTTACATTCCCATTAATGTGTGGGAATACAAAATTGGTCTCAAAAATTCCTAATGCTTTCATTGGATTACTTGCACTATTGAATTTTATACCATCAATTGGTAACAATTGGTCTTCAAAATTTGGTACATAGGTTTTAGGAAAAGATTTACCAACACAGGAGCAGAACGCTCCTGGGTCAAGCAAAAGCTTAGTGGGCTTATTTTCAATCACCACTTCTGTTATACAGGAGTTACCAGCTGTATAACCTTTCCCCCTGTTTTGTTTTGTTTTCATAAGTTGTGCAGCTTGAACTTTTGATAAATCAAGTTGACCATTGCTCAATTGTGGCAAGTGGGATTAAGATTCCATGATGTCAAAAGTGGCATTGATATTTTCTATATCTTTTGAAGATTCAGAAAATATGGATGACTTATAATCTGAATTGTCTTCAATTATGTCATCTTTCTCAACATCAGGTTCCTTTTCAATATCAATTTCATTGATTTTCCCCCTTTTTGGACATGTATTGGCTAAATGAGTGGTGCTTTGGCAAATATGGCACTTTCTGGCTGTATCTGCAGATTTATACTTAACATTATTAGCATTTTCTTTGGGGTTTTTGTCCACAGAATCTTTCCAAGGTGTATTTAACCTTGTTTTGAGATTCACCCTACTAGAACCAATTTTGGTTCTTATGGTTACTTCTTCTAATATATTGATAATATCCTCTTCTGAAGATTGTTCAGTAGTCCTGCTTTTGACAGCATGCTCTAAGTCACCTCCACATTGTCTCAGAATCTTTCTATGGATCATCACTTCTGACATTTCAGGATATAATGCTGTTAGTCTGTCTTATTGTTGGCAAAACCATGGTAAAGCTTTGTCTTTATCAGCATTAAATTTGGCAGATTCAAAGGCTGTCTCCATTTTAAATCTCCAAGAATCATTGGCCCATTTGTTGGTAATTTGGGTTTTCTGTAAGGTGTGGATATGAAACTTTGATTAAAAAATCAAGTACTTTTCCTGTCCTCAAAATTTGTATAAGGTAAAATTCAGTTAAAAATAGTATGAAATATTATTTTTAAGAGAAAACACGCCAATTTTATTGTTTATAACTTTATTAGTATAAAACAATAATATAAAAATTTATTGTTTTACCAACAATAAAGATTTATCCAAAAAATACTCTACAAGAGATATTTTAAGGCTACAAAAGAAATTTCTTCAAGAGCAATTTCAATTGGAATTAATTGAGCAAAGAACTGCAAGCAATTAATTAAAGAACAAAGTCTTTAAAAAGAATATTAAAGAGAAAACACGCCCAAAAGTGACCAGAGTGAATTTGGAAACAAAGTGACAAAGTTAACAGTGATGAAAGATGCTTTAATTCACTTTTGGGGTGGTTCAGGGGCAAAAATGATTATAAGAGTTACAAACAATGATTATAATGATTTTTTCACGTGGTTAAAAGGAGTAAAATGATTTAAAAGTGGTGGTTGGAATCTTTGATTGATTGGTTTAACAGTTTTAAACTAATTAATAAAAGGAAAAGATTCTAACATGAAGAGAAAAGTGGGGCAAAGAAGACATTCTTTTATAGCCATCAATTCTCTTACTCCAAAAGTAAAATTTACTCTTGTCAGTCGTGAAAAACAGTCTGACAACAGAAAAGCCAATTATGGCATCATTGAACCCTGGTTTAGACCAAAAAGGGCTGGTTTAAGCCATTTTTAGCCATTTTTAGCCATTTTAGACCCTTAAATCAGCCATTACTATAGCAATACCAGGCCTAGAGCCTTCAAAACACGTCAGAATGTGTGTCAGAGGCGTAGAAACCAGTTAAAACTGTTTTTATTATGATTGTTTTATCTTAAGGGTAGTTTTACCTTCTTGGCAACAGCTAAAACTACCCCAGTTGGTATCAAAACCTCATCATCAATTGAGTCCACAGACCCTGTAACTCAATTCCAGGCCAAAAGTGATGAACTTTTGCGTGAATTTTGACATCCCACGCCTGTCAGCAAGGATTTTGGGGGTCTAGCTCCCCCTTAGAGCTGGAGTTCCTTTTCCCCCCCAAATTTAATCTTTCCAATTTATTTTTTTCCTTTAATTCCTCATCATGTATTATACTTATAATTTACACATGTAATTCAATTCAATTGTACAGTACAATACAGTAATAATTGACACCTCATATGTAAATCAAAGTTCACTTATGTAATACACGCGCACATTTTGACATTTCAATTGAATTCAATTGAAAATACTTTAATTCCTCATAACTTCTAAACTAAACACAACACCTCAATTTTAACACAAAAATTGATGGTTAACACCACATGTGGTGTGAATTAAATTAAGGTTTTGAGGATTTTCAACTTTTGTATTGAAAATACTAAAAACTTAATTTAAGCTTATTTAGAGTTGAGTTACAAAAATTTCACTCAGAGGTGACCCCACCTGATTTTTTATGAGGAATCCAATGGTGAAATAAAATTTATATGTTTATTTATTGGATAAAAAGTTATAATAAATTTTATTTAACTTTTTTCCAAATTTATTTATTTTTTCACAATTTTGTTAAAATTTCATTTTTACTTAAATTTTTCAAGTATAAATGTAATTTTATATTTACAAAATTTAAAGTAATTTTATTTTTAAATTATAATTAAAATTATATTTTTAATATAATTTTATATTTATATTTTTTATTTTTATTTTAATAATATAAATAAATTTATTTTATTTATATTAATATGTTATTTTTTATATTTGTGGTCTTTTGGGTATATGAAATTACCTCTAAGGCTCACATTCCCTCCCCCTAAAAAAGAATATTACTTTGTAATATTGGTGTTTCTAGTGTGTCTGAATCTCCTCAGGAGTTTGGTGGCTTCTGGTATATCTTTCTCTTCTAACCATTCATCTTCACAAGTTGGGTCACTGTACCTAACAAGGTATTCCCTTACTTTCTTGGTTCTTAATTTCCTTTCTTTAAGAACTTTGGTTATTTTCTTAGTACCAGATGTCTCAATAGGAGGTATAACTTGGGGAATCTTATTCCTCAATGGAAATTTCTCAGCATCACTAGATTTGTATGGCTTTATCAAGCTTACTGGAAATGTAGGGTGCTTATTGCTAAGTTCTTCAGATAACTCTACTTCAACAGCATTTTCTCCATGGAGGGCCTTAATCACAAAAGGTCCTGCAAAGGAGTCTTTTAACTTTTTACATCCTTTGATGTTATTGAAGTTAGTGGTGGATACAAGAACTAGGTCCCCCACTTTGAAATCTGGAGTTGCATGAGATTTATCCCATTTGTCTTTAGCATATGCAAAAGAGTCCTCCATGCATCTCACTGCATGCTTTCTAGCTTTGTCTAGCATTCCTTTGAAGCTAGCAGCTGTGGGATGTATTTCAATTAAGTCTTTCCTCAAGGAATCTTGGGGTAACTTGGGGTTCCATCCTTTTTCTAGAATAGCAGGAGTCTGATTGGTACTGGAATGGATTGATGTTTTATATGCTAATTCCAGTGCTGGTAACAGAGTACACCAATCATGGGTAAATCCATCACAATCTTTGAATTCAAGGCCATATGCACAAAATCTTCTCACCATGTCCTCTAAGGTTTGGATCATTCTTTCAGCCAGACCATCAGTTTGTGGGTGGTAGGCTGTAGAGAAAGACAGTTTTGTGCCAAATAATTGGTGAAGATTTGTCCATAGAGCTGAAGTGAATTTGGGATCTCTATCACTGATGATATTTGTAAATATCCCAGTCCATGACACTACTCTATTCCATATCAGAAGAGCTGTATCCATGGCTGTATCATCTTTGTGACATGGTAAAAAGATTGGAGTTTTACTGAATCTGTCCACAATTACTAGGCAAGCATTATAGCTCCTGTCACCTCCTGGTGGTAGGCCAGTTACCCAATCCATATGGACAATTTCCCAAGGTCTGTTTGGTTCTTGGATTTTCATCATATTTCCAAGTCTTTTGCCAGTGGATTTATTTGCCTTTTGGCATCTGTCACAGGTTTTGCAATATTCTGCAACATCTTTTTGCCACATTGGCCACCATATGCAGGTCTTCACTTTCTCTCTTGTTCTGTCTTCAGAAAGATGTCCTGAAAAGGGACTATCATGGCATTCTTTAAGTACAAGATTGATTAATGACCTGTCTACAACTGTCATGACACATGTGTGCTTGGTTCTGTGGTAAATTATACCATCCAGTAGGTGAAATCTTCCTTCATTATAAGATTTTCTCCATACTTCATCCAAGGCATGTATTAGAGAGTTGTCTTTACAGTCTTTGTTAAGTAATTGGCATAAGATGCTACAATTCTTATCTTGAGTGTAAGTATTTCTGACTTCTTCAAAGAAGGTGGTGTTCAAGTCTGTAACACTTATTCCTTCTATTGGAATTTGTGGTGAAGCTTCTTCTGGAACATAAGCAGGATTATCAATGTTATTTGGTAATGGCCATCTGCTTAGTCCATCTGCATTCTTATGAATATTCCCATCCTTATGAACAATAGTCATATTGCCTCTGTATTCTTGTATGGCTATTTGCCATCTGAGCATGTGTCTGTTAGGTGTTTTCATGTTCAAAAGTGATTTCACAGCTGTACAATCTGTTATTACTTCAAAAACACATCCCTCTAAGAAATAGTTCAATTTCTCTAAGGCCCAGACAAGGCATAGACATTCCATTTGACTTGCTCCATATCTGGCTTCAGTTGGTTTGATTTGCCTGGATATGAAACATATTGGTCCTTCTACAGGTTTGTCATTTATGATCTGAACTTGGTGAAGTGCAGCACCTAGTCCATCCCCTGATGCATCAATATACAGTTTGAAAGGCAATTTAAAGTCTGGCATCAGTAAGAGTGGAGCAGTGGTCAATGCTTCTCTTAGAGACTCAAAAGCTTTGACTCTGTCAACAGTCATCTCAAATACTGTGTCTTTGTCACACAACTTATAAAGTGGTCTTGCTATGGATGCAAAGTCTTTAATGTGTTGCCTGTAATATCCTGCAAAACCTAAGAATGACTGAATTTCCTTCTTATTCTGAGGCATGGGTTTTAACAATACTGCTGCAACTTTGTTTTTATCAATTCCAAGGGACAAACCAGATACAACATGTCCTAGTGCCTTAAGTTCTTTAAATCCAAAATGACATTTCTTCAAGGAGATTTTCATGTTTACTGATTGGATTTTTGTCAAAACTCTTGATAATCTGTACATGTGCTCCTCCCAAGTCTTTGAACAGATAATAATGTCATCAATGTAAATGATTAACCATCCCTCTGAGAGTTCTTCAGGGAAGATTTCATTCATCATTCTTTGGAAGTGTGAAGGTGCATTTTTGATACCAAAGGGCATCCTTAAGTATTCATACACTCCACAATGAACAATAATTCTCAAATATTTTCTTGCTCTTGGTGTTACTACATTTTGATGGAATCCTTTAAGGGCATCCATAGTGGTTATATACACTGCTTGAGATATTTGAGTAAGGGCAATTTGGATTTTTGGTATTGGGTATCTGTCTGGAACAGTGTAAGTGTTCAGAGCTCTAAAGTCCCCAACCATTCTGGATTTTCCATTATGCCACGCCACTATGACTGGTGTGGTTATTTCTACTTCCTCATTGTGGCCTACTTTTCTTATTCCACCAAGGTCTAGAAGTTCTTTGATATGAATTTCTAGAGCTTCTCTTGATTTTGGACTTGCTGGATAAGCAGGTCTTCTTAAGAGTGGTGGATAAGGTCTCTCAATGTTAAGAATGATGTCAACTTCATGACCAATAATTGCTCCCAGGGGTTCTTTGTCTGTAGCAAATGCTCCTCTGTGGTCATACAAAAGGGAAGAAAGTTCATTTTCTTGCTTATCAGTCAGATGAAGGCTTATTTCAGCCTCACTTAACTGTTCAGACTTGAATTTCTCTAACTCTAAGTTGACTGGTGATACTTTGTTTACTGTAATTTGTCTTTTAAAGGGTAAAAAGGCAAATTTCTGGCGCTTATTGTCTCCAATTGTAAAGTATCTGTCTTTGTTATTATGTAAATCTATTCCATACATGATTAAATAGTCATTTCCCAATATAAAATGGGTACTAGAGCAATTTTCCATAACAACAAATTCAACTGTGATCCTTAAATTCCCATTTATGTGTGGGAATATGACATTGGTCTCAAAGATTCCTAATGCTTTCATTGGGTTACTTGCACTGTTGAATTTTATACCATCAATTGGTAACAATTGGTCTTCAAAATTTGGTACACAAGTCTTAAGAAAAGATTTTCCAACACAAGAGCAGAAGGCTCCTGGGTCAAGCAAAAGTTTGGTGGGTTTGTTGTCAATCACCACTTCTGTTATACAGGAGTTACCAGCTGTATAACCTTTTCCTCTGTTTGGTTTTGTCTTCATAAGTTGTGCATCTTGAACTTTTGATAAATCAACTTGACCATTGCTCAATTGTGGTAAGTGGGAATAAGATTCCATGATGTCAAAAGTGGCATTGATATTTTCTATATCTTTTGAAGATTCAGAGAATATGGATGACTTATCATCTGAATTGTCTTCAATTATGTCTTCTTTTTCAACATCTGGTTCTTTTTCAATGTCAATTTCATTGATTTTCCCCCTTTTTGGACATGTATTGGCTAAATGGGTGGTGCTTTGGCAAATATGGCATTTTCTGACTGTATCTGCAGATTTATATTTAATATTACTAGAATTTTCTTTGGGGTTTTTGTCCACAGAATCTTTCCAAGGTGTATTAAACCTTGTTTTAAGATTCACCCTACTAGAACCAATTTTGGTTCTGGTGGTTACTTCTTCCAGTATATTGATAATATCCTCTGCTGAAGATTGTTCAGTAGTCCTGCTTTTGACAGCATGCTCTAAGTCACCTCCACATTGTCTCAGAATTTTTCTATGGATCATAAATTCTGACATGTCAGGATATAATGCTGTTAATCTGTCCTTTTGTTGGCAAAACCATGGTAAAGCTTTGTCTTTATCAGCATTAAATTTGGCAGATTCAAAGGCTGTTTCAACTTTAAACCTCCAAGCATCATTTGCCCATTTGTTGATGATTTGGGTTTTCCACCAAGTCCAACTCTGGTGTCCATGTGCTTGTCTTATTTTGATGTACCATCTGTGAGCTGATCTGGTAAACAAGGTGTTAAACCTGGCTGTTACCAATCTGTCTGGTAATTCAAAATCCTCTTTGATCATGTCAATACCTCTAATGAATTCCATATGGTCATACTCTCCTTCACCACTGAAGTGAGGCCATTCTTTAAGTTTTGGAACTTCTTTCAAGAGTGCTTGGCCCATTGATGGTTCCAAGTTATGAAAAGAAGTGGATAATTCATTTTTTAATTGTGAATTATCAGGATCCAATACTTGTGGATTTGAAATTCTTGTGCCCTCATTTTGATTTAGAGGTGTAGACATTCTTGGTAAGGTGTTCAGTAATTGTTCAATGTCATTCATTTTACTGTTGCTACACCTTTGGGAATTTCTGTATTCATGTTGGAAGCTTTGTATTAAATTTATTACTTCAATTTTATACATGTCTTCTTTATGTGTAAGTTCTTGCCATAACTCTGTCTGTCTTGTATTATCAGCAGTGACTTGATTCAATTTCATTGATAATTTTGATACTTCTTCTTGTGAAGCATCAAAACACTTTTTCAAGGCAATGGTATATGTCTTTACTTCAGTAAATGAATTTGAAATGTCATCAAGGACTTTCTTGTTATCTGTCTTGATAATATTTATGGCTTGTTTAATTCTTGTTTCAATTATGTCATCAATATTGAATTTAGAATATTTATCTGTTAATTCTTTAATAATGGCAGATTGTTCATTTATTTTATTGTTAGAAGAATTATCATTATTGGAATTTTTAATTGTTCTCAAAACTTTTTCAAAACACATAAGTGTTTCATTAATTTGGCACAGACTCAGGTTGTTTGTTTTAATGTTGTTACAAATGGTGTCATTTTTATCAGAAAGATGTTTTTTCACGTCATTTATAGCATTATACAACTCTGGGATGGAATCAAATATGTCAGAAATCATTTCTGGAACCTTAATCTGGCTTCCTCCTTCTTCTGTAATTCCATCATGGTTCTGGCCATCTGAAATACATTTTCCATGGCATCCTGCTGAATCTTTGGGATTCTGTAGCCCTGGCTGTAAGGTTTTGGGGCTGGTGCCTTCCCTTTGCCCTTGTTTGGAGTTTGTGGCTGCTTTTTCACGTTGGAATTGCTGCTGCTGGCCACTGGGGCTGTTTTTAGCACTGGTTTGGCTGGTGGAGGGTTGTTTTTCCTCCATTCTAGTGTCAAAAGCATCATGTTTTTCTTCTCCATCAATGGATGCCATCCATTGAGCAATTTGCAAGTGTTGGGATGGCCCAAGAATTTTCTTACTGTCAGGTAAGAATTCATGCAATTCTTCCACAGGTCTGCAAGGATCTGGTACTCCTTGAATTGGAGTGCATTGTTGTATGCACTGTGGCTGGCTTTGTATATGTCCACAGAGGCTTGTTGTGGCGGTGTCAGCTCTTTTTGAAGGTAAAATGGTATTATCAGCTTCAGAATGACCCATTTTAGTTGTTTGGAAGTCATCAACTGACCCTTTTCCTTCTGTACCTGGTTGGCCTCTGCCATAATCACGTCTATTACCTTTTTGGGAGCTGCTTGAGGGGTTGTAGCTGGCTCCTGACCTGGTTGAAGGCATAATTATGGTTAAAAAAGGCTTAAAATAGTATTTTTACGTCAAAAACTTACTATTGGCCAAATTTTTGGCTTTCTGAAGTGTGTTACTTATATCCAATTTAATTAATTCAGAAGATATTGGTTCAGGTTGATTATTTTGAGTCACAATAACAGTACTATTATGATCAGAATTAACAGTACTGGCAGGGATAATGCTGGTTACTGTTGAGGCTGTTTCAATGTTTTCTTGTCTTACCACGTTGTCAGACACTAAAATTAATGAAAAAGCCAATTAATTAAGTAAAAAAAAGGTTATTTCAAAAAAGAAATAAAAATATAAGCCTCACTTATAATATGAAAAAAATTATTTTTTAAGGATTTTTTTGGATTATAAGGATTTTTTATATGTTTTTAAATTTTTCAATATAAGAAAAAAAGATTTAAAAAGAGTAAAAAATATGTCACAGGTAAAATATCACGGCTGGGCCCCCAAATGTAAGGTGTGGATATGAAACTTTGATTAAAAAATCAAGTACTTTTCCTGTCCTCAAAATTTGTATAAGGTAAAATTCAGTTAAAAATAGTATGAAATATTATTTTTAAGAGAAAACACGCCAATTTTATTGTTTATAACTTTATTAGTATAAAACAATAATATAAAAATTTATTGTTTTACCAACAATAAAGATTTATCCAAAAAATACTCTACAAGAGATATTTTAAGGCTACAAAAGAAATTTCTTCAAGAGCAATTTCAATTGGAATTAATTGAGCAAAGAACTGCAAGCAATTAATTAAAGAACAAAGTCTTTAAAAAGAATATTAAAGAGAAAACACGCCCAAAAGTGACCAGAGTGAATTTGGAAACAAAGTGACAAGGTTAACAGTGATGAAAGATGCTTTAATTCACTTTTGGGGTGGTTCAGGGGCAAAAATGATTATAAGAGTTACAAACAATGATTATAATGATTTTTTCACGTGGTTAAAAGGAGTAAAATGATTTAAAAGTGGTGGTTGGAATCTTTGATTGATTGGTTTAACAGTTTTAAACTAATTAATAAAAGGAAAAGATTCTAACATGAAGAGAAAAGTGGGGCAAAGAAGACATTCTTTTATAGCCATCAATTCTCTTACTCCAAAAGTAAAATTTACTCTTGTCAGTCGTGAAAAACAGTCTGACAACAGAAAAGCCAATTATGGCATCATTGAACCCTGGTTTAGACCAAAAAGGGCTGGTTTAAGCCATTTTTAGCCATTTTTAGCCATTTTAGACCCTTAAATCAGCCATTACTATAGCAATACCAGGCCTAGAGCCTTCAAAACACGTCAGAATGTGTGTCAGAGGCGTAGAAACCAGTTAAAACTGTTTTTATTATGATTGTTTTATCTTAAGGGTAGTTTTACCTTCTTGGCAACAGCTAAAACTACCCCAGTTGGTATCAAAACCTCATCATCAATTGAGTCCACAGACCCTGTAACTCAATTCCAGGCCAAAAGTGATGAACTTTTGCGTGAATTTTGACATCCCACGCCTGTCAGCAAGGATTTTGGGGGTCTAGCTCCCCCTTAGAGCTGGAGTTCCTTTTCCCCCCCAAATTTAATCTTTCCAATTTATTTTTTTCCTTTAATTCCTCATCATGTATTATACTTATAATTTACACATGTAATTCAATTCAATTGTACAGTACAATACAGTAATAATTGACACCTCATATGTAAATCAAAGTTCACTTATGTAATACACGCGCACATTTTGACATTTCAATTGAATTCAATTGAAAATACTTTAATTCCTCATAACTTCTAAACTAAACACAACACCTCAATTTTAACACAAAAATTGATGGTTAACACCACATGTGGTGTGAATTAAATTAAGGTTTTGAGGATTTTCAACTTTTGTATTGAAAATACTAAAAACTTAATTTAAGCTTATTTAGAGTTGAGTTACAAAAATTTCACTCAGAGGTGACCCCACCTGATTTTTTATGAGGAATCCAATGGTGAAATAAAATTTATATGTTTATTTATTGGATAAAAAGTTATAATAAATTTTATTTAACTTTTTTCCAAATTTATTTATTTTTTCACAATTTTGTTAAAATTTCATTTTTACTTAAATTTTTCAAGTATAAATGTAATTTTATATTTACAAAATTTAAAGTAATTTTATTTTTAAATTATAATTAAAATTATATTTTTAATATAATTTTATATTTATATTTTTTATTTTTATTTTAATAATATAAATAAATTTATTTTATTTATATTAATATGTTATTTTTTATATTTGTGGTCTTTTGGGTATATGAAATTACCTCTAAGGCTCACATTTTCCATCAAGTCCAACTTTGGTGTCCATGTGCTTGTCTCAATTTGAGATACCATCTGTGAGCTGATTTGGTAAATAAGGCGTTAAAACTGGCTGTATCCAATCTGTCTGGTGATTCAAAGTCTTCTTTGATCATGTCAATACCTCTGATGAATTCCATATGGTCATATTCTCCTTCACCACTGAAGTGAGGCCATTCCTTAAGTTTTGGAGCTTCTTTCAAGAGTGCTTGGCCCATTGTTGGTTCCGAGTTATGAAAAGAAGTAGAAAATTCATTTTTTAATTGAGAATTTTCAATATCCAATACTCGTGGATTGGGAATCCCTGTACCCTCATTTTGATTCAGAGATGTAGAAATTCTTGGTAAGGTGTTTAGTAGTTGTTCAATATCATTCATTTTACTGCTTTTACACCTTTGTGAATTTCTTAATTCATGTTGTAAGCTTTGTATAGAGTCTATGACATTGTTTTTATGATCATCCTCTTTATATTCCGGCTCATTCCATAATTCTGTTTGTTTAGTATTATCAGAGATAACCTCATTTAACTTTATTGTTAATTTTGATATTTCCTCTTTTGAGGTATCAAAACACTTTTTCAAGGCAATTAGGTGTGTCTTTACTTCATTAAATGATTTTGAAACATCATCAAGATCTTTCTTATTATCCTCTTTGATAGTATTTATGGCTTGTTTTATTCTTGTTTCAATCATGTCATCAATATTGAATTTAGAAAATTTGTCTGTCAATTCCTTAATAATGGAAGATTGTTCATTTATCTTATTTCCAAAAGAATTATTATTATTGGAAGTTTCAAATGTTCTTAAAAGGTTCTCAAAGCATTGAATGGTTTCATTGATTTGGCTCAGACTTAAGTCATGTTTTTTAAGATTGTCACAAATTGATGTATTTTTATCAGAAAGATGACTTTTTACGTCAGTTATAGCTTCATGCAACTCTGGAATAGAATCAAAAATATCAGAAATTGTTTCTGATATTTTAATCTGGCCTCCTCTTTCTTTTGTAATTCCATCATTATTCTGGCCATCTGAAACACATTTTCCATGGCATCCTGTTGAATTTGTGGAATCCTGTAGCCCTGGCTTTAAGGTTTGGTGGCTGGTGCCTTTCCTTTGCCCTTTTTTGGAGCTTGTGGCTGCTTTTTCAAGTTGGAATGGCTGCTGCTGGCCACTGGGGCTGTTTTTGGCACTTGCTTGGGTGGTGGAGGGTTGTTTTTCCTCCATTCTAGTGTCAAGAGCATCATGTTTTTCTTCTCCATTAATGAATGCCATCCATTGAGCAATTTGAAAGTATTGGGATGGCCCAGGAATTTTCTCACATTAAGGTAAGAATTCATGCAGTTTTTCCACAGATCTGCAAGGATCTGGTACTCCTTGTACTGCATGGCATTGTTGTAAGCTTTGTCGCTGGCTTTGTATATGTCCACTGAGGCTTCTTGTGGCGGTGTCAGCTCTTTGTGAAGGTAAAATGGTATTATAAGCATCAGAATGACCTATTTTAGTTTCTTGGAAGTCATCAACTGACCCTTTTACTTCTGTACCCAGTTGGCTTTTGCCATAATCACATCTATTACCTTTCTGGCAGCTGCTTGAGGGGTTATAGCTGCCTCCAATCTAGTTGAAGGCATATTTTATGATTAAAAAGGCTTAAAATAGTATTTTTAGGTCAAAAACTTACTATTGGCCAAATTCTTAGCTTTGTGAAGGGTATTACGTATATCCAAGTTAATCAATTCAGAAGATATTGGTTCAGGTTGGTTATTTTGAGTCACAATAACAGTACTATTATGGTCTGAATTAAAAGTACTGGCAGGGATAATGCCGGTGACTGTTGAGGCTGTTTCAATGTTTTGTTGTCTTACCACGTTTTCAGACACTAAAATTAATGAGAAAGCCAATTAATTAAGTAGAAAAAAGGTTATTTCCAAAAATAAATAAAAATATAAGCCTCACTTATAATATGAAAAAATTATTTTTTATAGGTTTTTTGAATTATAAGTATTTTTTATATGTTTTTGAAATTTTTCAATATAAGAAAAAAAGGTTTATAAAAGAGTAAAAGAATATGTCACAGGTAAAATATCACGTCTGGGCCCCCAAATGTGAGGTGTGGATATGAAACTTTGATTAAAAATCAAGTACTTTTCCTGTCCTTAAAATTTGTATAAGGTAAAAAATTAGTTGCAAATAGAAAGAAATATTATTCTTAAGAGAAAACACACCAATTTTATTTTTTATGACTTTATAGTATAATACAACAATATTATAAAGATTTATTGTTTTACCAACAATAAAAATTTATCCAAAAATACTCTACAAGAGATATTTAAGGCTACAAAAGTAATTTCTTCAAGAGCAATTTCAATTGGAATTAATTGAGCAAAGGACTGCAGGCAATTAATTGAAGAAAAAAGTCTTTATAAAGAATATTCAAGAGAAAACACGCCCAAAATTGACCAGAGTGGATTTGGAAACAAAGTGACAAAGTTTACAGTGATGGAAGATGCTTTAATTCACTTTTGGGGTGGTTCAGGGGTAAAAATGATTATAAGAGTTACTAACAATGATTATAATGATTTTTCACGTGGTTAAAAGGCTTAAAATGATTTAAAAAAGGGTGGTTGGAGTATTTTATTGATTGGTTTAACAGTGTTTAAACTAATTATAAAAGGAAAGTATTCTAACATGAAGAGAAAAGTTGGGCAAAGAAGACATTCTTTTATAGCCATCAATTTTCTTACTCCAAAAGTAAAATTTACTCTTTTCAGTCGTAAAAAAAATTCTGACAACAGAAAAGCCAATTATGCCATCATTGAACCCTGGTTTAGACCAAAAAAGGGCTGGTTTAAGCCATTTTAGACCCTTAAATCAGCCATTACTATAGCAATACCTGGTCTAGAGCCTTCAAAACACGTCAGAATGTGTGTAGGAGGCGTAGAAATCAGTTAAAACGGTTTTTACTAACATTCTCTTAACTTAAGGGTAGTTTTACCCTCTTGGCAACAGTTAAAACTTCCCTGGTTGGTATCAAAACCTCATCATCAATTGAGTCACAGACCCTGTGACTCAATTCCAAGCCAAAAGTGATGAACTTTTGCGTCAACTTTGACATCTCACACCTGTCAGCAAGGATTTTGGGGGTCTGGCTCCCCCTTAGAGCTAGAGTTCCTTTTCCCCCTCCCCCCAATTTTAATCTTTCCAATTTATTTTTTCCTTTAATTCCTCATCATGTATTATACTTGTAATTTACATATTTAATTCAATTGAATTGTACAGTACAATACAGTAATAATTGATACCTCATATGTAAATCAAAGCTCACTTATGTAATACACGCGCACATTTTGAAATTTCAATTGAATTCAATTGAGAATACTTCAATTCCTCATAATGTCTAAACTCAACACAACACCTCAATTTTAACACAAAAATTGATGGTTAACACCACATTTGGTGTGAATTAAATCAAAATTTTGAGGATTTTCAATTTTTGTATTGAAAATACTGAAAACTTAATTTAAGCTTATTTAAAGTGGAGTTACAAAAATTTCACTCAGAGGTGACCCCACCTAATTTTTTATAAGGAATCAAATGGTGAAATAAGTTTTATCTGTTTATTTATTGGATAAAAATTTATAATATATTTTATATAAATTTTCACCAAAAATATTTTAATTTCATAATTTTTATTAAAAATTCATTTTTACTTAATTTTTACTAGTAAAAATGAATTTTCATAATTTTAAATTTTATTGTAATTTTATTTTTAAATTATAATTAAATTTTGTTCTTTAAATATAAATTTGTATTTTAATTTATCATTTGTGGTCTTTTGGGTATATAAAAATACCCCTAAGCCTCACAAAAATACTCAGCTTGTGATCCAGTGGCTTGCTTTTATAGTATTGAGCTACTGTGCTATGGATGAGTTTTAAAGGATTGATGAGCTGGAATAACAAATGTATTTGAGCTTAAAAAGAGAACTGTTCATAAGCCTTAATTTTCACCTCTCAACAAAAATCCACAGAAAGAGGAAGAATCACATCAGAACAGGGGTTCATTTTTAATCTCTCAGTCAGGGAGGGCTATCCAATGGTACTATAAAAATTGAGCTAGGATTCAAATTACAGAAGTTATGGCAAAAAATAAGCCAAATGAGGGTGAACAAAATATTGACCCCATATCTAGCTCCTACAGCTTGAGTGTATGATACCCAAATTGGGTTCTGTTTGAAAAGAGTAAAATCAGAGCTTTCTTAAATCCCCCTCTATTTCCCTCTATCTCATCTAGAAAAAGGTTATTAAGCAAACAAGCTTAATACAGGATTCATAATCTTCTTAATTCTGACAATGGAGCTCAAAGACTGGTGTAGCTTTTCCATATTCAACTTTAGCCATACCAAATGAGTATCCAATGTGTAGAGCCCATCAAGGGCTCTAGAATGAGCCACTTTTGAGCCCTCTATATTTGAAACTGACAAATTTATGGCATTCTTAAGATCAAAACCCAACAATATTGGAAAACCCCCAATATTGTGGGATACTATTCCATAATGATTTAAATGAGGTGTCAAAGTCATGAAAAAGCTTTTTTGTATTTCAATAACTCTCAGTATGGCTAATATGGGGTCCACTGATGCATTATTTAAAGTGTTCCATGCATATGATCTGTCATAATATGCCTGTGAGAAACCCTGTGAGGCTTGAGGTATATTTTACATGCCCAAATAGGCCATAATTAATATTAAAATAATCTCTTGAATATACATAACCCATAAAGAATGCATATATCCAAAATTGATTATTTTTTATATGAAAATCTTAATAACGTTTCATTGAGGAAGTCCATCCATATATTTAGGGCCATGTTTGTATTTTACACAACAATTCACCTAGGCTAACTTCATAGGGAAAATAAGCTTGAGTTAACTCTATTGGGTTGTAATATGATAAATACTTGGCACTTAAACTTACTTTGATTTTACATGCATTTCTTGGTATACCCCAAGTGCATATCAGTTTTCAAGTCTGAATTACTATTTTTAAAATGAAGATAGCTAAGGGGGACAAAAGACATCAAAGAGATCCAGGGTACCCAGAGCCCCTGAGGCATTACCAGCTCCAAATCTCAAATTCTTGGCTTTATCATGGCCCAATTGTTCTGTTAAAACCTTTTGAGAACATAATTACCAACTTAATATCCCATTGAATAATGAGAAAATAGCAGGTAATCTTCTATTGTGACACAATAAGGAGTTAATGAGTAACTCTGACTCTTGTAACAATGCTCATTATTAATTATTTTCCATTTATGGGGGAAATATGTTAATTAAGCTACCTTTGTGACTAGTATCCATAATATTACCTCTTTGAAACCAGATATCTCATGCTATTTGCCTATATAATGTAGAAAATAAGGTAAAACTTCAAAAATTCATTAGAAATACATTTTTCAATTGATATTTCTGAAATTCTCAGTACCAATGGAGGAAAGAATCATTCACACTAAAAACAAAAATAATTATTACTTCATAATTCAAATTCAAAGTTTCCTTTACAGTCCATTTTTGATTATTTCATGTGAAACACTGAATCTTCAAAAATTTACAGAAAATACAACCCATTATCCGATTTCCAATAGAACTTGTAACTTTTGAAGAAAATGGCTTTTTTTTAAATAGAAGATTTACAGTTTTTACTCCTTCATTTCTTAACCATAAATGGGCTGGTAGTCATGTAAAATGACTTAATTAAGTAATCATGATAATCTTACATGATCACAAGCGATTTAATCATTAAGTCAATTAATGTGACCGGCTTCTCAATCACTTTTTTTAGTTTTCTCCATGGAATGCCTCTGTGAGCTTTTGTAGACTTGGAAGAGACCTCATACTGCTATTTATTCCAGAGATAATCTTATCATTGTTACCAACAATTGTTAGTTCAAATTCTTTATAAGTATTTTTATATATCCGAAAAAACCACAAGGACATGAAATCAAACATTTATACCATTTCCAATATTATTCAACTATTAATTGTCTTATTACTGTTTTAAATTAATTATTGATCCTTTAAATGCACAAATTTAAGTTTTTTCTGTGAAATTCTTGATAACATTAAGAAAACCAAGAGTACTATGAATGTCTTCAGTGTAAAATATAATATAATTAAATATTATGGCCATAAATATGAATATAATTATTATTAATATATATTAATTAAATATTATGAAAAAATTCATATTATTAAAAACCTCTTAATAATAATGATTATAATGATTATATATAAGTTAATATAATCATTATATTATTATTATAAGTCACTGAAAGCTATAATAATAATAAGTGTAAAGCTCTTAATAATAAAATTACACATAGAAAACATTAATATGAGCCACCTATATATTAAATAATTATTATTTATAAAATAAATTCTCTCACACACTTTGCAGAGATAATTCTTATGGAGAAATTCTATATAAAAAACTAATACTACATAAAAAACAGAATATTCAGAGAGAAACTTACTTAAGATATTTATTTAATACAATAAGTAAAACCACAAAAGTTAAAGTATTGAATAATCTTTATAAGTTGAAAACATGCCCAAAATAAATATTTAAAAGGAATAATAAAGCTTTTTTATGATGAAATAAGATTTGAGATCTTTAGAGTAAATTTATGGATTTGGAAAGATATGTAAACAATAATTTTATAAGATAAAATGAATTATTGTGGTTTAAAGCAGTATAATCTAAATTATATTATTTTCATGAATTATATACAGTTTAAAAATGATAATATAGCTTGAGGGATACTTTATTAATAAGCTTTTATATTTAATAAAACTTTACCTGTTTAGATGTCTAATTTGCTTGATTGAATGATTATTCTGGAAAAAAACAGTGAGGAAAAGGCATTTTTCATGCCTTCAAAGCAGCTCTAACTATCAATACTGGATATAGAGGTTCTTCTATGATAGAAAATTAAATACCATACTCAAAAATAAAGTTCTTAAGGTAAGGTAGCATATTTTTTATCTCAATTTAAAGTTACCAGTGTTATTCTTAACTCCAAGTAGCTTTAATCCTCATTTAAGCTTATTATTTTAATTTTTAATATAAAATGAGTTTATTTATATCAGAGTTCATCAGATTAAAAAAATTGAAAATTAACTTTAAAGAAAAAATATTTTGAATAATATTTTCAATCAACTTTTTAAAGAAATTTTAATTTTCTTTAAGAATAATTGAAAGAGGTATTTTCAAGGATTCATACCAAGAAATCTTATTCATAAATGATACTCCAAATTCAAAATATAAAAAGATGACATGAAATTTTAATATGTGTGAAATGTTTAATTAAATCCATTGAGAAGTGTATTTCATATTAATCTTTGAAGTTAGTGATACTTTTCCACACAAAAATAGCAATACACACCAAAAATTGGCTTTTGATAAGGTTTGAATGCTTTTTAATTTGATATTAAGCTTTTACAGTTCTTAAAACCTTTATTACAATCCTGGATATAGGGATTTACCTTTTGGCCACTTGTAATTCCTGTTAAAAAGAGGAATCAACTGGTTTAAACTTTAATTTTCAAGTGAATTCCAATGTTAAATTTTATATAAGGTTTGAAGCCTTCAATACAGGAGGAAAACCTTCTTTGGTCACTTGCTTATCCCAAAAGTTGGGTAACCTGGCTCTTTTTCCCACCTTTTTATGTGAATTTTTCCCTTTTATTTATTTAAAGCCATACAATGTCTTTAAACCAGTTTCAATTTCTCACACAGGATTTACATCCTGTATAACAAATCCTTAACCAGTTCAGAAAATATACACAACATCTAAAAATTTAACTGAATTTTTGTAATTTTGTATAAAGAATATGAAACTTTGAAATTAAGCTTAAACTGACAGTTTTAAAATTTTGATAAAAAAATTTTAATTATGTAATTTTCCTTTGAGGTTCTTAAGACCTTCAAAAACACTAGAAATAGCCATTTTTTGGTTTAACACCCTATGGGTCTACCCTAGGTTATTTTTGGTTTGGAATCTAAAAATAACATAATATTTAAAACTTCTCTTATCAAAAAGAAAGTTATGATTTTTTTGTTATTTTTTGCTTTAAATTCATTTGAAAAGTCTCTTTATTACTAAGTCAAATTTATAGAAATCTATTTGAGTCCTTATGGGTATGTCATATATACCTCACGCAAAGAATCCTTCAAATAAGTATACCAATTCTTTTCAAGGTATCATTGTAATATTGGTTAGTTTTTTATCAGGTTCTTAAAGTTTTTAATTAATTTTTGTAGTTTTATTTTAAGAATTTATAAAAACCTTTCTTGAAGAACATGATTATTAATTAAAAGAATCTCATATTATTTTAATAACAATCTTTAGTATTAATTCTTCTTTTAATTTATTCTAGTAGGAAATTACTTTTTACTGTTATAATCACTAATAGTTTATAAAAATTAAAAGAAATAATTAAGCAATTATTTATTTATCTGTGATTATAATAGATTGCTCTATTGTGTTTCATAAGAAAATTCATATTACTCTTCAATAATATTAGTATTATCAAGAGTTTTAAAGACAAATCTAGTAAAACACCTGGGCCACTCTATGAGAAACAAAATTCTTATTTTTATCTTTTCAGGAAAATTATGACCAAAAAACAAATAAATCACCTCAAATTGGACAAATCCCAAAAATTTGTTTTCTTATCTTTTTTTTCTTTACTCTCTTTTATCCTAATTATTTTATTTTTCTTTTACTTTTAAAATTTTATTTTTTATATATTTCATTTATTCAAAGCAGAAGCATCTCCTCCTTTATCATTTATTGAGGGGATTTATTCAATTTTATATCAATAAGAAATATGGAAATAAAATTACCTCAAGTCAAAATCCACACTTCAACTTCCATTATTTAAGCTTATCAAAAGCCCTCCCAATTTATCAAAAAAACTCACTTTAAAGGAGTAAGATTTCACAAATTAATAAATTTTACCAAAATAATGTGCTATTCCATCAAATTATCCATGGAATCTGGTAACCTGTGAGCCTTAGAGGTATTTTTATATACCCAAAAGACCACAAAAAAAAATTAATATTCAAAAATAAATAAAATAAATTTATTTAAATTAATAAAATAAAAATTGAAAAAATATCAATATAAATTTATATAAAAAATTAAAAATTTATTTATAATTTAAAAATAAAAATACATTAAATTTGAAAATTGTAAAAACACATTTTTACTTGAAAAAATTAAGCAAAAAATGAATTTTTAACAAAATGAACCAAAATAAAATGATTTTAGAGAAAGTTTAAATGAATTTTATCATAACTTTATATCTATCAAATAAACATATAAAATTTATTTCACCATTGGATTCCTTATAAAAAATTAGGTGGGGTCACCTCTGAGTGAAATTTTTGTAACTCAACTCTAAATAAGCTTAAATTGAGTTTTTTGCATTTTTGGTATGAAAATTGAAAATACTCAAAACCTTAATTTAATTCACATCACATTTAGTTGTAATCATCAATTTTTGTGTTAAAATTGAGGTGTTTTTTATATTATAGAAGTCATGAGGAATTGAAGTATTTTCAATTGAATTCAATTGAATTGTCAAAATGTGTGCATGTATTACATAAGTGAACTTTGATTTACATATGAGGTGTCAATTATTACAGTAGTGTACTGTAAAACTCGATTTAATTACATATGTAAATTATGAGTATAATACATGATGAGGAATTAAAGGAAAAAATAAATTGGAAAGATTAAATTTGGGGGGAAAGGGAACTCTAGCTCTAAGGGGGAGCCAGACCCCTAAAGTCCTTGCTGACAGGTGTGTGATGTCAAAATTCACGCAAAAGTTCATCACTCTTGGCCTGGAATTGAGTCACAGGGTCTGTGACTCAATTGATGATGAGGTTTTGATACCAACCAGGGTAGTTTTAACTGTTGCCAAGAGGGTCAAACTACCCTTAAGATAAAACAATCTTAGTGAAAACAGTTTTGACTGGTTTCTACATCTCCTACACTCATTCTGAGGTGTTTTCAAGGCTCTAGGCCAGGTATTACTATAGTAATGGCTGATTTAAGGGTCTAAAGTGGCTAAAACCAGCCCTTTTTGGTCTAAACCAGGGTTCAATGATGCCATAATTGGCTTTTCTGTTGTCAGAGTGTTTTCCACAACTTGCAAGAGTAAATTTTACTTTTGGAGTAAGAAAATTGATGGCTATAAAAGAATGTCTTCATTGCCCCACTTTTCTTTTCATGTTAGAATCTTTTCCTTTTATAATTAGTTTAAACACTGTTAAACCAATCAATAAAAGATTCCAACCACCCTTTTCACTTCATTTTAAACCTTTTAACCAACCGAAAAAATCATTATAATTTTTTTTTTTAACTCTTATAATCATTTTTACCCCTGAACCACCCCAAAAGTGAATTAAAGCATCTTTCATCACTGTTAACTTTGTCACTTTGTTTCCAAATTCACTCTGGTCACTTTTTGGGCGTGTTTTCTCTTTAAAAGTATCTTTTTAAAAGACTTTTTTCTTTAAATAATTGCTTACAGTCCTTTTCTCAATTCATCCCAATTGAAATTGCTCTTGAAGAAATTTCTTTTGTAGCCTTAAATATCTCTTGTAGAGTATTTTTGGATAAATCTTTATTGTTGGTAAAACAATAAATTCTTATTATATTATTTTTTTATACTTACAAAGTTAAAAGCAATAAAATTGGCATGTTTTCTCTTTAAAAATACTATTTCTTACTATTTTTATATAACTTTACCTTATACAAATTTTGAGGACAGGAACAGTACTTGATATTTTATCAAAGTTTCATATTCAAACCTCACATAACCAGATTTCTCAACCCACTCTAATTATGCACTTGAAAGGACCCATTCATGAGGCCAATTCAAGCCACCTTAAATTTTCTTCAAAGGGGCCTTAAACACCCACTTAAATTCATGCAGAGTCATGGAATTTGGCCACAAAATTTCCAAATCAAGCTTTAAAAGTACCAGTAGTGACCTCCTCAAGAATCCCTCAAAAGGCCCTTGATATGGCCCTTAAAAGTCCTCAAAACCCCCCTAGACAATGAAAAATATTGGTCTAGAGGGGTCAGCAAGCTGTTCAAGGAAACCCATACATCTATATATGGAGACAATTGGTCCAAAATTTCTATTTTGAACCAATTTTTCCACTTTGTCCCCAAGGCCTCAAATCAAGGGAATCAGGTAAGGGGATTGGGTTTCAGAAGAATCAAGATCACCAAAATGGCATTTATGCCATTTTAGAAAAGGACTAGGGGTTGTTCTCAATTAATTAAGAGGATATTTAGAAATTAATAAATTAATACTTTATGTTCAATTATAATTATGAAAAAGAAAAGGAGAATTTAAAGTTCTTTAAGGTTACTCTTCCAAATAATTATTAAAGATTTTAAAATTATAATAACTTAAAACTTCAAAACTTTAAAAAAATAAAAATAAAAAAATTTTGATTAATGAATTAATTATTTAAAATTTTTGAATATTTATTTAATTATAATAATAATTTTGAATTAATTTCTCAAAAAAAAATCATTTTTTTTTCATTTTTTTTTTTTTTTTTTTTTTTTTTTTATTTTGATCTTAATTAATATTTTAAGATTAAAATAAATTAAATTGAAAGATTAATATTAAAGGAAACTTTTTTTTTTTAAGATTTAATTAATTTTGATGAAATTTAATTAAAGGAAAAAAATTTTTTTTTTTTAAAAAAAAAAAAAGATTATTATTAAGATGATTAAAATTTTAAGAATATAGGATTTAATTTTAAAAATTTTTTTTTTTTTTTTTGAAAGTTAAAGTGAAATTTTCAAATAGAGTTATTATATTATGATATTAAAGATCCTACCAGTTTTCAAGAGGGGGATACTTGAAAAGCCATTATCTTGGGAAAAGGGTATATTTAACCTTATCTTCAATCAAAATCACCAAACCAGAAATTCACTGGCTGTGTATGAGTATCCAGTTTTAGAAATTGTCTTTTGAAACAATCATACAATTTTTATTCACCACTAAATCCTTTAATTCCTATTATAAACTTAATAAATCAAAAAAAAAAAAAAATTTTAACATAATTCAATCTAAAACTTTTCAAGATCACCCTTTTTTTTTTTTTTTTTTTTTTTTTTTTTTTTTTATCAAACCTCTTGTTTAAGAAATTAATATTTTTTTAAGAATTTCACTCTTTGAACCTTATTCTTATTAATTTTAATATATATTATTCATTCTTCCTCTTTTTGATTAATATTTGAAATTTTTTTTTATTAATAATTATTTTATTTTTAAATATTAAGTTATTATTATTATCATTTTTTTCACCTTTTCAGTGGAGTTATGATGGTCATATCCTTATTAACCTTTCTCTTTCCTTCTAATAGGTTAAAAAAAATTGAACTTTGACTTTTTTTTTTTTTGGTTGGTTCCTTTAGTTCTTATTATTTATTAATTATTTTTATTTCTTCCTTCTTTATTAATCTCATCTTTATTTAAAATTCTTAATTTTTTAACTCTTAGCCCTTTTTAGCCCTCTGAAAGTGAGTACAATTTACTAAGTTCCAGGCCCTCTTCTGTTAAAAGAGTCCCTGTGACAGGTTATTGAAGCAATAAAAAGAGTTTAAAAAAGTTTTAGAGGCAAGGTTTTTTTTTTTTGAGAAAAATGGGTTCTTTGGGGTAAAAAATAACAAAAAATTGGTTTGAAATGATTCTTTTGAAAAGGAAAGTTTGTTTTGTGGTGGGATAGATTTGGGATTATTCTTGTTTTTGATTTGTTTTTGGTTGTTTTTTTTTTTTTTTGGGTGGGGATGTCAAAAAAAAATTGAAAAAAAAATGGGTCAGGGGGTTTGCTTTGGGGAGTTTTGGTGGGTTTTCTTTTTTTTTCAATTGAAAAGGGGCCTAAGGAATTCCTTACATTTTTTTATTAATTTATGGCAAAAATGTGTAAGTGTTAACATTTTTTTTTCCATTTTGCTTATGTGCTTTTACCAGTGCCCTATATGAATTGGTTTTTTTTTCTTTAAAAAAAAGTATAATTAATTTAATAAAATATTTTTTTTCAACTTTTTATTCCATTACTCTCTCATTTTTTAATTACTATTTACTTATTTCAAAAAATCCAAAAAAAAAAAAAAGTAAATAATTAACTTTTGAGAGAAAGGATGATAAAGATTAATATTAGTTTTAAAAAATAAAAATTACAGGTTAAAATTCAACTTAAAATAAAATAAAATAAAATAACTATTGAAAAAATTAGTCTTTATAAAAAAAAATTCATTAAAAATATTACAATAATAACTTTTGTCTTTTTTAAGATTTTTAAATATTTTTTTTTTTTGCTGATAACATTTTTTAACTTTTGAAAGAAGGAGTTAGATCTATCTACTATTATTACTTTTATTATTATTATTCAAATATCATTTAAATGCAGAAAAAAAAATTCAAAAATAAATATTAAAAATTGAAAAAAAATCCTCTAATATATATCTTCTTTTTATTTATTTTATTTAATTTTCTTCTTCCTTTAGTTTTCTACCTTTATTTATTTCTTTTTTTTAAAAAAATAATATACTGCATTTTATTTTTTCTATCATAATTATAATTATGATTCTTCAAAGTTTTTTTATTTTTATTTTTTTTTCATTAAAAAAAAATAAAATAAATATGGATTGGTGATTTTTATTGTTTTCTTTCTGAAATTAATTAAAATAAACCTCCTTTATGTCTTTATCATACTCCTAGTTTCTTAATTGTTATCAAATTTGTTGGTTGAAAACATGAATGTTTTATTTGAAAACAAGACTGAGATATATAAATCTACCTCCTTGTTCGAAATCAAAACACATATTAAGGGGTATGGCAAGATGTATGGCTATCTTGGTCGATTACAAGTGACTGTCTATGAATTTCCATGTTCAACAAAAACCTCACATTTATAGTTTTAGATTGTACATTTTTGATTGTTTTTTTCCCAAAAATCTCAGCCTTTTAATTTTCGATTGTTTTTGATTTTCAATTTCCTTATTTACATGTAACACTTTTTTTGGTTTATTATTTGGATGAGTGGTTGAAAGTAAGCATTGAGGAAGACATAAGACACAAAACCAACCATTTCACAAAACTCCTGAACAATTACCAAAAACAAATTAGTCATTTCCCGAGTAAAGAAAACCTTTCTCAAGTTCCAAACTGCACTCTTCCAAAAAAGAAGAAAAAAAAACCAGACGTTTTTAAATAATTTAAACCCAATCTTATTATTGAGCAGGATTACTTTTATTTCTCGCTTCTATTTCAGCATGAAGATTTTCACTTGGAATTTCATCAACTGGACTAATCCTTTCGTTTTCATTGGCATCTGTAGCTATGATCGTACAGGCACTTGATTGATGATCTGTACTATCGCGCCTTACTTTGAGATCATCTACAACTAGTTCTTGATTAGTGCCCGTAGGTGAGTTCATAACCACTTCTCGAGTTGGAATTGGTAACCTATTAATTTGATCGAATTTAAAAATAAATAACGACAAAATGCCAACGGTGAGACCACTCACTTTTGAGCATTTTCTGTACTAGCCGATCCTGATAAACTCTTTGGTGCTGTTGGATTGGAATTGGGTGTTAAATTAGGCCGTACTAATCGTCTAAAGCTCATGACTTCATCTACAATCATTTGTTTCATGCCTTCAGTACTATCTTCAGATTCGAACCCAAAATCAAACTTTTTTTCAATATCGATCTCATCCTCAGGATCATGCCAAATGCTCAAGTATGGATGCCGTAGAGCTTCATTGCAAGTAATACGTTCTGCTGGATCAAACGCCAATAGCTTGCCAAGCAAGTCTAAAGCTTGAGGATTAGCACCTGTAAAAAGTTGACTAAATGGAACGCCTGGCTTATGGGGTAATAAACGGATATAATCTTGAGCCTAAACCAAGATGATAAATGAGTAAGGCGGCTTTTCAAATAATCGGATCAACATGTTATTAAGAATTGAAAAAAGAAGCTAATGACTTACACGAGGGGAACCGACTCTGCGAAGGGTTTCTTCAGAAGGCGTACCAAGATAATGTAAGATTTGATTAAGTTGATCGACATAATCTCTTCCTTTAAAGATTGGTCTGCCTAGCAATAATTCTGCCAAGATGCAGCCAACTGACCACATATCGACTGACCAAAAAGAAAAAAACAGTTTTAATGCTCAAGTCTTTAATTTGAAGAAATAAGGTAGCAAAAGACTGACTAGCAGTAGTATAATTTTGAAAACTGAGCATGATCTCAGGAGCACGATACCACCTGGTAGCAACATATTCTGTCATGAAACCGGCATTGTTGGCTTGTTGAGCGTTTGGATCAAGAAAGCCTCTGGCCAAACCAAAATCACAAATCTTGAGTTCACAATCTGCATTGACCAAAAGATTTCCAGGTTTCAAATCTCGATGGAGAACAGAAGCTGAATGAATATACTAGAAGGAAAACCATGGGTAAGCTGAGATTGTGAAATTTTTGGTTGAAAGGTGAACAAGCTGAATGGAGAAGAAATTTGATGATCCGATACCTTTAATCCACAAAGAGTTTGATAGATGAAGGATTGAAAATGAGCATCTGTCAAAGGTTGGCCAGATCGAATCTGAAAAAAGAAAAGAAAAGGAGATAAGTGATTAAATTTGATGGAGCTTGATAGATTGATGATTTCTCACGATTGCGTGCAAGTCAGCTTCCATTAATTCCTCCTAAGTGTTGGAGAAGAACAAGTCAGTTGGAGGTTTTTAAAACAATAAAAATAAAGAAATGGTTGATTAAAGAGACGTACATAGAGATAAACTTCATTAAAGGATTCCGGATTAACGATATCCATATCATATAAGCAAGTGATCTGAGAAGGAGATTGATGAGGATGAAACAAAGGAGATAAGTAGATGGAGATGATAAGTTGAAGAAGAATTGATTAAGAGGAGACTTGTACATTTTTATGACCCCTAAAATGATGTAATAATCTTTTAAAAGAAATCCAAGATTAGTTTGCTTGAGGTTAAAGATCCATAAGATTAAAAAGATTAAAACTGACTTGAGTTCTCTTAAAGCACGTTTGGTTAGAATTTTTTTTGTGAAGATTTTAGTGACCTAGACAAGCAATGAGTAAAAATAGATAAAAAACTAAGATGAATAAGATGATTTAAATTTTTTGACTTACTTTTTTGATAGCCACACTTTGACCAGTTTTTGAATTTCTAGCAGCGCTTTAAAGATGAGAATGAAAGAATGTAATAAGCGGATGATAGAATTTATTTATATTTAACAAGGTATAATTTATTAATTAATAAAAGCACACCAAACAATACCATAAGCACCTTGACCTAATTCTTTTACGAATTCATAATCAGCATCTACAAAAAATTGATCCTTTAAAAGAGAATTAAAAAAATGATAAAGTAGTAAATACTTGAGTTTAAAATGAGAAAAGGATCAAGGTAGAGACGATTTTTCTTACATTTAAGACAGGGAAAGCATGTCTACGAGGCAGAATAGGATCCATTTCAGATTTAATTTAATTTGAATAGGCCAATTTGATGAAATGATGAGATTTTTGAATGAATTAAATTTTTTGAAGGTATGTTATAAGTCGAAAAGGATTATTATTATTATTGAGAATTTCAGATGAAATGATTTTAATTTTTGACCGAGCAAGAAGATGAATTTGATTGATGAGAATGAATCAGTTGTGAGATTTTATGATGATTTGTTCTGCCATCAACAGAGCCAGACTTCTTGAGAGAATTCTTGAAGAGATGGAGTTCGAGAAGACGACGAGCAAAGGGATCGGTGAATGATAATCTTGACGATAATCCTGATGAGAATCTTGAGAAGGATTGATGAAGTGAATTTGATGAGAACCTTCTGATTGAGGATGAGATTGAGATTGAGATTGAGGATGAGATTGAGGATGAGATTGAGATTGGTTGCTATAGAGATCGGTTCTTGGAGATTGAAGGCTGAGTAGGAATGGGATCGGTTGCTGAGTGAAGGATCCTAGGTCGAAGGCTCAGGGAATGATTTCCAAAATTACTAGTGAAAACCAAAGAATTTTAGCAAAAAATGATAATTTTATCCAAATTTTTGAAGGATTACTTGAATTTTTAGTAAATTTTGAGAAAATTTCAATAAATTTTAACTAAAAAAAAGATAACTTGTGATAAATTTCTTGTAAAAATCAAGTATTTCTACAAAATTACCAGATATTTTTAAAGATTTGGATCAATTTGCTCATATCTTAAAGAAATTTAAGTCAAAACTTGCACAAAATATGAATTTCAATTTTAATTTGAGAATATTTTGAATAAGAATTTATAGAAATTTCACATAAGGAATTTGTGACTCATAACATCAAATGATCAGACAGGAAAGGGCTGTTATTAAAATCGAAGTTGAGGACTATAATTTATTTCAATCTAGAATAAGTAGAAAGATTTATGAGTAAAGGAGAAGGATAGCTCATATTGAAGCAGATGAAGAAGAAGAATTGAAAATACAAATGGCATTTGGGACAAATGATTCAAAAATCAGTGATCCAATAGAAGCCATTCCAGGTTGTTGAGAAGGATACTGAATATGATCAAGAAGGAGCTATCAGCAAACAAATTATCAAGGAAAATGAATGGCCAAAGCAGAAGATGAAGGATATCTTATAAAACAAAGGATATTAGTCACCAAGAGACTTTCATTTCCAAGAATAAATGAGTCGAGAATTGAGCAAAGGGTGCAATTTAAAGAAGAGGCATTTCCAGTAAGGAAAGAAGCCCTCAAGAAAATTAAGGAGCTTACAAATCTATCAGAGGGACAAGTTATTAAGGAGAAGAAACCGTTGAGCCTTGAGGTATATTTTACATACCCAAATAGGCCAAAAATGATTTTGAAATAACTTGCAAAACACACAGAACCCATAAGTCATGTCTGTACCTGAGATTAGTGATCTTTTGTATAGAAAAATATGGAAAGATTCTTTTTGATCAAGTAAATCCATGGATTCAAGGCCAGATTTGGATTCTACACAAAAATTCTCCTGGGGTAGCTCCATAGAGTGAATAAGCTCAAATCAACTCTTTGAGGTGGTAATATGGAAAATACTTCAATACCGCATAAAAGAATTGTGATAATTTTTTCCATAAAAATGGGATTCTTAAAATTCCCATTTTGAATATGCACTATGTCATGTTTCTGGCACTTAAAATTATTGTATTGATAAATACAGTTTGGATACACCCACAGTGGATACAAAAGACATCAAAGAGAGCCAGGGTAACCCAATTTTTGAGGACTCTGAGATTTAGACATTCATAGAGCTTGGATACATGACTTATCTTGACCAATTAGTAAATTAAAACCCCTTTGTTACTGAGTTTAAGTCTTATTGAATCATGAGAAAATAGAAAATAAGTTGCTGTTTTGATGTGACAAGGAGGTAATGAGCACTTCTGACTCCTGTAACCATGTCCATTCTTAATGATACTCCATGGATAAGCCCAAAAAGAGTAATTAAAGCCCTTTTGGGACTAGTATACATGACAACACCTCATGGAAAGGAGCTGTCACTATGCTATTTGTTTATACTACATAGAAAATGAGATAAAACTTCAAAAATTTATTAAAAATAAAATTATTAATGAATCATTCTAAAACTTTTAGGAACAATTTAAAAACAAATAATCCACACTAAAACCCAAAAGAATTATGACTCCATAGCTCAAGTTGAAAGGTTGACTTATACTCCATTTTTGATAATTCTCCACATGAAATATTGAATCTTCAAAAATTCACAGAAAATAAAACCTGTGATGTAATTTCGAATAAAATTTATAAATTTGAGAAAACAATGTTTCTTTTTTAATAAAAGAGAAGTTAAAGTAGTAACTCATTTATTTCTTAATCATAAATGGGTTGGTAGCCATGTAAATTGACTTAATTAAGTAATTATGAGAATATTATGTGACAACAAATTTTTTAATCAATAATAAAAATGAGTTCACTGGTTTCTAACTCACATGTTTTTCAGTTTGATCCATGGAACACCTCTATGAGCTGCAGTAGACTTAAAAGAAGCCTAATATTGCTGTTTTTTCCAGATATATAATTATCTTATTAGTAATTTAAATATTGAAAATCATCCAGAGAAACATGAGATGATAGATTATTACTATTTACATTAGAATAATAACTAAAATTTGGTAGATTACTGCTTTATCAAACATTTGACTCCTTAAATCAACAAATAATCTGTTAAATCACTCTACCAATATTTTTTAAGGTGTTATTGGAGTATTAGTGAGTTAGTTATTAAGTTCATAAATAATTTCCTCTAGTTTTTAGCTTTAATCAAGGATTTATAATAATTATTCTTGAAAAATATTACTATGAATTAGAAATTTTTTTAATTATTTTAATAAGAAGTTTCATTATTGAATATTCTTTCAATTAATCTTAGTAAAAAATTACTCTTTAATGCTATAATCACTACTAGCTTTTAAAAATGAAAATAAATAATTAATAATTGATTCATTTTTTGTGGTTATAATACCTTGATTGATTATATGTCAGAAAAGTCATAAAATTCTTTATTAATAGGAGTATTATGAAGATTTTCTTAGAGAAGTATTAAAACATCTTTTGAAATGAAGCTTTCAAGAAGCTTATGAATCATTTGAATTAATTAACTAATTTTTTCTGAACCCCAAGAAAGATCTTCAATACTAATTCAAATAATAAAATATTCAAACAAAGAGAAAATATTCCTTTAACAGGAAATAGAAGTGTCCCATATATTCCAAAAAAAAAATTATCAAGACTTACTATCAAATTCTATTACTAAACATTTTTGGTAACTAATCTTGTTTAGAATAAGTTTTAAGTAATACCTCAAAAAAAAGGGAAAAATTCCAAAAAAAGGAATAACTTGAATTAACTCAAAAATATTTTAGCTTTTTATACATTATGAAAAAAAAAATCAAATCATTTTAACCTTACTTTAAATTTCAAAATAAAGTTATTTATTTTGATGGTTTAAATATAATCTTTTCAAAAACAAAAGAATATTTATTCAATAGAATTTATTAAAATTGTCTTTTGATTTAAAAACAATGGTTTAGTAAGCCTTAAAACAATTAAACAAAGATATGAAGCTAGCAAAAAAAAAGGATTTTGATTTTGTTTAATTATACAAGCAATACCTTGAATGATTTTGAATATTGATGTTAAAATTGATAATGATCTTATTATGACCAACAATAACAAACAGTACCAATATTCTTCAAGAATTTAATAATTTTTATAATAATAATAATATTTAATAAAAATATACTAATATGATTCAATTTAATTATGATATTGGATATTTATTAAAGAAATTGTTTCAATTCCATTTATTTCATGAGAAATTTTAGAACAAATTTTGATGGCTATAATTCATAAAAAAAAATTAGAAAATGATTCTGAGCTTTGATACTAAGAGAAAAAATTAGAATTAAGATAGTCAATGACATAAATCTATGAGTTAATTCACACCAGATGTTATCTACTATTAATTATAAGGAAAAGACTCATAATTTTCTTCTGAGATTAGCTACTAATAAATAATAGTAATAGATAAAAATATAACCAGATTTCCAAGCTGAGGGGTTCTACACAAGAATGGTTAAGCATTCACCATAAAAAAAGTTATCCCTGCTTGTGGGAGTAGCAGGTCCAACCTGCTTCCAACCAGAGTCCTAACCTTGGTTCTAACCTTGAACTATTTTTTCAGATAATTTCAGCCACAGCTTTGGAAATTACAAATGTTAATTAACATAGAAGATTATGTATTTTCCATGAACTTTGTTTGTCTTGTTGTACACACCATATTCACTATTCATTATTTTAAGGGGGTCTTAAATGAAACTTCTCTGATTAAGATCTATTTAGAATATTCAAATGAATTCCATTGTCATCTATAATAAAAATACTAAACTCACTTAACATGGGCCATCATTTCCAAAAGAAAAATAAGTTTTTAGCTTTCTTTTGAATGAAAAACTTTAATTTATAAAAAGAAATATTTAAAGAAATGAAACATTATCCAGCCAAATCTTGAAAAATGTTATTTTTCCTATCATCTTGAAAGTATTTCTATATGTTTGAAATTGTATAACCCAAGTACTAAATTTTTTCTTTATAAATTATTTTTTTTTCTTATTACTCATTAATATATCATATTTATATTGAAAAAAGTTGTTTCTGAAAGTGTTTGATGCTTAATTTCTAGTCATTAACTTTTGTAAATCTATATTAGTCAACATTTTCTAGAATATTTTTACATTTATTTTGATTATTTAAAATATTCATCCAACTCTATTCTTAAATCTTAATGAGTCCTTTTTCAAGTTTTGAAAAATTTTCATTTATAAATTTCTTTTCCAATTTAAATTTCTTAATATGTTTAAATTAATCATATTTTAAATTAAATACAATTTTACTTAAGAAATTTAAATTTATTTTTTTTCCAAATTCTTAAATTTTGTTTTGAAAAAAAATCATTAAAATTAACTAAATTTTCTCAAAAAATTTCATATATTAAAGTTTTCAAAGAGTTCAAGTATTGAATTTTAAAATCCTCATTTGTGATTAAACCTTTTTTATTAATTAAATCAATTATTTATTACCATCAATTTTGATTTTTTCTTTTAATTTTTAATTTTTTTTTTTTTTAGTGTTTGAAATCTTATTGATTATTAAATTTATATTGAAAAAAAAAAAAATGCAAATAAATATCATTAAGGAGTTTTATTAAAATAAAAAATAACATTATTTTTTCAAATTGAAATTTTCCCTTTTGTTTTTTTTTTTTTTTAGAACTTGGTTGTCTTAGAGAATTTTTTTTTTCATTTATCATAAATTCAAATTTTTAATTATATTCAATTATTAAAAAAAAAAGAAAAATTAACACAAATACAAAAAAAAAAAGAAAGAAAAAGAAATCATTAGACAATAAATTGACATGAATAATGAAATTAAACCAGAAAGGTATAAGAGAACAAGGTATTCATGATTCAAAAAAATGAAGGAAAACAGTGACAAAAACCACATCAAAATTACAAAAATCAATATGATTTCAATTATGTTTATTAATATACAAATATTGTGACAGAAAATTATATAAAAATTCCAATAAAAATTGGAATTAAGATGATGTAAATTTCAAACAGGTTTAAAATAGTGTAGAAGAGTGAGACACAAGGTTTCTTTATCAATTTCTACATATATCAAAAACCATGGATTTTGATTTAATGAATTAATGTGTATTGAATTATATTGAGTTTAAAATTGACTTCAAATTTCAGATTTATAACTCATCATTGTTAAAAAAAATTTGAAAAAAAGCTCAAAGCACAAGAATATCACTATTTTAAAAAGGATTGAAAATTTGAAAGAGAATTATTATTTAAATTATTTCAAAAAGATTTATGTGTTATGGATTTGAATTAATAACCTTAAACATACAATTAGTTTTTTTTTCAATTCAGGAATTTATAACAATAGTGAATTATTAAATAATCCACTATCCAACTTGTGTCCAACTTTACTACAAACTGGCCAATTAATGTAGGTTGGACAAAGTTTTTAGCCAAATTTGAATGAAGGTAGGAATAAGTTTCACCCAAATCTTTAAACAAAAAAAAACCACCACCAAAAGGTCTGTAAGAGATAATTTCAAATATGATCACTTCTCAAGGTATTACTTTTTTCAATAAGTAACAGAAACTATGACCACTTACCAGTTTATTTGACAATTTTCAAGGAAATTGAAAATGATACTCTGATTTTACTTGACTCAGATAAATGAATAATTCATACTAAATTTCTCTATCTTATCAGATTTTTAAACTCTTTCATAGAGAAATTTGCTGCAATATTATGTTCTCAAATCTTTTCAAATCCTCCACTTCAAAGGTGCCTTTGATAAATTTTATTTTAATATCTGAAGCTAGATAGAAGAGTGATTATAATTTGATAATTAATTTCACTGGTATGACAAACCAAAAAATGGGTGTTAAGATTTGCTTAAATTGGTTTGAGGATTGTTTGTCTCAATAAGGAAAAAATTTTTGAATTAAAGAAGAAAATGATATGTTTTTATGACATGTTTGAGTCTTTCATATGTATGGGCTGAATCCATAGTTGATAAAAAAATTTAAAATCAAAAGCAAGTATGAACTTATAATTCAGAAATATACATACGCTTATATACAGATTAAGATTGAAAATTATAAATAAAATTTCTATTTTGAAGGAAGAATTTAATAATTTCAACAGAGCTAGAAAATTAGAGCTTTTCTTCCAGTTCCCTTTTGAGGAGGTTGAGAGCTTTAGTATTATCTTTCATAGAGATCACAAATTGTCACAGGGACTCTTGGGGAAAACAAGAGTGGCCTGGAACTTGGTAATAAGGGAACTCACTTGGAAGACTCAAAATATTGAAGAAGATAAAATAAAATAAAAATAAATTTCATTAAGAAATATGAAAGTACAAGATGCGATGCAATAAGAGAAAAGGAGGAAAAATGGCCAAAGATCCAACCAAGTAAGTCCTTAATCACTGTTAAGCCTGCCAGAGTGAATAATGGAGTTAGTAAAGGATATGACCACTGATATCCACTGACAGGGGAAGAAAGAAAAGAAAAGGTGCTAAATGACTTACTTAATAATCTCACTATTCACTTAACCAAAATGAGAAAGATACATAAAGATAAAATAAAATTATATAAATTAACTGGGGGAAAAACTCCTCAGGGTCAAGGGAGGCTGGTATATGTGAAATGATGAGCACTTGACTCCTTCAGGCTGACAGCTGATCTGTATTGATTGTCTGATGGAATGTATACCTTGCCAAAATGAGAATTTAACTGGGTTGAATGATAATATCATGGTGTATGATTGAAAATACAGGTCTTGATGCATCCATACTGTATTGAATGAATGTGGTGGCCAAGGTGGATTTATGGAGAATTGAAACTTGGCAAATTGTTTTGGAACTTCAAGTATTCCCTTGGAGCAATACTGTGAAGGAGAATACCCAATGAACACTTGATGGACTCATTGGTATTTGAGAGTAACACTTGTCCTTGAGCCTTGATGAATCCTCTGTATGAGATGACGACTTATGGAATGTTGGAATAACCATCTGATATGGGAACCATTGGATTTCTGGTGAAAAAAGATGCATAATGGTGTATAACACCATTTATGGCACTTTTGGTTATTGAAGGATAAAAGTGGCCAAAGGTCTTTGAAAGGTTTCCAGGAGGATCATGCATGAAAGTTGGGTTTTGGGTGGCTTGAGAGTTTTCAAAGTGTTCTGGGGTGCTTTGACCAAATACAGCTTATACAGTATTAAAACTGTATTTGCGCAAAGTGCCCAAAATTTGAAAATATTGCATTTAATCCCAGATGGCATGATATGGCCATTTGGGCATATTTCCCATAATAAAATGGTAAAATGGCATAAATGGGCTAAATGCGCAAAAATGCGCAGAAATATTCAAAATGTGCAAATCTGTATTTAAAGCTTAAAAATTCAAATAAAGGCTTTTGGGCTGAATTTTACCTGTTTACTGGAAAATACAAAAATTTTCCAAAAGCAGAATAATGGCCAGGGAGTTCCTGGTGAAATGGCCATAAAAGGCCGATTTGGCCAAGGATGATGGATTTGGCGAAATTGCCATAAAATGGATATGGCATTTATATGCCATATGGAAGTCTAAGAGGGTGATTTCCATGTTTGTGAAAAAATATTATAAAAATATATGAATGTTTGAATTGATAATCTTACATATATTCTTTATTTTTCAAATGGAAGAGAAAGATATATTTCCAGCTGTCTGCTTATATGCTACACTTGAAGGGATTCAATCCTTAAAAGTATCTTGGAGGTGTATTCTTGGAAGAATAATATGTTAGAGCTTTCAGGTTCAAGAACTAACTGTCATGTGACAGCTATTTAAAATTTAGGAATGTAATGGGCTTATTTGAAGATATCAGTTGAACCACAAATTTGATTGTATTATATTAATCCAAATATAGTCCCTCCAAGGGTTGGAAAATGTGAATCATGAATAAATCTTCTATAAGTACCTATGAATTGGAGGGGGATTTTTAAAAGGAATTATATTATTTTAATACCTGAAAGATTGATTTGTATTTGATTATTATTATGATTCTCTTTATCTGGTGCTAAAAATTTAAAAAATTCATTAAATCTTCATAATGGTAAATTAATTTTATCACAAAAATTAATTTTTTTGAGCTTTAAAGTTTTTCTTAAAAGATTAAAAATTGTATCTTTGAATAATGAATCATCACCATGGTAAGGAATTTATTATTACCACAGAAATGGGAATATATAATAGATTGCAAGGATTATTTTGAAGAAAATAATTTTATTAGAAAAAAGGATTGTGTGAATATTTAAAACTAATATCATGAAATAGAACTTTAATTGAAAAAATTACTTCCCTCATTTAAGAATTCAGGCTTTGCAAAACCTTGGATATTGGTTCCTGAATTTTATACTATGGTAGCTTGTGAAATACCTTAAATCCAGTGAAAATTATTTTTGATATGAAGAATTGAAACATTTATGTGTAGGATTGATTCATTGAATCGGAATTTTGATGGAGAGTTAGTAATTTTTAAACAGGTTTCTTATTTGAAAAGAATTATTATAGGATAGCTGAACTTCCTCTGGAAAATAGGGAAATATTGAGATCCTGAGCTAAATTTTATTGACCCACAACAGTATGATATGATAAATTATTCTTTAAAGAATATCCTTTGTATGAATTACATAATATTTGATAATATATTTCTATCAGATTGTTTTTTGGGAATGTTTGAATACATTTAATGTTATGTAATATGGAAAAAAATTCATTTTGTGTCATAAGAGGTCTCAGATCACTTCTATCATGGGAAAAGGTGTGAGAGTGATTGAATGTTAAATATTTGTCAAATTGGAAATATATTTGGTTTTAAGTTTTAAAAAAAGATATTTAATTTCCAGGGTAAGAGAGAGAAAAATACTTGGTAAATGTCTTTTGGGTAAAAATTATGTTGAATCTTATATTCACAAGAAATTTTCAAATGTAATTTCCAATGTGTAAAGAAGGAAATGATATATCTTAATTTTCTTTGATTTCAAGAAATCAAGATAAATTCAGCTTCTAGGAGAAAATGATAATGAAAATATAAATTTTTCTCTTTTTTCGAGTGAGTCAGAGATAATGATGATAGGTAATTCTTCAAAGAGATATATATTTATGTGAAGATTTTTAACAATAGAAATATTGAGGTCTTAAAAATGAGCTTTCAGAGAAAGAAAATAAATGAAAGGAAGGATATGTTAACAGATCAGAAAAGTAGGTATTTTGATTTTGAGAATTGTAAAGAAAAACTCATGACTAATGGGTTCATATTCATTTCAAAGCTGTTGATTTTTCTTTCAAAGAGTTTTGTGGAATAAAAGATTGCTTGAGATTTCTAGGAGTCAAATAATTAAATTAACTTTACGAGTTTGTGAATCTTGAAAAGCCAGCTTGGAAGATGACCAAATAATCATAGCAAGTTAGAGCCCAGTATGAAGCAAGTTGGAAGCTGGGTTGGACCTAGGTTGGACCTGCTACCCCTGCCAGTGGGGATAGCTTTTTTCATGGTTATTGGGAGCTATAAGCTCTAGATACCTCCCCATCTCTTCTAGATGGATGGATACCCAACATTACACTCCAATTTGTAGTGTTGGTGTTGAGGGACACATTATGAATGGTCTCAAATATACCTGTATTATTATTTTTGGAAGGACATGGGTGAATGTGGGAGTTTTAAAGTGATTGCTTGGATGTGATCAAAGGTTCAGATTAATTGAGGAGTTTCATGGGAGCTAGGGGGTTTCCATATCTGGAAGCCCAAGGCCCTTGTTTAGCTGCAGAGCTGAACAGAATTTGTGTTTAGAAATACTGGTGGGCTATATTTTTGAAGCAAAACAGCCTAAACTGTGAAATCTCACTATTCAGAAATGCTTATGGATATGGTCTTAGATACGGAGTATTTCTTTTTTTGAAAAATTAGGCTAATTTGAATTGAGGGAGTAATTTCCATAAGAAAGAATATTAGAAATTTAAATTTTTGTGATGAGCCCCTGTCTAGGCTAAGAGGAAAAGAGAATTTTGGGGTGGGGGAGGAGACCTCTATTTATAGTTTTTGACCCTCAATGAGCATCCAGAAACATGGAAATTGGAATCTTTCCAGTTTATCCAGAATTTGTTCTCTTGCAGATTGAGGATTTGAAGTAAATCTTGGATAAATTCCAAGCCTGTGGGTAAAATACAGTTTTCTCAAATTTTGTAAGGTTTTTCTATCAAACAAATATTTAAATAAGACTAGTTTACTATGACTGTCCTCAATAATGTGAGCCCTGAGGTGTATTTTACATACCCAAATAAGCTTCAATTAATATAAAAATAAATTTTGGACTATGCATGACCCATAGGTAATGCATATATCCAAAATTCACAATTTTTTCTAAGAAAAGATTATTGACTCTTGTTTGTAAGTAAATCCATGGATTTAAGGCTAGATTTTTATTCTTGTCAGATGTCTCTATGAAATTGTTGATAATATTACTATCAATCAACAATACTATGACTGTTCTTATGAAATATACAAATAAAATTATTAGAACCACAATTTAAATAATTAATTGATTATTTCCTTTGTTATACACTACTAGTAAATATAACAGTAAGCAGTAATTGTCCACAGGAATAAATTACAAGTATTTAAATAATGAAACTTTAATATATAATCATCTTTTACAAGAATAATGATAAATATAATTTGTGAAGAAAACAAATACTAGAGAAAGACTTCAATAATTAATAATTAATCACTCATGAATATTCAATGAACCTTGGAAAGAATATGGTAGCAAGATTGGGTGGATAAATTGTGGATTTATGGGATCAAAAGTGATTTATAACAGTATTACAAAAATATATAGTTAAGCTCTATGATTTCAAGTCTTTTTTAATTGATTCTGAAATAATTAAAACACTTAAGAAAAGCCCAACTAATACTTACTTGTTGGTAACAAAGATATAAATGGATAATAAGATGATTTGGAAAAAACAACAAGAGGAGGCCTCTTTTAAGTCAAAGAAAGCTCATAGAGGGAATGCCATGGAGCAAGCTGAAAAAAGAATGAGTGAGAAAACAATAAGCCTTTTTGGATTATTGATTGCATCATCTGTTGTCATGTAAGATTATCATAATTACTTAATTAATGCTTTCATGTGACTACCAACCAATTTATGGTTAAGAATAAAAGGAGTAACAACTGTAAATCTTCTTTTATTTCAAAATGAAAATAAAATTCTCAAAGCTATAAATTTTATTGGAAATTTCATCACAGGTTGTATTCTCTGTGAATTTTTGAAGATTCAGTATTTCATGTGGAATCATCAAAAGTGGACTGTAGGTAAAAATTTTAATTTTACTTATGAAACCATAGTTAATTTTTGCTTATTTATATGTCATACCATTTTAAATTGGTCCCAAAATATTCAGAAATATTAATTAAGAATTGTATTTTTAGTGAATTTTTGAAGTTTTTACCTCATTTCTACATAGAATTGCAAATATCATAGTATGGAAGGTTGCTATGAGGTAAATCAATGGATACTAGTCCAAAAAGCATTTCAATTACTCTTTCAAGGCTTATCCATGGAAAATAATGAATAATTGGCATTGTCACAGGAGTATAAGTTGCTCTTTACCTCTCTGTCATGTCAAAATAGTAGCTTATTTGCAGTTTTCTTATGATTTAATGAGATTTTAGCTTAGTAACTAGGTTCCCAAAAGGTTTTATTATAGTAATTGTGCCATGATCAGCCATGGATCCAAGCTTTAGAGCTATCCATTCCTAAGAGGCCCCAGAAGTTGGGTACCCTGGCTCTGTTTGATGTCTTTTGTCCCCCTTAGTTATTTTAATGTCAAAAATAGAAATTAAGGCTTCAAGACTGATATCCATTATGGGTGTATAGAAACTGTATGTAAGAATACCATGATATTAAGTGCTCCAAACATTTATAACACTATTCTTAGTGTATATGTAACATGGGATTTCTCACATTCCCATTATTTTGGCGTGAAATTCAAAAAAACAAAAATTTTCACAATTCTTTTGTGGTATTGAAGTGTTTTCCATATTAACACCTCATAGAGTTAATTTGAGCTTATTCACTCTATGAAGCTACCCTAGGTGAATTTTTGTTTAGAATCCAAATCTGGCCTTAAATTCATGGATTTAGTTATCCACAAAAAAGTTATTCATCTTTTCTGAGATCAAAAATGATGAATTTTAAATATATGCATGACTTATGGGTTATTCATAGTTCATAATGCATGTTAAAGATAATTGTGGCCTATTTGGGTATGTAAAATATATCCCAAGGCTCACAATTCTACACAAAACTTCACCTAGGGTAACTTGATAGGGTGATTGATTAACTTTATGAGGTGGTAGTATGGAGAATAATTCAATACCAAATAGAAGAAATGTAAAAATATTTGGTTTTCTCCCTTTCATGCCAAAATAATGGGATTGGGAGAAATCACATTTTACATATACACTAAAAATCACCACAAAAAAAAGCTATCGCCACCAGCAGGGGTAGCAGGTACAACCCAGCTTTCATCTTGCTTCATACTAGTTTCTAAATTGCTATTTCTATTTGGTAATATTATAAGCCAGATCTTCAATTTTGGAAGATTTTTTACATACTACTCAATTGAAGTGTTATATATTTGAGTGTTCTTAAAAGTAACTTCTTATAATCAATTCCATGAATACAAAAATAGAGAAAAAAACTACATGACAAGGCTATTCTCAGTGAGATATTAAATCTGATGTTGCTATTCCTCAGTTTCCTCTTTGCCTCATCTCCAATAACATGAATCCTTGAATAATATTTTCCTGAAAAAAATCCAAATTCAGTCCATGAACTAAATTAATTAGTCAAAGTTACTGAACATTTTCATCCTTAATAAATCTCCTTGTTGTTATTATCCTCTATTGTATAGACTTTTTCTTTATCACTGGAAATTTCTATATCTCCTTGTTTTTCCTGACTTCAATTAAATCTTCATTTTATGGATTTCAATAAACCAAAAAGGCGTATATTATATTTTTCACCCTTCAAATTTCCCCAAGATTTTTTTATTAAAATCAAATCAAAGACAAAATTTTACAAATAAAGTGTCTCATCATATTGAAAAAATCACTTTTTTATAATGATATGGGAGGAAAATTACCATACCTTTTCCAAAGAGGAGAGTTTGGACACATTTTGAGATTTACTGTATGATAAATATCCTAAAAGAATCATTCCTTTTGAGAAATAAAATTCCTCTGTGATATAAGAGCTACTTTATTAATATATAGCTGAAATATCTTGTCATGAATTTCTCTTTGATTGTGAAGGCTTTATTTGTTGAAGGAATTAATTGATTTCATGTGTTTCAAAGAGCCTACATCCTTTTCAAATGGCAATTTAATCAATACTTGGGGTATTCTGTACAGAAATGATGAAATAGTAACATACCTTCTCATTTGAAAAACTCAAAAACATATTATTTTTTCTATTTATATATTTCTTTCTAGCTGTATTAATCAATATACTGTTTGTCTACAGAAGTCAATAAAATTGAATCTACTTCCTGGGATTGATTTTTAATATTTTGAACAAAGTGGAAGGAATGGATTCATATTCTAATGATTAAAAGTTTGAATTAACCTTAATCTGATTATTATTTTATATGAAAAAATGAATGATATCAAGATTTAATTATTCTTTATATGCTTATTTTTTGAAAGTAACCCAATTTATGTTAGTGAAAATTCACAAATCTCTTTGGAAAAGATAATCATGCCTTCACTACCTACCTTCAAGGTTAGCAGAATTTTTACAAAATTTAAATTAATTGCAAAAAGGTTATGCTTTGATTTTCATAAACAACCTTGATCCACTAGATATAAAATTATATTTAAATTGAAAGGAAATTATCAAAAAATTGAGTGAAAACTTCCTTTAAAATTTGGTTATTAATTAATCTTCAAACAATCATCCTCAGAATAAATAGGAAAACTTGATATGAGTTCAGTAAGATAGCTTGATTCTGAAGATTTCTCTTGAACATATACTAAAATTATTCTCAATATTACTATTTTATCCATGACTAAAATTCAATCGTTTTTGATTCCAGTGGTGTTAGAAATGATCATATACTGACTTCTCATTATCTTCCAAAAGACATTTTTCCAGAAAAAGCTTAATGTTTTGGAAAATCCAAAAGCTCAAAAATGTTTTATCTTCATTATTTTTTTAAACTCCTACTTTTTTATTGAAATGAATCCCCTTAAACGTTTTTGCAACATCAAGTCATTTGAATCAAGGTTTCTAGACAGGAAACATCTAGTTGTTTCTTATGTACATTTGATGAAACCTTAATAAGCTCTTCATTGAGCACTCTCAAATTTTCAAATTATTATCTGAGGTTTGCATTTGTCAATTTTAAACTATTACTAAATGATAAACTGAGTAAACTTAAAATTAAATTAGAATCAAGTATGTTAATTAGATAATCCTTCCATTCTAAATTGAATTATTCACAAATTGGAAGAAAAGATGAGATATGTGAGCCTTGAGGTATATTTTACATACTAAAATAGGCCACATGTATCTTAAAAATAAATTCTGCACTATGCATAACCCATAAGTCATGCATATATTCAAAATTCATGATTTTTGATTTCAGAAAAGATGAATAACTTTTTATTGAGTAAGTAAATCCATGGATTTAAGGGCAGATTTGGATTCTACACAATACTCACCTAGGGTAGCTCCATAGAGTGAATAAGCTTAAATAAACTCTTTGAGGTGGTAATATGGAAAATACTTCAATACCACATAAAAGATCCATGAAAAGTTTTGTTTTTCTCACTTTCACGCCAAAATAATGGGAATGTGAGAAATACCATGTTACATATACACTAAAAATAGTGTTATGCATGTTTGTGGCACTTAATATTATGGTATTCTTACATACACTTTTGGTACACCCACAGTGGATATCTCACTTGAAGCCTGAACTTCTATTTTGACATAAAAAATAGTCAAGGGGCACAAAAGACATCAAAGAGAGCCAGGGTACTCAACTTCTGAGGCCTCTGAGGCATGGATAGCTCCAAATCTTGCATACATGGCTGATATTGACCCAATTAGTAAACTAAAACCTTTTGGGATCTTGGTTACCAAGTCAAAAGTTCATTATATCATAAGAAAATAGCAAATAAGCTGCTATTTTGACGTGCCAAGCAGGTAAAAAGCAGCTTAGACTCCTATAACCATGTCAATTATTAATATTTTCCATGGATAAACCCTAAAAGGGTAATTAAAACCCCCTTTGGACCAGTCTCCATTGATTTACCTCATAGCAATCAGCCATATAATGCTATTTGAAATTCCATGTAGAAATGAGGTAAAAACTTCAAAAATTCATTAAAAATACAATTATTAATTAATATTTCTGAAATCTACAGGCTCAATTGAGAACTGTATAATTCATTTAAAAACCAAAAAGAATTATACTTTTATAAGTAAAATCAAAAGTTTTACTTACAGTCTATTTTTGATGATTCCACGTGAAACACTGAATCTTTCAAAATTAACAGAAAATACACTCTGTGATGAAATTTCCAATAACATTAATAACTTTGACAAATCAATGATTATTTTGGAATAAAAGAAGATTGAAAGTTGTTACTCCTTTTATTCTTAACCATAAATGAGTTGGTAGTCACATAAAAGCATCAATTAAGTAATTATGATAATCTTACCTGACAACAGATGATGCAATCAATAATCCAAAAAGGTTTATTGTTTTCTCATTGACTTCTTTTTAGCTTTCTCCATGGAAAGCCTCTGTGAGCTTTCTTAAACTTAAAACAGGCCTCCTCTCGCTTTGTTTTCCAAATCATCACATTATTCTATTCTACCATTTATTACCAACAAGTAAGTATTAGTCAAAACTTTTTCTTGAGTGTTTTATTATTTCAGAATCAATCAGAAAAATTTGAAACCATAAAAATCAACTATATATTGTTGTAATACTGTTATAAATCTATTTTGATCCATTCAGATCCACTATTATGTGTCAAATCTCTCTGCTATTATCTTTAATAAGTTCTTTGGAGTATTAGTGAGTGATTTATCTTAATTCTTAAAGTTTTTCTCTAGTAATTGTTTTCTTCAAGAGTTATATTTAAAATTATTCTTGCCAAAGATGCTTATATATTAAAATAATCTTATTATTTTAATAAAGAAGTCTTATTACTAAATAATTCTTGTAATTGATTCTGGTAGAAAATTACTGTTTTGTCAGGGTGACTCTATGATATAGCTTCAAAATGATAATAAAAGCTATACGTCTGAGCGTAACACGAAAATAATGATTATATTAAAGTGAGAATATGAGTAAAAGGGGTATACTAAAAGAATTTAGTGATGGTGAGTGCTGCTGACAGCCCTGGGTGCAGTGTTTGCTTGTTGGTTTACAATAACAAACCCTACAATAATTACAACCTGTTAAAATTCTAAGGGTACCACTTCTTTCAAGAAGTTATACCCTGTAAGAATATTAAGAAAAGGATGCTGGATTAGCCTCCTGGTGAGGAAAAGCCTCCTTTTATCTTGTTCTGGGGTAGTGGGAGGTTGTTTACCTCTGAACATGACCAAAGAGTGAAATTTTTCACTACTGTGGGCTGGTTTGTGGTTCTATACACTCAATTAAGACTGGTATTGGGTGGAAATGTGGTTTTAGAGCCACAAGTAGTCATTTTTACCCTATACAGGGTGAAAAACTTAACCAATGGAGTTTACGGGTGTGTTCTGGTGCTTGTGATGCATCAGAAGCTGTATAGAACCTGTATGGACCTCTGTATTTGACTGAACTTTGAGGTATTGAAGTATAAACAAGCTTCTTTGTCTGTTTTACACCTGATAATAATACTTATGGGATAGTATCCCACTATAAGGCCATATTGGCCAAACTGTGGGATTTTGACCTTAAAACAGCTATAGCTTTGTCAGTTTTTGAGATATAAACCTCAAAACTGGTTCAATGTGAAGCCCTGGATGTGTTCTACAAAATTGTACCGCATTTGATATGGTTATCATTAAATATGGAAAATTTATGCCATGTACAAGTTTTTTTGTACATATGTATGCTTTGGCCAAAGGCTATATGGAAATTTTGCTCCAAAAATTTTGTTCTAGGTGAGGTATGGGGAAATGAATGGCACCATCAGATAGTCATGATTGTGCTCTTTCCAAAGAGACCCCACTTTAGGTATCTCACACTAAAACTGTAGAAGTTAGATGAGAGGTAAATATTTTGTTCACCCTTATTTGGCCATAACCTCTGTAGTACTGGTGCTAGCCCAGTTTGGATAGCCCCGAATCAGAGCTTCAATTTGAATACACATTTGGTGGGATTAAGCCTCTTCCTCTGTATTTCAGATGAGAGGTGAAAATTAACGTTTATGCTCAGCAACAACTTTGAGCAGGAATAACTTTGTTATTCCTTGTCCTATGGTGATGGGACTTTTATATTTAGAAAGTGGAAAGTTTCTTCTTTCTTTTGATACCTTTTGAGCTGATTTGGCTCAGCTCCATGTTTTGGTGGTATCTTGGCTTTACCATTGGTTTATGGTATTTGGCTGTCATGCTTGTGCTCTGGTTTTGAGTCACAGGCTGACATGTTTACTGTTATAATCACTAGTAGTGTATAACAAGTAAAAGAAATAATTAATTAATTGTGGTTATAATAATTTTTATTATTATATTTCATAAGAACAGTCATAGTACTGTTGATTAATAGTAATATTATCAACAGTTTCATAGACACATCTTACATTTAGGGGCCTGGCCATGTTTTTTGAGCCTTGTACCCTTAATTAATATATTTTTAAGCTTTAAAGTATATTAATTTGATTATTTTTTTCTTTAAATTTGAATTCAAAATTATTTTCTTTTTGAAATTGTCTTGAAATCTTTTTCATTGAGGAATTTGGTTTAATTTTATACTGTTTTTACACATGGCTTTTTCACATCCAAAAACTTATAAAATTATTCTTTGAGTTACTCTGAATTAATTATGATTCAAAATCTTAAATTTGAATTTTTTTCTTTGAAAAGAATAATTTTTTTAATATTAAAAAATAAAAAACTTATAAAATTTTTTAATTTTTTTTTAAAAGTATAAAAAATAATTTTCTTTCATCAAATGTTTTCTCTAGTTTCTTTAATTAAATACTGTGCCGCTGGTAACAGACTCAGTAAAAGATAAATTACCAGTACAGAATCTGAGGACAGTATTGAAGTGAAAATTGCTAAAAGAGGCACTTTATTTAAGACAGAACAAGCCAAAAAACCACCAAAAGGTGTGTGTTTTCTGTTTGCAATCCTTATTTTCTCTTGAATTGATGTGAAATATGGTGCATACCAGAAATGGAAGCAGCTATTAACTCCAGTCAGATGGACCTGGAAAAGGAATAGGTAAGACCAGAACAAGGTCTGCCAAGTCTTCCTCAAGAAAGACACATCTGGAGGATGCCAGAGCTGCCGCCCATTCCCCAAGTTCTTTACCAACAAACTTTGATGTGAACTCTGAGCCTGAACTAATTGAAGGTAATATTTCAAGGGCTGAACCACTTCCAAGTTGCAGCCATAGATATATATCAGTCCCAATACAAAAAATGGTTCAGAGAAGCAAAAGAAGAGGAGTGGGAAATACGCCCAAGCCTTTGGCAGGGGGCCATAAACTCCTACTTACACATCAAGAGCTTTATGGGTAAGGAGAAGACCATACAACTCTTAGGAGGGTGGAGCCCATTGACTTGCAAAGACAAGGTCAAAATATAAATGATTGGTTGAAGAACCAAAGTCTTTTATATGTAGACCAGAAGAAGGAATTGGAAATGACCCCAGATTTGGAAGAAGGCCCAGTGGCATCTACCAGCTCTAGAAATGTTAGCCTGGGGCCTCTAACGTGGCTTACAGTCTAATTATTAGTAATTTTAATAAACTAATTTGTAGTGGAATACTATAATTATAAGTAATAGACGTGTAACTCTTGTTTATAATAGAGTACTGTTGGGATTTAAGCTTCAATGGTAGTAATAATTTTTAAGAGTGAATTTAATCACTTTAAAGGTGAGAGTGCTAAATTTTCTAAATTAAAAGTAATTTTAATTGTAAAAAATATATATTGGTAAGAGCTCTGAGGAATCATTCTCAAGCAGAATGTTCCTCTTAAATGCTTTAGGTACAAAATAAAAATAAAAGACAACTAGACTAATACATTTTTTATCATAAAGGGTATTGTTATAGTAACAATATATGAAAAAAACAGTAGGTGGTTGTTATAGAAGCAAAGTCACTATCTCAACAAGGCAAAATGGTGTTATAGAAACAAGATGCAACAATGTTTCTATAACTAAAAAAATTAAATAAGGTGACTCTTAAATAAGATCACTAAAACAACTAATCTTAAATGAGTGACTTGTAAACAAAAAATAGAAGAAAACAAAATTAAAAGTGAATTTACACAGATGAATTGAAATAATTCAAAGAAAATTTAATGAAAGTGTTTGGAGTTTGTGTAGCATGTAATTCTTTTCATGCTTGCAGTCTCACATTTGGTAACACAAAAAAAAGTTATATGATGTAAAATTAATTGTATAGATTTTGAATTTTTGAAATGACATCCTTTACTTTTAAGTCATTGTAATAGGTTGATTTTTTGTCTTGAATTTTTAAATTTTTGAAGTTTTCTAATATCTTGAATTCTTGTTCAGCTAGCAGTTCTCTAAAAAGTCCTCCTTTCTTGAAAATTAATTTTATTCGAGTTCCTAGGGTGTTGTAAATTTCTTCTTCATGTAGTAATTCATATAATTCAATTTTTTGATTCAATCCTCTCAATATTTGTGTTATTTTTCTTGATGCTAATTTTTTTTGTTGAAATTGGTTGATCTTGCAAACTTTTTTAAATGTAATCCTGAATTGAATATGCAATTTTGGAACTGTTACATGCATTGTTGATTGTTGAACAATTTTCTTTTTCTTCAATTTTTCTAGTTTTATTTGTTTCTTCTTTAATACTACTACTAAGGATTTTAGTGTTTCTTTTCGAAAGATTTTTGTATTTCTATCAGCAGTAACTAGGTAGGCGCTTTCATAGCTAATGTTGTCAGCGATTTTATTATTGTTATCTTTAGTAATGGTTGCATCCATTGTTGGATGCCTAAGTTTGTTGGTATTGGAGCTAGCACAACTAGTATTAGGTTGTAAATTCTGTTCATCTTTCTTATAGATATTATTTCCATTTGCACCAGGCTGATTAGAGCTGGGATTTCTGTCCTTGGTAATAGTTTTTTGCGATGATTCCTTTATTATCAAGATTACTACTATAATCTTCTTTAGTAATGATATCCTTGGTCATAGTACAATTATCAATAGTATTAGGAACAGAGGCAGTTTTGAAGGTTCCAGCATCGTAAAGAAAGTCGGATTTTCTGTTATCATGTGTATAAACAGGTGGCTTTAACGGAATTTGGTAAGCTGTATCTGATGAGATGTTAATAGTGGTATTACCACTCTTATTTTTCAAAACTGTATTGGTTGTTATGTCGTCCTCGGAGCTGGATTGATAATGATCTGTATGCTTCATCAATCTGATTATTTGATTCCTACTAACATGCTGAGGTGTTGTAGGTCGAGTGGACTTCAATTAACAGTCAATGTTAGTTGCATAACTTCCAGCCTTGCTATTTGCATTAGCATGCAAAAGTAAGCTGGTATTATTTGGGTTTTTATTGTCTAATTTTGGAGAATTGGAGAAATGACAAAGCTTCCATCCTTCTGAAAGGTTAGTAGGCTTCCTACAGCAATGACGACAAGCAGAATGGTGAAAAGAATGGTGACTGGTCATCATTGTGAATAGATGACCAGTGAAAAGGCTGACGTCTTTGAAGAATAAAGACATCCGGTTAGAAGCTTCAGATACTATCAGATCCAGGACAATAAGAGCTTGATTTCTTGTGTTAGATGGTGATAGTGGCGAATCCAACAAGTTTCAGAGAATTTTAATGATGAATTTAGCATTCTGGTATCTTGATTCTTCAAAACTTTGAATTAGATTAAAAAAAAAATCAGAAAGACATTTATATTTTATTTTGGATGGAAGAGTGGATTGTAGATGTAAGATTTATTATTAATTAGGTATTTCAACGTCTGATTAATTTTTTAAAATTAATTAGTTAATTGATTAGTTCTAATTTGAAATTTTCAATTTTAATATATTAAATGTTAGCCTGGGGCCTCTAACGTGGCTTCCAGTCTAATTATTAGTAATTTTAAGAAACTAATTTGTAGTGGAATATTATTATTATAAGTAATAGACGTGTCACTCTTGTTTATAATAGAGTACTGTTGGGACTTAAGCTTCAATGGTAGTAATAATTTGTAAGAGTGAATTTAATCACTTTAAAGGTGAGAGTGCTAAATTTTCTAAATTAAAAGTAAGTAATTTTAACTTTAAAAAATATATATTGGTAAGAGCTCTGAGGAATCATTCTCAAGCAGAATGTTCCTCTTAAATGCTTTAGGTACAAAATCAAAATAAAACACAAATAGACTAATACATTTTTTATCATAAAGGGTATTGTTATAGTAACAATATATGAAAAAAACAGTAGGTGGCTGTTATAGAAGCAAAGTCACTATCTCAACAAGGTAAAATGGTGTTATAGAAACAAGATGCAACAATGTTTCTATAACTACAAAAATTAAATGAGTGACTTGTAAATAAAATCACTATAACAACTAATCTTAAATGAGTGACTTGTAAACAAAAAATAGAATAAAACAAAATTGAAAGTGAATTTACATAGATGAATTGAAATAATTCAAAAAAAATTTAATGAAGGTGTTTGGAGTTTGTGTAGAATGTAATTCTTTTCATGCTTGCAGGCTCACAAGAAACATCCAAAGAGAAGCCCAAAGGACCTCAGAAGAAGAAGAAAGGTTCCAAGAACCATCAGGGCAAGGGAAAAGGCAAAGCAAATTGGCACAGACCTTACCCACAATGGTACAGGATCCCTAAATTGGAGCCTTCATCCATGGACAGTGTCTTCAATATGGCCAGGACTCTTATGGAATTCGCAGCCAAAGAGCAGGAAAGGATGAACAGGACCTTTCCACACAAATAATATATGAAACACAATTTGTTAAATCTAGTATTGATGTAGAACTTGGCAAATTTTATGCAAAGTTAAATAAAATCATATCAGACATGAGTGAATTGAAAAGAAATGACAAAAGGTATACTGAGTGGTATCAGTTGACAAATGTCAGACTTGATTCAATTACCAATACATGTGACAGAATTGAATGTGAATGTAAAGCACAAAATGATGAAATGGAAGATCTTTCCATTTTAAACATCAATGATCAACTTAGAATTCCAAAATATCATGTTTTGGAAATAATTAATAATGCCAATCAGCTTGCCACACATTTGGCAAAAAGTGACAGTGAAAGGCAGAAATTGAATAATGAAATCATTGAAAATGTGGAGAAAATTCATAAGAATTATGAACCACATATTCCAAGACATTCTACACCTTTTACTGAAGAAAAGTGTTCTGTAAAAGGATTTTTGACCCCATTTTTAGGAGAAAATCCTATCTGTGCAAAAGATATTCCCAAACTGTAGTAATGGCCAACATTCTCTGGTGAAGGAGAATACAATCATATTGAGTTCATCAGAACAATTGATATGTTACAAGAAGATTTTCACATACCTGATGAAATGATAGTAAGAAAGCTACACTCTTTTTTTACCAGAACTGCAAAGAAATGGTATTCCAAAATGAGACTATATCATGGTAAACATGATTGGCCTTGGTGGAAATGTGAAGAAATTATGAAATGGGCTAACAATTATTGGAGATTTAAAATGGAAAATCCTTTTGAAAGTGCCATTTTTAACTCAGAAAAGGATACACCACTTACTTGGTTTCTCAAACAGAAAGACATATTATCTGCCTTACACCCAGATATGTCTGACTCTATGACTAATATGAAAATATTAAGAAAATTTGGAGGAGACCTAGAACATGCTATCAAGTGCATATGTGCAGAACCCTGTTAAACAGAAGACTACATCAATGCCATGGAAGATATAATTACTAGAACAAGAATTGGTAAAACCTGGACTAGAGTCCCTATGGAATCCAAAGTGGTCTCTAAAACTTCCAGAGAAGATAAAATGCCTGAAAGACCTGTCTTGAAGTGTCATAAATGTGGTAGCACTTCAAATTTGGCCAACACTTGCACCAAAAAGACAAAGATTAATGAAACTCAAGTCATTGAAGAAGTTCAGTGTACTGAAGACAAAGAAGAATCTGACCTAGATTCTACAGTCTTTGAGTATACACCAGTAGAGGACTATCTGATTAAAACATTGCAGATTTCTTTGAGGTCACAGAAGTCCATACTAATTTGCCCCATTACAGTGAGGATTGTCATAACCTGATCTATATCCAGGATTCCAGAATGTGTAAAACCAAACCTGCTAGAGGTAAAAGATACACTTCTGGAGAATCTTTTGTCACAGCAATACTGATGAATGATATTGAAGCCAAAGTAAATTTGGATACAGGGGTATTTTGTCCTTGTGTAGGCAAAGATTATCTTCAAGCCCTACTTCCTGGATTGAAGAACCATCTATTACCAATAGAAGGTTTACAATTTAGTAGTGCCAGTAATAATATGTACCCTTTGGGAATATTGGACACTAATCTTGTATTTCCACATCCAGCAGGAAGTGTAAGAATGAAAACTGAGATAGTAGTAATGGACAATTGCACATCTCAGCACATCATTCTTGGAAATGATTACTTGAATATTCATGGTATTGACACCAATAACCATAAAAACAGATATTCCACAATTGGAGAAAATATGAGACAAAAAATTGCTTTCCAATATGCCATAGAAAATATCTGTAATATCTTCTGTTAAAGATACTTATAAGGAAGAGTTTGTGGCTAATAAACTTTTTGAAGCACAAATTAATCCATCATTATCATCCAAAATGAGGCATGAGCTTATTGATCTATTATACACATATAAGAATGCCTTTGCTTCTGATAATGAACCATTAGGTGCTATCAAAGGGCATGAAGTTGATCTTACTCTTGATATTAATGGACCATAACCTCCAGTACTTAGAAGACCAGCTTATCCATCCAGTCCCAGAGCTAGAGAAGCCTTGGAAAAATATATTCAAGAGTTGATCCAACTTGGTGTACTAAGGAACGTAGGCTATAATGAAGAATTAGAAGTGACAACACCTGTTATTATTGCTTCAAATAATGATAAATCAAGGATGGTTGGAGATTTTGGAGCATTGAATACCTACACAGTTCCAGATGGGTATTTAATTTATAGAACTTAAGAAACCTTGACACAATTGTCTAAAGCAAAGTATATAACATTAATGGATGAATTAAAAGGCTTTCATCAAATATTTTTGATGCCCAAAATAGGAAGTTACTTAAAATTATCACTCAATGTGGTATTTATGAGTATCCTAGAATGCCATTTGTTATTGAAAATGCACCATCTCATTATCAAAGAATGATGAATACCATCTTCCCCACAGAATTATCTGAAGGATGGCTTATCATTAATATTGATGATATTATCATATGTTCTGATTCATGGTCTTTGCACCTTGAAGGACTCGTAAGAGTACTTGACAAAGCTACATGAGTGAATATGAAGAGTTCACTCAAGAAATATAACTTTGGCTTTGAAGAACTTAGATCTTTAGGACATATTGTTTTTGGTTTAAGCTTGGGTATTGACAAAAATAAAGTGGCAGCAGTGTTACTTAAGCCAATAACCCAGAATAAGAAAGAAATGATGTCTTTTCTTGGTTTTGCCAGTTATTACAGGCAGCACCTGAAAGACTTTGCAATTCTAGCCAAGTCACTCTATAGAATCTGTGATCAACAGACAGTATTTGAGATGACACAGGAAATAATGGAAGCTTATGAGAAGATAAGGAAAGCTCTTACAGAAGCACCTTTACTCCTCATGCCTGACTGGAATATACCTTTTAAGATGTACATTTATGCATGTGGAGATGGATTAGGGGAAGCCCTCCATCAGGTCCAAATTATTGATGCCAAACCTACAAAGGGACCAGCTTGTTACATCGCAAGAAAAATCAAACCAACAGAAGCCAGATATGGTGCAAGCCAGATGGAGGGCTTATGTTTGGTATGGGCACTTGAAAAATTACACTATTATCTTGATGGCAGTGTTCTTGAAGTGATAACCCACTTTAATGCGGTGAAATCACTTCTTAAAATGAAAACTCCCAACAGACATATGTTGAGATGGCAAATAGCCATTCAAGAATATAGAGGTAACATGACTATAGCTCATAAAGCAGGAAAAATTCACAATAATGATGATGGACTTAGCAGGTGGACATTAGCCAATACTCCTGATAACCCAGCTTATGTACCTTTGGAAGCAGAATCACAGATTCCAATCAAAGGAATTAACATAACTGATATTGATACTGAATTCTTTCAAGAAGTCAGAGAATATTATAAGAAGGACAGGAATTGCCATATCTTGACTTCCTTGTTAGATAAAGATGGCAAAGATACATGTTTAGTCAATGTGCTGGATGAAGCTTGGAAGAATTACTATTCTCAAGGAATATTTTACTTGTTTGATGGGATAATTCATCACAGAACCAAACATTCTTGTGTAATGAAATTGTGTAGCATATTGCTTATTAATACCATTCTTCATGAATGCCATGATAGCATCTACTCTAGACCCCTGTCAGAATATGGAACACTTGAAAAAGTAAAGAACCGTGCATGGTGGCCATCTTGGAGAAAGGAAACCACTGAATATTGCCATAGCTGTGATAGATGCCAAAACATAAACAGGAGTACAGGCAAGAAATTTAGACTGATGATTCATATTCAAGAACCAAAATCCCCTTGGGAAGGTATTCACATGGATTGGGTCACAGCACTTCCTCCAAGTGGTGACAAAGGTTATGATGTTTGTTTAGTCATTGTAGACAGATATAGCAAAACTCCCATATTCTTACCATTTCATACAGATGACACTGCTATGGATACAGCTCTTCTTCTATGGAGTTGGGTCATTTCCCATACAGGATTTTTTAAGAATATCATAATTGACAGAGATCCCAAATTCAAATCTGATCTTTGGACCAATCTTCACAGATTTTTTGGGACTAGGTTATCATTCTCAACAGAATATCCCCCTCAAACAGATGGACTAGCAGAGAGAATGATTCAAACTTTAGAAGACATGATCAGCAGATTCTGTGCTTATGGGTTAGAAATCAAAGACTCAGATGGCTTTAACTATTACTGGTGCCCTTTAATACCTGCATTAGAACTGGCATATAAGACATCAGTCCATTCTTATACAGGCCAAACTCCTGCTATGTTAGAAAAAGGATGGAATCCAAGACTCCCAGAAGACACACTGAGAAAAGACTTGATTTACATTCATACTAAAGCTTCCAGATTCAAGATAATTCTTGAAAAAGTAAAAAATCATGCAAGACAGAGTATGAATGAAACTTTTGACTATGCAAAACAGAAGTGGGACAAGAGTCACAAAGTACCAGACTTCAAAGTAGGGAACCTAGTTCTAGTTTTAAACTTGAGTTTTAATAATATCAAAGGCCCAAAGAAACCTAAATATTCCTACGTAGGACCTTTTGTTATTGTTGCCTTACATGGAACCAATGCAGTTCAAGTGGAATTGAGTGGTTAATTGGAAAATAAACACCCCACCTTTCCAGTCAGCTTGATAAAGCCTTATTAACCAGCTGAAAAATAATTGTTTCCTTTAAGAAAGCCAACTGCTTTGACTGTACCAACAGTGGAACAGAGTGAAGACAAAAAGATAAAGAAATTCATTAAAGACAGGAGACTTGGGGGTAAAAATCAAAGAGAATATCTTGTCAGATATAAAAATCCAGTACATGAAGATGAATGGCTGGAAGAATCAGATATACCTGACTCAGATAAGCTCTTAAGAAGATTTAGACAAGAAAGAAGGCCACAAGCCTAAATATGTCTATAAATGTGCTTTAAATTACTTGATCTGACTAATGTAAAGAGGTTTGACAGTGGAAATTAACCCCCTTTGTGGCCTTTTTATTCTTGATAACATTAATAAAATTGTAGTACAATTTTATTTTTTGGTGGGAGGGAATGTGAGCCTTGCGGTATATTTTACATACCCAAATAGGCCACAATTATCTTGGAAAGAAATTCTGAGCTATACTTAACCCATAAGTCATGTATATATTCAAAAGTCACCATTTTTGATTTCAGCAAAGATGAATAACCTTTTATTGGGTAAGTAAATACATAAATTTAAGGCCAGATTTGGATTCTACACATAATTTCACCTAGGTTAGCTCCATGGAGTGAATATGCTTAAACAAACTCTTTGAGGTGGTAATATGGAAAATACTTCAATACCACATAAAAGATCTGTGAAATTATTTGTTTTTCTCAATTTCACGCCAAAATAATGGGAATGTGAGAAATCCTATGATACATATACACTAAGAGTAGTGTTATTCATGTTTGTGGCACTTAATATTATGGTATTCTTATATACACTTCTGGTACACCCACAGTGGATATCTCACTTGAAGCCTGAATTTCTATTTTGACATAAAAAATAGTCAAGGGGGACAAAAGACATCAAAGAGAGCCAGGGTACCCAACTTCTGAGGCCTCTGAGGCATTGTCAGCTCTAAAGCTTGGATCCATGGCTGATCTTGGCCCAATCAGTATACTAAAACCTTTTGGGAAATTGGTTACCAAGTCAAAACTTCATTATATCATAAGAAAATAGCAAATAAGCTGCTATTTTGACGTGCCAAGGAGGTAAAGAGCAACTTAGACTCCTGTAACCATGTCAATTCTTAATTATTTTCCATGGATAAACCCTAAAAGAGTAATCAAAACCATTTTTGGACTATTATCAATTGATTTACCTCATAGAAACCAGCCATATAGTGCTATTTGCAATTCTATGTAGAAATGAGGTAAAAACTTCAAAAATTCATTAAAAATAAAATTCTCAATGAATCTTTCTGAAACTTTCAGGACCAATTGAGAACTGTATAATTCATATAAAAACCAGAAATAATTATACTTTTACAAGTAAAATTGAAAGCTTTACTTACAGTCCATTTTTGATGATTCCACATGAAACACTGAGTTTTTAAAAATTCACAGAAAATACACTCTGTTATGAAATTTCCAATGACTTGATAAATTTGAGAAATAAATGATTGTGTTGGAATAAAAGAATATTTAAAATTGTTACTCCTTTTATTCTTAACCATAAATGGGTTGGTAGTCACATAAAAGCATCAATTAAGTAATTATGATAATCTTATGTGACAACAGATGATGCAATCAATAATAAAAAAGGTTTATTGTTTTCTCCCTCACTAGTATTTCAGTTTTCTCCATGGCATGCCTATGAGAGCTGTATTAGACTTAAAAGAGGCCTCCTCTTGCTGTTTTTTCCAAATAATCACATTATTCTATTATATGATTTATTACCAACAAGTAAGTATTAGTTAAGACTTTTTCTTGAGTATTTAATTTTTTAGAATCAATCAGAAAGACTTGGAATCATAGAAATCAACTATATATTGTTGTAATACTGTTATAGATTTATTTTGAACCATTAAAATCCACAATTATGCATCAAAGCTCTCTGCTATTATCTTTAATAAGTTCTTTGGATTATTAGTGAGTGATTTATGTTAATTCTTAAAGTTTTCCTCTAGTAATTGTTTTCTTCAAGAATCATACTTATAAGAATACTTGCAAAAGATAATTATACATTAAAATAATTTTATTATTTTAATAAAGAAGTCTTATTATTGAATAATTCTTGTAATTGATTCTAGTAGACAATTACTGTTTACTGTTATAATCACTAGTAGTGTAGAACAAGTGAAAGAAATAATTAATTAATTAATTATTTAATTGTGGTTATAATAATTCTTATTATTATATTCCATAAGAACAGTCATTGTACCGTTGATTAATAGTAATCTTATCAACAGTTTCATAGACACATCTTAAAAGATTATCTTATGCCTCATGTTTACTTATTTCAGGTAGATTATCTCTTTAATAAGTCGATTATGCATATTTCAATGTGTTTTCTTGTATATCAAATAAATTCAAGGGATTAAATCTTCATTCGAAAGAAAAAAATAAGATAAAACGTTTCATGCCTATTTTTTCTTTATTTTTATTTAATGATAGTTTTACAAGAATATGAATTAAATAAAGTTGATGCTGGAAATTTGGAGAATAAAATCTCTAGATTTCTCAAAAGGATATTATAAAATTGTTTTAAAATAGAGCTAGTTTTTGTCTCATATTGAATGATGAAACTAAATCTCCCGGATAAGATAAATCTCTATTATTTATTTTTTCAATTGTTTTGATAATTAATTACATGTTTGAAATTAACTTGAGAGTTATTTCCTGAAATTAAGGAATTATTGTTGAAAAGAGATTTATTTTGTGTAAAGAATTCACCCCTTTTCACTCATCAAAAATGATCAATGTTGAATTTAGTTATTCAATGTATTTTCCTGTGCATAATTAATATAAGGTCTGTGACTTTACTGAAAATATCAAAATAATAGACAGAGTCTTCATTAAACAATTTTAATATTGATAATGCATAATACATCTTTTGTTATTCCTGTGATGCTTTTTCAATAATCAAGACTTGCAAATTGTCCAAATATATGATCTTCTTCAATTACAAGTGTCTTAAATAGCCCTGTGTACACAACATAAGCATTTAAAATATTGGAATAAGAGAATTGGTCTCTTTCTGCATTGGTTTCATTCAGATTTGTAAATCTTTCAATTTTGAAGTAGTATTTTTTGGAATTTTCCTCCATTGCAATTTCTCTCACCTTCCCAAACCAAAGTCTTCCTAAATTTGAGATTTTATTCATGAAATAGATTTGTTAGTTTCCTATATTTCTGGTTGAAATTGAAATTTTTTCAGGTGCTTTATTGAGTTGTAATTAGACCATTTCATTGGAACATTACTTCTTGAATATTCCAATGCTCTTTGAGAAATAAAATAAGACTTAAAATATATCACTTTATCTGATGTGAGCCAAACTGTATCTACATAAGAGGATTCATTTATTAAATATAATATCTGGGAAAGATCAGGAAGGCCTCCTTTGAGAATATTTGGTGAGGTTCATAATGAGGAAATCTTTTCTACCCAGCCTTCCACATTTTCCCTTTTTAGAAATCCAATCAATAGCTATTTTTCAAGTGATTCTGGAAAGAAATGATTCAGATTATTTATATATCATGTGATTCAAATATTGGAAAATATACTCACTCAGCTGTTGGTTTTTCTTTATCAATGTCAGAAATTGGTTCAAATTCTCCCCATACCAACAGGAATAAACCAATGGGGGACCAAAAAGAGAAAGCATTTCAGCCATATGCTGCGAAAAATGTATGGTTGGTTTTGGTTTAATATTGAAGTACCAATTTGACAATAGCTCTTCTCGATAATCTCTGAGATCTTTTTCAAGGATATATATTTGACTAATATCTAAAATTTAAAACATTACTGTATTTATTATTTCTATTAGCTTAGAGATAGCTGAAACCAACTTTTGAATACGTGGTGTTTTTTGTTTCAACCCACTCCCAATGAGGCAATAGTATAAAAGGTAAATTGATAGTGAAGAGAACTAGCCATTCAGCTGCCTTTTGAGTTGCTTCTGATGCCATAAAAAGGCTCTTTGGTATCCTACGAAGTGAGGATGGAGCCGGTATCTTTGTTAAGAAAAGCTGTAGAAGCTGTAGCTCTTTAGGTAAAATTGATAATTCATCTTGATTAAAGTATGAATGATTTTCAGAGGGACCTGAAATATCAAAGCTTGCTCTTTAGCTTTCTTCCCTTTCTGGGTCACCTTGGTCTTTATGAGAAGATAAAGCCTTTCCAGATGAGCTTCTGCTTTGCGTAATCTGAGACATGTGTTTGATTTCCCTTTCATTAATGAACACTAATGATAATTCCTTTCCTTTTCCTTTTATTTTTGTCATTTGAAGGGATTGGCATTCTCTGGGCATAGGGCTTTGTGAAGATAATATTTCAAAGCAGCTTAATGGGACATAGGATTTCTGTGTTATTCTTTATTGAGAGCTTTCAAATGATCCTGACTGTTAAGCTGCCTAAAAACTTGAAGCCTCATCTCCTGTTACCTTGGTTTTCCTTTACCTTTGGAGTCTTTCTCTTGACTTTTTTTCTGGAATTTCCATTGGGATACGTTATCCAAAGGTGTTGGGGGTTCAAGGCTTATTAGTGGTGGAGATGAAGAAAGTGGTCCTTTATTTTTCTTTTTTGATAGTTGTTTTTTTATTTGGACAGGCTCTTCTCTCATCCTTTTCCTTTGTGTCTGTTAATCACTTTTCTGATAACTTGTTTTCTGACTCAAGTCTTCTGCCATGAAACAATTCTTCTTTCTTTGAATTACTTTTCCTTCTGGGGGAATTTCCAGGTATGAGGTGCTGAAATCCCTCAGAATACCCAGAAGGAATGTGTGCATGACATCAATTGTCATGGGGGGTATTCTATGCCAATAAGTAAGTTTTTTCAATATGGAATATCCTGCACCATTCTCTTTTAGAATATTATTTTGTTGAGAAAGGTTTTTGGCTCATGAAAGATGTTCTTGAAAGGACTTTGAAGGCCATGAGAGCTTATCACAATTTCTAATGTCCTTTTGTTTAATTTTACAGTGACAATAAAACATGTTTGCTTAATGAGAGGAATAACCACTTATTTTACAAAGTGCAATTGTATCACCAAGAAGATGTAGGAGTGCAGCTTTAATGGGATGGCCATTTGGGTATTTGAAGGTTTTGGGGTAGTGAATTCAATTCAACAGTTCTTGAAGCTCTTCTACTAGGGGTTTCAGGATATTATTAAGCTGAGGTGAAGTTGATCCTTGTGGAGTTGGTGTGAATACATACAAAAATAAATTATGAGGCTTGTAGCAAATGTCTAGATTTAGCTTGAAGCCAATAAGGAATATAACACCCAATAAGACACTTTTAGATCCTTCTTTGAGCCCATAAAGATTCATCCAATCTAAATGAAGTCCAAATACAAGATTTCCATCTTTTTGGGTGAAGATTTTACCACTATCATCCCAATAGGCATTCCAAATTTTACCATCCAAGATGTGCTGATATGATGGCCCTAAATTTTATTGAAAAAGACTGGCTTCTTCTAATTGGTTTTAAAATATTGGTTTTAGTAGCCTTGATGCATTTCAGCTCTTCAAACTCTGATAGTTAAAATTTTCTATGGGGATGAAATGGCCTTTATTCCAGTCCTTATCCTAAATAGGAGTGTTTCAAGCTTGATAGAGCTCATACTTCTTCAACATGATTTTGTGACATTTGAGGTTATCAGAGATATCATTTGTTGGGGGTTATTAAAAAGGGAAACTGCAGGTTCCAAGAGTAAAATGCAATTGCGAAAGAAAATATTTTCTATCAAAGTTGGATTTATGCAAAGAATTTTCTTCAAAGTTGTAACTGATTTTGGTATTTGGTGACTGAAATAAAGCTTCTTCTCCATAAAATAGCCAAGGTGTATCTTCCCATGTTCTAGCTGTAGTGCTTTATTACATAGCCTATCACTAAGATTGTTTTCAATGCTATCATAAGCAAAATGGATGAGTGATATTAATGAAGATGAATAATGAAAATGAAACTGTGGTTTTTAAATTCCTGAGAATCCCAAATTTGGAAGTATCTGTTGTTCAGTTGTTGATGAGATATTCTGTATTGGATACTGTGGTGTACTTTGAGGTGGTTGTCTTTGCATAGTTTGGGAATGAAGTATTACATATGAAATATGAAGAAAAAAGTATTCTTATTCAATATTCATGAAATTTCTCAGATAAGGTGGATATTATTGAGAAACATTACTCACCATATCTGTGGAGTAAGATGTGTGTCCAACCCCAATTGGCAGTATGATGGCTTCCTGAAAAGATGAAATAGTGCTACTATAGTGAGAATTTGAAGTTAAAAAGGAAAAATATGGTATATGACTTTTCTTTTGAAGTGGAGTTTGATTTTTATAAGAAGTAAAGCTCACAAAGATTGCTCACATTTGGATGGGGATGGTTTGTTTTGACATGATTTTTATGTTCCCTTTCCGATCTTCCAATGCCTTGGTATACATTGTTGCAATAATCGAATTCTTTCTTTTCCCACTCAGTGCATTGACATCTCCATACATTTACAACTTTCAAAAAAAGAATTCTGAAATATATGATCTAATATATATATCTATAGCATCAATTGTGTGAATTTAGATTGATTAATCAACATTATTTAATAATTATATTCAAATATTATATGAAATCGGGATGAAAGTTTTGCAAAATGTACCTGAAGGAGAAAGTGATGTCCTTAAATTATTCAATGATGGGATTAGAGTAAAACAAAACTAAAATTGTTTTAATTAATGATAATAAAGTTCATAAAAATAGAAATATTCTATGTGGTACATAATTCAGATGAAATATATGATATACTGAGCTATTTTATTTGAATTGAAAATGAAAATTTGATACATTCAAGCCATTGAAATAAGAATATAAATATAAATTTTGCTTCACCTACTAGAATATTCTGAAGCTATATGCTTTTGAAATTCATGTTTTCCTATTAAATTAATCTTTGTAAGCTCTATTTATTATGGAAATTGGACATCTAATGTATCTAATATTGGAGCAAGGAGGCTTCTTCACATACTTTATTTTTATGCAAAAACTCAACTACTTAGATATTAAATTGAAATTTATCCTTTATTTAAATCATGAATAATCATTTTCTTCCCTCATGCACGATTAAAAAGGCTGTCTGTGTTTCTCAAGGATTTGAGCCTTTTATCCAAAAAGAACTTTACAATGTGTAGAAAATTGGAATAAATAATTTACTTTTGGAAGTATTGTTTTTCAAAACTAATATCATCCTTATTACTGTCAACATAAATGCAAATACTTTCTGAAAAGAAAAAATTTTTAGGGACAAACAATATCAGGGTGCTTATTCTCTTTTGTACTTTAACCTCACCTTTTTCAGTGGTTCTTCCTGAGGATGATCATTATGCATAATTAAGCAGATTGATACAACAACAAGGATAATTCATGGGAAATTTCGCAAAAATAGATGTAGGGAAAATTCAATGTATAAAAATTTGACAATTAGTGCATTAATTTGGGAATAGTAATTTGAATAAAAGTATTTTGTGGATGCAGGAGCTTAAATAATTTTGGTTAGAGATTTTGAAACAATAATATTTATTTTGTTCAGTATACTTAGTTGTATTGTGGAATGAGGATTATCAAATATTCATGTTTTTTAGCATATTATTATTTGCTTCATAAAAATTAATATAAAATCAATTCTGCAATTTTTTCTTTCCACTATGGAGTGGGTCAAAAATTTGGAAAGGTTTATCTGTTAAGAAAGTTCATGATGTAATTCACATTTATATGCATATTGTCAAGTCCTCCTGAGCTGACAATTTTGGTGAAATTATGAAGAACAACTGAAAAGCCTGTGTCAAGGACATATTTCCCAAGGATTTGGAAAACTGGAATTAATGAAAAATATTCCTCAATCTAATGAGAATATAGTCAAAATTATTTTTCCATTTATATTTGGCTTTTTAGAAAATTGGAATTATTTTCATAGAGACTTGTAACACTTCATTATGAAATATTTGTTAAAGGGCATATTTCCCTTAGGAGATTGATGAATTGTTCATTAGAATTATGAATAATTTATCAATCTCCCAAAGGGAATATGGTGTCAAAAATCATTTGAAATTAAAACAAAAAGGGTATTATTAAGAGTTTGTATCAAAAACTGATTAAATCTGCATATTTAAATGAAAAGTGCATTAAATTTCAAATGGAATATTTCACCAGTTTGGATTATATATATTTAGAAAACAATAAGGAATAATTATCATTTTGCAACTGGAATTGTCAATAACTTTCAAATTTGGGGGTTCATATGGCACATATTTTCCAGATGTCTATTCAGAATTTCAGATATCTTATGCTCTTTTATTTTATGAAAAATAGAATCAGAACTAAGCCCACAATTGTACCTCAAGAAAGCCTATAGCTTCATAATTTTCTCATTATTTTAATCAAAATAAGGTACAAGTTCTAACAGTTGCGCTCTTACTTTTGTGCCTTTAATTACTGTTTCAGACTCGGTGATGTAGAGAAATTCTTTGTGGTGCAAGGACAGAAATTTTATGTTTCATACACTCTTCTTCAGGGTGAATAGAAAGCATATAGCTCATAGCTTTGCAAATTTTTATATGTATATGACAAAATTAAGATAAAATCAGTTTTACAAATTCTTTTTCAAAAGTTTTTGATTTTATTTAATGAAGAATATCTATGAAATACTGATTAATTACATAAAATGATAATCCCAATGGTTAATATTCACCAAAAAAGTAGGATTAGTCCATTTATTGTAGCAAAACTTCTTTGTTTTCCACTCTGAGAAATAGGATAACTATTCATTGAATGAAATGGGCCGGGGAATGTCTATTAATTGGAAAGTTGAATTTCATACAAGATGATATTTATATCATTATAAATACCCATTAGTAATTTATATGCACAAAAAACAACTAAATACTTCAGAAAAATTAGCTATGTAGTTTATTTGAATTATTAAAATTCTTTGAAATTCACATTTAAAAGATGGTTTTTTGTTGTAATTCAAAGTTTACTGCCATTGTTTTCATTTTGGTGAGAGTCATACTCATGAGTGGTATCAATGTTATGAGATGAAAATCTTTGAGCTTAATCTCTGCAAAGGGGAGATTCTTTGTTTCCTTTTAATTCAAAATTAATCAGGTATAATTGGAATTTAAAGTCAGGAAATAAAAGGAAAAATTTCAAAGGTTCTTCATGAAGATAAGCATACTTTCAATGACTCCAATTACTTGGTAATAGGGAACACTGAAATTTTTCTTAACTTCAAAATAGAGAGTTATTATGATTTGAAATAAACAAAGTTGACATTACAACCCACTACCAAGAGAAAGATTCTAAGCTTATGATAACAGAAGCTATGGGTTAAAGAATGAGTTTTGGAGGTACAGTAATGTCACTTGGCTGGATATTTTCAAAATGAAAAGCTCAAGACATGCTTGTATAGTAAGAATATGATGAATATTTGGTTGCCGAAAATCCCATAAAGTCAAAATGGAACAGTGGTTTAAAGATAGGAAAGAAGGGAAAAGAAGGGCCTTCTTCATTGGTTCAAGTGCTTAAATCCACAATAATAAAGATACTTACAAGAACCTTTATACAACAACATTAGAAATTAATTTAGTAAAATAAAACTATGAATTAGGTTTGCAATCCTTTCAATATTTGGGTATTGGCTCCAAAAAAAATCATCCTAAAAATCCAGGGAGATCTGTTCAGCTTGACTCAAGGCTTGGATTGCTTCTTCAGTCACCTAGTTTCTAGGGATTTTGGGGGGATTTTTTCCAAAATCTTGTTTTGAGAGGAATAGAGGTGGATTTGCTTTGAGTTGATTCATTTTTTGTTTCCAATCTTGTTTGGCCCTTGGGGTAGGAGCCAGTTGGACATAAGCTTCATAAAGAAGGTGAATGAGCTCAAAAAGTGTTTGAGACCTCCATGAAGAATAGATGCTACCCTGAAAGTTATCTTGATCTTCATACTCTGACATAATTCCATCTGAAAGGAATACTTTGAAAATTCCTGGATGATCCTTCATAAGAGGTTTAAGGGCCACCTCTTGACGTAAGGTTTTTTTCTCATTTTATGAGACATAATGACAATATCTAAGGGCTCAATGAATGCAGATGACCAGTATTCAAGATGTTATGAACATACCTTTTAATCTTGATTTCTCCTCTGCTGCTGAATCCCTGTTTCAGTCCCATATTAGGGTGCGATTCTCTTAATTGTTTTTTCCAAATGGGCTTCCTAAAGTCAAACCACCTTGTTAGGATTGATAACCTGTTGGAGACAGTATTTCATTCTTCCCCAATATTATAGGATGAAGTGCCTCCATTGATAGTGCAAATACTCCATGTCTCTAAAATAGCTTTATTCCTAAATGAGTTCCAGGTTTATGAGACATTTTGGTTCCAATGGTAAGTGAAATAGGTAAATCCAATTTTTTAAACCAAGGAATATCCATAGGAGAGACATTGGAACCATAAGAGCTAGATAAATCAATTTGATGGGGGCTGAGGCTGTATTGTTAGGGGGTTGGTAAGGATGAGATTTTCTTGAAAGTCTGTTTGTTGATGTAGCTCATCTCAATATCACCAACTTCCCCCTCCTTGCTTCCAAAAGCTTCAAAATATTCCTTGATTTGTTGATAGATGGCTTCTTTTTTGGATTTGAATTTTTTTTTAAAATTGAGATTTTCATCTGCAGTGGGGACTTCAGGAAGTTTTTGATTGGAGGGGGAAATTTCTAACATAGCTTTGGCCCAGTCTAATATTGAGTTTCCCTAGCCATATTTGTCACTTGGAGTTTCTAAATCTCTAACATGTCAAGACACACTTTGCAACTGTTGAAATTTTTTGAGTCTTTCTTTTCTTTCATTGTAAGATTTGGCCATTTCTTGTAAAACAAGTGAAAGTGGTGGCTGGTGAGAGTGGGAAGGACTGGGAATTGGCTGATGTCCAGGTATTTATTTATTTCCTGCAGTAGACAGCTAGAAGTGGCTAATGTGAGTAAATTGAATCCAATATACTCAAAATTACCCTAAAAAGAACAACCAATCTTGCATAGTGGCATCTTCATCTGTCATTTGAACTAAATTTGAAGCTATGGTTGTTTTTGAAGTTGAAAAGAAGTACTCTCAATGATGCAACTCTTGCTTAAATTTTGATGGTGAGAATTTATGAAACTTAAAGCGAACTAAAATATGGTATAAATTTACCAGGTTAATTGATGAGTAGAAAAAACTTATTGTCTTTCTGTTATTAGCCTTTGAATGATAAGGTTCCAACTATGACAGATGAAAAAAGGAAAATCACACTATCAGTAATTAGTGGAAAAATATATACTGAGGTTAATTGAAGGTATGAGAAACCCTGAAAAAATGTTATTTATATATTGTGAGGAAAAAGGTTTGGGAGTTTCCCAGTCTTTAATGCATATTTCATATTGCATACTGAAAGAGAATTTCTATCTACACTAAAACCAGTGGGACAATCACATATGCTCAAATATGCAGATAAAGTATCAATTTGTGATTGTTCTCCCTGAGTACCAATTTTTTTTATCAATAAAAAGGCTTATCATAATTGAAAATACATCACAAAAAGTATCATATAAGTTATGCTAAAGGGAAAATATGTTGTAATTAAAATGAAATGTAGATTTCTTTGGGAATAATCACTAATTTGGTAAGTAGTGAGCCATCATTACATTCTGAGGCTTGAGGGCTTTAGCTGAATTTTGTTTGGAACAAACATTATTTAATTGATCTTTGTACATATATGAAGGAATTAACCCCAAGCTATTTGAAGGCAAATTTTTATTACTATTTTTCCTTCACATAACAAGAAATATATATTAGCTTTTGAATGTGGTTTCTTTCAAATTTGGGAGCTCTCTCCATCTTGGAGTTTGGCTATATTTTTAATTTCTTGGAAGGCTCTTAAAACATAATATCTGTGTGGACATGTCTAATAAGCTGAAGTATGCAAAACTAAAGTTAAATTTTTTATAAATTCAATACATGTACATGTATAGTGTCTTTGCAAAAGGTGAATCTTCAGATTAACATTGTCCTTATATTGGTAATGTCAAAATTATCTGGAAACTAATGTCTGCACGTAAATAAAAAAAGGAGTTCCTTGTTAAGAATTCATTATTTTCTTAATGAGATGTTGCAAATGGTTTTAAATGTGTTTGTGTTCTTCATATTATTATTTTATGGTAATCCCATCAAAATTGGGCTATGTTCAATATGAAGAATTAGAAGGAGCCAAATTAAATGGTAAAAATCTTCTTCTTTCAATAAATTATATTTATTGCTTTCCAGATTTATTATTAGTACCATCTTACATGTGGCATTTTCTATGTCATTTCTCTGGTTGGGAATGTAATAAGGTTAAATACATTCATTTTACTTGATACTTGTTGTCTCTGCTTGTGCTGAAAGCTTCAAAATACAATTTCAAACATTCTTACAATGACAAATATTCCATAGGATGATGTGATTCATTATTCAAATTGAATGCCTTGGGGGTTTCACTCCATGTTTAAAGTTCATTTATTGAATGACCAAAAGTGTTTGCAGCAAATTTCTCATAGCTAAATATGATTCATGCTGAAAGTTTTTTATATTCTATATAAACCTGGATCAAAATGGCTTGGGAAAGATTTTGGCATGTGTTAATGTTGTGATTGAAAGTAATACAATTTTTGGGCATATATGGCCAAAACATGCCAGAAACCTTACTTACACTTGTCTCAAAGATTCAATGAAAATTCCTGAAAGGGAGTGGCAACATGAATACAACAAGGCCCCAACCTTGCTCTAACCTGGCCCTAGCTCATGGGTTCAGGCCAGGTTGGAGTGGAGTTAGATCCAAGTTTCCATACAGTTCATATCAAAGTTCAAATTTAACTAATAAGGCTTTATTCACCTGATTAATTATCTCACCACACTCTCAAATTACTTATAGTTAATTGTGGAAATTTTGATCAGTCATATTGATTTAAATATAAAATGCTTCACCTTAATTGAATCTTCTAATGGACGCACTCTTTATGCATCCATACCCTTTCCTCATATTATTCTTCATTTGTGTCATAATTCACACAGCCATTATTCTCCTAAATAAAGAAAATCCCCATCCAAAAATTAATAGGACCTCATTTGATCTTCCTCTTGTTATCTGAAATAATGTTTTAAAGTGTAAGTTACTTGATAAATGCTATGTTCCACATTCAATCCTGATTTTCTTTCAGGGAGAACCATAATAATTGACATGCTGGAAGTATTCATAAAATATTTCAATTCACTTATTTGCCATTATTATGCCAGCTTTGGCCAAAATGCCTATTTTTTGGCAAATTGCAAATCTATGTCCCAATTAACACCACTAATACAATCTATGATTCAATATTTTCCCACCTTTTATATGTCAAATAGATAATTTTGAAGATGAAACCAACTCAGCTTTTAGATTCCACAACCAAACATTCTCATTTGACACACAGAAATATGACATGAAAGGGAAACCATATCTTTATTTCCCACCTTTTTTTAGTTGAAGACCATCTTTCATACTACTTTATGATTAGTTCATCAACATGAAACACACATTAGACACCTTTTGAGTAAGAATAAACAGATCTTTGTGATAGATTGATTACCATTGTACCAAGAGAACACAGACCCTTTTTGATGATGACTTTTGAGATTATCTTGTCCTTTTACTCAATAACCAACTCTTTTTTTAATAATTATCTCTCATCTTTTTTGTCTTCCTTAAGCTAAAACCACCTTATCTCTCTATTTAAAATTGGTTTAAACATCATAATATGAATTCCATGTCTTAAGATTTACAGCACCAAACCCATTTTTTTCTTTAATCCTTGTCCTTCCTGGTGGCTATTATAATCTTCCTTAAGGCTTTGATTTCCTTTATGTGGCACTCAACTCAACTTTCCATTTTAGCCATATGTTTTGCTTGATCTCTCTTTCACTTCACATACCCAAGACTTCCTTTGTCAATTTCTTTTGCCATATTTTACTGCTCTCCTTCTTTGAAATTTTTTTACGCTATTTTCATCAGGGATAACCATATTATGTAAAAAGGTATATTTGTCTTTATAAAATTCATAATAAAATGGTTTTCATTTTTTGATTTTCCCTTAAATAAAAATATGCATTCAATTTTTTACAATCTGAAACTCTTTACTTACAATTCTTAAAATTTTCATTTTTTTTGTATATTTTACTAATTCACATTTTTTCTTTTTATATTGTTAAATATTTACCATTTTTGGCAATATAATGAATATTCCATACTGTAGATTATTTAACATTTTCTTTATGTTATTTTTCATATTTTTCATTTAAATTTTAATAATTTCTTTTCATGAAGAAATTTAATTTCCATTCCTCAGTAAATCTTTGTTATTCATTTTATTTTTCCTCCTGGGCCCCTTGCCATTTTTTACGCATACTTTGGCATTTTGGGAGGCCAAACAAAGTTTTTTTTATTTTTTTGTTGTTTTTTCTCTTTTTCTTAATGTTTTTCTCTATTTTTTGAATTTTTTTATTTTTCTTTCTTTTTTTAATATTTTTCAATGTTTTTTAAAAAGGGTGTCCTTTTATTAATCATCTTTTGATTTTTATTAAAAAATTACTGTTTTTAAGGTTGTTTTGGCATATAGCATTGATTTTTTTCACAAAAAGAGTACTCATCTTTTTTATTTTTTTTATTTTTCCTTAAAAATGGGATGTGGATACATTGTAGCCAGAGCATCGCAGTGTGTCCACACCCCACACCTCACGCCCAAAAAAACCAAAAACCCATAAAAACCCATAAAACCCAAAAAACAAAGAAAACAAGAACTTTTTTTTGAAAAATCACCCAAACATTCAAAAAAACCAAAAAAACAAAACAAAAACAAAAACAAAAACAAAAAAAAAAAACACTCAAAAAGCACTAAAAAAACACTAAAAAAACACAAAAAAAACACAAAAAAACACAAAAAAAACACAAAAAAAAACACAAAAAAAAACACAAAAAAAAACACAAAAAAAAACACAAAAAAAAACACAAAAAAAACACAAAAAACAAAACAAAAAACAAAACAAAAAAAGTAGGAAAAAAATTCTTTGTGCCTTCCAAAACTGCCAAAAGACACATCAGGTGTTTTTCTGGGAAAAACACCTGATAATGGTTATTTGCACTGCAAAGCACCTGGAAATGGTGAGTTACACTGAAAAACACTTGGAAATTGTGATTTGCACTGCAAAACACATGATAATGGTGATTTTCACTAAAAAAACACCTGATGAAGGTGATTTTCACTGAAAAACACCTGATAATGGTTATTTGCACTGCAAAAAACCTGATAATGGTGATTTTCACTGCAAAGCAACTGTTATTGGTATTTTTTTCAAAAGAAAAATGAAAATTGATAAAAAAATATTTTAATTACATCACATATGAATAATTCAATGGAAAGGAAAAATGAAAGCAAAATTGTCCAAAAAGCATGTCATTTTTGATTACACTGGTTTTTTTCCAAATCCAATCAAAAGTGACCAAAGCCATTTTTCCAAACTTGGTGCATCATGGGACCTGAGAATAAAATGACATGGCCAAAATATCAAGACAAAAGTTATGTAATACATAAATCAATAAAAACATGACAAAATAAAAACAAGAATAAGGAAGAGAAACTTGATGACAGACTTTAATGACAACACTACTCAAAATTTGTGAATGAAAGGGTGACTTCTCAGTGAAAGCATCATATTTGATGCTTATGAGAAAAAATATGTGTCTATAAAGGTACTTTGTCAGATATCCAAAATGAAATTAATTTTTAATTTGCCATTTATTTATTTCAATTTCCAAATATCCAAATTTGGAAAGACAAAAATCCAATTTCTTTCCTTTTATTTTTTGATGTCTGCCAAAAATCCAAAATTCAAGGAAAGTTTTGTTTTCCAAAATATTTCCTCCCAGAACAAACCACATCTTTACATACTGCATAAAATGGATAACTTCAATGGTATTGTCTTTTTCCATTTTGTTTAAGTTACCATAATATACTGACTGTTCAACTTTTCAGACTCCCATATGATTCAAAGAGCTCAAGAAATTTTTCCAATCCCTGCTACAAGCCTGCTCATAGAGCTTTTTTGAGGCAGTGGATTGGATAGTATGAACCTCAAAAATCTGAGGCCCAAAGGCAAATGCAGCAAATCAGAAGAAACTTCCATGAAATTTCCATCCCACTCAGCATCAATAATTATATCAGAGAAGCCTCCATCCTGTCACCCCCCCAATCCAGCTCTAGAGTCCAAAATCATCAAGCAACACAAATTCTCCAAACAACCCCAACACCTTCAGCTCATCATCAACCAATCTTTCAATTATACAGATCTACAACAAGAAAACTGAATCACTCTTTATTAGTAAAAAAACTTCAGAAATATTTTCAATATATATGTAGCTTACAGGATTTTCCATTTTAAACTTTGAAAACTTGATCCTCAGTTTCTTCTTTTTGAATCATTCTTCATTAGATTGGTATGTTATTCGTTGTTTATTGAAATGAATCTATCTAATTTCAATATTATCTTTTGGATTGAATCTGTTTTCCATACCTTTTTGTTTGCTTTCAAATTATTTTAAGCATGAATACCACTTCTTTTTTTTAATTTTTTTGGAAAGATTTTCTTGTATTCATGATTGATTTAACCCTTTTTTTCACTTGACTCTCCATGAATCAAAAAGACAATACTTTATAAAAATTACAAACTGCATTAATTTTTTTTCCTTTGTATGATTTAAGAAAAATTATATGATTTCTTTAAATAATTTTGAAATGAATAAGGATTGTGAGCTTTTCAAAAAAAACATTCACATAATAAGGTTTTTTCTAGGGTGTGGTTTACTTTTAGAAGAATTCTTTTTTTTTTGAAAATTTTGATCAAAGCTATCAAAATTTAAATATTTTTCAAGAAAAACTTTTGTGAATCATGATAAATCCAGAGTTCAGACAAGGATTCAAAACTCAAAAGATTTATTGTGAAGAATAAAAGTAAACTTTTTGTGTGTAAATTTGGATTTTTGATTTTTTTTTGATGAGAGAATTTCAAAAATTTCAATTAAGACCTTGTTTATGTTTGGGTTTTGAAATAAGATTTCAAAATTCAAAAATTATCTTTCAATTCAAAATAAACTCAAAAAAAATTTCAAAATTGCTTTCGATTTCATTTTATGTTTATGATCTATCTACTCTTGAAAATTGAAGATCCTTTTTTTCTACTAAGCAAGAGAAAATGACATTAGTTTTTCATTTTTTCTAATTTATTTTCCTTTTGGGGTTTCTTACATATTTATTATGCACAATTATCCTATAATCCATATTATGAAAAGTTTGGTAGTTTCATGGTCATTGTATCTGACATGGTATTCAGATTTTAGGCATAGAAAGTGTCATGCAATTAGATGAGGAAGGTGTTTCAATATGTGGATCAAAGAGAATTTATACAATAAAGATCATTTTATTGGGCTTTTTCAAATGAGACAACAGGACGTCTTTCAATTAATACATTTATTAATTGAATTATATCCCCAATGCCTTTCAACAAGATATGCAAGGTTTAGATATCAAAGAGAAGGTAGGAATTAATTTATATAGGTTGGGTAATGTGAAATGTGTTCAATGTGGGAAAATCCACAGCTTATCAAGTCTCACAGGCTGTTGTTCAAGCAATTTTGGTTTCATTGCATGATTCCACAAACGTGTAAGTATGTATTTCACTCAATGTTCTCAAAAAAAATAAAAAGTCTAATAATTATGTTTTTATGTATATTTCCAGTGGCAGATGATGTAGAAAAATGGGCGGAAATTGAGGAAACATTCAGACAAAGACAAGGAATCACAAATATCATTGGGGATTTTTATGGAACCCAAATTCCAATAATTCCACCAGAAAATTACTAATGGAATTATTACATCAACCAGAAGGGTTGGCATTTGATTGTGTTTCAATGCATAATTGATGGTAATGGAAATTCTTTTGATGTGAGTATAATTTTTTAAATTAAAAATGGGGAACTATTTTATTGAGATTCTATATGCAGGTGTATCATGGCCTGCCTGGATCAGTACATGATAGTCGTGTAATCAGAATATCCCATATTGTGAAAGATCTGATCAATGGTGTGGCAATATTTCTGCCAGATTTCTTACTCATTGGACATTATGGATATTTATCCAGACTTAAAAACTCCCATACATTTAAGGAATCCTCAATATTAAGAGGGAGCCCATTTTAATAATATTCATTCTTCAACCAGGTAAGCAAATCATTTGTAAAATTGAAAAAACACTAATATTAAATTCTGTATTTTATAATTGTTGTTGAGCAGGCCTTTGGAAATCTTACAAATTGTCTTTAATGTACCCTGATACAACAAGCAAGAGTTCCAATATATATAGTTCAAGTCACAATAGCATGCATGAGAATACATAATTTTTTGAATGGCCATCAGGGGAAGTTTTTACAAAATTGGACTCAGCATAATACTCAAGAGGAGAGGCTAGGATAGATTAACATGATAATTTCTTTATTTTTGTATATTAAAAAATGTTTATTTAATTCACTAATAATTATAGTGCCATGTGCCATTTTGCAATTTTAGTTCAGATTATTAGTACAGCTCTGCGCTTTACACAATTAATAGTAGCTTTTATTAAAATAAAATAACTAGGAAATACTTTGGTCTTGAGAAAAAGACCAAATCATAGTTTAGGATCATACCTTTAGAGAGCAATAATGAGTTAATCTTGAATCATAATGGAAAAATAGAGTGCAAAGTCAACCTCACTGAGACCAAAAATCAATATCTCATTCCATTAGGCTGTATAAGTGTGATATTAGAGCATTGAATTCTTATAGGGCTTGTGCTTGCAATTCCTGTGTAATACAATCTTTCACATGACGCTCACGTTGTAACAAGGCAGTTTCTTCATCATGAATCTCATTTTTGCCTTGAATAGGAGCAATCTTGTGAGAAATTTGACTCTTTTTCACTTGAATTTTATCTATTTCACACATATTTGTGATTTACTCATTGCTTAAAGCTGTTTGATGAGTATTTGAGTTGGTAACATTGGAGGTTGATGCTGAGCCACTCATGTTAAATATATTGGCACAAAAAATTTAGATTTATTTTTACAATGCTATTGGGTTTGGAAAAGGAATAGGCTGCAAAGGACTGATTAGATGATAGTAAAGTGGCTGTATAGATTGTTTTTAGATCTCCAAAAAGGCAATGATGATATTTGAACACAAGAAATAAGTCCTTACTATATTTCATCCAAGCATTTTTTGGACAAAATGGTCTATGACAAATGAAAACAATTTTTTGGATTACACAGCCTCAAGAATTGCTTTTTTTGGGGGGTAGCTAGTATACACATTCAAATTAAATACAACCAAATTTCCTATAAATTAAAGTATGAAAACCCAAGAAAATAATGTTTTACAGCTTTATTAACTCATTCTAACCATTCATACCTGTAGCATGTTGATTTTATTTCACTATTCAAAAGAGTCTCATTAGAATGACAAATCCATGAGCTCTTTAGGACAATCTTAATATTACATGTCTGTTAAACACATAAAACACACATAGACCTAAATTGAAGTCAGTTCTATTTGCCCAAATTCAAATCAGACGGAGGCTCACCCAATGGGACTCCAGTCATTTTTGACAAAATAGCCATCATATACATGTTTAATTGATCATTTTGTCTTTTTTCTACAGCCCGTATTTGTGTTTCACATAGGCAGAATTCCTCTTCTCATTTATGCATCAACATCTGCCTTTTGTCATATCAAAATATTTTCATGCAATCTCTCGCTTCTGATTGATCCTGGCTTTGCTGTAACATAAGAATTAATGGCAACAAGACTCTTGAATATTCATATTCATGTTATTCATGAAACTATGACCATGACATGTTGTCCCCATGCTTATGCTTTATGTTTTACTTAAAGAATGGCAATTACCAATTTGTGATATGCCAGGAAAGTTGTGAATGGTATTATTACATTCTGGTTGACTTGGGATATTTTCTGGATTTTCTGGCCATTCACCCATCCCATCTCTGGGTCCTGATTTGCCATTCTCACTGCCAGAATGACCTGCCTGCTCACATGATGTGTAAGATGTGTCTATAAAACTGTGATAATATTACTATTAACTAACAGTGCTATGACTGTTCTTTTGAAATATAATAATAAAAAATTATTATGACCACAATTAAATAATTAAAGAATTCTTTCTTTTATTTTTTATACACTACTAGTTCTTATAACAGTAAGCAGTAATTGTCTACAAGAATCAATTACAAGAAGAATTTAATAATAAAAGCTTCTTTTATTAAAATGATAAGATTATTTTAATATATATAATTATCTTTTACAAGAATAATTATAAAGATAATTCTTGAAGAAAGCTATTACTAGAGAAAAACTTTAAGAATTGAGATAAATTACTCGCTATTAATCCAATGAACCTTTTAGATGATAATAGTAGAGATATTTGATGTGGAATTGTGGATTTAATGGAACAAAATTGATTTATAACAGTATGACAACAGATTATAGTTTATTTCTATGATCTCACGTCTTTCTGATTGATTTCTGAAAGAATAAAACACTTAAGAAATAGTTTTGACTAATACTTACTTGTTTGGTAATAAAGGTATAATATAATAATGTGATGATGTGGAAAAAACAGCAAGAGGAGGCCTCTTTTGAGTCTAAGACAGCTGACAGAGGCGTTCCATGGAGAAAACTGAAAAACAAATCAGTAATAAAACAATAAATTTCTTTGGATTATTGATTGCATCATTTTTTGTCACGTAATATTATCATAATTACTTAATTGAGGCTTTTACGTGACTACCAACGCATTTATGGTTAAGAATGAAAGGAGTAAAAACTGTAAATATTCTTTTATTCCAAAACAATCATTGATTTCTCAAAGCTATCAATTTTATTGGAAATTTCATCACAGAATGTATTTTCTGTAAATTTTTAAAGATTCTGTGTTTCACATGGAATCATCAAAAATGGACTGAAGTAAAACTTTCAATTTTACACATAAAAGTATAATTCTTCTTGGTTTTTATATGAATTATACAGTTCTTAATTGGTATTGAAAGTTTCAGAAATATTCATTAATAATTGTATTTTTAATGAATTTTTGAAATTTTTACCTCAATTCTATGTAGAATTGCAAATAGCAGTGTATGGCTGGTTACTATGAGATAAATCAATGGATACTAGTCCAAAAAGGGTTTTAACTAATCTTTTGAGGTTTATCTATGGTATTCATTAAGAATTGACATGGTTACAGGAGTCTAAGTTGTTCTTTAGCTCCTTGGCACATCAAAATAGCAGGTTATTTGCTATTTTCTTATAATTTACTGTAGTTGTAACATGGTAACCAAGTTCCAAAAAGGTTTTAGTTTACTAATTTGGCCAAGATCAGCCATGGATCCAAGCTTTGGAGCTGTTCATGCCTCAGCGGCCTCAGAAGCTGGGTACCCTGGCTCTCTTTGATGTCTTTTCTCCCCCTTGCCTATTTTTTATGTCAAAATAGAATTTTAATAATCAAGTGAGATATCCACTATGGGTATACCAAAGGTGCATGTAAGAATACCATAATATCAAGTTCTCAAAACATGCATAACACTATTCTTAGTGTGTATGTAACAGGGGATTTCTCACATTCCCATTATTTTGGCGTGAAATAGAGAAAAACAAAAATTTTCACGGATCTTTTATGTGGTATTGATGATGTGGTATTGAAGTATTTTCCATCTTACCACCTCAAAGAGTTGATTTGAGCTTATTCACTCTATGGAGCTACCCTAGGTGGATTTTTGTGTATAATCCAAATCTGGCCTTAAATCCATGGATTTACTTACTCAATGAAAAGTTATTCATCTTTTCTGAAATCAAAAATGATGAATTTTGAATATATGCATGACTTATGGGTTATGCATAGTTCATAATTTCTTTTTAAGATAATTGTGGCCTATTAGGGTATGTAAAATATAACTCAAGGCTCACATTCCCTCCCACCAAAAAATAAAATTGTACTACAATTTTATCAATGGTATAAAGAAGAAAAAGACCCCAAAGGGGGTTAATTTCCACCGTCAAACCTCTTTAAATTACTCAGATCAAGTAATTTTAAAGCACATTTATAGACATATTCAGCCTTGTGGCCTTCTTTCTTGTCTAAATCTTCTTAAGAGTTTATCTGAGTCAGGTATGTCTAATTCTGCCAGCCATTCATCTTCATGTACTGGATTTCTATATCTGACTAGATATTCTATTTGATTTTTACCCCTAAGTCTCCTTTCTTTGATGACTTTCTTTATCTTTTTGTCTTCATCCTGTTCCACTGGTGGTACAGTCAAAGGAGTTGGGTTCCTTAAAGGAAACAATTCATTGCCAGTTGGTTGATAAGTTTTTACTAGGCTTACTGGAAAAGTGGGGTGTTTATTTTCCAATTCACCACTTAATTCCACTTGAACTGCATTGGCTCCATGTAAGGCAACAATAACAAAAGGCCCTACATGATAATCTTTAAGTTTCTTTGGGCCTTTGATATTATTAAAATTCAAGGTTTGAACTAGAGCTAAGTCCCCTACTTTGAAGTCTGGTACTTTGTGACTCTTGTCCCACTTCTGTTTAGCATATTCAAAAGCATCATTCATACTTTGTCTTTCATGATTTTTCACTTTATCAAGCATTACTTTGAAGCTGGAAGCTGTAGGATTAATGTCAATCAAGTCTTTCCTCAGTGTATCTGCTGGGAGTCTTGGATTCCATCCTTTCTCTAACATAGAAGGAGTTTGACCTGTGGAAGAATGGACTGATGTCTTATATGCCAATTTTAATGCAGGTATAAGAGTACACCAGTAATGGGTAAAGCCATCTGAGTCTTTGAATTCTAACCCATAAGCACAAAATCTCCTGATAATGTCTTCTAAAGTTTGAATCATTCTTTTTGCTAGCCCATCTTTTTGAGGGTGATATGCTGTAGAGAATGATAACTTAGTCCCAAACAATCTATGAATATTGGTCCAAAGTGCAGATGTGAACTTGGGATCCCTGTCACTTATTATATTCTTGAATAGTCCTGTATGAGAAATAACTCTGCTCCATAGAAGAAGAGCTGTATCCATAGCTGTGTCATCTTTATGACATGGTAAGAATATGGGGGTCTTTTTATATCTGTCCACAATGACTAAACAAGCATTATAACTTCTGTCGCCACTTGGAGCAAGTGCTGTGACCGAATCCATGTGAACTACTTCCCAAGGGAATTTTGGCTCTTGAATATGGATCATAAGTCCAAATTTCTTTCCTGTACTCCTGTTTGCTTTTTGACATCTGTCACAGGTATGGCAATATTCAATGGTCTCTTTTCTCCAAGATGGCCACCATTCACAGTTCTTCACTTTTTCAAGTGTTCTGTCCTCTGACAGGTGTCCAGAGTAGATGCTATCATGGAGTTCATGAAGAATGGTGTTGATAAGCAATCCGCTACACAATTTCATTACAGAAGAATGTTTGGTTCTGTGGTAAATAATCCCATCAAACAAGTGAAATCTTCCTTCAGAATAGGAATTCTTCCAAACTTCATCCAGTGCATTGACTAAAGATGTATCTTTGCAGTCTATATCTAATAAGGAAGTCAAGATATGGCAATTATTGTCTTGCTTATAAGATTCCCTTACTTTTTCAAATAATTCAGTCCCAATATCAGTTATGTTAATTCCCTCAATTGGAATTTGTGGTTCTGCTTCCAAAGGTACATAAGCTGGATTATCAGGAGTATTGGCTAATGCCCACCTGCTAAGTCCATCATCATTCTTGTGAATGTTTCCTGCTTTGTGAACTATAGTCATGTTTTCTCTATATTCTTTAATGGCTATTTTCCATCTCAGCATATGTCTGTTGGCAGTTTTCATGTTAAGAAGTGATTTTACAGAATTACAGTCAGTTATCACTTCAAAAACACTGACATCAAGATAATAGTGTAATTTCTCAAATGCCCATACCAAACATAAGCACTACATTTGGCTTGCACCATATATGGCTTCTGTTGGTTTGATTTGTCTTGAGATGTAACAAACTGGTCCTTCTGTAGGTTTGCCATCAATAATTTGTACTTGATGTAGGGCTGCCCCTAATCCATCTCCGCATGCATCAATGTACAATTTAAAAGGTATATTCCAGTCAGGCATGAGTAGTAAAGGTGCTTCTGTAAGATCTTTCCTTATCTTCTCATAAGCTTCAATTCTCTCTTGTGTCATCTTAAATACTGTCTGTTGATCACAGATTCTGTAGAGTGACTTGGCTAGAATTTCAAAGTCTTTCAAGTGTTGCCTATAGTAACTGGCAAATCCTAGAAAAGACATCAGTTCTTTCTTATTCTGGGTTATTGGCTTAAGTAGCACTGCTACCACTTCATTTTTGTCAATACCCAAGCTTAAACCAGAAACAATATGTCCTAATGCTTTGTGCTCTTCAAAACCCAATTTGCATTTCTTGAGTGAAATCTTCATATTCACTTCTGCAACTTTGTGAAGTACTCTTGCAAGTCTTTCAAGGTGAAAAGACCATGAATCAAAACATATGATAATATCATCAATATAAATGATAAGCCATCCTTCACATAATTCTGTGGGGAAGAGGGTATTCATCATTCTTTGATAATGAGATGATGCATTTTTAATACCAAATGGCATTCAAAGATACTCATAAATACCACAGTGAGTGATAATTCTAAGTAATTTCTTAGCTTTAGGTGTCAAAACATTTTGGTGAAATCCTTTCAATGCATCCATTGATGTTATATACTTTGCTTTAGACAATTTGGTCAATGTTTCTTGAACTCTAGGGATTGGATACTTATCTGGAGCTGTGTAGGTATTCAATGCTCTAAAATCTCCAACCATCCTCAATTTATGATTATGCCAAGCAATAATAACAGGTGTAATTATTTCAACTTCTTCATTATTGCCTACTTTCCTGTAAGGTGTGGATATGAAACTTTCATAAAATATCAAGTACTTTTCCTGTCTTCAAAATTTTTATAAGGTAAAATTATTGAAAAATAGTATGAAATAGTATTTTTAAAGAGAAAACACACCAATTTTATTGTTTTTAACTTTCAAGATTGGATGGAGTAGTTGCTTCCACTTTTTGCAGGAGTAAATTAATGTTGATTCAAAGGAAATTTGACTGGGAGATTAGTTGAATTCATGTGCTAAACCAATTAAAATTAATTAAAATTAATGTTTTACCAACAATAAAGATTTATCCAAAAATACTCTACAAGAGATATTTAAGGCTACAAGAGAAATTTCTTCAAGAGAAATGTCAATTGGAATAGTTGAGCAAAGAACTGCAAGAAATTAATTAAAGAACAAAGTCTTTAAAAAAATATTTAAAGAGAAAACACGCCCAAAAGTGACCAGAGTGAATTTGGAAACAAAGTGACAAAGTTAACAGTGATGAAAGATGCTTTAATTCCCTTTTGGGAAGGTTCAGGGGTAAAAATGATTATAATGATTTTTCCAAATGGTTGAAAGGTTCAAAAAATGATATAAAAAGGGTGGCTGGAATTTCTTATTGATTGGTTTGACAGTGTTTAAACTAATTATAAAAGGAAAAGATTCTAACATGAAGAGAAAAGTGGGGCAAAGAAGACATTCTTTTATAGCCATCAATTTTCTTACTCCAAAAATGAAATTTACTCTTGTCAGTAGTGACAAACAGTCCAACAACATAAAAGCCAATTATGGCATCATTGAACCCTTGTTTAGACCAAAAAAGGGCTGGTTTAAGCCATTTTAGACCCTTAAATAAGCCATTACTATAACAATACCTGGTCTAGAGCCTTCAAAACACATCAGAATTCGTGTAGGAGGCCTAGAAACCAGTTAAGACTGTTTTTACAAAAATTGTTTTAGCTTAAGGGTAGTTTTACCCTCTTGGCAGCAGCTAAAACTACCCTGGTTGGTATCAAACCCTCATCATCAATTGAGTCACAGACCCTGTGACTAAATTCCAGGCCAAAAGTAATGAACTTCTGTGTTTATTTTGAAATCTCATTCCAGTCAGCAAGGATTTTGGGGGTCTAGCTCCCCCTTGGAGCTAGAGTGTCTTTTCCCCCCCAGAATTAATCTTTCCAATTTATTTTTTCTTTAATTCCTCATCATGTAATACAATTATAATTTACACATGTAATTCAATTGAGTTTTTAATTACACATATGTAATTATTGATACCTCATATGTAAATTAAAGTTCACTTATGTAATACACGCGCACATTTTGACATTTCAATTGAATTCAATTGAAAATACTTCAATTCCTCATAACTTCTAAGCTCAACACAACAAATCAATTTTACCACAAAAATTGATGGTTAACACCACATGTGGTGTGGATTAAATTAAGGTTTTGAGGATTTTCATACTTTTGTACAAAAAATACTAAAAACTTAATTTAAGCTTATTTAGACTGGAGTTACAGAAATTTCATCCAGAGGTGACCCCACTTTATTTTTTATGAGGAATCCAATGGTGTGATAATTTCTTTATGTTTATTTATTGGATAAAAGTTTATAATATATTTTATATAATGTTTTACCAAAAATATTTTAATTTCACAATTTTTATTAAAAAATTCATTTTTACTTAATTTTTACAAGTAAAAATGTAATTTCATCATTTTGAATTTTATTGTAATTTTGTTTTTAACTTATAGTTAAATTTTGATTTTTAGATATAAATTTGTATTTATATTTCAATTTTTATTCTCATAATATACATAAATTTATTTTATTTATATTTGTATCTTAATTTATCATTTGTGGTCTTTTGGGTATATGAAAATACCTCTAAGGCTCACATTCTTTCCCCCTAAAAAAAAGAATATTACTTTTTAATATTGTTATTTCTAGTGTGCCTGAAACTTCTGCAAAGCTTAGTTGCTTCAGGTATGTCTTTTTCTGGAAACCATTCATCTTCACAGGTTGGGTCACTGTACCTAACAAGGTATTCCCTTACTTTGTTGGTTCTCAACTTTCTTTCTTTAAGAACTTTGGTAATTTTCTTACTTCCAGATGACTCCATAGGAGGTATAGCTTGGGGAACTTTATTCCTCAAGGGAATCATTCAGCATCACTAGATTGATATGGCTTTATCAAGCTCACGGGAAATGTAGGATGCTTATTGCTAAGTTCTTCAGATAACTCTAATTCAGCAGCATTTTCCCCATGGAGGGTCTTAATAACAAAAGTTCCTGCAAAGGAGCCTTTCAGCTTTTTACATCCTTTGATGTTATTGAAGTTAGTGGTGGATACAAGAACTAAATTCCCCACTTTGAAATCTGGAGTTGCATATGATTTATCCCATTTTTCCTTATCATATGAAAAAGACTCTTCCATGAACCTTACTGCATGCTTTCTAGCTTTTTCTAGCATTTCCTTGAAGCTATCAGCTGTGGGATGTATTTCAATCAAATCTTTCCTCAAGGAATCTTTGGGTAATTTGGGGTTCCATCCCTTTTCTAGGATAGCAGGAGTTTGATTGGTAATGGCATGGATTGATTTTTTATATGCTAATTCCAGTGCTGGAAACAGAGTGCACCAATCATGGGTAAATCCATCACAATCTTTGAATTCAAGTCCATATGCACAAAATCTTCTTACCATGTCCTCTAAGGTCTGGATCATCCTTTCAGCTAGACCATCAGTTTGCGGGTGGTAGGCTGTAGAGAAGGACAGCTTAGTGCCAAATAATTTGTGAAGATTTTTCCATAGTGCTGAAGTGAATTTGGTATCCCTGTCACTAATGATATTTGTAGATATGCCAGTCCATGACACTACTCTATTCCATATCATAAGAGCTGTATCCATGGCTGTATCATCTTTGTGACATGATAAAAAGATTGGAGTTTTACTGAATCTGTCTACAATTACTAGGCAAGCATTATAACTTCTGTCACCTCCTGGTGGTAAGCCAGTTACCCAATCCATATGGAAAATTTCCCAAGGTCTGCTGGGTTCTTGTATTTTCATCATATTTACAAGTCTCTTGCCAGTGGACTTTTTTGCCTTTTGACATCTGTCACAGGTTTTGCAGTACTCTGCAACATCTTTCTGCCACATTGGCCACCATATGCAGTTCTTCACTTTTTCTCTTGTTCTGTCTTCAGACAGATGTCCTGAAAAAGGGCTGTCACTGCATTCCTTTAGTACAAGATTGATTAATGACACATGTGTGCTTGGTTCTGTGGTAAATTATACCATCCAGTAGGTGAAATCTTCCTTCATCATAAGATTTCTTCCATACTCCATTCAAGGCATGTATTAGGAAGCTTTCTTTGCAGTCTTTGTTAATTAATTGGCATAAGATTCTAAAATTCTTATCTTGAGTGTAACTGTTTCTTACTTCTTCAAAGAAGGTGGTATTCAAGTCTGTAACACTTATTCCTTCTATTGGGATCTGTGGTGAAGCTTCTTCTGGCACATAAGCAGGATTATCAATATCATTTGGTAATGGCCATCTGCTTAGTCCATCTGCCCTTTTGTGAACATTCCCATCTTTATTAACAATAGTCATACTTCCCCTGTATTCTTGTATGGCTATTTGCCATCTGAGCATATGTCTGTTAGGCGTTTTCATGTTTAAAAGTGATTTGACAGCTGTACAATCTGTTATCACTTCAAAAACACATCCCTTTAAGAAGTAGTTCAATTTTTCCAAGGCCCAGACAAGGCATAGACATTCCATTTGACTTGCTCCATATCTGGATTCAGTTGGTGTTATTTTCCTGGATATGAAACATATGGGTCCTTCCACAGGTTTATCATTTATGATCTGGACTTGGTGAAGTGCAGCACCCAGCCCATCTCCTGATGCATCAATATACAATTTGAAAGGCAATTTAACGTCTGGCATCAGTAAGAGTGGAGCAGTGGTCAAGGCTTCTCTTAGAGACTCAAAAGCTTTGACTCTGTCAACAGTCATTTCAAATACTGTGTCTTTGTCACACAATTTATAAAGTGGTCTTGCTATGGATGCAAGATCTTTAATGTGTTGCCTGTAATATCCTGCAAAACCTAGAAATGACTGAATTTCCTTCTTGTTCTGAGGCATGGGTTTTAGAAATACTGCTGCAACTTTGTTTTTGTCGATTCCAAGGGACAAACCAGATACAAAATGTCCTAGTGCTTTAAGTTCTTTAGATAAAAAATGACATTTTTTCAAAGAGATTTTCATGTTCAATGATTGAATTTTTGTCAAAACTTTGGACAATCTGTACATGTGCTCTTCCCAAGTTTTGGAACATAAAATAATGTCATCAATGTAAATGATTAACCATCCCTTTGAAAGTTCTTCAGGGAAGATTTCATTCATCATTCTTTGAAAGTGTGAAGGTGCATTTTTGATTCCAAAAGGCATCCTCAAAGATTCATAAACTCCACAATGAACAATAATTCTCAAATATTTTCTTGCTCTTGGTGTCACCACATTTTGATGGAATACTTTAAGGGCATCCATAGTGGTTATATACACTGCTTGAGATATTTGAGTAAGGGAAATTTGCATTTTTGGTATTGGGTACCTATCTGGAAGAGTGTAAGTGTTCATAGCTCTAAAGTCTCCAACCATTCTGGATTTTCCATTATTTCATGCCACTATTACTGGTGTAGTTATCTCTACCCCTTCATTGTGGCCAACTTTTCTTATTACACTAAGGTCCAGAAGTTGTTTGATATGAGTTTCCAGAGCTTCTCTTGACTTGGGACTTTCTGGGTATGCAGGTCTCCTCAAGAGTGGTGGATAAGTTCTTTCAATATTAAGAATGATTTCAGCTTCATGACCAATAATTGCTCCTAGAGGTTCTTTGTCTGAAGCAAACGCTCCTTTGTGGTCATACAAAAGGGAAGAAAGTTCATTTTCTTGTTTATCAGTCATATGAAGGCTTATTTCAGCCTCCCTCAGCTGTTCAGATTTGAATTTTTCCAATTCTAAGCTGACTGGTGAAACTTTATTTACTTTGATTTGTCTTTTAAATAGTAAAAAGGCACATTTCTGACGCTTATTGTCTCCAATAGTAAAGTATCTGTCTTTGTTGTTATGAAAATCTATTCCACACATGATTAAATAGTCATTTCCCAATATAAAATGGGTACTAGAGCAGTTTTCCATAACAACAAATTCAACTGTGATTCTTAAATTCCCATTAATGTGTGGGAATTTGACGTTGGTCTCAAAAAATCTCAATGCTTTCATTGGATTACTTGCACTATTGAATTTTATACCATCAATTGGTAACAATTGGTATTCAAAATTTGGTACACAATTTTTAAGAAAATATTTACCAACACAAGATCAGAAGGCTCCTGGGTCAAGCAAAAGCTTGGTGGGCTTATTGTCAATCACCACTTCTGTTATACAGGAGTTACCAGCTGTATAACCTTTCCCCCTGTTTGGTTTTGTTTTCATAAGTTGTGCATCTTGAACTTTTGATAAATCAAGTTGACCATTTCTCAATTGTGGAAAGTGGGAGTAAGATTCCATGATGTTAAAAGTGGCATTAATCTTTTCTATATCTTTTGAAGATTCAGAAAATATTAATGAGTTATCATCTGAATTGTCTTCAATTATGTCATCTTTTCCAACATCAGGTTCCTTTTCAATATCAATTTCATTGATTTTCCCCCTTTTTGGAAAGATATTTGCTAGATGGTTGGTGCTTTGGCAAATATGGCACTTTCTGACTGTATCTACATATTTATGCTTAGTATTAGAATTTTCTTTTGAGTTTTTGTCCACAGAATCTTTCCAAGGTGTATTAAACCTTGTTTTGAGATTCACCCTACTAGAACCAATTTTGGTTCTGGTGGTTACTTCTTCTAATATATTGATAATATCCTCTGCTGAAGATTGTTCAGTAGTCCTGCTTTTGACAGCATGCTCTAAGTCACCTCCACATTGTCTCAGAATCTTTCTGTGGATCATAAATTCCGACATGTCAGGGTATAATTCTGTTAGTCTGTCTTTTTGTTGGAAAAACAATGGTAAAGCTTTGTCTTTATCAGCATTAAATTTGGCATATTCAAAGGCTGTCTCCACTTTAGATATCCAAGAATCATTGGCCCATTTGTTGATAATTTGGGTTTTCCACCAAGTCCAACTTTGGTGTCCATGTGCTTGTCTTAATTTGATATACCATCTGTGAGCTGATCTGGTAAAAAAGGTGTTAAATCTTTCTGTTACCAATCTGTCTGGTAATTCAAAATCTTCTTTAATAATGTCAGTTCCTCTGATGAATTCCATATGGTCATATTCTCCTTCACCACTGAGGTGAGGCCATTCTTTAAGCTTTGGTACTTCTTTCAAAAGTTCTTGGCCCATTGATGGTTCCAAGTTATGAAAAGAAGTGGATAATTCATTTTTTAACTTTGAATTATCAGGGTTCAATACTTGTAGATTTGGAATTCTTGTGCCCTCAATTTGATTCAGAGGTGTAGACATTCTTGGTAAGGTGTTCAGTATTTGTTCACTATCATTCATTTTACTGTTTTCTCCACCTTTGGGAATTCCTGTATCCATGTTGGAAGGCTTGTATTAAATTTATTGCTTCAATTTTAAACATGTCTTCTTTATGTGTCAGTTCTTTCCATAATTCTGTCTGTCTTGTATTATCAGCAGTGACTTGATTCAATTTCATTGATAATTTTGATACTTCTTCTTGTGAAGCATCAAAACACTTTTACAAGGCAATGGTATATGTCTTTACTTCAGTAAATGAATTTGAAATGTCATCAAGGACTTTTTTGTTATCTGTCTTGATAATATTTATGGCTTGTTTAATTCTTGTTTCAATTATGTCATCAATATTTAATTTAGAATATTTTTCTGTTAACTCTTTAATAATGGCAGATTGTTCATTTATTTTATTGCCAAAAGAATTATCATTTTTGGAAGTTTTAGTTGTTCTTAAAACTTTTTCAAAACACGTAAGTGTTTCATTAATTTGGCACAGACTCAAGTTGTTTGTTTTAATATTGTTACAAATTGTTTCATTTTTATCAGAAAGATGTTTTTTCACGTTATTTATTGCTTCATACAACTCTGGGATGGAATCAAATATGTCAGAAATCATTTCTGAAATCTTAATCTGGTTTCCTCTTTCTTCTGTAATTCCATCATGGTTCTTGTCATCTGAAATACATTTTCCATGGCATCCTGCTGAATATTTGTAGTCCTGTATCCCTGGCTGTAAGGCTTTGGGGCTGGTGCCTTCCCTTTGCCCTTGGTTTGAGCTTGTGGCTTCTTTTTCACGTTGGAATTTCTGCTGCTGGCCACTGGGGCTGGTCTTGGCACTTGCTTTGGTGGTGGAGGGTTGTTTTTCCTCCATTCTGCTGTTAAAAGCATCATATTTCTCTTTTCCATCAATGGATGCCATCCATTGAGTAACTTTCCAGTGTTGGGATGACCCAGGAATTTTCTCACAGTCAGGTATGAGTTCATGCAGTTTTTCCACAGATCTGCAAGGATTTGGTACTCTTTGTGCTGCAGTGCATTGTTGTAAGCCTTCTGGCTGGCTTTGTAAATGTCCACTGAGGCTTATTGTGGCAGTGTCAGCTCTCTTTGAAGGTAAAATAGTGTCATCAGCTTCAGAATTGGACAATTTGTTGTTGTGGAAGTCTTTTACTGACCCTTGTCCTTCTGTATTGGATTGGCTTCTTCCGTAATCACATCTATGACCTTTTTTGGAGCTGCTTGAGGGCTTATAGCTGGCTCCTGATCTGGTTGAAGGCATTTTTATGATTAAAAAGGTTTAAAATAGTAATTTTACATCAAAAATTACTATTTGCCAAATTTTTAGCTTTCTGAAGAGTATTACTGATATCCAAGTTGATCAATTCAGAAGAAATCGGCTCTTGTTGGTTATTCTGAGTTATAATAACAATACTATTATGGTCAGATATCACAGTGCTTTCAGGAATAATGCTAGTAACTGTGGAGGCTGTTTCAATATTTTCTTGTCTTACCACATTTTCAGACACTAAAATTGATGAAAAAAGCCAATTAATGAAGTAAAAAAAAGGTTTTTCAAAAGAGAAATAAAGAATAAAGCCTCACTTATAATTATAAAAAAAAATCTTTTTTAAGGATTTTTTGAATTATAAGTATTTTTTATATATTTCTAAATTTTTCAATATAAGAAAAAAGATCAAAAACAAGGTAAAAAATTATTTCACAGGTAAAATATCATGGCTGGGCCCCCAAATGTAAGGTGTGGATATGAAAATTTGATAAAATATCAAGTACTTTTCCTGTCCTCAAAATTTGTATAAGGTAAAATTATTTAAAAATAGTATGAAATAGTATTTTTAAAGAGAAAACAGGCCAGTTTTATTGTCTTCAACTTTTTAAGTATAAAACAATGATATAATAAAAATTTATTGTTTTACCAACAATAAAGATTTATCCAAAAATACTCTACAAGAGATATTTAAGGCTACAAAAGAAATTTCTTCAACAGCAATTTCAATTGGAATTAATTGAGCAAAGAACTGAAAGCAATCAATTAAAGAGCAAGGTGTTGAAAAGAGATTTAAAGAGAAAACACACCTAAAAGTGACCAGAGTGAATTTGAAAACAAAGTGACAAAGTTGACAGTGATGAAAGATGCTTTAATTCACTTTTGGGGAGGTTCAGGGATAAAAATTATTATAATAGTTACAAACAACAATTATAATTATTTTTTCACGTGGTTAAAAGGTTCAAAATGATATAAAAAGGGTGGTTGGAATCTTTTATTGATGGGTTTAACAGTGTTTAAACTAATTATAAAAGGAAAAGATTCTAACATGAAGAGAAAAGTGGGGCAAAGAAGACATTCTTTTATAGCCATCAATTTTCTTACTCCAAAAGTGAAATTTACCCTTGTCAGTCGTGAAAAACACTCTGATAACAGAAAAGCCAATTATGGCATCATTGAACCCTGGTTTAGATCAAAAAAGGCTGGTTTAAGCGATTTTTGCTATTTTTAGCCATTTTAGACCCTTAAATAAGCCATTACTATAGCAATACCTGGTCTAGAGCCTTCAAAGCACGTCAGAATGTGTGTAAGGGGCGTAGAAACCAGTTAAAATTGTTTTTACTAACATTGTTTTAACTTAAGGGTAGTTTTACCCTCTTGGCAGCAGCTAAAACTACTCTGGTTGGTATAAAAACCTCATCATCAATTGAGTCACAGACCCTGTGACTCAATTCCAGATCAAAATTAATGAGCTTCTGTGTTTATTTTGAAATCTCATTCCAGTCAGCAAGGATTTTGGGGGTCTAGCTCAACCTTGGAGCTAGAGTGTCTTTTCCCCCCCAGAATTAATCTTTCCAATTTATTTTTTCTTTAATTCCTCATCATGTAATACAATTATCATTTAAATATTTAATTCAATTGATTTTGTAATTACACATCTGTAATTATTGATACCTCATATGTAAATTAAAGTTCACTTATGTAATACACACGCACATTTTGACATTTCAATGGAATTCAATTGAAAATACTTCAATTCCTCATAGCTTCTAAGCTAAACACAACACCTCAATTTCAAAACAAAAATTGATGGTTAACACCACATGTGGTGTGGATTAAATTAAGGTTTTGAGGATTTTCATACTTTTGTACAAAAAATACTAAAAACTTAATTTAAGCTTATTTAAAGTGGAGTTACAGAAATTTCATCCAGAGGTGACCCCACTTTATTTTTTATGAGGAATCCAATGGTGTGATAATTTCTTTATATTTATTTATTGGATAAAAAGTTATAATATATTCTATATAACTTTTTACCAAAAATATTTTAATTTCACAATTTTTATTAAAAATTCATTTTTACTTAATTTTTACAAGTAAAAATGTAATTTCATAATTTTCAATTTTATTGTAATTTTCTTTTTAAATTATAATTAAATTTTAATTTTTAAATATAAATTTGTATTTATATTTCAATTTTTATTTTTATAATATAAATAAATTTATTTTATTTATATTTGTATCTTAATTTATCATTTGTGGTCTTTTGGGTATATGAAAATACCTCTAAGGCTCACATTTCCTCAGTACACCAAGTTGTATTAACTCTTGGATATGTTTTTTCAAGGCTTCTCTAGCTCTGGGACTGGCTGGATAAGGTGGTCTTCTAAGTACTGGAGGATATGGTCTGTCAACATTAAGAGCAATATCAACTTCATGTCCTTTTATAGCACTTAATGGTTCATTATCAGAGGCAAATTCATTATCATATGTGTATAACACATCAATAAGTTCATGTCTCATTTTTGGTGAAAATTATGGATTAATTGGTGCTTCAACAAGTTGATTAGTCCCAAATCTTTCCTCATAAGTATCTTTTTTAGAAGATACCAGTGATATGTGTTTTGTCATATTGGAGAAAGCAAATTTTTGTCTCTTGTTTTCTCCAATTGTAAGATATCTATCCTTATGGTTATTTATTTCAATACCATAAATATTCAAGTAATCATTTCCAAGAATAATGTGCTGAAATGTGCAATTGTCCATTACTACAGTCTCAGTCTTCATTCTGATACTTCCTGCTGGGTGTGGAAATACAAGATTAGTGTTCAATTTACCCAAAGGCTACATATTATTACTGGCACTACTAAATTGTATACCCTCTATTGGTAATAGATGAGTCTTCCATCCAGGGAGTATGGCTTGAAGATAATCTTTTCCTACACAAGTACAAAATGACCCTGTATCCAAATTCACTTTGGCTTCAATATCATTCATCAGAACTGATGTGATACAAGATGCTCCAGCACTGTATCCTTTACCTCTATCAGGTTTGGTTTTACACATTCTGGCATCTTGGATATTGATCAGGTTAGTACGGTCCTCACTGTACTTTGGCAAGTGAGTATGGACTTCTGTGACCTCAAAGAAAGCTGTAATCTTTTCAATGGGATAGTTCTCTACTGGTGTATCCTCAGAGACTGCAGAATCTAGGTCAGATTCTTCTTTCTCTTCAGTGCACTGAACTTCTTCAATGACTTTAACTTCATTGATTTTTGTCTTTTTGGTGCAGGTTTTGGCTAAATGTGAAGTGCTTCCACATTTATGACACTTCAAGACAGGTCTTTCAGGTTTTCAGTCTTCTCTGGAAATCTTTGGGACCATTTTGGACTCCATAGGGATTTTATTCCAAGTTTTACCAATTCTTGTTCTGGTAATTATATCTTCCATTTCATTGATGTAGTCCTCTGTTGAACAGGCTTCTAAGCATCTGCACTTGATAGCATGTTCCAGCTCTCCTCCACATTTTCTTACTATTTTCATATTAATCATGGTGTCAGACATATCTGGGTGTAAAGCAGATAATCTGTCTTTCTGTTCAAAGAATCAAGTAAGTGATTTATCCTTTTCTGAGTTAAAAATGCCACTTTTAAAAGCATTTTCCATTTTAAACCTCCAAGAATTATTGGCCCATTTGGTAATCATTTCAAATTTCCACCAAGACCAATCATGTTTTCCATGACCTTGTCTCATCTTGTAATACCATTTCTTTGCAGTTCTGGTAAACAGAGAGTGTAATTTTCCCACTGTAATTTCATCAGGTATGTGAAGATCTTCTTGCAACATATCAATAGTTCTGATGAACTCAATATGGTTATATTCTCCTTCACCAGAGAATGTTGGCCATTCTTCCAATTTGGGAATATCTTTTGCAGAGATAATATTTTCTCCTAAGAATGGGGTCAAACTTCCTTTAACAGAATTTTTTTCTTCAGTCAAAGGTGTAGAATGTCTTGGCATATGTGGTTCATAATTCTTATGAATTTTTTCTACATGTGCAATGATTTCATTCTTTAACTTCTGCCTTTCACTGTCACATTTTGCCAAATGTGTGGCAAACTGATTGGTATTTTTAGTTATTTCCAAGACATGGTCTTTCAGAATTCTAAGTTGATCATTAATGTTTAAAATGGAGAGATCTTCCATTTCATCATTTTGAACTTGACATTTACTCTCAATTCTGTCACATGTATTGGTAATGGAATCAAGTCTGACATTTGTCAATTGATACCATTCAGTATACTTTTTGTCATTTCTTTTCAATTCACTCATGTCCAATATGATTTTATTTAACTTTGAATCAAATTTGCAAAGTTTTACATCAATACTAGATTTAACAAAGTATATTTCATCTATTATTTGGGTGGAAAAGTCCTGTTCATCCTTTCCTGCTCTTTGGCTGTGAATTCCATAAGAGTTCTGGCCATATTGAAGACACTTTCCACTGATGAAGGCTCCAATTTGGGAATCCTGTACCCTTGTGGGTAAGGTCTGTGCCAATTGGCTTTTCCTTTTCCCTTGCATTGATGGTTCTTGGGACCTTTCTGCTTCTTCTGAGGTCCTTTGGGCTTGTCCTTGGACACTTCTGGAGCTGGTTTAGAGCTGGTAGACGCCACTGGGCCTTCTGTCTCCAAATCTGGAGTCATTTCCAACTCTTTCTTCTGGTCTATGGATTAAAGACTTTGGTTCTTCAACCAATTATTTATCCTTTTGAATTTTTCTTTGAAAGACAATGGGCTCCAACCTCCTAAGAGTTCTATGGTCTTCTCCTGACCCAGAAAGCTCTTGATGTGTAAGTAGGAGTTCATGGCCCCCTGCCAAAGGCTTGGGCATATTTCCCACTCCTCTTCTTTTGCTGCTCTGAACCAATTTTTGTATTGGCATTGATAAATTTCTACTGCTGACACTTGAAAGTGGTTCAGCCCTTGAAATATTATCATGAATCAGTTCAGGGTCAGAATTCACATCAAAATTTGTGGGTACAGACCTTGGGGAATGGGGGGCAACTCTGGCATCCTCAATGTGTGTCTTTCTTGAGGAAGATTTGACACTTCTTGATTTGGTCTTGCCTCTTTCTTTTCCACATCCATCTTGTTGGACTGAATAGTTGCTTCCATTTCTGGTATGCACAATTTTCACGTCAATTCAAGATAAAATAAGAATTGGAAATAAAAAACACACACCTTTTGGTGGCTGTTTGGATTGTTCTGTTTTAAATAAAGTGCCTCTTTTAGCAATTTGAACTTCAATACTATCTTCAGATTCTGCTTCTGAAGATTCTGGACTAGTAATGTATCTTTTACTGAGTCTGTTACCAGCTGCACAGGATTTGATTAAAGACACTAGAGAAAAAAATTGATAAAAGAAAATTCTTTTTTATGCTTTTAAGATTTTTGTATAAATTTTAATTTTTTTATATTAAAAAAATTATTCTTTTTAAAGTACAAGAAATTAAAATTTAATATTTGGAATCAAAATTAATTCAGAGTAACTCAAAGGATAATTTTATAAGTTTTTGAATGTGAAAAAGCCAGGTGTAAAAACAGTATAAAATTAAACCAAATTCCTCAATGAAAAAGATTTTAAGACAATTTCAAAAATAAAAATAATTTTAACTTTAAATTGAAAGAAAAAAATTATTAAATTAATATATTCTAGAACTTAAAAATATATTAATTAAGGGTACAAGGTTCAAAAAACATGGCCAGGCCCCCAAATGTAATATGTGTCTATGAAACTGTGATAATATTACTATTAATCAACAGTACTATGACTGTTCTTATGAAATATAATAATAAGAAATTATTATAACCACAATTAAATAATTAAAGAATTATTTCTTTCATGTGTTATACACTACTAGTGATCATAACAGTAAGCAGTAATTGTCTACAAGAATCAATTACAAGAAGAATTTAATAATAAAAACTTCTTTTATTAAAATAATAAAATTATTTTAATATATATAACTATCTTTTACAAGAATAATTATAAAGATAATTCTTGAGGAAAACTATTAGTAGAGAAAAGCTTTAAGAACTGAGATAAATTGCTCACTATTAATCCAATGAGCCTTTTAGATGATAAGAGTAGAGAAATTTGATGCAGAATTAGGGATTTAATGGATCAAAATTGATTTATAACAGTATTACAACAAATTATAGTTGATTTCTATGATTTCACATCTTTCTGATTTATTTCTGAAAGAATAAAACACTTAACAAATGGTTTTAACTAATACTTACTTGTTTGGTAATAAAGGTATAATATAATAATGTGATGATGTGCAAAAAACAGCAAGAGGAGGGCTCTTTTAAGTCTAAGACAGCTCACAGAGGCATGCCATGGAGCAAACTTAAAAACCAGTGAGTGAGAAAACAATAAATATTTTTGGATTCTTGATTGCATCATTTGTTGTCACATAATATTATCATAATTACTTAATTGAGGCTTTTATGTGATTACCAACCCCTTTATGGTTAAGAATAAAAGGCGGAAAAACTGTAGATCTTCTTTTATTCAAAATAATCATTGATTTCTCAAAGTTATCAATTTTATTGGAAATTTAATCACAGAATGTATTTTCTGTAAATTTTTAAAGATTCTGTGTTTCACGTGGAATCATCAAATATGGACTGTAAATAAAACTTTCAATTTTACATATGAAAGTATAATTATTTTTGGTTTTTATATGAATTATAAAGTTCTTAATTGGTACTGAAAGTTTCAGAAATATTCATTAATAATTTTATTTTTAATGAATTTTTGAAACTTTTACCTCAATTCTATGTAGAATTGCAAATAGCAGTGTATGGCTGGTTGCTATGAGTTAAATCAATTGATACTAGTCCAAAAAGGGTTTTAATTACTCTTTTTGGGTTTATCCATGGTAATTCATTAATAATTGACATGGTCACAGGAGTCTAAGTTGTTCTTTACCTCCTTGGCATGTCAAAAAAGCAGGTTATTTGCTATTTTCTTATAATTTACTGTAGTTGTAACATGGTAACCAAGTTCCCAAAAGGTTTTAGTTTACTAATTGGGCCAAGATCAGCCATGGATCCAAGCTTTGGAGCTGTTCACGCCTCAGAGGCCTCAAAAGTTGGGTACCCTGGCTCTCTTTGATGTCTTTTGTCCCCCTTGCCTATTTTTTATGTCAAAATAGAATTTTAAGCTTCAAGTGAGATATCCACTATGGGTGTACCAAAAGTGCATGTAAGAATACCATAATATTAAGTGCTCAAGACATGCATAACACTATTCTTAGTGTGTATGTAACATGGGATTTCTCACATTCCCATTATTTTGGCATGAAATAGAGAAAAACAAAAATTTTCATGGATCTTTTATGTGGTATTGAAGTATTTTCCATATTACCACCTCAAAGAGTTGATTTGAGCTTATTCACTCTATGGAGCTACCCTAGGTGAAATTTTGTGTAGAATCTAAATCTGGCCTTAAATCCATGGATTTACTTACTCAATAAAAAGTTATTCATCTTTTCTGAAATCAAAAATGATGAATTTTGAATATATGCATGACTTATGGGTTATGCATAGTTCAGAATTTAATTTTAAGATAATTGTGGCCTATTTGGCTTTGTAAATATACCTCAAGTCTCACATGAGTGTTCCATGGGTACCACAATGTCATTGTAATTTCATTCCCCACAATTGTTATTTGATGTTTGTGGAAAAACACCTGATTCAAACCCCACTTCATTTGTACCACAATTATTGTGGTTTATCTCTTTAAGTAACTCAAAAACCTGTGGTTTCCAGAATTTTAGTCATGACCTATTGTGATAAGAAGATCTGACTTACCTCAATAGTCATGTAATGTTTCTGGAGTTTCATGTATAAACCCCCACCTCTAGTGGAATCACAAGAATCCTTAATGTTCTAACATGTATAAAGTATTAGGCTAGATTTGATAATAATTAAATAAAAATCATACCTTGTATATAGCCATTAATGCCTTGTATTGCCTCTCTAGTGTCTTGAAGGAAAGCTCTTTTAAGAGTGGGAAACCATGCTTGCAATTTTCATTTTTTTGAAAAATTGAATCCAAAGAACAAAGCCTGACGTTGTTTCATCCATGTTGACAAAATCAATATGTAAATTTTCCATCATCTCCAATAATTTCTGAGTACTATCTTCATTCCAAAAAAATCGGCTTTTTCAATTCTGTTCATTATTTTCATGGGACAGATGTCATTCAACCTGCTTTAGTCTTTGTGCTTCAGTGTTAACTTGGTTGTTTTCCTGTTGTTGCCTCTTAAGCATGTGTTCAAGCACTAATTTCTGTTGATGCAATCATGCTTCTTCACTGGTACATCTTTTGCATCTTTGAGTCAAGGATTGACTTGGTGAAGCTTCAAGATTATTTTGAAGGAAGTTTGGTCCACCCATTGATTGTTCTGTATTCCCATTTGTGAGATTGGGGCTCACTTGGACTGAGTCAATGTCTTTGTGTTCTTCCTGATTCCCACTGAGGAGGTGATGAGGGCATTTGTATGACAATAATTGAGAATTGGTGGTAAGGTTGGCCATGATTTTGAATTTATTGATGATTAATACGCTAATTGCCCAAACCAAATAAATCAAAACAAAAATTGGAAAAAATTTCAAATCGATATCGTGAGTTTTGGATAAAAATCGATCAAAAATAATTATTAAATTTTCAAAATTTATTTCAAAACCCGGACATAAACCGGGCCTTGATTCAATTTTGTTGTCAATCAAGTCATTCGATGCTATTGTAGATCTTTTTAAATTAATTCTCTAAGACGGTAGAAATTAAAGTTCACGCTAGTGTATGGATCAATAAGATTTCAATCCTTCAATCCATCATCGATTTTCACGCTCAATCATCTTCCATCTTCCATCTTCCATCTTCCATCGACCATCGGCCATCGACCATCGACCATCATCACCATCATCACCATCATCATCATTAGCTGGTCCTCAAGAATCCATCCAAAATCATCAATTATCAAGGAATCTTCCATTCATCATCGATTGGTAAGAAATCGTCAATCTTTTACAGATCATCGAGATCAGAAAATCTTGAATCAATCCATCATCGATCATCAACAAATCTTGAACCCATCTTCGATTGTCAACAATTTTTCAACTCAAATTTAATGTCAGTACTCGATTGGAATGAGAAACAAGTCAATCAATTCTTCCTGTCGCTCAACTTAAATTGTTATGAGCAATCAATAAAAGGTATTTACTCATATTTAATCAATTGAATATGTAATTTGGCTAACTTTTGATTCAAATCGTCAATTAATCAACCATCAGATCATGGTATCACTGGTGATGTACTTGTCCATTTGGATAACGAATTATTAAAAGATATTGGTATTCATTCAGTAGGGAAAAGATTAGCCATCTTGAAAGCTATCTATAAATTAAAAATTAGGGATGATATTCCAATCGAAGACGGTCACTGGGTACCACCACGTAAACTCATCATAAAAACTCTCTGATTTTATCTTAAATTCAAACTTAATCTTCTTTCTTTTTTAGTAGGTGATATTGAAATCGATCAATCTGATGATACTCAATCAACCTCTTCCATCTATTGTTCTCAACAACAAAACTCATCCTTATCTAATTCAAATCCTTCAATCAATAATATTCATCCAACTGATTCCCTCACAAATTTAATCATAGCTCGAGACGAAAGAATTAAATCATTAGAATCTCAAGTTAGATCTATGAAACTTGAACTTCAATCTTTTGTTAATCGTTGGGTCACTTCAAACCCAAACTCACCAAATCATTTAGATTCAATCTCATCAAATACTAGGCATATGACAGAAGATTCAATTCGCCAACTCGTCATCACTGATCAATCCAATCCATCTCCGGTTCTATCTCAACATAGTCGTATGTCCAATTGTTATTAATTATACAAAAACATTTGTTAACATTCTGCTCCTCTTTAGTCGCTCCTACCTTTGATGACTCAAAATCATCTCATCTACATTCACCAGCTCCTTCAACCGTTACCACCCCTCAAGATCCATCATTTAATCCTAGCGTCACCACCACCATCGTCGAAACCAAACCAACTCAACCTATTCCTTCAACTAGTTCTAACTCATCAACCTTGAAAAACCAATCAACCCAATCGATTCGTAATGAGAAAAACGATCCTTCAAACCCTTACAAGAACTTTAGAGTCACTCTTGAAGATCCGTGCTATAAAGTTTTACCAGCTGCATTAAAAAAGTACAAAATTAAAGAGCATTATAAAAATTATGTCTTATTCATCTGTTATGGAAAACAAGAACGATGTTTGAGTTATGAAGAAAAACCTTTGTTATTGTTTCAAAAACTTAAAGAAGCAAATCAAAATCCAGTCTTTACGCTCAGGCACATTAAAGACATTGAATCGCCCATATCAATTGCGTTAACTAAACACGCTCAAAGGAAAGAAAAACGTTCAATCATTTTAGACAGTCAAAAAAATCAAACAGCCGTAAATGCCCAAAAGAGGCCACCACCAAATTTAAGTAAGGTTGAAGAAGCTAACGGGTTTTGTATTGCAATCTACCCTTACATGTCAGAAGGTGATGAAGACTTTGATGTAGGTGTTGGTGATACATTTTTAATTACTGGAAAGGTCAGTTCCATATTTGCAAACTAAACCTTTAAGAATAAATTACATTTCATTCTCCTTAAAATGATTAGGAAAATCAAAAGATTCATTGCTAATATCACCTGTATTTGTATTCATACGAAATTTACGGGTGAAATTTCTTCTAGTCTAAAGGCTGGTGGGTAGTCAATCGAGATAAAGGTCCTGAGACTGACAAGTCAGAAAGTAAACAAGGCTGGATCCCATCGGGATGCGTATTAGAAACCGCTAGATCCTTCACCATAGGAAGTTCCGGAAAAATTGATTATTTCACCTCTATATTACCAGAAGAAATTTTGAGCACTTCAAGCTCATGCTATGGTTTAATGGAATATCGCCCAAAAGGCCCTGACGAAGTAGGCATGAAAAATGGCGACCAATTAAAAGTTTACAAAAGGCTAGTTGTTTCTTATTTTATTATTATTATTGATACGTTGTTTTGACAGTTTTCGCGTTGAAAAAAAAGGTACAACAATTGGAGTTATGCTATAAATGAATCCCGAATTGATAAACCAAGAGGCTGGGCGCCTTCTTGGTTAATCGGAAATCGAAAACAATCCAGTACTCTAAACTCTACATCGTCGTCTCCATCGATCAATTCATCCCCTCAATCGGTTAATAATGTTTCATCGACTTCCTTAACAACGTCAAGTGAACCCATTTTAAGCGTTGACGATGTTGGCCGCGATAATCACCAGGAAAATAATCAAAGCAGTAGGCAAAAAGAAGAATCAAAAATCAAAGATAATAAAACCTCAGAAGAAATTGATGAACATCATGAAAATAAAGAACCTGAAAAACGTGAAGGGGACAACCAAAATGAAGAACTGAAGAACAAGGTCGAAATTTTGTCATCATTGCCATCGAAAGGCTTAAAAACAAGTGAAATTGTCAATCGTGATCAACAAAATATTCAAAAAAATGAAGGCGGAAGCGAAGCAATTCATCATAGTAGAAATATTAGTATACATCATAGTTAAGCCTTTAATGGATTCAAATCATGATCAAACAAGTAGATGCTTATTCTACAAAAAAAGCTTATTAACTTTTCGATGGACTTTTTGTGTATTGAGTTAAAAACTTTGTGATATAAATGTCTTTTACAGGTTTTTTTTAATATATCTTTGCTTGTCAGTGTTATTGAAGGTATGTTTTGGGAACACAGCATAGGATTTTATTCTTATCCTCTATAATTTCAATGTATAAGTGGTGGTTATTTTTTTTTGTTTACAAACAATTCATTTTAATACAAGTAGTCACTATAACCTTTTTTTAATTTCAAAAGTCATGAAAATGTGTTTTTATTTTGGTTTTTGTTTTTCATATCGAATTCCAGTCTTATTTTTTCTTTTGAAACAAAGAAAATAATGGTATGAAATAATCTACTAATAAATAAATCATTTTTTTTCATCACAAGGCTAGAAAAAGTCAAAATGCAAGTTTTGCTAATCGTTGTAGTCGCATCGTCCAGTTTATGTTATGGTGTGGACTATCCCACTTCACATGACTGCCCCAGTGGGCACAAGTGTTGCCTTGGGATTTTCGGGGTGGGTTGTGCACTTGCTTTTGCATTTGATTCGATGAGATTACACCTGGAGGACTATGCCCGAAGTGTTGTTGATGACAAAGTTCAAGCCCCATGGGCTCCTGACCAGTGTATCTTGCCTCAAACAAAGTTAATAAAACGACCAAAGCTTTTCCCCATACATAAAAGATGTATTTCTTTGGAGTCGGCTTTTGGTGGAAAAGGTATGACTTCCTCAAATTTTGAAACAAAGGGTCTAGATTTTCTTGGAAACCATTTTTTTGCGAAAAAGGTAAAGGCATGAGAATTATACAGAGAATTGAATATAAAAGCCATGAAAACTGCAAGAATTTTAATAATAATGATAATGTTGAAAGAATAAATAAATTAAATTGTTTAATCTTCTACCTAACAAAAATATCATTTAAATTTATATATAACCTAAAAGAAAAGATGCATTTTTTTTTATGATAATAAGGCCTGGTTCATGATCGGGTTTTGAATTGAATTTGAAAATTATTTTGAAATTATTTTTAAATTAATTTAAGCGTACTTTTATATAAATTTTAGTTCAAATTCTGAAGCCGTTCACGAAAAAAGTTCACATTTCATTGTTCTATTTTCAAAATTTTTATAACATCTCCTTTTCTTCTGAATTAAACTAGAACCATGGATGACCCAACAATCCTCCTGGCAATTACAATAATAGTGGCAACAACATTTCATTTAGCATGGTATAACAAATTGATGAATCCTCAATGGCAACTGCTACACCAACATACATGCTTCAATCCATGGAGCAATGAGGAGCTCTTTAATGAATCATGTTTCATTGGTCTCTTCCGGATGGGATGTTGCAATTTTTTTTGCGTTAATTTGATGCATAAGGCCTCATGTTAGGAATGGCAATCATCATGATGTTCATGCCTTAACAATTGAAGAAAAGGTTGGGGTTATGCTGTATCATGTCAGTCATGGCAGCTCATATGAAACAGTGGTTCATCTGTTCAATATTGGGAATTCTACAGCATACAACATGTCACAAAATGTTGTGCAAGCCATTTTGGAGGCTTTGCACAAATTGACAATAATGTAAGGATTCCTATTGCTTCATCATGGAGTGTTATTGACATGCCAATGGTTGCTTTGTAGATTTCCCAATGTGAATGATAATGTGGAGTGGGAGCAAATCGAGGAAACTTTCAAGAGAAGACAGGGACTAACAAATATCATTGAGGCAATTGATGGAACTCATATTCCTATCATCCCACCCCCAAATGATCAATGGAACTCATATGTCAACTGTAAAAGTTGGCACTCAATTGCATTCCAATGCATAGTGGATGGGAATGGGAATTTTCATAATGTAAGTATTACTACTAATGCTCCTTAAACTATTTTGCTATAGGTTTATGGAGGTCTTCCAGGGTTGATACATGACAGTCACATCTTTTGCAAATATCAAATTGGCCAAGATCTCCTCAATGGTATTGCAAGGTTTCCCCAAGATTGTTTACTTATTGGGGATTTGGGTTAATCATCTAAACTACCAACATTGATACCTTCAAGAAATCAGCACAATGCAGAACATATACATTTCAATCATATACACTCTTCCACTAGGTAAGTGATTGATTGAGTGCATTATTGTTGAGCACAAATAATTGATAAATGGAGTGTTAATGACAGAATAGTGATGGAACAAACCTTTGGACAATTAAAAAACCATTTTTGTTGTTTACTGGCACTGCAGGCAATACTCCCATTATATAAAACCAAGGTCATAATTGTGTGCATGATATTGCACAACTTACTAAATGGCCAATGTGTGAGATTCCTGTTTTAAAATTGGTTTTTAATACAGTGTTGTTTGGCTCTATGATGATATACAAAAATATTTGTATTTATGAAAAAAATGTAGCACAAATAAACACTTTGTTTGTGATTTTCATGTATCTCTTGTGTTTTTTCAAATGCATTGAATTGGTAGGTTAATTTAAAAGTGCCAATTAACCAAGAGAACACACCTGATGTATTCAAATTGTATATTTATGAAGACAGAAATGCATTTTCAAAATGGGAATGAAAGAAAGATATACGTGTATTGTTATAAGAAGGCTAGAGGTTCCAGAGGAAACAAAGTGGGTATGAGTTTCATTTATCAACTAAGGCATTTTGTGCAATGTAACTCAGGCAGGAACATACATAATGTTCCACTTTACAACATATTTTGCAACTTTTGTTGTATAAGATCAAGCTCAGCAAGATATTTATTGTGGAAATGCTGAATAAGTTGCTCCTTTGTGGCCAATTGTAATTCCAAATCTTCCTGTTCTTGCATTTGATTGGATATCTGTGCTTTTAGTTCATCATGTTAATGATGTAACTTCTCAATCTCAAGTAAAGAGATGTTTTGTTTTCTCCAGTGGTTCCATATATATGTCATGATCAATATTGTGTAAGTTAATTGAAATTAAAGATGATAGACAAATATTGGTTTTCTTTGGTAAACAAAGAGAAATCAAATGATTTTATGATTATTTGATATGAATAAGAAAATTATGGATTTGTGGATCCTTATATGCAAAATTAGGTCATCAAGGGTACATAAGAACCTTCTCAAAAACTAGCATCCAGTACCAACCTGCATCAAAGTGCCTTCCCCAGTATAACCTGTCATGGTGATTTGGTTAAGTAACTGGCAAGGTACAATTACAAAGGGCATTATTATATATAACATGTTAAGCATCAAAAACTGGACTTGCAAACTAAACTCCCCTTGGCATCTCCCTCATCTCTGTGCTGTCTGAAATCAAATGTTTCCTCATGATTAGAACATGATTGCATATCAGTAGTGATCAATGTGGTTTATTTCCCCATTTGCTTGTACTACACCATTATTTTGAAGTATTTTAGACTATCACATCAAGCACACCAAGGAATCTGATATACTTACAACACATACATCCAAGAAATATCTCTTTTTAAGATACATAGTAATACAACTCAATTTCTACTATCATAAGTTATTTTACACCCATTCAATTAAGTTCAGGACAATTTATTCCTGTACTTAATTGAATCATCTTCTATGTCTGTTCTCTTTTCTGTTTTCTATAGGGATCATTTCCAAGTTATTTTCTAATTTAAAACTTTCATTAGTTGTTCTTACTTACCAATCAAGTTGTAACTCTTCCTTATTTATGGCACCAATTTTGGCCAAAACTATAAGCATAACCATATTTAACAAATCACTACAATCCTTCCCTTCTGCTCACATTTTTGCTTCTTCTGCCCACCTTTCTTCTTCTCTTTCAGCTTCTTTCAATCTCAGCTCAATTTCTTGATCCTGCTGTATTCTATCCTGATCCTCTGCTTGCTCCTGTCCATTCTTTATAAGCACCAACAATGGGTTCAGCATATTTTTCATATTTTGATTCATATTTTTAAGGTTTGGATATGAAACTTTGATTGAAAATTAAGTAATTTTCCTGTCCTCAAAATTTGTTTAAGGTAAAAAATGATTAAAAATAGTAAGAAATAAGATTTTTAAGAGAAATCATACCAATTTTATTATTTTTAACTTAATTAATATAAAACAATAATATTATAAAGATTTATTGTTTTAACAACAATAAAAATTTATTCCGAAAATACTCTACAAGAGATATTTAAGGCTAAAAAAGAAATTTCAATTGGAATTAATTGAGAAAAAGACTGCAGGAAATTAATATAAGAACAGAGTCTTTAAAAATATTATTAAAGAGAAAACATGCTCAAAAGTGAGCAGAGTGAATTTGGAAACAAAGTGACAAAGTTAACAGTGATGAAAGATGCTTTAATTCACTTATGGGGTGGTTCAAGGGGTAAAAATGATTATAATGATTTTTTCATGTGGTTCAAAGGTTTAAAGTCATTTCAAAAGGGTGCTTGGAATATTTCTAATTATAAAAGGAAAAGATTCTAACATGAAGAGAAGTGTGGGGCAAAGAAGACATTCTTTTATAGTCATCAATTTTCTCACTCCAAAAGTAAAATTTGTTCTTTTCAGTCGTGGAAAACACTCTGAAAACAAAGAAGCAAATTATGACATCATTGAACCCTGGTTTAAACCAAAAAAGGGCTTTTTTTAGCCATTTTTTGCTATTTTCAGCCATTGCTATAGTAATACCTGGCTTTGAGCCTTCAAAACACATCATAATGTGTGTAAGAGACTTCAAAACCAGTTAAAACTGTTTTCTAAATGATTGTTTTATCTTAAGGGTAGTTTTACCCCCTTGGCAACAGTTAAAACTGCCCTTGTTGGTATCAAAACCTCATCATCAATTGAGTCACAGACCCTGTGACTCAATTCCAGGCCAAAAGTGATGAGATTTTGCATCCATTTTGACATCTAATGCCTGTCAGAAAGGAATTTGAGGGTCTAGCTCCCCCTTGGAGCCAAGATTCCTTTCCCCCCCAGAATCAATCTTTCCAATTTGATTTTTCTTTAATTCCTCATCATGTATTATATTTATAATTTACATATGTAATTAAATTGAGTTTTTACATTACACAACTGTAATAATTGACACCTCATATGTAAATCAAAGCTTAATTATGTAATACATGCGCACATTTCAACCCCAAATGTGATGTGAATGAAATTAAGGCTTTGAGTAATTTAAACTTTTTTACAGAAGCTACTAAAAACTAAATTTAAGCTTATTTAGAGTTGAGTTACAGAAATTTTATCCAGAGGTGACCCCACCTTATTTTTTATGAGGAGTACAATGGTGAAATAATTTTCATATGTTTGTTAATAGGATGAGAATTTATAATAATTTTTATTTAAATTTTTTCCAAAAATATTTTAATTTTGGTATTTTTGTTGAAAACTCATTTTTACTTGAAAAATTCAAGTAAAAATGTGTTTTCACAAATTTGAATTTCAATATAATTTTATTTTTAAATTAAAATCAGATTTTAATTTTTGTGTATGAATTTATATTTATAATTTAATTTTTTATTTTGATAATATAAATAAATTTATTTTATTTATAATTGTATATTGTTTTATTATTTGTGGCCTTTTGGGTATCTGAAAATACCTCTAAGGCTCACAATATTATTTGCAAAATTCCACTCCTTTCAACCTGATGCCAAACTCAATGAAGACAATTGACTCATCAAATCTCTCCTTCCAAATGGAAATGACTTTGGCTGCTGTGGAGTGTGTTTGATAATTCTTGGTGGATTTTCCTCCATTGTTCCAAACCCTACCCCAGTATTGTCTATGGCTGCTGATGGTGAATTTCCATTTGCATTGGGTGGAACCTCTTCAGTGTCATCAATTTTCCCATCTTCCTCCATTAAGCTGCCTTCATTCTCAAATATTGATGTCACCTTTTCATTTCCCAATGATTGAAAACTGCCCTATTCAATCCCAATTGCATTCATTGCACTATTATTGGTATTTAAACACTGTAACGACTCATATACCTAAGAAAAACATGACAATCATTTCATTATAATTGAGGTAATAGAATTAAGTCTTTGACATACCTCCTTGATCCTATGATGTCTCTGAAATTGACAAAATAACCCCCACCTCCAGTTTCATCACAAGCATCTTTTATTATATAGAGATACTTCAATTTAATATGGTACATGATGACATTAAAGATGGCATGAATTAATCTGTATGAAGTCCTTAATCCCTTATATTTCCAATCCAACATATCAAAAGACAAGTTCTTAAATGTTGAATAATCTTCCTTACAAGTTTATTGACTTTTGAAGCATTGCAAGCAAGGTACAAAACCTGTTGATGTGCTATCTAAGCTTTTGTAATAAAACATTAGTTCCATAATCAGGTCCAATAGTTGTTTTGTGCTCTCCTCATTCCAAAAAAACATGTCTTGTGAGATTTCTGACTTTCTTGTTTAGCCAGTTGCATTTCTGCTTGTTGCAAGCGATATGCCTCAGCACTTACTCATTTGTCCATCTTTCTTTGTCTTTTACACCAGCGCTCATGTTCAATCTGTTTCCAATGCAATTGAGCTTCTTCATGTGTGCAAAATTTGTGTTTTTGAAGTGAACTTTGACTTGGTGTTGTGTCTATAGCTTGTTGGCTTGCATTAGTATTGTCCCATATTACTTGTTTGTTTTGTATATCCAAAGCAAAGTGCACAATTGGTGAATTTTGTGTTTCTTCATGTTCATTTACCTGAACAAGGCTCCTTTGAATCAGTTCATATGCTGATAATTGTGAATTGGGTGTGATATTGGACATCTTGCAAGATGATGAACTTTTTTTTCAAAATGAGGTTTTAGAATTTGAATTGATTTTGAACTAAAATTGAACTAAAATCTATATAAAAGTACACTTAAATTAATTTAAAAATAATTTCAAAATAATTTTCAAATTCAATTCAAAAACCAATCATGAACCAGGCCTAAATTCATAAATAATAATAATAATAATAAGGTGTTGGTAAACACATGTAAGCCCTTACATGTTTTTACTAAAACTTACGTGTTTTTACCAATTTATGGTAAAAACACGTAAGTGACCTCAATTTTCAAACAAAATTACACAGGCTCAGTTTTGAGGATTTTTTTAATTTTTTTTGCCATATTTTTCCCAACTTGGCATGTCAATAAGCACAAATTTTTTCAAATTTTTTTTTTGCCAAATTTGACCAATTTGGCCAATATGCCAAAATGCCATATTTTTTTCAAAAATTCATTTAAAATCTTCCCACTTATGAATTTCCTTAATTTTTTTTCAAAATGAATGGTTCAATTTGAAGAATAAAGCACCAGAATCCCATAATTTTGGGAATTTTTTTGGGTGGGACAAGTGAAGGCGCAAAAAGGGTTTTTTTTTCAAATGTTTTTTCCCATCATTGTAATATGCCTATTTTCAAAGAGTGAATTTAATAACTTCCCAATTATGAATTTCCTTCATTTTTTTTTAAATTAAAGGGTTCAATATGGACAATAAAGAACCAGAAGCTCATGAATTGGGAAAATGTTATGGGTGGGACAACAAGTGAAGGCACAATGAGTGTTTTTTACCACTGTTTTTTTCTTGTGTGTAATATGAATATTTTAAAGTACAAAAGTTCCACATGTTTGATAAAATAGGAGACTGAGGTGGGATTTAAGCAATAAATATGACTGAGGAGGGGGATAATTGGCATAAATTGTATATACAAAAATCATTCAATCAGAATCAACCTCCAAAATAGTGGGTTTTTTCTGAGAGGGGGGAGGAAGATTGGACAAATACAAAATTCTGTGTTTCTTAAATTTATCAGTCCACCCCAGGGCTTGTGTTTGGGCATGAATCTCCCAGTTCACAGTAATTGGGGGGACTGGATAAACTTTAGAAATGATGATGTCCAAAGGAACAAAATGAGCACAACTATTCAAGAAGCAGATGAAAATGGGGGGATTATCATTTGGAGGACAGAAATAAGGGAAAAAAGAAAAAGATTGGGCTGTGGAATAAAAGAAAACTGGTCTTTTATACTTATTTGCAATTGGATCCCCCATGTCAGGCATGGACATCCACTTGATTTTTGGAGCCTGGCCAACATCTTCATACCATTCAATTCTTTCCAAATAAGAGGATACTGAGGGAATTAAGGTGTTCATGGCTTCATAAAGGTCTTGATTTTGGTGAATTTCTTCAGCCAAGTCACCTCTGACATCAGCCCATTGATCTTGAGTCTTGTAAATGAAGTGGGATACTGTTCTGTAGCCACAGTTTCCATCACCCTGGACATTGATGGCCTTGAAGGTGTATTTCAATATAAACTTGGGCAAGTCTTCTGAGCCAGTTATCTGATAAAATAAGTTCAAAAAATGAATAAATATCAAAATAAACAACATAAAATTACATTAAAAAGAACCAGAAACTCACAAACAGCTTGGAGCATTCATCACTTGTGTGATAATTGCTTTGACAATGCTCACAGGTCAAGTCAATTGCATCATAGATATTCAAACTGGTGGCAGGCTTGTGTGATTTTCTTTGTGAGGTTTTGCTTCCAATTGCCAATCCTCTGGACCTTCTAAGGGTTACTTCTGATTTATTTACTTCAGTTGCTGAGGGTAGTGAATCTGATGAACTGATGGATTTAGATAATGAGTCCTCAGAATCTTCAGAATCTTCAGATGAGTCCACTTCCATAATTGGAGAGGGGACATTTGACTGGGATCTTGAAGTTGTTGTGCTGGTCACTTTTGATGGGGGTCTTCCTCTTCTCTTGGATTGACTTTCAATAATTTCAAATCTTGAAGGTTCTCTTTTGTTTTTATTCTTGGCTCCTTGGGGTCTTCCACGGATATTCTTGCATTCTAGAGGGTCTTCATAATATTGATCATCCTCTTGACTCTTGGGAATTTGATCAAATGGGACTTTTCCAGTCAAAACATCTTGAAAATGTTGGAGTATTGGAGTGATTTCTGCCATTGGTCTTTGAAACAGGTCTTCCCCAATGTCTTCAAATATTTTCTTGGCTTCATTCTTTCTTTCTTTTTCAAAACTTTGATCATCACCTTGAAAACCAGCCTGAGAAGAATATGACAAATAAAATCAGTTAATAAGAAAAATAATAATAAGAAGAAATTAAAAAACCCTCACAGGCAAATTCAAATGCCATTGAGGATGGAAGTCTGATAATTCAAGCCTTTGGCGCTTGGCAAATGCCTTTTGGGTCTTATGCTTGCAAGGAATGCCTTTATAATTGTTGTATTTGTTGGTGCATTTTTCATTTGGAGAAAATTTTGTTTTGGAATTTTCAAAGGCAATCTGAAGAGCATAATGAGACACCTTGCCATTGAGGGCACAGATGTGTGGAGGAAAATTCTTGACATGGACAATCATTTCTTTGGAGATTCTGCTGATAATTTCAATAAATTGTTTTCTGAATGCCATGTGGAGTGCCCTGACTACCTCCAGGAGAGTACCAGTGGACTTTTGGAGCCAAAGTTTAACCATGGACTGGGCACCTTCAACTCTGGAGGTGGATCCCACACCCAGGTGGCAATGGTGGCTGGTCCAGGCTAGCACATAATACTCCTTTAGAGGAAGCCAGGTATTTTCCAAATACTGCAAGACCTCAGAATTTTTAACTTGCTTTTGAAGCTTCTTCCAGTTGTATTTGAAAGACTTTTCAGTGGGTGAATACATAAGCTGAGAAAAGAATCCCAAAGTCATTAATAAAGACAATAATAAGAAAAAGAGTGAAATAAAATGAAATAAAGTGAAGAAGTATATTACTTGATTCCAAAGGCCCATAAAATTTTCAAAATCAGTTCCATAACTAATTTTCTTCATGCAATGAGCAGATACATCCTTGTTGATGTGCCAAATGCATAGCATGACTTTGGAGTCTGGGAAGAGCTTCTTAATAGAGTTTTTCAAGGCCAGATCCCTGTCAATAACAATAACTGGAGGGGGAACAAGATTGGTGTTGTTGAGGACCTTTTCAATGTATTGATTTAATGCCCAAGTATATGAAGTTTCATTTTCATTCTTCATCAAACAAAAAGCCCAAGAAAAGGTCTTATTGGTTGAGCTGAATCCAACAAGATGAAAAAGGGGCATTTTGTACTTATTGGTTTTATAAGTACAATCCATAAGAATGACATGAGGAAAGCCATGAAGAAGTTTTATGGCCAGGGGGTGAGTAAAAAACAAGGAGGTAATGTGTCCCTCAGAATCCCTTGCAGAGGACCAAACAAAACTTTCTACTTTGAGATTGTCAATAAGAGCATCAATGGGCCTTCTGCCTTGCAGTTTGTCTTTCTTGATTTTCTTGACTTGGTTGTAAATGTATTGAAGGATTACAGGCCTGTCAGACTCCCTCTGGCTGCTTAATTGGGCCTGAATTTGCCTTGGCATGAGCAGTGATTCAGACATTTGAGCAATTTGGGATGTTTCTTGCTCATTGAATTTCCTGAAAGCAGGATGTGCCATGATATTTTCAGTGGCATCATGGCTATGTTCAGGATTTTTGACTTTAAGAGTCCAAGTGGTACTCTTGGCATATTTCCTGGCATAAAGTCTAAAAGGACAGTCAAGCTTTCTTGAGGTGACTGTTTTGGAGGGGCTTTTGTTGGGATTTGGGGTGCCAGACCTGTCACAACATATTTCAATTTGGTTGTGGGTCATATTGGACCTCAAGGTGGACACAGCATACCCCTGAGCCCTGGCAACATTATGCACATGTTGCCAAAGAAGCTCAAGGGTCTGAAATTCACCTTCAGTGGGGGGTTGAAGCATTTTTTAATAAAAATATGTATAAAAGTAAAAAAAAGGGGGAATTGGGGGATTTGGAATGGGGTAAGAACCTTTCAAAATGTGAAAAAGAGCTGAAAAAAGGTGTGAAAAATGAACAGAAGTGGTTAAGAGTGACAGAAAGTGGTTTAAATGTGGGATTAATAGATGAGGGAAGGTAAAAAATTGAAAATTACGAGGCTTGAAAGCAGGTTGTTGTGGTGGAAAATGCAGTCTTTGGGGGAAAAAAAGAAAAAAAAGTGTGAAAAGCTTTGCAAAATGGCTTTGGTAATGCTGTTTTTCCAAAAAAAACAATGGTTTGGGGTGGGGACAATGTGGATTATTGGGGTGTTTGGGCTTGTTTGTTTTTTTTTTGGGGGGGGGGCTGGGCAAAAAAATGTGAAACAATTTTGAGTTAGAGAGGTTTTGTGGGGAAAAAACCTCTTTTGGGCATGTTTTGGCCCAATACAGGCCCAATGGTGTTTCATTTTTAATTAAAAATGGGCCCAGGGCACCCCTTATGTGTTTTTACCAATTTGCTTACGTGTTTTTACCAACACCCTAATAATAATAAACTTTGAATTTTTTTTAATTTTTTTTGCACCCTTTCCAAAATCAAATTAGAAGAAGAAAGTGAATTTTTCTTTCAATTTATTTTTAAAAATGAAAATGTCTCAAAAAAAACAATGTAATTGAAACAACTAACTCCCCCTTCCTGAAAAAAAGACCAAGTTATGATAGATGATTATATTAAAAAAACTTAGCTTGAAAGTAATTTTTTTTCTTTGATTAAAAGCTCATAAATGCTTACTATTTTTTTGATTAAATTCAATGCATTGATTTTCAAAAATTAATCAAATCTTCAAGGACCTTCAAATATTCAATATCAAATTTTTAAGCTCATCACATATATTTATTTAATAATAAATTTTTGAATATTTGAATATTCAAAAAGAAAGAAAACAAATTGAATTAAGTTTTAATAAGTATTAAGCTCATTTATTCATTAAAATTTTGATTGATGTTTTTTTTTTTGGAAAATTTCCTTAATAATATGTTGATATTTTTGAAAAAAAAACTTTGATTTTTATTTTATCCAATGATAATTACTTACATATTGATCATTTTTCCATCAAGAAATATTATGATACTTATTATTTATACTCTCATTTAAAATAATCAACATACTATATGAATATCAAAATAATTATTCTGAAAATACTTCATATTATTATTCAACATATTTCTTATTACATTATATTAAAGTAGATTGAGGGTAATAGCAAAGTCCAAAATTAAAATCGGTAAACAAAATAAGCCATAATGGGTTCTTATCAATTGATTACTTGAATTTTCTATAAAATGCTCATGAAACACAAGATTTAAAAAGAAAATATACATCGGAAAAATCCAAGGTGTGCCATTTAAGTAACATAAAAGGTAAGTTTTTTCCAACATAAAAATATCAGAAAAATAAAGAGAATTACTACACATCATATTTGAGTATTAGAAAACTATCATGTGGAGAGAAACTTGCTTTAGATTTCAAATTAAAAAATTGATTACACAAAGAAAAAAATTTATTACCTTGGCAATAATAAGACTATAGTTTGAAGAACAAAATTATTAGAAATATTATGTACATAATAACAAATTGAATAATTTAGTAAAAAAATATTATTTACATTGAAATAAGATAATGAACTTACTAATAATACTATTATATCTAATTCTTTTATTTTGAGTTATGAATTAATTCATGAATTTTATTGGAAAAGAATTGTATTTTTTTAGTTTCTATTACCTTATATCAATATGAATTTCTGTAATTTCCAAGGAAATTGTTTTATTTCAATCAAGAGAAATGAATTATTGATTAATTCATCAAAAATTACCATACCAAGAAATCATAAATTCATAAATCTAATTGTTTAAAAATTATTATAAAAAAACTTCTTTGACAGAATCACATTTAAGTGATTCTTTGTTAGTAATCAAGCTCAATGTAAAAGAAAACACACATTCACCAGGGGATGAGGTTTGAGGTATTCCAAAATAATCTTTTGAAATTGAGGATAATATTGGAAATCTTACCTTGTGGTTCATTCAACTTTCCAAAATAGATGCTGAATAATATGGTGAATCAGCTTAAAAATATTTAAAAATTTCATTTGTTTTTTTGTCCATTATTTTTTTAAATGGATATAATTTCTCTAAAGTTTCTGGAGTGTTGTGAGAATCTTCAGGATTTTACAAAGGGTTGATTTGATATTCAGAAGAATATTAAGCACATAGCTCTTTCAGAAGTTTCATTATTAATCTTCAAATTTGATTGCTTAAGTCTTACTTCTTTAATTACTTTAATTCAAAGGATCATGCTGAGTAAGCCATGTGAGCTTGAGTCCAGGATCTAGAGTTAAGCACATATCAAAGGCATTTGATCTAATAACCATGAGAAAAACCAGAAACCCTTCTAGAAGATTCTCTTTCCTAAACCTAGGTTGGATTAAGGTTGAAGTAAACCTTGCACTCAGGTTTTATTCATTTTTTAATGTAGGCTATAATGTAATTTTTCACTGAGTTGTAACTCAGTCTCAAACCTATGTGGTATTGATGTTGGCCTCTGAGTTGAATCTAGGATTTTAAAATGAAACTTTCAGAAAATATGCAAGCCAAATATGAAATCCATGAAAATTAAATTGATTAAATTGAACTTAAATGAAAAATACAGAATTCTTTAGAATAAATTCAAAAAATAATATATAAAATCATACTATTTGAAATTTAAATCATTTTCATCTACAAAGAATCTTAAATTCTCAAATCATTATACAAAAGATATTTTGATTTTCAACTGTATAGAATTTCAAATTTGACACACATTTCAAATATTAAATCCACTATATCAGTAATAAATTTCTCAATTGAAACCTTTTTTTGCAAAAAAAGAAAATAATTAACATCACTTATTTTTGATAATGTTTGTGATGGTTTTGTAAGTTTTTGTAGAAATACCATGTACCCATTTTTTTTGAGATTACCAATTCTTGAATCTTAAAAAAAATTAAAAAAATCCTTGTAAAGATGTCTCTGAAAGAATGTTCCACCCTTTTTTTCTTGATATGAATTTAAATTTTGCAATTGATAAAAACCAAGTCTATTTCAAATTATTATTATCAAGACTTGAAATAATTTTAAATTGGATTTATAACTCAATTAGGTATTTTTCCAAATGGAAAAACATTATGAAAGTTAAATTTACAAATTTTTTATTTTCAAGGTTTTCTTTCCTCAGAAATTAAAATAAATAAAACTGAATCTAATTTTCAATATATTATTTCTTAAATATCTTTTGATAAAAATTTTAAAAGAAGATTTTTAAACAAAATGTTTTTCTATGAATTAAAATCATTTTAAAGACAGAAGTCTCATATCTTTTTTTCTTATTTGATTGAGATATAAAACATGATTCAAATCCATTTTTTTGGGATTGATAAAATAATGAGCTGAATAACAATGATTAAATTCTTGAATTGAGAAATCAAAGGAGTTTTTAAATTTTAAAATTTTTAATTGAAGATGTTTTTAAACAGAAAATAATTTTGAAAACAATAATAATTATCAATTTTTTTTGATTTAAATCCTTGAATTCACAATTCGATAAATATTTAGGGAAAAAATAATCATAAAAAGAATTCTTAAGTCAAACATGCACTGAAAAATAGTCATAAAATTCTTAAATTTGGGTATCATTAAAATCATAATGTCTCATTTTGATTTTATATTTATTAAAACAGAACCAAAATCTAAACTCTCGTGTTTAAACAGATAGAAATGGAGAAAAGACTACCAAATCCTTACATTGAGTTTAAGCTATTATATTCCATAGCTTGAAGGAGGAAAAATAGTATTTAATGGTTTTAAAGAACACTTTTAAAAATATTGAATTTGATGTTTTTTCCAAATATGCCATTTTATTTTTTTAGAAAAAAAAGGTCAATTATTAATAATAGGGGGTGTCAAAGTTACCAAATCCCACACTCAAAATCCCGAGTTTTTTTTTTCCAAAATCCCGCATTAATTTTTTGGGATTTGGGAAATACCACACCTCAAGAGGTGAGGTATTTTGAGGTACAAAAACACAGGTTTTTTGGTACCAAATCCCGTGTTTAAATACCAAAATCCCACCTTTAGCTTCCCATAAAGGCACATTTTTCAAAAACACAACTCAGTAAGGGCATGTTAAATTGCATAAAAATTTTCTTCTCTTGCATAAAATCTAAATACACTCATCATTTATTAAGTTATTTGATTTCAAATTGCATTTACTACCAGCCTTTTCTTCATTTACCATGCCCAAGGCATCGCAAAGGCTACCTTTACTTCAGACCTTGAACTCACTTCAGTTCATCGATGCTCTCAACTCTGATAGTGATTCTGATATCCAGGAAGATATAATCTTATTAGATATGATAAAATCACAAAGATACATCAATCCTTGTAGAAGATATCCATCTCATTACATGTATATGATGAATGATTTACAGACATTATCATCTGAAAAGTTTCAGCAGCTATGTAGGACCACACATAAATCATTTGAAAAATTGGTTGCACAAATTCAAGCTGATAAAACCTTTCAAAACTCATCACAAAACAAACAACGCAATCCTGCCATCCAATTGGCTGTGGAATTATCAAGGCTAAGATCAACTGGAAATGGGGCCGCTTTGGGAAAGATTGGAATGTTGTTTGGAATTAGCCATGGGGCTATTGTGTTGTACACTCAAAGAGTCATTCAGATATTAATGAAGTTGAAGCGCAAAGTGATTGTGTGGCCAACCATAGAACAACGCAGAGAGATGTCTCAAGTAATGCAAGCAGAAGGCTTCCCTGGGTGCATTGGGTTTATTGATGGGAGTCTCATACCATTATCACAACGTCCTCCCAAGGATGGTGAAGCATATTTTGATCGCAAAAGAAGGTAAGCTGTTGAATCTTTATTCTTTATTTCAATCTTACTGATGGTTTACATATAAGGTATTCTATGTCAATACAACTGGTTTGCGATATCAACAAACAGTTCACTGCTCTGCATGTTGGTTGTACTGGGTCACTTCATGATTCGAATGTCTATCAACATATGAAAATAGCACAAACACCTCAAGAGTTTTATGAAAAGGATCAGTACTTACTTACAGATTTGGCATATGCAAGCTCTCCTTGGGTTGTTCCAGCATATAAGGGAGTTGTAGCACATAATGAAGAAAACCATTCTTTCAATTACTGTCTAGCAAAATCAAAGGTCAGAATCAAGCATGCAATTGGAATTTTGAAGGGGAGGTGGTTTTCTCTAAGGGAAATGAGAAATCAAATGAGGGATAATCATGAAATTGAATATTTTGTTAGTTGGGTTGTGTCTTGCACGATTTTACATAATATGTTAGCTCAAATTGGTGATGAGTGGTTTGATTTATATGAAGATGATGATCCACCACAAGCGGAAAATCTGGCCAACAATGACATTGGGGAAGATGTGCTAAATATGCGTGAAAAAATTAAACCAATCACTTTGGCATGGAAAAATAGTCAATTGTAAATTTCATCAGGACCAATTTTTTATAAACTTAATTTATTGGCATACAATGGAGTGGAGATGTTATTCATAAAATAAAAGTATTTACAATTAAGATTTTTTAGTTTTTTGATCCTGCATATTTCTTTCAAAGTACCCATTGACTCTTGAATTAATTTTGGTGGGTGTCATTTTCAAGAATTTGTCACCTACATTAAATAATTTATGGTTTATTTGAAAAGAACATCCAAAATGAGTAATTTCGTCATGATTGATAATTTCTGGAGGTGGTTTTGTTGTATGATGAACCATTGTTGATGTCTTCCAAAGAATTTCCATGATGCCAGGTTTTTTTGAAAAATCGATCTCCATTTTCAATTCAGGGAAGTGTAAGCCATGTCCAGAGGGGGTGAATACAGTAGGAAGCGGATGGAAATTTTTGTTTGATACAAAAGAAAATATACCATAATTCCAGGCATTGAGATTGTTTAAATCTTTGTCTGGCTTATTGAAAAATCCATCTTGGGTGACAATGACATTGGTAAATGATTTGAATTCGTCCTTGGGATTGGCAGAAGTCCATTCGAGTTGACTGAAATTGGGTAATTGGGCTGCTTCCATTAATGATTGATTTTCATTTGCTGCTAATTTTGAAAAATGGGAGATTCTTGAGTAAAAAAATTCGTCATATTGATGAAGCTTGATCCGTTGATTGCTATCTGTTTCAATTTGATGAGGAGTTAAACTGGGTTTTCTGGAGTAAACACCTAATAATTTTGTAATTAGTCAGTAATTATTAAGGTAATATGACAAAAATATCACACACCTGCAGGTTTTCCAGAATCAGAACCAGATCAAAACCCAATACCTTTCATAATGCCACCTTGGAGTTGCTTATTGGTTTTAATTTCTTGTCGATTTTGAGATAAGGACATTAATGTCATGATGATGTTTTGCAGCATTTGAGAGTGGCCAGAAAAATTATCAAATGGGGTTATTTCATATATGATGACACACAAAAACGGCTTGGATGTTTTATTAATGAGGATATAAGGATGGGGAAGAGTGTTAAGTGATGGAAGTTTTAACCATGAGGCATTGGCAGATTTCTTGTCAATCAGAATTGTTGAAAATTTTTTAAATTCTTTTTTGGAATGGCCAAGGTGAGACATTATTTCTTTTGAATCATGGATGTGTTGTCTTTGGCTTTGGGTGAGCTTTCTTTTATTATTTAATTTGGTATTATTATCCTCATGATGTTCTATATTTGGTTTAGTCCTAACCATGACATCAAGAGGAGTAATATGAGCTTCATCATCTTTCAAATCATTCTGATGATGTGCTGAGTCTGGTTTAGTCCTAACCATGACATCATCAAAATGATTGGAAGAATGAGAGAGAGGAGGAGATATTTTTTTGAATTTTAAGGATGATGGAAGGGATGGGAAATGAAATGACATTGCCAAATAAATTCTTATAATTAATCCTCCCCTATATGAACAAATAAATAAAAAAGTGAAACAAAAATTAAAATAAAAAATAAATCATGGGTCAGTAATGATGATTATCCCAAAAATTCAAAAAAAGGAAAAAAAAATCATCAGTATAAAAATATCAGTATCAGTAAATGATTGTTCAAATATAATGAATGAATTAAAAAAAAATCAAAAAAAAAAGATTATCAGTAAATGATTAAAAAAATCATTATCAGTAAATGATTTTTGAATTAAAATAAATGATTAAAAAAAAATCATGATCAGTCAAAGGTTTTTGCAATAAAATAAATGAATAAAAAAAACAAAGAAAAAAGATCAGTATCTTTTTTTTTAAATGATACAATTGAAAAAAAATCATCATTCTAATGGTGTCAGCCTGTGACTCAAAACCAGAGCACAAGCATGACAGCCAAAATACCATAAACCAATGGTATAGCCAAAATACCACCAAAACATGGAGCTGAGCCAAATTAGCTCAAAAGGTATCAGAAGAAAGAGGAAACTTACCTCTTTCTGAAAATATAAGTCCCATCACCATAGGACAAGAAACAACAAAGTTATTCCTGCTCAAAGTTATTGCTGAGCATAAACCTTAATTTTCACCTCTCATCTAAAATCTAGAAGGAGAGGCTTAACCCCATCAAATGGGTATTCAAAATGAAGCTCTAAGCCAGGGCTATCCAATGGTATCAGCCAAACTGAGCTAGCACCAGTATTACTTGAGTTATGGTCAAATTCAGACCAAATAAGGGTGAACAAAACATTCACCTCTCATCTAACTTTTACAGTTTTAGTGTGAGATACCTAAAGTGGGGTCTTTTTGGAAAGAGCACAATCAGGGCTATCTGATGGTGCCATCCATTTCCTCATAACTCAACTACAACAGAAGTTATTGGCCAAACAAGCTTAATACAGCTTTTGACCAGACCACGCCAATGTACAAAAATACTTGTACATGGGATAACTTTGTCATATTTAATGATAACCATGTCAAGTTGGGTACCATTGTGTAGAGCTCATACAGGGCTATTCAATGAACCAACCTTGAGCTTGATATCTCAAAAACTGACAGAGTTATGACCATTTCAAGGTCAAAATCCCACCTGCTGTCAGATACAGCCTTACCATGGGATAATATCCCATAACCATGAATATGAGGTGTCAAATAGACAAAGAAGTATGTCTTTACTTCAATACCTCATATGTCAGTCAATACTGGGGTCCCGTACAGTTTCTGTACAGCATTCTACGCGTCATACACGTCAGAATCAGGCTGTGAGGTCCCCAGATGAAAATTTTCACCCTGTATTGGTGAAAACTGCCCAGATGTGGTTTCAAAACCACATCTGAGCCCAATACAGGGTATACAGGCTGTTTGCAAACCACAAGCCTGTCCAGGAGAGTGAAAAAATCTTCACTTCCTCTACGTGGAAAGGTCTAACAGCCTTTCCACCTCAATTTCAGGATAAAAGGAGGGCTTTTCACAGCCAAAAGCCTTTCCTCATCCTGCTCTTGAATAACCTACGTAGTAAACTGTCAAAAACAGTTTTACTCTTGGTTAAGTAATCAGGTATACTCTTAATTTAAAGTATTGTAGTCTTTATTATTGTAATCCAACAGGTAAAGCTGCACCCAGGGCTTTCAACAGCGCTCACCACCACTATATCTCTATAGTCAAGCCCTTTAAATCTTAAATTAAATCATTTATTATCAATCTTATCATCTTTTAAAGCCATTTTTACCGTGTCACAGTCATAGTTAAAGCTTGTAAATACTCATATACACCTTTATCATAGACTCAGCCTGACATTTTGGGGGCCTGGCCGTGTTTTTTTGCCTTTTTGGACCTTACAAGTAAGTCTTTTCTCTTTTTTATGACTTATTAACACATTTTTTTATCTTTTTTTAGGCGTAATTTCCATTTAAATATATATATTTTATATATTTTTATCTTTTTTCATATACTCATATTATAAAAGAGTATTTTTCACGTGGCTAATACCCACTGAAAATAATTATTTTTGGTGTGTTTTGTATATAAAAACACATCAGCCATCAATAATTCCTGTATTCTTGACTGAATAAGGACACCTCTGACTGAAAAACCATCAGTTGAGGCGTGGATTAAGTGTATTGTTGACTCAATAACACTTATACAAAACCACTTGTACAGAATACACTTGCAAACCACAAGTGTATCTGTGGGATACTGGCACACAAACAGTGTGACAGGGCACCATAAGCTGTATTTTTGACGTGAAATTGTTAATTCAATTACACTGTCATTATACAAGGGCATATTGTAATAATATACAAGCCCAGAGGCCATTCTTAGACGTGCAAAACCAGCCTTTGAGAAGTCTTAACTGACATAAGCCCTCTTTTTCCTGTCTTGATTCAGTGGAAGAAAACTACATCCCACTTGAAACCCAGTCACAGGCCAACACACCAGTGACACCCTCAGAACCAGAGGGCAGCAAGGGTAAAGGAAAAAGGCTTAGTGAAGGCCTCATTACAGCCAAGAAGTGGACACCAATAGCCACTCAGAGGAGTAGAAAACCACGAAACTCTGCTTCAATACAAGGTAAACCAACCTTAACCACTTGTACAGGGAAGATTACAATTATTAACCCAGTTGTAACCTCCAAAGGCAAACTGCCCAAATCACCAGATAACAAATTTGTACAAGGCACAGTCAAAGGTAAATACCCTAAGAACATAAAGTTTTTGACTGCTTGCAAACACTGATATGTCCCCTGCATACCTCAGAGACCTTGGCTTCCAAAGGAACCAGCCAGAGGATAGAGCAGGAATGTCTAGAACCAGAAGACCTGAAAGAAGACACATTGGACACAGTGGTGGATGGCAAAACAATGAGGGAGATAATATCAACCTTGCCATTCACACTCCAATTCAACAGAAACCTCAAACCAGAGGACTGGAAGGATATGGATCAAGTTCTTCAAATCCACCAACTCCTCAAAGATTTGTTTCAATGGAGCATGGACAACAAGAGGTTCAACCTAGCAACTCACTGGGAAGAACTGGGATCAAGTTGCCAGAAGATCTGTCTCAAAGAGATAGACTTCAAAGACCTTATGGTAATCACCAAGGGTTGGAATCCTACCAGGCAGCACAGACTCCTGGAGGCAAGGGCACAGAGGATAAGGGAGAACCAAGCCACTATCCAAGCTATAGAAGAACAGTTAACCCAGACAGGGCCTACTCAGATTCCTTCAGGTTCACAAGGAGCAAGCCAAATCAGCTCTCCAGTGGCTTCACACCATTCAGAAACCAGCAGATCAGTGGCCAAGAGTCACCATTCTTCACAATTCCTGGAAGTTTCCAGGAGAAGACAAGGCAACAAGGGCAAGAACAAAGCCTCCTTCAACCAGAGGAGGAAAGAGTCAGACCCCATGATCCAGAAGCTGTTAGATTTGGTAAAAGAAGTACACAAGAACCAGAAGTAGTTGTAAACCACTCTAGAATCAGTAGTCCTAGTAATAGAAACATTACCCCCACTCAGACTGAAAATAACATTATCACATCTGAGAGTAACATCAACAGTGACACACTGTGGTTACAAATGTCCCAATATGCTGAGCAATCTGCAAAGCAGGCTACAGAATTTGCAGCTGCCCAAGAGAGGATGAGGAAAACTCAAGCCTCATTGGAGCAGATAGTTAAAAACCTTCAGGAAGGATATGCTCAACTGAGCAAAGCCTCTGAAGAAACCAACAAGAGACTGAATCAAGTCTCTGAAGAACAACACCATAGTAGCAGGGACAGGGAGTGTCTGAACCAAGACATCAACAAATTGTTTGATGCCTACCATAGCTTAAAGCCCCAACCACAAGGCCAAGCTATGGAGAATCCATATCAACCAGATGACATCAAACCAGATGCCATGTTGTTGAATAAGGCAAGATCTCCATCACAATACCAGGATGGAGATGGCATGTCTTATTCAGAGAAGGAAGCCTTGAAACAGCTTCCTGAGGCCTCAAACTGGCCCAAATTCTCTGGATCAGGAGAATATGATCATATGGAACTCATAGATTATATTGATGGACTCTTCATTGATGTACCAAGCATACCAGATTACTGGATTACTGCTAGAATGAATACTGCATTTAAAGGTCATGCAAGTATATGGTACACTGAAATGAAAGAAATCCATGGCAGAAGAAATTGGCCATGGTGGAAGAGTCAAATAATCCAAAAGTACAGTAATGGAACTTGGATATGGCAAAAGACCATGTCATTTGAAAATGACAAATACTCTGTGGACAAAGATCCATATGAGTGGTGTCTTAGACAGTCTAAAAGACTTAAAGCCATTGATCCCCAAATGAACATTCAAATGAGGAATCATAAACTTCTGACACAACTGCCAGGAGAACTAGAGCATGCAGTAAAGTGCAGATGCAACCAAAATTGCACTCTAGATGATATAGCCAATACCTTACAAGACATAAGGAAAAGGACTATTATAGGGAAATTCACCCCATATAGAAGCAGTAGTTTCAAAGAGAAACAACCTTTCAGGGTGGAGTTTAAAGACAAACCCAGAGAAAGAGTTGCAGAAGTGGCAAAGAAGAAGAATTCTTGTCACAATTGTGGTTCAACAGACCACTATGCCAACAACTGTCCAAAAGCAAAGAAGAAAGTCTATGCTATAGAAAAAGTCCCTGAAGAAGAACCTCCAACAGAGGATTCTGAATCAGACTCTATGGGTGATGCCATCAGAGAACCATCTGATGAGGATCAAGACCCAAGAGAGGAATTTCTAGTGGAATACCAAGAGGAAACCCCACTAGAAATCCAGGATATACAGTTGGAAGCAGGCATGCCACAAGACACTGCCAACAAAAATTTGTGTAAACATACACAAGATGCACAAACATTCCTGGTTACACCAACCAAAGGAATGGCATACATACATGGAACAGCCACAAAAATGACTGTATGTATTGACAATGCTCAGCATCCACTGATCATTGACAGTGGAGCACACTGCTCCATAGTGGCCAGAAATTATCTGGATAACCACTTCCCAAACTGGGAAAAAGAACTCTTGCCCACCAGGGCAAAGAACTTTAAGAGTGCCTCTGGAAAGATGACCTCTATTGGGACAATTATCAAAGAGATAATTATACCCCACAGAAAAGGTAATATCAGACTCAACCCAGAGTTTGTAGTGCTTGAAGATGCCCACATCCAAGGGTTTTTACTGGGAACAGATTACCAGAGGATGTATGGCATAGATATTTACAATAGTAAAAATAGGCATATTACCATTGGTACTAACAAGGAAAAGAAATTTTCTCTTGATATATACCAGATATCTTCTCAGGACCCACTGGAAGAGCTTCTGAAAGAATTCAGAGAGGGACAGTTTAGCACTACCCTCACCAGTAAACAAAAGTTAAGTTTACTGAAGATGCTGAGGAAGAATAGACCAGCATTTGCCATTGGTGAAGAACCATTAGGCAAGATCAAAGGCCATGATATAGAACTATATCTGGATGTGGAAAGGCCTTATCCACCCATGTTAAGGAGACCTCCTTACCCAGAAAGTCTGGAGACCAGGAAAGAGATTGAGAAACATATCAATGAACTCCTGGACATGGATGTCATTAGGAAGATTGGACATAATGAAATAGTGGAAATCACCACTCCTGTCTTAATCACCTGGCATGATGGCAAGTCTAGATTGTGTGGAGATTTCAGAGCCCTGAATAACTACACAAAAGCAGACAGGTACCCTATACCAAGGATACCTCATGCCTTGGATAAGCTAGCCAAAGCCAAATACATAACCAAGATGGATTGTATGAAAGGCTTCCACCAAAATGGAGTTAAACCAAATTCCATGAAGTTGCTCAGAATAATATGCCATATGGGCATATATGAGTACACCAGGATGCCATTTGGCATCAAGAATGCACCAGCCCACTTCCAAAGGATGATGGACACCATATTTCAAGAAGAAATAATGGAAGGCTGGATGGTAGTGTATATTGATGATATCATTATATACTCAGAGACATGGGAAGACCATGTACAATACATAGACAGAGTGCTAAGTAAATGTACACCCATCAATCTGAAAATTTCACTTAAAAAGTGTAATTTTGGCCAACAAGAGCTACTAGCTCTAGGACACAAAGTCTCAGGCCTTAGTCTGGCAATTGACCAGAACAAAGTAGCAGCAGTACTGCAAAAGCCAGTACCAAAGAACATCAAAGAGATGCAATCTTTCCTTGGATTTGCTAGCTACTATAGAAACCACATCAAAAACTTTGCTCACATAACTAGTAGTTTATACAAGTTATGCTCAAAGGATGTAGTTTTTGAAATAACCAAGGAAAGGAGGGATGCATATGAGAGGATCAAATATGAACTCACAAATGCACCTGTGCTCATCTTGCCTGACTTTGAACTGCCATTTAAGTTATATATAGATGCAGCATGCAGCCAAGGCTTAGGAGCAGCCCTTCACCAAAGACAAATTGTGGATGGTGAACCAAGAGAAGGTGTAATATGTTACATCTCTAGGCAGCTGAAAGATTCAGAAGCCAGGTATGGGGCCACCCAGACAGAATGTCTATGTCTAGTCTGGGCTCTAGAAAAACTCCATTATTATTTGGAGGGTGCAGTCTTTGAAGTCTACACAGACTGCACAGCCTTGAAGTCTTTACTAAACATGAAGACTACTAATAGACACATGCTGAGATGGCAAATAGCCATCCAGGAGTACAGAGGGAACATGACCATCATATACAAGGAAGGTAAAAGCCATACCAATGCAGATGGCCTTAGCAGATGGCCACTGGACAATGTCAAAAGCAATACAGCTTATGACCCTGAAGTTGCTGCAAGAATTCCTATCCATTTTATGGAAATAAATAGGAAAAAGAACTTCAGATTCTCTGAATGGGCACCAGGGAGTGGTACCCTTGACAGTGGAAACACTGATTCAGAAGGGACAGAAACCCCCATACTGGGAATAAGTTCCTCAGAATTGCACAATGAATTTTTCAATGCAGTACTGAAATCCTATGATAAACACAAACAGTGTAGCATACTACTCCAACTCCTTCAACAAAAATACAGGAGCCCAGAACTGGAAACCCAGCTGGAGGAACCCTGGTTGAGGGCCTATAAGGACAATAAATTCTTCCTTATAGATGGCCTGATTTATCACAGAGAAAAGCACACCAGTTCACTCACAGTGATAGACAGAGACCACATCTCCTTAATCCTGCAGGAATGCCATGACTGCCCCTACATGGGACACATGAGTGAGGACAGGACTAAAGAGAGGGTAGCAAGCACAGCTTGGTGGCCCAAGTGGGAGCAAGAGTTGAGTGAATACATCAACACTTGTGAAAGATGCCAAAAGGCAAATAGAAAACATGGGAAAAAATATGGGTTTCTTCAACACATAGAAGAACCCAAACACACATGGGAAACCATCAACATGGACTGGGTCACAGGACTTGTCCCAGGGGGCAAAGAAAACTACAATGCCTGCCTAATCATAGTAGATAGGTTCAGCAAGAGCATGAGATGTCTACCATGCCATAAAGAGGACACAGCCATGGACACTGCTCTGTTATTTTGGAATAACATCATACCCACCTGTGGAGTCCCTAAGATCATAATTAGTGACAGGGACCCAAAATTCACATCTGAATTTTGGACCAATTTATATGCCATGCTAGGCACCAAGCTTGCTTTTTCCACAGCTTACCATCCACAAACAGATGGCCTAGCTGAGAGGATGATCCAAACAATGGAGGACATCCTCAGGAGGTTCTGTGCCTATGGCATGGAATACAAGGACCATGAGGGATATACCCATGATTGGGTCACCCTCTTACCAGCAGTCCAACTGGCTTATAATACAAGCCAGAACTCTACCACAGGAAAAACACCTGCACTGGTAGAGAAAGGGTGGAATCCCCTTTTACCTGTGGATCACTTGAAGAAAAATCTTCTGACCATCCACCCCACAGCCAAAGACTTCCATGATATGTGGAAGAAAGCCTGTGATACTGCTGCCAAATGCATAGCTGAGGCCAAAGAGTATAATAAGCAGAGGTGGGACAAATCACATATGGAACCTGACTTCAAGGAAGGGGACCAGGTGTTAGTGTCTACACTAAACTTTAACAATCTCAAAGGACCCAAGAAAATGAGAGACTCATTTGTAGGGCCCTTCACTATCATTAAGTTGATAGGGAAGAATGCAGTAGAGGTCAAGCTCACTGAGGAGTTTTCTAGGAAACACCCAGTCTTTCCAGTAAGCCTGGTCAAACCATACTTCCAAACAGAAGAGGATAAATTCCCCTCCAGGAAGAAAAACATCACTCCACCAGAAATAGTGGAAGTAGAAGACTCTCCTGGACCTGTGAGTAAAATCATCAGGGCCAGAAAAATCAGACTTAATGGGAAGGATCAGAGACAATATCTAGTCAGATTCAAGAACCAGACAGCTGACAAAGACAAATGGTTGGCAGAGGATGCCATACCAGATGGGAACCTCCAGTTAAGGAGATTCAGAGCCTCTAGGAGGACTGAACAGTCTCATCAATGATGAGCCTTTTTTAGAGGGAGGGTATGTCAGCCTGTGACTCAAAACCAGAGCACAAGCATGACAGCCAAAATACCATAAACCAATGGTATAGCCAAAATACCACCAAAACATGGAGCTGAGCCAAATTAGCTCAAAAGGTATCAGAAGAAAGAGGAAACTTACCTCTTTCTGAAAATATAAGTCCCATCACCATAGGACAAGAAACAACAAAGTTATTCCTGCTCAAAGTTATTGCTGAGCATAAACCTTAATTTTCACCTCTCATCTAAAATCTAGAAGGAGAGGCTTAACCCCATCAAATGGGTATTCAAAATGAAGCTCTAAGCCAGGGCTATCCAATGGTATCAGCCAAACTGAGCTAGCACAAGTATTACTTGAGTTATGGTCAAATTCAGACCAAATAAGGGTGAACAAAACATTCACCTCTCATCTAACTTTTACAGTTTTAGTGTGAGATACCTAAAGTGGGGTCTTTTTGGAAAGAGCATAATCAGGGCTATCTGATGGTGCCATCCATTTCCTCATAGCTCAACTACAACAGAAGGTATTGGCCAAACAAGCTTAATACAGCTTTTGACCAGACCACGCCAATGTACAAAAATACTTGTACATGGGATAACTTTGTCATATTTAATGATAACCATGTCAAGTTGGGTACCATTGTGTAGAGCTCATACAGGGCTATTCAATGAACCAACCTTGAGCTTGATATCTCAAAAACTGACAGAGTTATGACCATTTTAAGGTCAAAATCCCACCTGCTGTCAGATACAGCCTTACCATGGGATAATATCCCATAACCATGAATATGAGGTGTCAAATAGACAAAGAAGTATGTTTTTACTTCAATACCTCATATGTCAGTCAATACTGGGGTCCCGTACAGTTTCTGTACAGCATTCTACGCGTCATACACGTCAGAATCAGGCTGTGAGGTCCCCAGATGAAAATTTTCACCCTGTATTGGTGAAAACTGCCCAGATGTGGTTTCAAAACCACATCTGAGCCCAATACAGGGTATACAGGCTGTTTGCAAACCACAAGCCTGTCCAGGAGAGTGAAAAAATCTTCACTTCCTCTACGTGGAAAGGTCTAACAGCCTTTCCACCTCAATTTCAGGATAAAAGGAGGGCTTTTCACAGCCAAAAGCCTTTCCTCATCCTGCTCTTGAATAACCTACGTAGTAAACTGTCAAAAACAGTTTTACTCTTGGTTAAGTAATCAGGTATACTCTTAATTTAAAGTATTGTAGTCTTTATTATTGTAATCCAACAGGTAAAGCTACACCCAGGGCTTTCAACAGCGCTCACCACCACTATATCTCTATAGTAAAGCCCTTTAAATCTTAAATTAAATCATTTATTATCAATCTTATCATCTTTTAAAGCCATTTTTACCGTGTCACAGTCATAGTTAAAGCTTGTAAATACTCATATACACCTTTATCATAGACTCAGCCTGACAAATGGCCTCTAGGGGCCATTAGAATGATAATGAAGTAAAACAACGCCAAATCGATTTGGAATTGATTTGGCGTGATTTGAAGGCCTCAGGCCCTGGAGCCTCCCAAGAGCCTATTTGGGAGGCTCCAGGGTTAGTGAGGTGGGGTCAGGAGTTAGGTGGGGGGTTTTGGGAGGTGGATGATGAATGGTGATGGTGATGGGTGGGTTAGGTGTGGATGATGATGGTGATGGGTGGGTGAGTTGTGGATGATGATGGTGATGGGAGGGTGAGTTTGGGAGGTGCAAAAAAATGAATAAAAAAATTTTAAAAGACAAAAAGAAAATTACCTACAGAAAAATTAAAAAAAATTAGCAAAAAAGGGTTGTGATTAAACAAAAAGAAGAGAAATTCACTTACCTGAATTTTAAAAAAAGTGGGGTTTTTTTTAGAGGGAAGGGTGAAAAGTAAAATTAGAAAAAAATTAATTGAGAATTAAAAAATAAAAAAAAATTGGTGAATTTTTTTTAAGAGGGAGGGGTGAAAAGTAAAAATAAAAAAAAATAAAGTGAAATTTAAGATTTGAAATTAAAAAAGAAGGTGTTTTTTTTTTAAATTGGAGGGGTGAAAAGTAAAAATAAAAAATAATATATTAAAAGAAATCAAAGAAAAAAATGAACTTTAAAAAAAAAAATTAAAAATTAAGAATTAAAAATCAAAAATAAACAAAACAAGGGACATTGCCCAATTAAAAGTTGAAACCCTTCAAACTAAAAAATAACCATAAAATTAAAAAAAATATAGAAAAGGATGAAAAAATTAAAAAAAAAACCCATAAAATGACATTCTCATAAAAAAGGAAAAAAGCCGTCATCAAATTTTATTTTTGAACAGACTTCATATAAATTCTCAATGCAAAACTTGCCCAAATTTTCAAATATGCCGGAAATTGCAAATAAATGTCATATGAAATTGAAATTGCAAGTTGGTGCCCCAATTATGCATAAACATTGAAATTTACTTTTGGTAATAAAGTGGAGTTAGATTTCATAACATAAGATCAATAATTAAACATAAACATAAGATTTATTGAACAAGCACCATATATAAATTGATCACATTACATATATGTAATAAGTTATTTTTCATTGATTAATGCCAGAATGCGTTCCAGCTCCCCGATTGGCCTGCTTGATGACAATTCCACTATAGTGAGATCCATCTGGCATTGCTTTTCCTTCAATTCCAATTCACAATTCCACTTTCTTTTTCAAATTCAGATCGCTTCGCATGTTGCTTCTCCTCAAACTCCATTTGCTTTTGCAACTTGACTTCTTCAAACCTTTGCTTTTCCATGTTGCTTGCTTTCTCTTCATTCCACCTCTCCCTGTCCCACTCCAAACAAGCATTGTCACTGGTTTCACGGGCTACAAATCATGAATTTAGTCAGTGGGATTGATAAGAGTAGCCATAAGTCCAAAACATACCCTTTTGCCGTGATTCAAGCAAATTGGCATATGTCGGTGCAAACATATCCATTGGCCTTTTCCTAGAGCCACTCTTGTCATTCAAGCTGGGTGTCAATGCTCAATTATGCTTTTGTGTTGAATGCGTTATGGATTTAATTTGCTGTTCAAAGGAGAAATAATCAACAATGGATTTCATAAGTATCAGGCTTAAACATACTTACTGATTCATCTTGAAGGTTTTCTGCTTGAACCAAGTCATCTTCATTATGAACCAAAGGAACAAGATTGAGAGGTGATTCCAATCCATTATTCTCCTTTAAAAGGCACATGAACTTTAATTATCGCAGGTAAAAAAGGAAGAGACAATAACTTACCTTATCAGGCAAAACATCATCATCATCACCATTTAAGCTGTCTTTTGCTTGTGAATCATAGCTTGTAACCGGAGTGACATTGGGCTTGTGGCCAAAGAGCACATCCATTTCAGCATAGCAAGGACACATCTCTTCAAGCTTTTCACTAATTGAATTTATTCCTTTACTCTCATCTTCTTCCGTTATTCCAGCCCCAGTTAAATTCTCGAATTTTTTTGCTGCCATATATTTCTTTTTATATGTTCGCCATCGATCTCGGATGCTGCTTGAACTAAGGTTTAGTCAATTACGTGATTTTTTGTTGACCTCAATTGCCATAAGCTGAAATCCATGCTGCTTTGATGAGGGAGGTCTTCCAATAGATGTTGAACCACTAGTACCAAAACATGACTCGAAATTGGCTTTGACTGAAAGCCAATTAATTATGGTTAAATAATCTGTACGTATTAAGTGACCTGATGGATGAGGCAGGCTAGAGGTGATCTTCATATCTGTCTTGATTTTTCTTGCTTTGGATCAAGGCATTATTATATGGATGAAGAAGTATAAATGGACTGTAAGCTGTTCGGTCAGATTGTCCAAAATGGAGTTTAGAAGAATATGTTGCGCAGGTATGAATTGTGAGTACTAATTTGGGTTAGGTTTCAAGCTGAAATCCCAGATGCATGGGATTTGGTCAAAATACCAGGGGACTCAGTTAAAATGCCATGGGATTTAAACATAAAAAGCCTGGGATTTGGGGTCCAAATCCCATGTTATTTTAAGGCGGGATTTGGTGACTTTGACACCCCCTAATATGAAAAAATTACTTCAATTTGAATCCATTGAAAAGGGATATCAAATTTTTACTCTTAAGGAAATTAAGTTTTTAACTATTTACAAAAAGCAATTTAAATTTTTGGCCACAAGAAGCAAATACAAATTGAATTATTTTTCATTTATTTCAAATTAAAATAAAATAAGATCCTCAGAAAAAGAATATCATGTTGATATAAATACCAACATATCTAGTTAAAAATTTTGATATGAAGAAAATACTTTGTCCATAAACTAAAACATAAAAAGCTTGGAGATTTGATATTACTGAAGAAGATAAAAGAATATTTTTTTCCATTTATCTTCCCCATTTTTTTTTCATAATATCAAATTAAAAGATTGTGAATAAAGGTTTTCAGATAGAGTGAAAATTGAACAATGGCTTAATGACTCTCAAACTGCTTTAGCATGCTTGTTAGTGCTTGACAGTATTGTGTCAATTTCGTTAATTTTTGAATATAGTACACAGATAGATTTCATTAGTTTTTCAAAAAAGCAACCAAACATGATGAAGATTATTTTCAAATTTATTCACCAATTCAAAAATGTGGGGTTTTTTGGTGGATAGGGGTAAATGAATTCTCAGGTGTATTTGAGAATATTATCTCTGTGATATTCATTATGTTTATCCTTTTTGAGGGAAGAAATGGGCGATTTTAGGAACATTTTTGGACCAATTTCATTTGGTGAGCCAGAAGATTTGCCCACAACAAAGTTAGAAAAAGTAGAAAATTGTTCATAACTTTTAGCCAGAAATGGTATAAAAACAAAGGACAAAGCTTCAAAATAAAGCCAAATTATGAGAAAGGTTTTTAGCAAAAATTAAATTTGCAATAAATTAATGTTAATTAATTTTTCCATGGAGATTTTACTTATATTAATGGGAATTTCATTGCACTTGAGCTGGGATAAAAAATGTCCAAATTGCAGATAAAAAATTGAAAGAATGAACAATAAATTTAAATAATTGAATGAGGAAAATTAAGAGGATAATATAAATTTTACTTGGGTATTTTGTAGAACAGAAGAGCTAATTGATTTGAAAAGTTAATATCGGACATATTTCTTGATTTTCCTTGAAATACTCATTTAATGCTTTATGAAATATTTTGGGAAACAAGGTGGAGATGTGGCAAAAATAAAAGGGGAAGAGCTTGAAGAAAATATTAATGTTATGAATAAATGCAAAGGGATATTTTGACACAATAACTGAATCTTATAAAGTAATTTAAAGATGAAATTGTAAATATATAAGCTTTTGTGTTTGAAATTTCTTTAGAAAAGTAAGTGCAATTCCATTGAAATATTTTGAGTTTGAATTTCTTGTTTTAATTTCCAAATGGTAATTTATGGCTAAAAGGCTCTACTGGTAAAGCTTATTTCAAACCTTTCCGAAGCTTCAAAGTAAAAGTCCATTTAATAATACTCAATATCATTTTTCTGATGCAGGAATCAAATACAAATTTTTGAAAATTTGATATGGAATATGTTTTAAAAGAAGGAAAAATATAGTAGTCAGGGTAATCCGAACTCATTTTTCCTCTGGGAAATAAAATTTCCAAATTGATTAAATTATACTTTTGGGTGATGATATTCCTTAAGAAAATGGAATTTCAGCTATACAAATTTTTTAAATTGTTTTTATTGAAAAAAGAGTGATGAAGTAGGATTTTATAGCTAAAGGAGGTAATATTTTTAAATATGAAGGATAGTTACATTTTAAATTTCTAAAAAGAAGCCTCAGGCTTGAAAATATTAAAAGATATAAATATTGATACAATATTCATTAATGAACAAAAAAAAGCTAATGATGGATTCCAGAAATGTTTTAAGCTTTCATATGACCACTAGCAAGTACTGTTTCAGAGAAACGTCTACTTAAACAATTAAATTTTGTTTTTGGCCATAAAATCCCACTTTAACATAAAAGAAAGGTATGTGAAACTTATGTTTCATAATTTTCCATTTCATAATGAAGCTTGGTATTCCAAAAATTAAATCTACCTCTCCGAAATAATTCAGTAAATTTAATATATAGTTTGGCCTTTTCCCTTCGCAATAAATTCAAGTTTCTATTATACTGTGTAATCAAAATATACAGAATAATAGTGTCCTCTGAATGATCAATAATTAATGTTCATCAGAAAATTTATTTCTGATCAAAAAAAGGAAGAAATTATTTAAATTTGATAAATGAAATTAATATTCTATTAAATTCCTTTCCTCTTTTACCATATCGTATGCTCTTTCCAGGTATAAAAGGTCTCCTCTGTCTTGTTTCCCCACAAATAAAAACATAACTTATTATCAATTTCCTTTCATTTATAGTATCATCCTAATAAATGTCTATTAATATAATCCCAAAAAAAATATTACATATATTCATTTTCCTTTCCTTTTCCTTTATAAAATTGAGACGCGAAACATTCTTATGAGTTATTATTATGATATGAGAGAATTTACTGTGTTCTTAATATTTCAGTCAATAAATCATGTAAGTGTTATATTTTTTATTTCTTATTTGTTATTAAACAGCATATTTTACCATTAAATAAGAAGAAAACTATCCCATTTGGATATTTCAATAAATATAATTATGGAAGTCACTTCAAAATTTCAGCATATTATGACTAAGGAAGGCTTTTCAAAGTTTATATATCTCAATTTAATTGGTTGAATATAAAATTTGAATCTTAACAAAACTGTTTCAATGAAATAATAAATATCTATCTTTTCTTCTTTTAATGGCTGTTATGGCTTCTCCAACTTGTTCTGGGGGTCCACTTGTAGTTTCTTCCTTTTTAGCCTACTTAACTTCTGAAGATATACAACACCTTGATTGAACATAACAGTAAAACAAAACAGAGAATAAAGCCAAAATGGTAGAATAATACTCATCGTATTATATTTTAAGCTTCGTATATACATCAGAAACTTCAGGATAGGCTAGAAGCATTTTGGGTTGGATAAAGTTCATGAAAGGAATTGGAGCCCCTCATTTTTCTATTTCACCCCAAACCTAAAATTTATCAAAGATTTTATTTAGAGACAAACAAACAGCCCAAAAGAAGTAGTATGAGGTGTATTTTAGGCAAAAACTTTCAGAAGGACAAAAACCCATGTACACAATTATTAATGAGAAATAAATATCTTATAAAAAAATGGGCCTTAAATGAAATGGAAAGAGATATTAGTTCATGAATTTACATCATTTGCCCTTCTGAAGGTAAATCTACAAAGGATTAAATCCCAGAAGCCCTGAAATTTGGAAATGAAGTTCTGCATAATTCAGATTTTCCTCATTTCACACATTCTTGGAATTCTCTAATTCATCGAATTTGAATGGTACAATGAAATAATTTTTTCTGCATACCTAGGAGCTCTGTTACCGCAGGAAGTTTACTCATTTGGATCATATTTAGGATGGTCTTAGTATTTTATCAATTAAAATAAAAATAATCAAAGGATAGATTATAGGAAAAAGAGAACAGTGGAAAATGTAGCACCTCATACAAAGAACTCTGATGGAATGAAGAATATCAATAAAAATGTCCCTTAGAAAATTAATTCCACTTTGAAACTGAGAAGCCATCACCTTATTCACCATTTTTTAAAATTGATGACATTATTTTTCTTCATTTGCTTTAAAAAAAGCCTTAGTATTGTAGTGAAAAAACATTTATTCCAAGTATATTACACTATTAATCCAATAGAAGACAGCAATTTGTATTTGCCTTTGTAATAATCATTAATTATATACTCAAAATGTATAATTTGAAGCCACAAAATTCAATACAACAACTGTGTTGGTGAAAGTTCATCAATAAATATTGAGATTTAAAATTTGAAACTTTATTATCTTAGTAAAATGTGAAAAATTATTTTCTTAAGAAACAAAAGAATTTTGAACTTTTAATATAGTCTTGTTCCAACTGAGAAACCATTTATGTATAATTAATCAAAGAATTGAGTTTATTTTCTTTAAACTCAAAGAATATAATTAAAAGACAACAGTTTTGGAGAGTTTATGACTTTCAAATATGTTTTTAATAAGATTATGATTAAAAAAATCAAATTGAAAAATAATCTCTTTCTTAATTGGAAGGATTATCTTGCGCTTGTGCCATAATCTGTGAAAGAATTTTCCAAAAACTCAATGTTAACTTATATTACAAGAAAAATGTTTTAGCTTTGTACTTAAATTCATTATTTATGATATCTAAAGAGAGAAGTGAACATACGACCTTCAAGACGTTTCAATTTCTCCTTTGATGAAGAGATACTATGGAAGAAGGGTTCTGTTTGGAAAATCAGTGGAATCTGCATTCTTCTTGAGAAAAAAGGGTAGGATCGTGCTTTAAATTTTCTATGACAATTATTTCAAAGATAAAACATTTCCATATATAGCTCTTATAGAATCAATCCCATTGAATTTTGAAAATGAGTTAAGAATTAAAAAATCAGATTATATCCTTAAATTGATTGATTCTGCAAAATACAGGCACAAATACTTGCTTCTCTTGATTTAATTTGAAGATAAAATTAATATATTTTAGGTATAAGAGAACAGTTGAGATAAAAATCTGGTCATTAAATATTTTTGGGAAATATTTAATTCACTTATATTATATGGTTTATAGTTAAATTGAAGAAAAAAAGTATACTTGTTGATATTGAGAATATTGTTAAAATTTCTACCTTAAACCCCTTGAATAAATTCAAAAAAGTATTCATAAAATAATTTCTGTGACCCTTAAAAAAATTCAAGGGATTTTATATTAAATATTTATGTGATTGGACCACCTCTCATCAATTTATACCTCCAAGATATTTTGGTTGGTAAATGCAAGTAGTCTACAGACATTTTGAAAAAAAATATTCTCAGTGAGCACAGTGAAGACAAATTATCTCCCAACATTTGGGATTTACAAAATTTTTTTGATTTAAGACCTGACAATTCTTTGAAAACGTATCATTCTCTCTGAAATCTAAATTTTGGAATTTAAAAGGGAAATTATCATTCCTTTTAATAGATCTTTCTCATGTGTGAAGAGAATCTAAGCTTGCTTCAATTTCAATTTTTGACTGATTAGGCTGGAACTATGATAAAAGAAAATAAACTTCATAAATATTATCCCCTTTTATTTTCAATTATTGGTTATTCCTGTGGCTGATGTTGTGATAGAATTTTTGAAAATTGAAGTATAATTTAAATACCAAAATAGAACATAATTAATTTACAAATGCCTTTTCAACCATGCATAAGCTATATGTAATGCATATACCCAAGGTTCATCACTTTTAATACAGAAAAGATGAATAGATTTTTTTGTTTGGAAGTAAATACATGGATACAAGGCCATATCTGTATTCTACACAAAAATTCAGTTAGGGTAACTCCATAGGGTGAATAAGCTTAAGTTAACTCTATAATGTGGTAATATGGAAGATACTTTAACACCAAATCATCAATACCAAATAAAAAACATTAAGGTCTTGGGTTTTCTACATTTCAAACCAAAATAATGGCAAGGTGATAAATTCCATGTTAAATATACACTAAGAATAGTGTTATGCATGTTTGTGTAACTTAAGGGCAATTTTTTCTTACAAAAAGTGGCCCAATGCATATATTTGGACATTTCTTTTCCAAAAAAACACAGGGTCTCACAGACACATGTGTTTTTTGGAAAAGGGTCAAGACTTTCTTGGCAGAATTAATTCCAAAAAAGGACATGGCTCATTTTCTTAATATCTCATGTTGCCTGATAGAATACATGTTTATGGATTACACTTGTACAAACTAGCCTATTGATAATGGCTCTGCTATACTTAATAAACTTTTTTGTGACTAGGCAAAGAAGAATAAACACAAAAAATAATAATGGGTCATTAAAATTTGGCTTAAAATCAGTGGATATAGGGTCTACAATCTGGTAGGAAATTCATTATGATTAATTGAAAATTGCATACATTCATGCATTTTGAAGAGGAGGTCCACAAGGAATTGTGCAGGAAGTTCATTCCACACACGAAAAATTGATTCTTAAAGCTCTTCAATTGCTTGAGGGCTTTATTTCTGGATGAAATGAAGTTTTATCTTATGCTAAATGTTTTCCATGGGGTTTACATCCAACGAGTATTCTGGCCAAGGTAGCTTTGCACTTGCATTTTCCTGGAACCACTTCTTTGAGAGCTGTGTGGTATTAATTGGGGCCCCATCTTCAATCATTGCAGTATGTTTATTACCTTGAATATATGGGGAATTGGAAACAAGATTTAAGAATAGGAGGATAGTGGGTTCATAAACTTTATCGATGAATGCTGTTTCATTGAGTGGTCCCTTGGTGGCCCCAACAAAACACACCCATACCATATAGTAATTGTACATGGATCTGGAAAAAGACAAGTAAAAAGTGGAAAAGGATCCATATCAGAAGTGTATTAGATGGTCTAAAAGACTCAAAGCCATCTCACCTCAAATGGATCCTTAAGTGAGAAATCATAATGTGAGCCTGTGAGGTATGTATGACATACCCATAAGGTCAGGAATAGTATTTTATACATTTTATTCAATCAAAAATGGAATTCTCCAATGTTTTGAAAATGAAAAATGATGGAAATTGACTATAACTATATTTTGGATAAACAAAGCTATAATTATAGGTCATTTTTGGACTACACACTAAGAACAACCTAGGGTATTATACCCAATAGTGGTTATTTTTGCTGTCATTTCAAGATTTGAGAATCTTACAATAAACTCATGGAAATTAAGAAAAATGGTTAATTTTAACATTTATTTAAAGCTACCTAAGGTGTATGTAGAGTTACAAAACATATGTTGAAATTAAGGTGTGGTGTTTATTTAATGAATTGGCTAGATATTTGCAATACAGGCTGTAAATAATGTGTAAGCTCAATTTAAATTGTTTTAAAGCCATGATATGGCATGAAATAAATAAATGTGAAAAGTTCACACAAGAGGTGGAACCAAGGGAAAAATGGAAAAAGGTTCCAGGTTATCCAGATTTGGGATCTGTAAGAGGCCAAACAAGGTTTTCCTCCTGGTTTTAATGATTCTAAAGATTATTAAAGATTTAAGATTAAAATACAATTGAATATTAAAGCTAAAGGAGGTTTATCCTCAAGTTGGGAAGGAATTAAAAGCTTCCAAAGGGTAAATCCCCATATTCAGGCTTGTAACCAAATTTCTAAGAGCTTTCAAAGCATTATCAAGCTTAGAGAAGGTTAAAAGAGCCTGAAATTAAATCCAAAATTCTTAGAACCTTATCACAAGTTGAGGCTTAATGTTATGGGAACTCCTCATGTGTGGGATGAAATGAGGCAGCACGTGGAAGGGAAAATTTCAAGAAAACAGTTTTGAATTGCTGTTCAAGCTTGTAACCTTTTCTCTGCTTTTGTTTAAGAAGAAGCTGAACTGGCCTTCCTTAAAAATATTGTATTATCCTAGCTTGAGTTCACAATCAATTTATTTATTGATGGTGGCTAGTTCAGAAAGGTTTATTCAACAGACTCTATCAGACTTTGCTTGATCTCAAAAAAATATTTATTGAACCTTTTCAACATGGCACTATTTAATTATCAAACAGAAAAAAAACTTGCACAAATCACACAAAACACTACTAAAACAGTAATTCAATATAATCCGGAGACACTAGGGTAATAGTAATACTAAAACAACCAATTAAGCACTTTTTTATATGATTTATGATTTTTATTATGTAATGAAATTCTGATATTACCAAACTAAGTAATAGCCACTCTTTGATAATTTAATTTGATAATAATTTGTTTTCTCTTTTTCTAATAAGAAAACCCTAATGTATTGCTATAATGGGTATTTTCCTTTATAATTAATTAAATATCCTTTTGGTAACCAAAATAGGATTCTAAGAAATAAAATAATAGTTATAATTTCTTCATGAAATAACTAAATGACCCTTCTTTCCTTTTATCAAAGCCTTGATTGCTCATAATAAGGTAAAATTCTTTTTATAATACTATTATATTTATTGTAACCTTTTAAGACTATTATATAAGGCCTTTTTATCCTTTATATAATAAAATTATATCATAAGGTTTTCTATTTTTCTAATAAGACTTTTCTTTAATTATGAGACTACCTTTTCCTTTTATAAGACTATTATATAAGGACTTCTTATCTTTTATATAATAGAATTCTATATTTGTAGACTAGTTAACCTGATAGTTGAGGATGAATTTAAATCAACTTTCCACTTTTGGGGGGATAAAAAGCATAAGGTAAAGAGGAAATATTTGGGGAGAGAGGCCCTCTATTTGTAACTTTTGGGCTCTCCATGGGAGGTGTTCAAAAAGAGGGACTTATAATTCTTCAGTTTCTTTTGGCTGGGAAAATATTTTTCTGGTGGTCCCACCCATATGATGTTATTTATGTAGATCATTGCATCATTTTTTTGGTTGATGATGTCATTTGTTGGGTTGATTACTAATTTGAGGTATTTTTGCTGGTGCTTATTTGAATCTGATGACTAATCCTCCATTTTTCCTGTACTCCTTAACTCCCTAAGTATTACTAATCAAGTAATCTGATTACTAATACTTTCTTAAATCCTTCCACCTTATGTATTCTATTCATGTATCTTCCTTCTTCTGTCTTAACTGTATAATTTTGATTTTGAAGCCAATTTGTGGGTTGAAACCTACTTATATATTGGGGTTAGAATTCAGGTATTTACCAAACTTTAAAAGGATTTTCCAAAATTTTGACATTTTTTGTTTTGTTTTATGTCTTCAATGTTGTATGAACCAAGTACATGGCCATTTTTCTTGACACAAGGAATCACCTTATAAACTAGGAGAAATATCCTTTAATTTTGCTTCCAACAGAGGATACCCATAGAAATACTTCTGCTTTTCACTCCTCACAAAAAAAAGCTTTTATTAAGCTGATATGGTATGGAATACCACAATGTGTATTGCTATTTTTACATTGAGGAAGAGCAATAACTTCAGAGTTTCATGAAAAATCTATTTCTTGATGGATATGATTCAAAATTTCACCCAGCTAAAAAGGGTAATGCCATCTATGTATATTAAATATTAATTACCTTTTATAGCTAAGAGCTTTTTGTATTGAGCCTTGAAAAAACTCCTTTTATTATTGTTAAAGGAAGTTAAAATTCATTTAAAAACTAATTAAAAATCATATTCAGGAGGTTTTTGCTTGAAAATTTATTGCAAGATTCTTTTTATGAAGAAATTAAGTTAAAATACTGGTTTCAAAAGAGAAAAGCTATAATTAGTATTAATAAAGCAGAATTAAAGATTCTTGTAGTTAAGAAGAGAATTGTTAACTTTAAAATACGATTGAAAATCAGTGACCTTATTTTTGAGTATGGTGTTTCAGTTTTTATCTTAGCACACCCTCTCTATGCATAATTGGTAATGTGCGCTTCTCTGAAGGCATAAAAGAATTTTAAGGTGTGGATATGAGACTTTTCTTAGAAATATCAAGTACTCTTCCTGTACTCAAAATTTGTATAAGGAAAAATTTAATTGAAAATAGTAAACCTTAATATTTTTAAAAGAAAACATGCCAAATTCATTTTTTTTCTTTTTTAGTATAAAACAATATTATTATAAAGATTTATTGTTTTGCCAAAAATACTCTGAAGAGATATTTGAGGCTGTGAAAGAAATTTCTTCAAGAAAAATTTCAATTGTAATTAATTGAGCAAAGAACTGCAGGAGATTGATATAAAAAATTATTTAAAAAGAATATTAAAGAGAAAACATTCCCAAAAGTGACCAGAGTGAATTTGGAAACAAGGTGAAAAAGCTAACAGTGATGAAATATGATTTGATTCACTTCAGCAGTGGTTCAAGCATAAAAATTATTATGATATTTTTGCACATGGTTAAAATGTTTAAAATGAGTTGAAAATGGTGGTTGGACTCTTTTATTGATTGGTTTAAAAGTGCTTAAACTAATGATAAAAGGAAAAGATTCCAACATGAAGCAAAAAGTGGGGCAAAGAAGACATTCTTTTATAGACACCAATTTTATTACTATGAAACTCAAATTTACTCTAATAAGCTGTGAGAAAAACTCTGGCAACAGAAAAGCCAATTAAGGCATAATTGAACCCTGGTTTAGACCAAAAAGGGGCTGTTTTTATCCATTTCCAAAGTAACACCTGGTTTCAAGACTTCAAACTACATTAGAATGTGTGTAAGAGACCTCAAAGCCAGTTAAAACTGTTTTGACATAAGGGTAGTTTTACACTCTTGACAACAGCTAAAACTGCCTTGAGTGGTATCAAAACCTCATAATCAATGAGGTCACAGACTCTGTGACTCATTCTCAGGCCAAAAGTAATGAACATTTGCATGAATTTTGACATCCCATGCCTGTCAGGAAGGAATTTGGGGTAGTCTGGCACCCTTGGAGCCAAGATTCTATTTCCCCCCCAAATATCAATCTTTCCAATTTATTCTTTCTTTAATTCCTCACCATGTACTATACTAGAACTTTACATATGTAATTTAATTGAAAAATTACAGTACACAACTGTAATTATTGATTCCACATATGTAAATCCAAATTCACTTATGTAATAAACCTGCACATTTTGACATTTCAATTGAAAATTCTTCAATTCCTCATAGCTTCTACACCTCAATTTAAACACAAAATTGATGGTTAACACCACACATGGTGTGAGCTGAATTGAGGTTTTGAGGATTTTCATCTCTTCATAAAGAAGATATTAGAAACTTAATTTCAGCTTATTTAGGGTTGAGTTACAGAATTTTCACTCAGAGGTGACCCCACCTGGGTTTTTATGGGGAATCTATTGGTGAAATAATTTTGATAAGTTAAATTTCTGTCAAAAAATTTATAATAAATCTTATTTTTTTCCCAAAAATATTTCAATTTTACTGTTTTTGGTGAAAATTTCTTTTTACTGAATTTTTTCAAACAAAAGTTTATTTTAAAAAATTTAAATTTTAATTTACTTTTAATTTTAACTTATTATTGAAAGTTCCATTTTTTGTATCAATTTTCTCTCAATATTTCAATTTATTTTTGTATAATACATATGAATTTACTTATAATTATAACATAATTTTGTTATTTGTGGTCTCTTGCATATATAAAAATACCTCTAAGGCTCACAAGGAGCCTTTTCATATATTTTTTTTGTCCATTATAAGGATAATCAATCAAATAGACATTTCAAATCAGGTAATAGTTTGTTAAACATAAAGTCTTATATCATGAAAGGAATTCTTTAAGTTTTTTCATTCCTCATAGATTGTAAAAGGAAAATTGAAGTAATAAAAGTTGGATTAAAATGTTTTAATTACCAATTATTGATATTCTTATGTAAAAAACTTAGTCTTAAAAATTCTTTTAAATCCACAAATTTCCTTTAAGTACTGCCTGAACCACATTTTATCATATATAAATGTTTTAATTCTTTAAGATATTGATTTTTTGGCATGTTTCCAACATATGAAAATTATTCAAAAGTATAGCTGTTGTATTTGACCTATTGTATTGAATGAACATTATAAGTAAGGTTCTCTGAATTTCTATATCTTTTTTGTCTAGTATTAGTGTTATTATACCAAATATCTCTATAAACATTATATCTGCACAGTTTATGGGATAATTTCTTTTATAAATATCATGATTATTATTTATAAGTGGTAAATATTAAAATTTTACACATTAAATTGACTCATCAAGAACTTTTATATTTCTTATTATTATAACTTTTGGTGACTATAATAATAATAGAATAATTATACTTCATTAAAATTAAGAATTTTATTTTATTAGATTATTTCATAATGATTGATTCTTATTTTTTTATAATTATATTAATTTATAGTTACAATAATTAAATTTAATATATTTTCTAATGGAGACTTAATAGTAATCTTAAATTTTATTAATATTATCCATAGTTTCATGGACAAATATTACACATAAAGCCCTCACTAAATTACCCAGAGAATTGAGACATGCAGTAAAGTGCAGATGCAACAAATACTGTACACTTGATGACATTGAAAATACATTAAAAGCTGTAAGGAAATGAAAAATATTAGGAATTAATTCTCTTAAAAGATTATTAGATTCAAATAAAATAAAAATTCCAGGCCTGATAACAAGGACAGACCAAAATAAAGGCTGGTAGAAGCACTCAAGAAGAAATCCTTGCCATAATTTTTTATCCCCAGACCACTATTATGATAACTGTTCAAAGTAATTGAAAAAAGATATATTCCAATGAACAAGTACAAGGGGGAAAACCTCAAAAAGGAGATTATGACTCTGATAGTATGGTAAATGCCATCAGAGAAGAATATGAGGAATAACATGCCCAATAGAGAAACACGTGGTGGAGTACCAAGAGGAACCCTGTATCAAACTCCAGGAAATACAGCTACAGGCAGGTCTTCAACAAGAGACCAATGGCAAGAACCTGTGCAAAAACACTCAGGATGTGCACACATTACTAGTAAAATACAACAAGAAAATGATCCATGGCACAGCTACCAAACCCACACTGTGTATTGAAAATTCTCAACACCAATTCATAATTGACAGTTGAGAACACACCTCAATAGTATCTAAGAGTTAATTGGAGATCAATTTTCCCAAATAAAAAAACCACTCCTTTCTTACAAAGGAAAGACAATGCAAGAGTGAATCAGGAAAGATGAAATATATAGGGACTATTATCACATAGACAATAATACCCCACAGAAAAGGTAATATCAGACTCCACGCAGAGTTTGGAGTGGTGGAAGATTCCCACATACTAGGGTTACTTCTTGGAACAAAATAACAGAGCCTTTATGGGATAGAAATTAACAATAGTAAAAACAGGCACATTACTATTGTTACAAACAAGTAGATGGTATTTTCACTTGAAATATAGCAGATGTCCACCCAAGATGTGCTAGAAGAATTACTGAATGAATTAAAAGAGGGAAAATATGGTTCTAACCTCATGTCACAGGGGCTCTTGGTGGAAACCCAAGAGGGGCCTGGCACTCAGAAATCAGGGAACTCACTTGGGAGACTTCAAAAGAATAAAGAAAATAAAATAAAATAATTGAATTTCTCTAAGAAATATGCAAGTACAAAGATGAGATGCAATAACAGAAATGAGAAGCCAAATGGCCAAAGAGCCAACCAACTAAGTCCTTAATCACTCTTTCAACTTGCCAAAATGAACAATGGAATTAGTAAGAATATGACCAACAAATATCCATTGACAGGAAAAGAAAGAAAAAGAAAGAGGTGCTACATGACTGACTTGATAATATCAGTATTCACTTAACAAAATTATAAGATAAATAAAGATAAAATAAAATAGAAATATATTAATTAACTGGGGGAAAACCCCCAAGGGTCAAAGGAGGCTGGTATATGTGAAAGGCTCAGAGATTGACTCCTTCAGGCTGACAGCTGGTCTGTATTGAATCCCTGAAGCTTTCTTGACTTCTTGATGAAGTGTATACCTTGCCAAATTGGGAAATGAACTGGGTTGAATGAAATTACCATGGTGTATGATTGAAGATACAGGTCTTGATGAATCCAGACTGTATTGAATGCATGTGGTTTCCAAGGTGGATTGATGGAGCACTGACCCTTGGAAAATTGGTTTGGCACTGCCTCTTGAATATCCATTGAGAAAAACCTTCCAGTATTCCCTTGGAGGAATACTGTGAATGAGAATAACCAATGATTGCTTGATGGTGTCATTGGTATTTGAGATTGACACTAGTCCTTGAGCCTTGATGAATCCTCTGGATGGCGTTGTGAGCCTTGAAGTATATTTTACACACCCAAATAGGCCACAATTATGTTAAAAATAAATTCTGAACTATGCATAACCCATAAGTAATGCATATATTCAAAATTCATCATTTTTGATTTCAGAAAAGATGAATGACTTTTTATTGAGTAAGTAAATCCATGAATTCAAGGAAAGATTTGAATTCTACACGAAAATTCACCCAGGGTAGCTCTATGGAGTGAATGAGCTCAAATCAACCATTTGAGGTGGTAATATGGAAAATACTTCAAAACCACATAAAAGATATGTGAAAATGTTTGTTTGTCTCAATTTCATGCCAAAATAATGGGAATGTGAGAAGTCCCATGTTACATATACACTAAGAATAGTGTTATGCATGTTTGTGGCACTTAATACTATGGTATTCTTACATGCACTTTTGGTACACCCATAGTGGATATCTCACTTAGAGCCTGAATTTCTATTTTTGACATAAGAAATAGTCAAGGGGACAAAAGAAATCAAAGAGAGCCAGGGTACCCAGCTTCTGAGGCCTCTGGAGCGTGAACAGCTTTAAGTCTTGGATACATGGCTGATATTGGCCCAATTAGTAAACTAAAACCTTTTTGGAACTTGGTTACCAAGTCAGAACTTCAGTATATCACAAGAAAATAGCAAATAAGCTGCTATTTTGATGTGCCAAGGAGGTAAAGAGCAACTTAGACTCCTGTAACCATGTCAATTCTTAATGAATTTCCATGTATAAACCCCAAAAGAGTAATTAAAACCCTTTTTGGACTAGTATCCATTGATTTAACTCATAGCAACAAGCCATATACTGCTATTTGCAGTTCTACATAGAAATGAGGTAAAAGCTTCAAAAATTCATTAAAAATACAATTCTTAATGAATCTTTCTGAAGCTTTCAGGACCAATTATGAACTGTATAATTCATATAAAAACCCAAAAAAATTATACATTTATAAATAAAATTAAAGGTTTCACTTACAGTCCATTTTTGATGATTCCATGTGAAACACAGAATCTTTAAAACTTCATAGAAAATACATTATGTAATTAAATCACCAATAACATTGATAACTTTGAGAAATAAATGATCCTTTTGTAATAAAATAAGATTTACAGTTTTTACTCCTTTTATTCTTAACCATGGATGGGTTGGTAGTCACATAGAAGCCTCAATTAAGTAATTATGACAATCTTACATGACAACAGATGATGCAATCAGTAATCCAAAAAACGTTTATTGTTTTATCACTCATTTTTGTTTCAGTTTGCTCCATGGCATGCCTCTGTGGGCTGTATTAGACTTAAAATAGGCTTCCTCTTGCTGTTTTTTCCAGATCATCACATTATTCTATTATACCATTGTTACCAACAAGTAGGTATTAGTTAAAAGCTATTTCTTAAGTATTTTATTCTTTCAGAATCAATCAGAAAGAAGTTTAATCATAGAAATCAACTATATATTGTTTTAATACTGTTATATAACCATTTTTTGATCCTTTAAACCCACAATAATCCGTCAAATCTCTCCACTTTTATCTTTAATAAGTTCCTTGGAGTATTAGTGAGTGATTAATCTTAATTCTTAAAGTTTTTCTCTAGTAACTGTTTTATTCAATAATCATATTTATAATTATACTTGGAAAAGATAACTATACATTAAAATAATTTTATTATTTTAATAAAGAAGTTTTTATTATTAAATTCTTCTTGTAATTGATTCTAGTAGACAATTACTGCTTACTGTTATAATCACTAGTAAAGTATAACATGTAAAAGAGATAATTTTTTCATTATTTAATTGTGGTTATAATAATTTTTATTATTATATTTCATAAAAACAGTCATAGTACTGTTGATTACTAGTAATATTATCAACAAGTTTCATAAACACATCTTACAGACATCATGCCTGGATGACCTGATGGAATGTTGAAATAATCATTTTTGATTAGTGCCATTGGATTGCTGGTGGAAAAAGATGCATAATGGTGTATAACACCATTTATGGCACTTTTGGGTATTGGAGGGTGAAAGTGGCCAAAGGCCTTCTGAGATGATGCCAGGAGGATATAAGTGAAAAATGGGTTTGAGTGGCTTCAAAGGTAAAAAATTGCCTTTTGGGTGAATTGGCAAAATACAGCTTATACAGCCTTAAAACTGTATTTGCGCAAAGTGCACAAAAGAGGGAGAAATGCGCAAATCTGGCACTTAAGCCCCAAATGGCCTAATATGGCCATTTGGGCATATTTACCATACATATTACATGGGAAAATGCCCTGCAAAAGCTGAATACAGCAAAATGCGCAGAAATGTGCAAAATGTGCAAAAGTGAGCAAGATGTGCAAATCTGTATTTAAGGCTTAAAAAGCCAAATACAAGCTTTTGGGCTGTATTTTTCCTGTTAACTGGAAAACACAAAAGATTTCTCAAAAGCAGAAAATGGACAGAAAGGGCCTGATGATGATGAAGGGGCCAAGTTGGGCCCAGATAGTGAAATGACCATAAAAGGCCAAAATGAATGAGATGGACAATTTGGACAATTGTTATGGATATGGCCAATCTGCCATAAATTGGATATAGTATGGATATGGCATATTGAGGTCCAAGAGGGTGAATTGCCATGGTTGAGACATCTCCCAAGTAAACAGAAACTTAGTTTACTGAAAGTTCTGAGAAAGAAAAGTCCAGCTTTTTCCTTAGGGGAAGAACACTCTGGAAAAATAAGAGGCCAGTAGATTGAATTATACCTATATGTAGAAAGAAATCATCCACCCCAGCTCAGAAGACCTCCATACCCAGATTTGAAGCATTAAATGAAGATTAATACAATTTACTGTAAGAAATTATATTTCTGATTATAGGAATGATTATTTTATGAAATTTACAAGTTTTTTATCTGTCTCTTCTTTGTGAGTGTTGAGTATATATCTCTTATCAACAACTATTAATTTTTTTATTAAAATTACTACTTTAAGTACTCTTTGATTTATGAAATACTTGAATCAAAAAATGTGATGATTTGTGAAATAAACTGTGTAAAATCTCCACCTTACTTAAAACTTCTTTGTAATGAAATAAATGCTTACAAAAATATGTAATTTAATCAAAGTCAATCTGGCTTCCAGTAAGTTTTGCAAATTTCTCAAACAAATTTTACCTAATTAAAAAAATTTAATATATTGCTATTGAGGTCCACAATAGTACACAAATAATTCATAATATCAGATATTCTCCCTTATTAATATATCATTTTCACAGAGTTATTAATCTCTTTCTTTGGGTAAGACTTCTACATTATTTACATCTACTTAAGAATATTTTCATCTTATTTACTCTATCTACAAGGAAGGAGATCAAAGTAATTATGTGCACCAAAATGACTTTCAAAACAAATACAAAATACAATAAGGCTTTCTGCTTTCTTAGATAAAGGAATGAATGTGCTATTATTGGAATATAAATTTGAATCAGATAAGAGAAATAACTTATTACCAATTCATGATTTAGTGATGATTTATTTGTAGAAGAAATCATTACTTTAAATTCTTGATCACTTTAAGCATCAGGATTTACCATATTTCAGGTCTTTGGCCTCAGAGGATGGCCAAATTAAACATTGAAACTTTTGGTGAATTTTCAATGAAAACAAAGCTCAAATATACTCCAAATGAAGGACTTGGTATTTACATCACTGTCAAAAATTGAAGGTTATTCTGAGCCAAAGTATAGCTCCATATGCCTTTTGAAGTGGTTCTTCTTAAAGTCCAAACGTCCATTTTTTCAGAACAACCCTGTAATCCTATGCTTTGAACAAAATTCAAAATTGTTCTACTTTATTTTATGATCTTTTTTCCTAGCCTATTAAATTAATAATTCCATTCACTCTTGAGTATCTTTCTTTGAATGAGTTTTGGCTTTTATTGATCAGAAATCCTAATTATTTCATTTAAATGAATCAATACAAAAAAAACTTCAGATAAATAGCTAGAGATTGACTTCCTTGGACTTTCATTTATATTCTCTTAGACAAAAAATTTCCTTGTAATAATTTGGTAATTTAAAGTCTTCTTATTTAGCTCTTAACTCAGAAATATTGATGTAATATCCAAGTTTTCTTCTTTGAGATAACTCAAAAAAAGAATTGTGGAATGTATAAATTAAGAAATTAATCTTAAATCTCCAAATTATAGGGAAACATATCCCTAATAATATATAAATCCCTTAAATTTTTAGCTCTTTCTTGCAGAAAACTTCTAAAAAATTATGAATAAATTACAATATTTTTATTCAAGAAATATTGTTTGAAGGAATGAAGATTTACAATGCATTATTTATGAATAAATATTTTTCAAAACCTTAAATGAAGTGTGTTGAGAAATATTCCTGTTGAAAATTTGGACTTTTTATGGCAAATTTGTACCTATGAAAAAATGTAGCTCAACAAAGCCCCACCAATTTTAAGTAAAACATTTATGGATAAGATATTTCCAATTATTCATTATATAAAATTAAGCGTATTCAAAAGATGGCAATATGTTATTTGTTTCTGTATTAATTCAAATTGTATTTTTTCATATACCAAGTAAATAGATAAGAGTAGTTTCTATTTTTACTGGTGATTGAAACAAAGCTTATAAATTGTGAATATGAAAATCAGAATATCTTTAAAATTAAATTTAAAATATGAACTAAAGCAATATTTAAATAAAAAATGAAACTAGTACCTCCAAGTTATTATTTGAAGCAAACCTTTCATTGAGCTGGTTTGGTAAGTCATATTGTAAAGATATAAGCATTTAATTAATAACTGCACTAATGTCTGTATTAATCCTTTTGGATTTAATCATTGGCTGGGGCATCTGTTCTAAAAAGCTCTATTGAATTGTAAAATTAATCTAGTATTCAAAATTTTATTCTATATATAGTAGATAAAGGAAATTGTACGTTGACTTACTCCTTAGCTAGCCAAAGAGTGACGGATTTTATTTATGTCCTGCTATTTTCAGTTTGTCTGGGTGAAACAAACAAAAGATTTTCTTTGAACTTAATGGGTTTTGGAAAGCTGAAAAAAACACTTTCATTCAATATAATACCTTTAAATTTCAAATTAAGCCACAAAACTGCGCACTTGACTCCCCTGATGCCACATTGAAGTTTTTTCCCCATGGAACGGAGAGTGATTAGGTGATTAAAACTGACAACACTAGGCAGGCTTTTGAAAATAGAGGCTACATATTTTCTGGGAAGATGCATTTTCTTTTTCTCAAAACATCATTATTCAGTTGGAAGTTAAAAGTAAGAATTTTAAACAATTGAATTTAATTCTTTTAAAATTAATAAAATTACACTAAATCCTACTCTGAAGCTTATACTTTCAGCAAGTTTTTGTCTCATGTTCTGGGATTTTGTATTCTAATTATACATTTATATTGAGTTTCTTTAAATGAGATGAGAAATTTATTTTTGCAATTGATTTCATGAAAAATAAGTATCAACCTTCTTCCTCTCTGTATTATTCTCTCTTTTCAATAGTTTTTGATTTTCTTAATTTTGCAGTGTTTTTGGCTTTTCATTTGTTTTTTAATTTCTTAATTTGAAAAAATAGCTGCAAAAACTATATAAGCTGTATGATTTAAGGTTTTTGAGGGCTTTACTATCCGTATTCTTTCTTTCATTTATCTTGAAAGGATGAGAATTCCTTGCTTTTTATGAGTCTTTCGTCTGAAAGCAAGAGAATGGGTCAACTGAGGAGCTCCTGATTCATTTAATTTCAAAAAATTTGTGGTTTTCTCTTCTTATTTGCTTTTCAATTCATATGAAAAATAAAATATTCCTTATCAGAAGAAAACAATATTTCTCTTTTTTTCTATGAGGATTATTTTCATACTTTCTATTCCAGCCTACTTAATATAGCTCATGGTTATTCATGTTTATATAATTTACTCTGTATTGGAGACCTTCATATAAATATATTTAGCAATTGATTCTTGAGAAATAGGTTTATTATGAATTTATGTTTTGAAATAATGTGTAATCAGATTAATACTCATTATTCACAAAAAACCTGAATAGTGATTAAATGGAAAAAGATATTGTTACATACTCTATTTAGTACCTGGGAGATATGTTATGAAAGGCAGTTTTAGTACTTCAATATATGCTGGAATATTTAGCTTCTGGACTTTTTGTTCTTTTTGACATGAATTTAAAGTATGAACTGAAGTAATTCATGAAATTCGAAAATTTCATTGAATTGATATCTTGAAGGAGACCCTTTTTCAAATTGAAATCCAGAAAATACTCATACCCTCATTTTCTTAAGAAAACTCTAGAGTTAGGAAAACAACTAACCTTCTACTTACAACTTACATTATATCCCCCTTCCAATTTAGCCTCATAAATTGAATTATAGGGACTTTTTCAATCATCTAAATAGAGTCCATTAAGTTAGTAGTCTTATAATATATCCTTCATTAAAAAATGCTCACATTGGAATATTTTTACAATATAATTTTTCTAGTTGCAATGATTTAAATTAGGAATATTCTTTTTCCCTTTGGATTGACTGTTTAGTTCATTTAGCTTCAGCCCTTTTCAACAATATCAATCAGAAACTTTGTATAATAACTTCTGGCTTATAAAATTTGGGATCAATAGAAGATCTCTTTTCTGATTAAATCGTGGCTCTTTAAGAGTAATGCTATGAATATTTAATTTAGAAATATTAAATTTAAAAATTAGTTTCAAATTCTTTTTAATTAATTAAATTTATTATACAATGGAAATTAATTATTGTATTCATAAAATAATTAATAGAGATATATCAGATTTAAAAAGGATAAAAATATTATTAATTATTAACAAGTTCACGAAGAAACCCACAGGTGGATGCACTACTTGTTCTAAACAAGCCTTCATTACTTGAAGGAATAAACAGCCTCCTCATCTGTGGAATTGATGACTGTACTCCCAATATTCATATGCTTTAGTAATTAAAGAAAAATTTCTAAATTTCTAAATTTCATCTTTAAAAAACTTTCAAAAAACACTCACCTGGAGTTTTATATTCACAAGAGCAAGACTTGAATCTTTCAATTATTAAATAGTGTCTCTTATACTTTTCCTTTTTTGTAATTGATTTAACCCCACAAACACGAAAGGGTATTTCAATGTCTTCTTGATTGATGAAGCATATCTGAAAGTTCCGTATATGATATGTCTCTTCTAAAATAACTTGTCTTTTAAATATCATGGATCTGAAGTTACTACATGTGGTGTGAGATTCTTGAATTTGAATTACAGATTAATTTCTCTTAGAATGGTTTTTCAGAAGATTAAAATCATCCTGGCCCAATGCTTCAGAAGTATAAGAGCTATCAATTTCCTTATTTTAAAGGTTATTAGACAAATTTGCGAGCTGTGGAGCTAGATCTGAGGTAGTTCTCCATATTCTTGGTAGCTCTTCACAGCTGTTTTCTTTGCAAAAAATCCATTTGATAAAGAATTATCCAGCAGTCCTGCAAGAGATAATTTTAGTATAAACAAATATAAATTAATTTATTAAATAGGATTTTCTCACTTGGATTGTTACTTTAATTTATCAAAGTCAGAATAGGATTCAATTTCTCACCAGAATATCAAGAAAATATAGATGGGGTCCATATAGTTCAATTAAGTCAAAGCAGTTCTGTGAAACATTCAAATTAGGATTAGTATTTATATTTATATTCCAATTATTCATTAATTCACTTCTGTATTTTTCAAGGAGCATTTGAAGAAGACTTATCTGAATTTCATATAATTCATGAGGCATGACTATATTTGTAATCCCTATGAGCTTATATATTTCTTAATAAATCTTGAATTTTCTCTGAGATATTCTTTTAGGATACCATTTCCAGTGAGAAAAAAATATAATAAAAAAATTTAATGTAAACAGTAAGAGCCATTCAAATGGCCTTGGTGTTCCTACTGCATCTATTCCAAAATTTCTGGAATATATTTTCTTCAAGATTGAACTAGAATTCTTTTGGAGAGAATTAATCATAGTTTCATTCAATTGGGGGTTAGCTTTAAAACATCACCATAATTCAATAATTTTGGGCTTTAATATTTAGAGCCACTATGTGAATTAAGGCTTACATGAAAATTGGAAATATTGGAGCTTTCTTCAGATCCTTGACCTATTTTTGAAGAATTTTAATTTGAGCATTTTTATGAAGTATCCTGACTTTTTTTAATGAAATTTGTTTTCCTTTACCCTTTGAGATTTCCCCAAAAATACATATCTGGAGTGCCTGATTTGGCCTGTTTCCCCACCAATCTTTGTGATTTATGTAAGTCAATCTGACTTTTTATGTTTGTAAGAGATTGAGTTTTCCCCTTGTGTTTAAGAATGCAGATACAAAGATTTTAACATAGACCCAGTGGGGTGTCTTTCTCAAATCAAAATTGGCGGTGATTATGGGACTATTTACTGTTGAGCCTTCCAATGACTCACCTTATCTACCGGGGTGGGTAGCTCCAGATTTATTAATAGAGTGGTCTCTGGGATAGTCACAAGTTTTTTTCAAATGGCTTCTACTACCTTCTGATAGATAATCCCTTTCCCCTCTTTTAAGGATTTTGCAACTACCTCCTTCAAGACTGCTATTTCGACTTGCTCCATTCTCTTTTCAATGAATGTGGCTGCTTCAGAAATTTCAGGATATGTAATTCCAAATTATCTGCGAATGACTAGTAAGACAGTGTGCATAACAGCTATTTTCATCATCAGTAAATGGTTCCAATAAGTTAAGGTCCGGAATATAGTGTACTTTGCACAATAAAATTGGAGGAACTTGTTTGTTGAGTGATATTCTCAACATTTTTCCATTTTTACCCCATTAATGGTGTACAATGAGATCCTTTGAAAGCCATTTGGCTTTATGAATTTTTTGGATGTTGCACTTTTGCAGGTTATAATGAGAAAAAATCATCATTGAAGAATGAGAGGCAAATACCCCGACCTTTCTCAAGGCTAATATGTATTCAGTAAGAGGAGTTCTGAACCATGAATCAATCTTCCCTTAGGAAACTTGTATGTCCTTGAAAAAACACCATTACAAAGTTGGTGAATATATTTAATAAAATGGTTTAAGAGGTTATTGAGCTGATTACTGGTGGCTTCTGCTGGTGTTGGAGTAAAGCCATACAAAAAGAGATTGTGGGGTTTATACCCAATATTGGGAGGAGAATTAAATAAGACAGTAAATATAACACTCAAAGAGATACTATTCAATCCCGATATAGATCCAAAAGGGTTCATCAAGTTCACATATAGCCCAAAAACCAACTTTACCTCTTGTGATGTATAGGCTTGACTTTGAGAGTCTTTGAATTGATTCCAGATCTCCCCATTCCATATATCTTGATATTGGGAGTTATTGGGCTTTTATAATTTAATGAGGATTCCAAAAGGCCTTTCAATTTTGGAAAAAGGTATTTTTATTGAATCCAATACTTAAATTTTTGAAAATTCAAGGTTTTTACTGGATTGTAATTGCACCTTTTAGAAGATTTTTTATATAACCTTTTTTTTAAGTTCCACTTGGACCACTTGTTTGAAAAAGGACTTCTTTGCAGGCAGGATTACTATAAAATTCTTACTTCTATATTTACTTGGATTAATCATTTTTTATTGTATTCTCTTTCTTAGAGGGAGAAAAATTATTTGAACAACAGAGAGATTCCTGACTATCAATATTAAAACCAAGTTTTTTTGATTTTTGATAAATATTTGGTAATTTGCTTTATGAGATCATTTGAATACTCATGGGGAAGCGTTAGTTGAATTTTTAGGCTCTCTAGCTTCAGGGTTGGGTTTGATGAATGGTCACTCAGAGTATTCTCAGTACTATTATTTGAAGATTGAATCATTACTTCCAAGAAAGAAGGATGATGGGAACAAAAATGTGGGGGTGCATTGTGTGGAATATATGGATATGAACTTCCTTTTTTCTGAATCAAAATAGGAAAAAGGGCCCAGTTTCAGACTCAATGGATGTGGAAACATCTATTGTAAATAATTATTTCTTGAAATTTCGGAATAGATTATAAATTGTAAGGATATTGGTCAAATTTGTGACAATCATTTAAACTCAAAACTCACTACATTATATATGCCTGAGGTTGATTGATGAGGAGCCAAAGGATTTGAGATGACGGGAGTAGTGCTATATGAATTTTTCCTTTAAGTGTGCTCAAGGTTTAATTTGAATTTTGGAAAGCTTATATTTATCAATATATAGCTTGGAAGTTATTTGTAAGATGCTGAATTATTGAATAGAATTTCCTGAGAGCTGTGCCCACCAATATTTGATGTGAGGTTTGTATGCTTTTTGTGATAATTCCACAGCTTGATATGAGGTACCTTGGTAGGTAAATTCTTCTTGACACAAAAAGATCATTTTCAAATGATAATACTTCCAACCTTTGTTGATGAGTTAATATACCAGTCTTTGGTGAGAGATTCTGGAGTTGAGATAATGATAATAGTTTTTTATATATAATAAGGCTTAAAGAAGTGGAGATTATTAATAATTGAATATATAGTTGAAGGTTGCAGTAAGATTATGGAATAATGTAAAATGAATAAAAAAACTTCAAAGGGTAGGATATTCTGAGGAGGAGGTTTCTAAATCAAGTATGAGATCAAATGGTAGACCATTAAATATGAAACTTAGTAATTTTCAAATTGGTGCAAGGGTAAATGCAACCTAAACAAACTTAAATCTAAAATACAATAGATGTGTATTCATAGAATTACCAGTAAGCTGCTTGAAAATTGCTGAGATGGGATTGAAACTTGGGGCCTCTTACTACAGGTTTAAAGCAGAATTTTTCCAATGTGTGTCATATTTCCCAAAAAATAAGGAAGCTCCGAGTACCACACTCTTCCATAGTCAAAATAAGAAGTAAAATCACTTTATAAAAAACGTTTTACCTCTGATTTGCAATTTTGAAATGACCATAAACTGCACCATAGGATACACTGTGACTTTATAGGGTGTTTAGAGATTAAGAATTGTCAAAAAGCTTCCTGAAAGTCTATATTCATCCAAAATATGAAGGGGAATCCCAAACAAATCCATACTAAATTATCAATCTCAATTTATTAAAAGAGTTAAAATTGGAAATACACATTAAAAAGGAGAAATGAGCTTAATTCAAGTATGAATAGAGCTGTAATATGTGTCTATGAAACTGATGATAATATTACTATTAACCAACAGTACTATGACTTTTCTTATGAAATATAATGAAGAAATTTATTATAACCACAATTAAACAATTAATTGATTAATTATTTCTTTTACTTGTTATAAAGTACTAGTGACTATAAAAGTAAGCAGTAATTCTCCAAAAGAATCCATTACAAAAAGTATTTAAGAATAAAATTTATTATTAAAAAATATAAATTATTTTAATGTATAGTTATCTTTTGCAAGAATAATTATAATAATAGCTCTTGAAGGAAACTATTAATAGAAAAAAGCTTGAAGAATTAAGAAGAAAAACTCAATCATAATCCAACGATATCTTGTAAAGAATTGGTAGAGTGAATTTTGATTGATTAATTGTGGATTTCAAAGGACAAAAAGGGTATTATAACAATAATACATCAATATAATAGCTAAATACTATTGTAAATAGTATATTACTATGATATCAGGTATTTACAATCATTTCTGAAAGAAATAAAACACTCAAGAAAAGACTTAAATAATACTTACTTGTTGGTACTAATGATATGATTGGATAATAAGATGGTTTAGAAAAAACAGAAGGAGGAAGCCTATTTTAAGCCAAAAGAAGCTCACAGAGGAGTTCCATGGAATAGACTGAAGACAAAAGTGAGTGAAAAACCATTAATACTTCTTGGATAATGGGTTATATCATTTATTGTCACATACAATTATCATAATTACTTAAATAAGTCATTTTACATGACTACCAACCCATTTATGGTTAAGGAATAAAGGAGTAAAAACATTCAATCTTCTTTTACCTCAAAAAAATAATCAGTTTCTAAAACCTATCAATGTTGTTGCAAATTTCATCAAAGATTGTACTTTCTGTGAATTTTTGAAGATTCAGTGTTTCAAGTGGAATCATCAAAGGTGGAGTGTAAAAAAACTTTTTCATTTGAATTATTAATTCAAACTTAGTTTTGGTTTTGATATGGAATATCATTTTCTACATTGGTCTTGAAAGTTTATCAAATATTCATTAAGAATTGTATTTTTAATGAATTTCCAAAAAATTCCCTTATTTCTATGTAGAATTGCAAATCACACAGTTGTAGCTGGTTTCCATGAGGTAAAGGCAAGGATAATATTACAAAGGGGGTCTTTATCACTCTTTTAATTTTTATCCATGAAAAATCATTCAGAATTGACATGGTTGCAGGAGTCAGAGTAGCTCATTACCTCCTTTTCACGTCAAAATAGTAGCTTATTTGCTATTATCTTATGATTTAATGGGACTTCAACTTGGTATACTAATGAGGCCATGATCAGCCATGGATCCAAGATTTAGAGCTATCCACGCCTCAGATGTCTCAGAAGTTAGTGACCCTGGCTCTCTTTGATTTCTTTTGTCCCGAAAGCTATTTTCACATTAAAAATAGTAATTCAGGTTTAAGTACTGATATCCACTATGGGTGAGCCAAGGCTTTATTTAAGAATACTGTAGTTATTTTATGTGGTATTGAAGTATTTTCCGTATTACCACCACATAGGGTTGAGTTAAGCTTATTCACTCTATGGAGCTACCCTGGGTGAAGTTTTGTGTGGAATCCAAATATGGCATTAAAACCATGGATTTACTTACTCAGAAATTTTTTTATACATCTTTTCTTAAATAAAAATGATAAATTTTGGATATATGTATTACTTATGGGTTATGCATAGTTCAAAATTTATTCTAATATTAACTGTGGCCTATTGGGTATGTAAAATATACCTCAGGGCTCAAAAGAGGTATTTTTCCACAAATATTTCACTTCAAAATATTTAAGCACTTTTCAATATAAAAAACTGCTGGACAGATTTTATGAATGAACATCTCCTGTCATATCATGAGTCAGCGGCCTGAAAGGCATACATAGGAATGTGTTTGTACTGAAGATCAATTATAGATCATAAAAAAGTAAATTAATCAAGGAAAACATGACCAATTTGAAATGAAAAATTCCTTTTTGGGAGTTATTAGGGCTCTAAATCTCCCTTTCTATTCCCTCTTGCATGAACTAAACAATGCACCCAGAAACCATGTAAAAATAAGGCAAAAATTATTTGGAGTAAAGATTCTCAGTAAATATGTTAATGATAAAAAATGAAAATTAATATCTTAAAAGGGGTCAATATAATGTTCTGAGGCTGTGATATTTCATGATTTGGAATTTTGAGAACTGAGAATATTATCAATCCACTATAATGATTTATAATGCTACATGGTTGCTTAAATTGCTTGTGAAATGTCACCACCAGGGGTCATACTTCAAAAGTAAATATATTTACAGGTAGAAATTACAAATCAAAGGGAGTGATCCAATTTTCATTCACTGTTAATTTCAGTATGGCAAACATACATGCGTATATTGGATTTTGGAAGCTCAATATATTTTCTTTATAAAATATTGTTTTCCAAAAACAATAGCTCCCTGAAAGATATTATCATACAGATCCTCAATGGCTATCATACTAATAAGGATGGCGACTATCCATTGCTCCAAGAATTGGATTATCGAACACTTAATCTTATTGATTAATTTTTAAATTCTTTTTCACCTTGAAAGATATAGCCCTGAAGATGAATTTTTACCAGTAATGAGTGTCTTTTCATCAAATGACCTCCTCAAATTTGATGAATTCTTGAATTAAACATGCATCTTTGTATATGAACATGAATTATTTTGTTTTCTAATTGGTTTTTATAAATTCTATATACTTCTTACTACTACTTTCAAAATGGAGTATGTGTGGGAAATCCAACATGTCAAGCCTTGATGGGATCCACTTCTATTTTATTGAGCTTTATTTATGTAAGATATTTGTTGCATGTCTAGATAAGTATCTATTTCGTCAATTATACTTATAGTTAATTGTATTCATGATGAAATATATAAGTATATAAAAACAGTTTATACTTTTTTCTGTGAGATTTCTTAAAAAAAAACCTTTCTTATTTAAAGTAAGAGTGATTTTTCTGTCTTTTCCACGAATTAGTGTCTGTCTATTCTTTTTTCCCTACTTGGCTTGAAATTCTTCCAAATTGAACAAAAATATATTCATCTCATGATTTTTTCAATCGACAAGGAACATTAATAGTCAGTTTTATTAAAAGAACATTTTAACTTAAGTTAAAAAAAATAAGGTGATGAGTAATTTAAACTAATAAAAAATATTTCTTCAAAGCAGTATTGCAGTTACTTCTATAGAGGAACACACTAACCCTGAAAAACCCCAAAAGGTTATTGAATTATTATCTCAAAATTGGAAGCTTTTTTAGTGAAGGTGTAGATTTTCCTTTTGGAAAGCTTTTTGCGGCTTTTACAAAAGCCTTCAATAAAAAAAGTGGAGGAATATTTAAATATTTCCCTCAATATCTCTGCATATATTGAAAATCTGCCAATAAATATTATTAATGGGAAAGAATTTTGAATATTAAAAAATCCAATCTTCTTAACTGGTCTAACCTAACAAAATAGAATTAGCTTTGATCCTTTGAGATATGACCACATACCCAAGAAAGGTCACAAAACAAATTTACAATAATTATTTTAATATTAAGATTTGAAATTATTATCTTAAAATAGGTAAAAGTGCAATAAAAAGGCACAAAACATGGATTATCTCTGAAACCAATGAATAAATATGTGAGAAAAATTAAACCAATTGATTAAGCATGAAAAACTACACATATAACATTTCTATGTCATATATGAAGAGTCAATAATTACTGAGATAACCTGAATATATGCACTTTTATGATCAGCACATATATTCATGGCTCTTAGCTCATATTTTTTGAAATATGAATGATAAAGAATTAGACCAAAATTAAGATCACAACGTAATAACTGGAAGACAACAGATATAAACCTTATTTGGAAAGCTATGGGAAAGGTATAACTTACAAGGTTTCATTGAGCAAAATAACAATATCTGTTGTCCACTTTGTTCTGAAAGTAGTCCAAACTTTAAAAAGGAAGATATTAAAATTCTACTAGCTTATAAGTGAATAATTATTTATTTTTTAATTACGTTCGAGGTATAACCACTTGAAATCATGGTTTGAAGTTTAAAATAGTAAATTTTGACAGAAAAGGTGTGTTACAAGAAAAAACATCAAAAATAGAGCTCTGATGATGTGACAAGATTCTGTTGGAAGATTCCTGAGGACATTTAAAGCTATCAGAATTCACTGGCTGAATAGGTGTAGCATGTATAACTCAAAAACCTATTAATGATCAAAGCTTAAGCTTAAAAATGATCATTTATGATCAATCACTGTAATCTTATTTTAAGTTCAACAGTTATATAAGTGATAAAGCTTGTGAATATTGGTATATTATGACTAATACTAATACAATACACCCATTATAGCCCTCCTCTAAGCCTATGATGTCAGCATAGCTAGAGTTATAGTGATAACTCTAAATAATTGGGTAATAATGAGATAAGATGGTTTAATTATGATGTCATCATATCTAATCCTTAAAATGCTGATCAGTTTCAGTGGATACCATCAGTAAATGTCTACTAGAAGCCTTCTGGACTCTATGAGGGCGGATTTTACTATATATAGAGCTCTTTTTACCTCTATTTCCCCCTCTCACGCATCAAAAACATCAAAATATTAGATCCAAAGGTAAAAACTTTATTATTTTTCTTCAATTATATTTTATTATTGAAGAATAAAGTTCATATTTATGATAAACATCAAATTTGAGGTGATTAAGCCAATATTTAATTTTTTTGTTAAATTCTTTCTAAAATCTTCAATTCCATGTAAAATCAAGAATATTTGTAATTTCTTTTATTTTGATTTGTACATACAGTTTAAGAAAGTTTTATTTAAAATATTTGACATAAAAGTATTCAGAATTAACATATTAAGTGTTACAAGTAGGTTATTTTCTCTTTGTCATTATCCTTAATAATTACTTTATCAACATAAATAGTATTTATATTAAGATATAGCTTTGATATTGGTAATATTATGGTTATAAATTGGTTTTTATTAATAAATAGCAATGTATTAATCATTTATTATTTGTGTGTAACAATGTATTACTCATTTATTATTTTTTTGTAACAATGATAAATTTCCATAAATATAGATATATTTATTTTTATTATATTATTTAATTTATTCAAATGATATAAATATTTTTGCATCATAATTATAACATTTCTTTATTATTACAATTATTCTTAATCCTATTTCCTTACTTTAATAAGGACATCAAGATCACAATAAGTGAAATATTAGTAATATTTACTTATTGTTTCATAGTCACAACTTACATTAGCCACCTCTCAAGTATAAAATTTCATGCAATTATTAGGAATAATTTTTCTTTTGCCATGTATCCCCACATACTTTAGGAACATATTCATATTTCTTCAGGAGATAATTGTTGAAGCAAAAAATAAAATCAATATGGTATCTTGAGTAAAAATTAATCTGGTACCTCTACATACTTGATATAAAGGAAGTATGATGGGCTATAATTATTATAATCTTCTTCTCTGTGGGTATCATGTTCTCCAATTGAAATATACTGACTGTTCAATCAAACTATCCTAGCTCAATACACATCAAAAATGATATTACTCAAGTGGAAGGGCACACATTATTTGAATCAAATATGGAATGTATGCAGAGATAATAATAGTTAAGTCAAAATGGGAAATTCCAGAAGTCACTATCATTACAATCAAGGATAATATATATAAAAAAGAATTTTCATTATCACAAAAAATTCTCCAGATAAAAGAGATTATAATAAAGAAAATGGGGTTGAATTTCTGGGAATTCTGGAAATATCCATTTGTCCATTGTGGATTCACAAAACAATAGTCAAGGATTATATTTCCAACAAGTGGGCTCAAAGTTAACTTACACTAGTAAAAAGAAGACATATAATAACTTTTTTACATAAAAATTCAGATGTTGAGGATGCAGCATTTACATCATGATATCTCAGCATTTAAATAATGGGTAAATAAGGAATATTAAATGCAAGAAGTGTATATAGAGCTAGTAATCAATTTCCCATTTAGATTTTCATAATTGATGAAAGTTTTAATATTTCAATAAGTGAAACATATTTACAGGATAGGCAAACTTTAACAAAAAATATCCTTGGTACATGTTATATATTCAAAGGAATGGAGCTGAAATAAGCTTTAAAATTTAGAGTCATTTCAGGGAGGCAGAAACAGTAATTTTATGATTCCAAAAAGGGATTTACAAATATTTATTTTCAAAAATTCACTGTACATATCTCCAAGTCTCCAATTTTTAAAAGTACCAATACGGGAATAAAAGGCATTCAACAAAGATGGTATCATTTAGAAACACTTATTCATAGGAATTTACCAAATCAGGCTTGGACTATTTATACACCAAAATGATACTTTGAAATACAAAGCTAAATTTGGAATAAAATACTGTTTAATTCATTAAAAGATTAGAAAGTTTATTGAATAATTATGTTGTGGATTCTTAATAAAGTTTCTAATAGCCTCCAACAGAGGATTAAGATCCATTATTTCCCTCATTTCTAGCCCAAGCCATTCAGCTGAACTGAGTTTTGATAATACTAGTGGGATAATTGAATTGCTAGGAATATTTTGTGGGATATGAAAATAGTAAGTGAAAGGAAAAGATGGCCCTTATTGAATTTATGGTCTGAGAATTTGAATTTTGGTTCTTCTTTCTCTCTTTCAGCACGGAGTTGGGCCAAGTTGACAATAGGATTCATCAAGTAGCTGGAGAAATTTGACCAGTTCAGGTGCTCTCCAAGAATATGGGTTGTATTTAGGTTCCAATGGAGAATTCTCGCTATAGCATATTATAAAATCACCTAGAAATAGAGCTTATGTCTCTTGAAAGCATTTTATCCACTGCTTCATGACCACTTCTTGGGTTAAGCCCTTCAGTTCAAGCCTTATGGAAAATGGGAATTACTCAAACATAAAACTAAATCTTGATTATGAGTATATTTACCTTTCTTCCACTTGATGAGCTTCTCAAGCCAAATAACGGCTCTTGTGTTCCTGTTTGGATATTTTAAGTCATCTTTTTCATATTGGCCTTATTGATTTTATCCATCTGGATACAATTGAAATTATGTTTGGGAGTGTATTCAACTCTTCTTCAATACTATAAAGAGATTTTGTCCATTTACGTAAGATGTGTCTATGAAAATGTTGATAATATTACTATTAACCACCAGTACTATGAATATTCTCATGAGATATAATGAATCAATTTATCATAACCACAATTGAATGATCAATTACTTAATTATTTCTTTTACTTTTTATACACTAATAGTTATTAAAAAAGTAACCAGTAGCTGTCTACAAGAATAAATTAAAAGAAGTATTTAATAATAAAACTTCTTATTGAAATGATATTAATCCTTTCAATGTATAATCATATTTTGCAACAATAACTATAAAGATAATTCCTCAAGAAAACTATTACTAAAGAAAAACTTTGAGAATTAAGTGAAAGAACTCACTAATACTTCAATAATAACTTGATAAGAATTGGTAGGGTGATTTGATGGATTAATTGTGGATTTAAACGATCAAAATTGTATTATAAGAGTAATAAAACAATATAATAGTTAAAAGCTATTTTAAGTATCAAGTTTCTATTATTTCACATCTTTTTTCTTGATTCTGAAAGAATTAAAACACTTAAGAAAATGATAAACTAAGATTTATTTGTTTGTACTAATGCTATGATTGAATAATAAGATGATTTAGACAAAAAAGCAAGATAGGCCTCTTTTAGTTCAATAACAGCTCACAGAGATGTGCAATGGAGAAAACCAAGACACCAGTGAGTGGAAAACCATTAATTATCTTTGACTAATGGGTTACATCACTTTTTGCCATGTAAGATTATCATAATTACTAAATTAAGTCATTTTACATGACTACCAACCCATTTATGGTTAAGAATTAAAGGCGTAACAACTTTCAATCTTCTTTTATTTCAAAATATTCATTAATCTCTCAAATTTCTCAAGGTTATTGGAAATTCCATCACAAATTTTATTTTCTGTGAATTTTTCAAGATTCAGTGTTTCATGTGGAATCACCAAAAATGGACTGTAAGTAAAATTTTACTATTCAATTATAAAGTCATAATTTTTTTTGGCGCTTATATGGAGTATTATTTTCTTCATTGGTACTGAAGGTTTCAGAAATACTAATTAATAATTGTATTTTGAATTGATTTTTAAAGATTCCACCTTATTTCTATGTAGAATTGCAAATAGCATAGTTGAAGCTGGTTGCCATGAGGTAAAGGAATGGATACTAGTTCAAAAAGGGTCTTAATTAGTCTTTCAATTTTTATCCGTAGAAAATAATCAATGATTGAAATGGTTAAAGGAGTCAGAACAGCTCATTACCTCCTTGTCACATCAAAATAGTAGCTTATTTGTTATTTTCTTATGATTTAATGGGACTGTAGCTTGGTGACCAAGTTCCCAAAAGCTTTTAGTATACTAAGCGGACCATGATCATCCATGTATCCAATCTTTAGAGCTATCCACACCTCAGAATCCTCAGAAATTGGTTACCATGGCTTTCTTTCCTGTCTTTTGCCCCCCTTAGCTATTTTCACATCAAAAATAGTAATTCAGATTTAAAGACTGATATCCACTATGAGTGTACCAAAACTGTATTTAAGAATGCTGTAATTTCAAGCTCCATAATTTTTAGTATATATGTAACATCAGAATTCTCACATTCCCATTATTTTGGAATGAAATTGAGAAAAACATTTTTTCACAATTATGTTATGTGGTATTGATGATTTGTTGTTTAATTATTTTCCATATTAACACCTCATAGAGTTAATGCAATATTATTCACTTCATGGAGCTACCCTATGTGAATTTTTGTGTAGAATCTAAGTCTGTCATCAAATCCCTGGATTTACTTACTTACAAAAAGGCTATTCATCATTTCTCAAGTAAGAAGTCATAAATTTTGGATATATGCATGGCTTATGTGTTATACATAGACAATATTTTATTTTAATATTGATTGTGGCCTATTTGAGTATGTAAAATATACCTCAAAGCACACTTTCCCTCCCACAAAAAAATAAAGCTGTACTACAACTTTATCAATGATATTAAGCAGAAAAAAGGCCCCAAAAGGAATTAATGTCAACTGTAAAGCCTCTTTATATTACTCTGATAAAGTAATTAAAGCACATTTAGAAGCATATTCAGTCCTGTGTCCTTCTTTAATGCCTAAATCTTCTTTAAAGTTTATCTGAGTTAGGTAATTCTCATTCTGCCAGGCATTCATCTTCATGTACTGCATTTCTATATCTGATAAGATATTTTCTTTCATTTTTACCCCTAAGTCTCCTTTAATTCATTAATCCTTTATTTTTTTGTCTTTATTATGTCACACTGGTGGTACAGTTAAAGGAGCTGGGTTCCTTAAAGGAAAAAATATTTTCCAGCTGGATGATAAGGTTTAATCAGGCTTACTGGAAAGGTGGCTTTTTTTTCCAATTCACCATTTAACTCCACTTGAAATGCATTGGCTATATGTAAGGAAGCAACAACAAAAGGTCCTACATAAAAATCTTTGAGTTTATTTGGGCCTTTGATATTATTCTAATTAAAGGTTGAAACTAGAACTAAGTCTGTTACTTTATGATTGTTTTCCCATTTCTTTTTTGCATATTCAAAAGCATCATTAATTCTTATTGTTTCACAATAATTAATTTTATCAAGAATTATCTTGAAGCTGGAAAATGTAGGATGAATTTCAATCAAGTCTTTTCTTGGTGTGTCTGCTGGGAGTCTTTGATTCCATCCTTTTTGAACATAGCAGGAGTTTGACCAGTGCAAGAATGAAAAGATGTTTTGTATGCCAGGCCTAATTCCTGTATCAAAATTCAGAACTCATGAGTAAAACCATCTGAGTCTTTGAATTGTCAACCATAGGCACAGAATCTCTTCATCATATATTCTAAAGCTTGAAGCATTCTTTCTGCTATCCCATCAGTTTGAGGATGGCATGCTGTAGAAAAGGATTACTTGGTCCCAAACAATCTATGAAGATTGGTTCAAAGTGCAGATGTTAACTCAGGGTCTCTGTCACTTCTAATATTCTTAAATATCCCTGTATGAGAAATAACTCTATTCCATAGAAAAAGAGCTGCATCCCTAGCAGTATCATCTTTATGACATGGTAATAATATTGGAGTTTTAACATATCTGTCTACAGTGACTAAGCAAGCAGTATAACATTTGTCACCACTTGGAGGAAGTGCTGTGACCTAATCCATATGAAAAACTCACAAATGGGATTTTGGTTCTTGAATATGGATCATATGTCTGAATTTCTCTCCTGTACTTCTGTTAGATTGTTTACAACTCTCACAGGTATGGCAATATTCAATAGTTTCTTTCCTCCAAGATGGCCACCATGCACATATTTGGACTTTTCCAAGTGTTCTGTACTCTGACAGGTGTTCATAATAGATGATATAATGAGATTCATGGAGATTGGTATTGATAGGAGATCTACTACATAATGTCATTAAACAAGAATATTTTGTTCTGTGATATCTTATACCATCAAACAAGTAAAAGCTTCCTTCAGAATAGGATTTTTTCCATATTTCATTCTGTGAATTAAGTAAAGCTGTGTTTTTGAGCTCTTTATCCGGAAAAGGTTTCAAGATATCTCAATAATTGCCTTGTTTATATAATTCTCTTAATTATCTAACAAATTCATTCCCTATATCAGTTATTTTAATTCCTTCAATTGTGATCTGTGGTTCTGCTTCTAAAGGGACATATGCTCTGTTATCAGGTGTATTAGCTAATGCCCACCTGCTAAGTCCATCAGAATTCTTATGTATATTCCCTGATTTATGAAATATATTCATTTTTTCTCTATATTATTTCATTGGTACTTGCTATCTCAACATGTGTCTGTCAGGTGTTTTCATTATAATAAGTGATTTTATGGCATCAAAGTCAATTATCACCTCCAAAAAGCTTTCATACAGGTAATAGTGTAGTATCTCAAGTGACTATACCAAAAATAAGCATTCTATTTGGCTTGCACCATATCTGGCTTCTGTTGGTTTTATTTTTCATGTGATATAACAAATTGGTCCTTCTGTGGGTTTTCAATCAATAATTTATAATTGATGTAGAGCTGCCCCTAATCCATCTTTAAATGCATAAATGTACAATTTAAAGCGTCTATTCCAGTGTGGCATAAGGAGTAAGGGTGCTTCTGTAAGAGCTTTCTCTATCCTCTCATAAACCTTAATTATTTCTTTTGTCATCTCAAATACTGTCTGTTGATCACAGATTCTATAGAGTGACTTGGCTGTAATTGCAAAATCTTTCAAGCCTTTCATGTGAAACTGCAAAATTCAAGAAAGGACATTATTTCTTTTATTCTGGGGTATTGGCTTAAGTAAGACTGCCTCCCCTTTTCTTTGTAAATGCCCAATATTAAGGCAGGAAAAATGTGCTAATGCTTTCAGTTCTTCAAAGCCAAAATTGCATTTCTTGAGTGCAATCTTCATATTCACTCCTGAAACTTTGTCAAGTACTCTTGCAAGTATTTGTAGGTGCAAAGATCATAAGTCCGAACATATAATTATTTAATCAATATAAATAATGAGTCATCCTTCAGATAATTCTATGGGGAATACGGTATTAATCATTCCTGATAATGTGATGGAGCATTTTCAATACCAAATAGCATTGGAATATACTCATAAATACCACAATGAGTGATAATTATAAGTAATTTATTGGCTTTGGGTTTCAAAAAATTCTGATGAAAGCCTTTTAATGAATCAATGGAGGTTATATACTTGGATTTGGACAATTGGGTCAAAGTTTCTTGTATTCTAGGAATTTGATATATATCTGGAATTTTGTAGGTTTTCAATGCTCTAAGCCTCCAACCATCCTTGATTTATCATCATTCCAAGCAATAATAACAGGAGTTATCACTTAAACTTCCTGATTATGGAATAACTTTCTTAGTACACCATGTTGAATTAAATCTTTGATATGTTTTTCCAAGGCTTCTCTAGCTCTAGGACCTTCTGTGTAGGCTGTTCTTTCAAGAAATGGAGGATATGGTCTGTCAATTTTAAGAGGAATATCAAATTTATTTCCTCTAATAGTGCTTAATGTTTCATTATCTGAAGCAAAATTATTTTTATATGTGTATAGCATATTTATAAACTCTAGTTTCCTTTTTAATAATAATGTTTGATTAATTTGTGCTTCACTAAGCTGATTTGACACAAATTCCTCTGGATTTGTATCCTTGTTTAAAGATACTACTGATATTTGTTTGGGAAAACTGGAAAAAAGCAAATTCCTGTCTCTTATTTTTTCCAATTTTGAAATATCTTTCAGTATGGTTATTGATCTCAATATCATAAATATTAAAGTAGTCATTTTCAAGAATGATATTTGGAGAAGTACAAATGTGCATTACTACTATATCTGTCTTTATTCTCATACTTCCTGTATGGTGTGGAGATATCATGTTAGTGTCTAGTATACCCAAAGGGTACATATTACTACTTTCACTACTAAATCGTACTCACTCTCATGGTAATGGATGGTTTTTACATTGGGGAAGTTTCATTTGAAGGTAGCCTTTGCCTACAAAACTGAAAAATTCCCCTGTGTCTAAATTGAATTTGGCTTCAATATCATTCAATAAGAATTATTTAATACAAGATGCTCAAGCAGTATAGCCTTTTCCTCCGGTTGTTTTTGCTTTACACATTCTAGAATCTTGAATATTAATCAGGTTGAAAAAATCTTTACTTTATTGTGGCAATTGAGTATGGACTTCAGTGACTTTAAAAAAATCTTCAATGTTCTCAATAGAATAGTATTCTTCTGATGTGTATTCAGAGATTTCAGAATCTTGGTCAGATTATTCTTTCTCTTTAGAAAACTTAAATCCTTCAAGGACTTGAATTTAATTGATGTTAGTCTTTTTGGTACAAGTTATGGCTAAATTTGAGGTGCTCCCACATTTATGACACTTTAAGACAGGCCTTTCAGGTCTTCTATCCTCTTGAGAAGTCTCTGGGACTATTTTGGAATCCATAGGGCTTCTAGTCCAGGTTTTAACAAATCTTGTTCTAGTAATGATATATTCCATACCACCAATATATTCCTATTTAAACAGGGTTCTAAACATCTGCACTTGATAGCATCTTCTAGTTCTCCCCCACATTTTCTTAATATCTTCATATCAATCATAAAATAAAACATATTTAGGTGTAAAGAATATAATCTATCATTTCATTTGAGGAACCAAGCAATGGGTTGATCTTTTTCTGTATTAAAAATGGCACTCTCAAACACATTTTCCGTTTTAAATATCCAGGAATTTTTGGCCAAATTGGTGATTATCTCAGATTTCCACCAAAGCCAATCATGTTCTTCATGTTCTTGTCTCATGTAATAAAATTTATTTACAGTTCTGGTAAACAAGGATTTAATTTTCCAATAATCATTTCATCATGTATATGAAAATCTTCCTGAAACATATCCGTTGTACTAAGGAACTCAATATGGTTATATTCACCTTCACCACAGAATTTGAGCAATTATTCTAGTTTGGGAATATCTCTTTCAGAGATTGAATTTTGTCCTACAAAAGGGGTCAAAGTTTCTTTCACAGAGAGCATTTCTTAAGTTAAAGGTGTATAATTTCTGGTAGTATGTGAATATGGTTCATAAATCTGATTATTTTGGTCCACATGTGGAATTATCTCACTCTTTAATTTCTTCTTTTTTCTTTCACTTCTTTCCAAATGTGTGGAAAAAAGATTTGTGTTATCAACTATTTCTAAAACATGGTCTTTCAGAGTTGCAAGTTTTTCATTATTGTGACTAATAGAAATATTCTTCAGTTAATCATTTTGTGCTTGAAATTTACTCTCAATTCTCTCACATGTGTTGGAGATTGACTCAAGTCTGGCATTTTTCACTTTGCACCATGCAGTGAAGGTTCTGTCATTGTTTCATATTGAACACACTGTCCATGTCTGAAGGCTCTAAGTTGGGAATCCTGTACCCTTGTGGGTAAGGTCTTTACCAATTGGCTATTCCTTTGCCTTTGCCTTGATTTTTCCTGGGACTTCTCTGTTTCTTCTGAGATCCTTTACCTATTGTTTGAACTGTTATGGAGCTGGCTTAGAGATTGTTGAAATGACTGGTCCTTCTTTCTCCAAATCTGAGGTTATTTCCAGTTCCTTCTTTTGGGTCTATGGATAAAAGAATTTGGTTCTTCAACCAGTTATTTATTTTTTTGACCTTGTCTTTGCAATAAAAGGGACTCCATTTTCCTAAGAGCTGTATGGTCTTCTCCTGACCCAGAAAGCTCTTGATGTGTACGTAGAAGTTCGTGGCCCCCTTCCAAAGGCTTGGCAAAATTTCCCATTCCTCTTCCTTGGCTTCTCTGTACCATTTTCTGTACTGGGACTGATATATTTCTATTTCTGCCACCAGGAAGTGATTCATCCCTTAAAAAATCACCTTGAATCAGTTCAGGCTTAGAGTTAATGTCAAAGGTTGTTGGTACAGACCTTAGGGAATGGGGGGCAATGCTGGAATACTCCAAGTGTGTCTTTCTTGAGGAAGGCCTTCCAGGTTGGTCTCTCCTGGTCTTAGTTCTTTCTTTTCCAAATCCATCTGGTTGGACTGAATAGTTTCCTCCTCTTCTGGTATGCACCATTTTCATGTCAATTTAAGAGAAACTTAAGAATTAAGACAAAGAACACACACCTCTTGATGGCTGTTTGGATAACTATGTGTTAAATAAAATACCTCTTTTAGTAATTTTTACTTCAATTCTTTCTTTGGATTCCTCTTATAAAGATTCTGGACTGATAAAATATCTCTTACTGAGCTTATTACCAGCTGATTTACACTTTATTAAAGACACTAGAGACAAATTGATAGAAGAAGAAATCATTTTTCAACCTTTAAAAATATTTTTAAGAGTTTTTATAAGTTTATTTTTTAAAAAAAAATTAAAGAAATTATTATTCTTTTAAAAGAAAAGAAAATTAAAATATAAGAATTTGAATCAAAAATTAATTCTTAGTAACTCAAAACAGAATTTCATAGGTTTTTGGATGTAAAAAAGTTATATTTAAAGGAATAGAAAATTGATACAAATTTCTCAATGAAAAAAGATTTCCAAGACAATTTCAAAATACAAATATTTAAGCTTTAAAGTGAAAGAAAAAGAATTATTCAATTAATATATTTTTGGGCTTAAAAATATATCAATTAAGGATAAAAGGTTCAAGAAACATGGCCAGGCCTCCAAATGTAAGATGTGTCTATGAAACTCTTGATAATATTACTATTAATCAAGAGTACTGTGACTGTTACTATGAAATATAAGAAATAAAATTATTACAATCACAATTAAACAATTAATGACTTAATTCTTTCTTTTACTTGAAATACACTACTAGTGATTATAACAGTATTCAGTAATTATCTACAAGAATCAATTGCAAGAAGTATTTAATAATAAAGCTTCTTATTCAAATAATATAAATTATTTGAATGTATAAGCATCTTTTGAAGTAAGAATTATAGAAATAGTTCTTGAAGAAAACTATTACTTGAGAAAAGCTTTGAAAATTAAGTGAAAGCACTAACTAATACTCCAATAAGACCTTAATAAGAATTGTTAGATTGATTTGACAGATTAATTATGAATTTAAAGGATCAAAATTTCATTATAACAGTAAACCAACAATATAATAGTGGAATAATAGTGTAAACAGTAAACTTCTATGATTTAAAGTCTTTCTTATTGATTCTGAAAGAAGTAAAACACTTAAGAAAAGGAGAAACTAATACTTACTTGTTGGTACTAATGATATGATTGAATAATAACATGGTTTAGAAAAAACAGCTAGAAGAAGCCTCTTTTCATTCAATAACAGCTCAAAGAGGCTTTCCATGGAGCAAACTGGAAGCCCAGTGAGTGAGAAACCATTGATGCTCTTTTGATAGTGGGTTACATCAATTTTTGCCTTGTACAATTATGACAATTACTTAATTAAGTCATTTTAGGTGACTACCAAACAATTTATGGTTAAGAAATAAAGGAATAATAAATGTCAATATTATTTTATTCCATGTACTCATGAATTTCCCAAATTTATCAATGTTATGTAAAATTTCATCACAGAGTGTATTTTCTGTGAATTATTGAAGATTCAGTGTTTCATGTGGAATAATCACAAATGGATTTTAAGAAAAACCTTTGATTTGAATTATAATTTCATAATTATTTCTGGTTTCTATATGCAGTAGCCTCTTCTTCATTGTTCCTGAAACCTTCATAAATAGTAAGTAAGAATTGTATTTTTAATGAATTTTTGAAGTTTTTACCTTATTTCTCAGTAGAATTGCAAATAGCAAAGTTGTAGCCAGTTGCCATGGGGTAAATGCATGGATACTAGTCCAAAATGGGGTTTAATTAATCTTTCAAGGTTTATCCATTTAAAATGATTAATAATTTACATGGTTACAGGACTCAGAGTAGCTAATTACCCCCTTGTCATGTCAAAATAGAAGCTTATTTGTTATTTTCTTATGACTTAATGGGACTTTAGCTTTGTAACCAAGTTCCCAAAGGTTTTGGTATACTAGTTATGCTATTATCAGCCATGAAACCAATCTTTAGCTCTATCCACACCTCAGAATCCCCAGAAATTTGTTACCATCACTCCTTTTAATGTCTTTTGTCACCATTAGCTATTTCCATGTCAAAAATAGTAATTTAGGCTTAAAGACTGATACCCACTCTGGGTGGACCAAACTGTATGTAAGGATACTGTAATTTTACATTCCATAAGCATGAATAAGACTATCTTTAGTTTCTATGTAACATGGGATTTCTCAAATTCCCATTAGTAAGGCATGAAACCAAGAAAACAGAAATTTCCACAATTCTGTTATGTGTTGTTGAAGTATTTTCCATATTTTCACCTGACAGAGTCAGTTGAAGATTATTCACTCTATGGAGCTACCCTAGTTGAACATTTGTTTAGAATCCAGATCTGGTGTTCAATCCATAGATTTATGTAATCACAAAAAGCTATTCATCTTTTCTTAAATAAAAAATGGTAAATTTTGGATATATGCATGACTTATGGGCTATACATAGTTCATAATTTATTTTTATATTAATTGTGGCTTATTTGGGTATTTAAAATATTCCTCAAGGCTCAAAACTGGAGATTCCTGGAATAATTTTCCATTGTATTTTAAGTCCTGTAGCTGTTTGAATGTTGTGGGGAATAGAGAATTTATACCTCCATGCCTTGGTGTCCCTGAATCAGATTGGACTCTTCCATATGCCAAGAATTCTCTATTGCTTTGATTTCTGCCTTATTTATTCTGATTAAGGTTTCTATCTCTTCTAATAGTATGAAATATCTGTTGAGAGTCCAAACTTTCATCTCTTTAAGAATAATTTGGCAAGTCATTAGATTGAGTAACATTTCCCAACCAATCATTCCAATTCCTTCATAAGATTCTGTCATGGTGATAATTTCTTTGTGCATACTCCATGTGAACAAGTCTTCAAGAAGTAAATGCATATGAGTGGCTTCCCCTCCATCTGTACAATTTTTTGGTTGGAAATCATTGAATTTTGTTTGTCATGGAGCTTTGAGCAGGAAATTCCTGATGGTAAGTCCCTTGCTGATCATTTGATCCAGCAGGAAGCTGTCTTCTTTCACTTCTGTTTCTGCCTTATTTCTTGGGTAACTAAGACCTCTGAGAAACGGAGGTGCCATTTCAAAAAATACTGTATTTTGAAAGTTTATTTACCTTTGGAAGGCCCTTGTACAGATTTTTGCTTTATACTCCTTGGAAATTTGCCTTTGGAGTTTATAAGTGTGGTATAAACTTTTATTTTATTGTCAACCTGTTTGGTTGACAGATGGTTCTTTCTGTGATTGTGTCCCAAGTAGATTTTTTCTTTTTCCACTTGAAAGAAAATATAGAAAAAATTTGTAATTCAACTCAATTAAACAAAATTTTCAATCTTCTACTGTTATTTCTTCTTGATTTGGTTGAATTTTTTGAAATATTTTATTATTTAGTTTTTTGAAGGAATAAAAGTCTTAAAGAGTTTCCTTTTACTTATTTTTATAAGTGAAATATACAAAATGGAATATTTATTTAATTTTATTAAACTTTTATTTGAAAAATAAGTTATTCACTTATTGAAATTGAAAAAATAATTGTCAATAGCTCAATTTCCAGTTTTTATTTCTCTTTGGGAGAAACAAAGTTTAAATATCTTGATTTTACTATGATTTTACTTTATAATTAAGGTTTTTTTGTGTTTTGTTTTTATTTTATGATTTATCAAATAAAACAAATTTTAATCAGTTTTCTCCTCAATTTGATTAAGAGAACATTTTATTCAATAAATTAACTTAAATATTGAAGCAGTAGAATAATAATGAATTTATTATTCAAATATTTATTGTTGATTTCTCAATAAATATTATTATTTCAATTACTTTTTACACAATTTGGTAAAAACTAATATTCTCTTTATTTAAATACACTACTTTTGTATGAGAATTACTTTCAATTATTAAGTTTTATCAATTTCTTGATTATTTATTAAAAAGAATTGAGTCAATTTCTCCCCAACCTGAGTAAAAAATGGTTTTATTCAAGAAACTTCAACTTGAATGTTAAAGAATTGCAGGAATAATAAAATTATTATTTAAATATTTATTGTTTATTTACAATAAATGTTATAATTTCAATTAATTTCTACACACCTTGGTAAAAAATAATGTTCTTTTTATTGAAGGTTATTGGTAAACCCATTTAAGGGGTGCCCTGGGCCAATTCGTAATTAAAAATGAAACACCAAAAAACTTTTATTGGACTAAAACCCGCCAAAGAAGGTTTTTACCACAAAACCCCTCTAACCCAATTGTTTCATTTTTTGCACATCCCCCCCAAAAGAAAAGACCAAATACCCAAATAATCCACATTATCCTCCCAAAAAATATTTTTTTTTGACAAACAGAATTACCAAAGCAATTTTGCAAAGATTCTCACACTCTTTTTTCTTTTTTCCCCCAAAGACTGCATTCTCCTCCCAAACAGCCTGATTCCAAGCCCCTAAAATCCAAATTTTTCACCTTCCCTCATCTACTAATCCCACATTTCAACCACCTCATTTCAGTTTTACCCACTTCTTATGATTTTTCACACCTTTTATCACTTCTTTTTCACATTTTGAAAGCTTCTTTCCTCATTCCAAATCCCCAAATTCCCCCTCTTTAAATTTATACATATTTTCCACTCCATAATGCTTCAAACCCCACTGAAGGTGAATTTCAGAACCTTGAGCTTCTTCAGAAGCATGTGCATAATGTTGCGAGGGCTCAGGGGTATTGTCAGGCTGAGTCTATGATAAAAGGTGTATAAGAGTATTTACAACTTTAACTAGGACTGTGACATGGTGAGATTAGTTTTAAAAAGAGTTGATTTTTAATAATAAATGATTAAATTAAGATATTAAGGGCTTTACTATAATATTATAGTGGTGGCGAGTGCTGGTGAAAGCCCTGGGTGCAGTCTTACCAGTCGGATTACTATAATAAGAGCTACAATACTTAAGTTTAAATTATAACCTGTTTAATTTCCAAGATTATAACTGTTTTTGACAGCTTTACTTTGTAGGAATTCAAGAGCAGGATGGGGATCTCTTTTCTGGCAGTGAAAAGGCCTCCTTTTATCCTAAAATGGAGTGAAAAGACTGCTAGACCTTTCCACGTAGAGGAAGTGAATATTTTTCACTCTCAAGGACAGGCTTGTGGCTTGCCAAAGGCCTGTATAGCCTTCATTGGGCTCAGATGTGGTTTTGAAGCCACATCTGGGCAGTCTTCACCAATACAGGGTTCTGGCGACCACACAGCCTGATTCTGACGTATATGATGCATAGAATGCTGGACGGAACCTGTATGGGACCCCAGTGTTGAATGAACTATGAGGCATTGAAGTAAAAAAAGCTTCTTTGTCTGTTTGACACCTCATAATAATAGTTTTGGGATATTATCCCACAGTAAAGGTGTATTGGCCCAATTGTGGGATTTTAACCTTAAAATTGCTATACCTTTGTCCTTTTTTGAGATATTGAGCTCAAAATTGGTGCATTGTGTTTCCCTGGATGCTATCTACACAATGGTAACTTATTTGGTATGGGTTACATTAAATATAGAAAAGCTATGCCATGTACAAGTTTTTGTACATATGCGTGTTTTGGGCCGAAAGCAGTATTGGGCTTGTTTGCCTTATAAATTTTGTTCTAGATGATATATGGGGAAATGAATTGCCCCATCAGATATCCCTTATTGTTCTCTTTCCAAAAAGACCCCAATTTAGGTATCTCACACTAAAACTGTAGAAGTTAGATGAGAAGTGAATATTTTATCCACCCTTATTTGGCCTGAAATTGGCCATATCTTCTGTAATACTGGTGCTAGCTCAATTTGGCTGGTACCATTGGATAGCCCTGACGTAGAGCTTCATTTTGAATACCCATTTGATGGGGTTAACCATCTTAATCTTTATTTCAGATAAGAGGTGAAAATTAAGGTTTATGCTCAGCAACAACTTTGAGAAGGAATAACTTTGTTATTCTTTGTCCTATGGTGATGGGACTTGTATATTTGGAAAGGGATGAGTTTCCTCTTTATTTTGATACCTTTTGAGCTGATTTGTCTCAGCTCCATGTTTTGGTGGTATCTTGGTTATAAAATTGATTCATGGTATTTGGCTGTCATGCTTGTGCTCTGGTTTTGAGTCACAGGCTGACAGGTATGCTGTGTCCACCTTGAGGTCCAATATGACCCACAACCAAATTTAAATATGTTTTGACAGGTCTGGGACCCCAAATCCCAACAAAAACTCCTCCAAAACAGTAACTTACAGAAATATTGACTGTCCATTTGGACGTTATGCCATAAAATATGCCAAGAGTACCACTTGGACTCTTTAAGTCAAAAATCCTGAAAACAGCCATTATGCCACTGAAAATATCATGGCCCATCCTGCTTTCAGGGAATTAAATGAGCAAGAAACATCCCAAATTGATCAAATGTCTGAATCACTGCTCATGCCAAGGCAAATTCAGGCCCAATTTTGAAGCCAGTGGGAGTCTGACAGGCCTGTAATCCTTCAAGACATTTACAACCAAGTCAAGAAAGTCAAGAAAGAAAAACTGCAAGGAAGAAGGATCATTGATGCTCTTATTGACACCCTCAAAGAAGAAATTTTTTTTGGTCCTCTGCAAGGGAGGCTGAGGAACACATTACCTCCTTGTTTTTCACTTGCCCCTTGCAATATAACTTCTCCATGGCTTTCCTCATGTGATTCTCATGTATTGTACTTATAAAACCAATGAGAAAAAATGCCCCTTTTTCATATTTTTTGGTTTGGCTCAGCCAATAAGACCTTTTCTGGGGCTGTTTGTTTGATGAAGAATGAAGCTGAAGCCTCATATACTTGGGCATTAAATCAATACATAGAAGAAGTCCTCAACAATACCAATATTGTTCACCCTCCATTCATTGTTATTGTAAGGTGTGTATATGAAACTTTGATAAAATATCAAGTACTTTTCCTGTCCTCAAAATTTGTATAAGGTAGAATTATTTAAAATAGTAAGAAATGGTATTTTTATAGAGAAAAAACACCAATTGTATTGCTTTTAACTTTGTAAGCATAAAACAACAATATAATAAGAATTCATTGTTTTACCAACAATAAAGATTTATCCAAAAATACTCTACAAGATCTATTTAAGGCTACAAAAGAAATTTCTTCAAGAGCAATTTCAATTGGAATTAATTGAGCAAAGAACTGCAAGAAATTGATTAAATAACAAAGTCTTTAAAAAGATATTTACAGAGAAAACATGCCCAAAAGTGACCAGAGTTAATTTGGAAACAAAGTGACAAAGGTAACAGTGATGAAAGATGCTTTAGTTCACTTTTGGGGTGGTTCAGGCGTAAAAATGATTATAAGAGTTACAAAAAATGATTATAATGATTTTTTCACGTGGTTAAAAGCTTTAAAGTGATATGAAAAGGGTGGTTGGAATCTTTCATTGATTTGTTTAACAGTGTTTAAACTAATTAATAAAAGGAAAAGATTCTAACATGAAGAGAAAAGTGGGGCAAAGAAAAAATTCTTTTATAGCCATCAATTTTCTTACTCCAAAAGTAAAATTTACTCTTTTCAGTCGCAGAAAATACTTTGACAACAGGAAGGTCAATTATGGCATCATTGAACCCTGGTTTAGACCAAAAAAGGGCTTGTTTTAGCCATTTTAGACCCTTAAATCAGCCATCACTATAGTAGTACCTGGCCTAGAGCCTTCAAAACACATCAGAATGAGTGTAAGGGGCGTAGGAACCAGTTAAAACTGTTTTTACTAATATTGTCGTATCTTAAGTTTAGTTTTACCCTCTTGGCAACACTTAAAACTATCCTGGTTGGTATCAAAACCTCATCATCAATTGAGTCACAGGCCCTGTGACTTGATTCCAGGCCAAAAGTGATGAAACTTTGCGTGGATTTTGACATCTCATGCCTGTCAGCAAGGATTTTGGGGGCCTGGATCCCCCTTAGAGCTAAAGTTCCTTTTCCCCCCAAATTTAATCTTTCCAATTTATTTTTTCCTTTAATTCCTCATCGTGTATTATACTTACAATTTACATATGTAATTCAATTGAGTTTTACAGAACACTACTGTAATAATTGACACCTCATATGTAAATCAAATTTCAGTTATGTAATACACGCGCACATTTTGACAATTCAATGGATTTCAATTGAAAATACTTCAATTCCTCATAACTTCTAAAATATACACAAAACCTCAATTTTGACACAAAAAATTGATGATTAACACTACATTTGATGTGAATTAAATTAATGTTTTGAGGATTTTCAAATTTTATACAGAAAATACAAAAAACTTAATTTAAGCTTATTTAGAGTTGAGTTACAAACATTTCACTCAGAGGTAACCCCACCTAATCTTTTATGAGGAATACAATGGTGAAATAAATTTTATATGTTTATTTTTTAGATAAAAAGTTATGATAAAATTTATTTAACTTTTTTATAAAATTATTTTATTTTGGTTAATTTTGTTGAAAATTCATTTTTACTTAATTTTTTCAAGTAAAAATGTGTTTTTACAATTTCCAAATTTAATGTATTTTTATTTTTAAATTATAATTAAATTTTTGATTAAGTATATAAATTCATATTTATATTTTAATTTTTTATTTGAATGATGTAAATAAATTTCTTTTATTTATGTTTGTATATTAACTTTTTTTTGTGGCCTTTTGGGTATATGAAAATACCTCTAAGGCTCACATTCCCTCCCCCTGAAAAGAGAATATTACTTTGTAATATTGTTATTTCTAGTATTTCTGAATCTTCTGAGAGGTTTGGTAGCTTCAGGTATGTCCTTTTCTTCTAACCATTCATCTTCACAAGCTGGGTCACTGTACCTAACAAGGTATTCCCTTACTTTTTGGGTTCTTAATTTTCTTTATTTAAGAACTTTGGTAATCTTCTTAATACCAGATGTCTCAATAGGAGGTATCACTTGGGGAACTTTATTCCTCAAGGGAAACCTTTCAGCATCACTAGATTTATATGGCTTTATCAAGCTCATTGGAAATGTAGGATGCTTATTACTAAGTTCATCAGATAATTCTACTTAAACAGAATTTTCTCCATGGAGGGTTTTCATAACAAAAGGTTCTGCAAAGGAGGCTTTGAGCTTTCTACCTCCTTTGATGTTATTGGAGTTGGTGGTGGATAATAGTACTAAATCCCCCACTTTGAAATCTGGAGTGGCATGTGATTTGTCCCATTTATCTTTAGCATATGCAAATGAGTCTTCCATACATCTTGCTTAATTCTTTCTAGTGCTGTCTAGCATTCCTTTGAAGCTGGAAGATGTAGGATGTATTTCAACCAAATGTTTTCTGAAAGAATCTTGGGGTAACTTGGGATTCCATCCCTTTTCTAGAATAGCAGGAGCTTGGTTGGTACTGGCATGAATTGATGTCTTATATTCCAATTCTAATTCTGGTAGAAGGGTACACCAATCTTGAGTTAATCCATCACAATCTTTGAATTCAAGGCCATATGCACAAATTCTTCTTACCATGTCTTCCAAGGTTTGTATCATCCTTTCAGCTAGACCATCAATTTGTGGGTGGTAGGCTGTAGAGAAAAACAATTTAGTGAAAAATAATTGGTGAAGATTTGTCCACAGTGCTGAAGTTAATTTGGGATCCCTGTTACTAATGATATTTGTTAATATTCCAGTCCATGATACTACTCTATTACATATTAGAAGAGCTGTATCCATGGCTGTATCATCTTTGTGACATGGTAAAAAGATTGCAGTTTTACTGAATCTGTCTTCAATCACTAGGCAAGCATTATAACTTCTGTCACCTCCTGGCGGTAGGCCAGTTACCCAATCCATATGGACTATTTCCCAAGGTCTTCTAGGTTCTTGGATTTTGATCATATTTCCAAGTCTTTTGCCTGTGGATTTATTTGCCTTTTGACATCTGTCACAGGTTTTGCAATACTCTGAAACATCTTTCTGCCACATTGGCCACCATATGAAGGTCTTTACGTTTTTTCTTGTTCTGTCTTCAGACAGCCATCCTGAAAAGGGGCTGTCATGGCATTCTTTCAGTACAAGATTGATTAATGACCTGTACACAACTGTCATGACACATGTGTGCTTGGTCCTGTGGTATATTATACCATCCAGTAGGTTAAATATTCCTTCATCATAAGATTTCTTCTATACTTCATCCAAGGCATGTATTAGAGAGTTGTCTTTACAGTCTTTGTTAAGTAATTGGCATAAGATGCTAAAATTTTTCTCTTGAGTGTAACTGTTTCTTAATTCTTCAAAGAAGGTGGTGTTCAAGTCTGTAACACTTATTCCTTCTATTGGGCTCTGTGGGGAAGCTTCTTCCAGCACATAAGCAGGATTATCAATATTATTTGGTAATGGCCATCTGCTTAGTCCATCTGCATTTTTATGAATATTCCCATCTTTATGAACAATAGTCATATTTCCCCTATACTCTTGTATGGCTATTTGCCATCTGAGCATATGTCTGTTGGGTGTTCTCATGTTTAAAAGTGATTTAACAGTGGTACAATCTGTCATTACTTAAAAAACACATCCTTCCAGAAAGTAGAGTTTTTCTAAAGCCCAAACAAGGCATAAGCACTCCAACTGAATTGCTTCATATCTGGATTCAGTTGGTTTGATTTGCCTGGATATGAAACTTATGGGTCCTTCCACAGGTTTATCATTGATAATCTGTACTTGATGAAGTGCAGCACCAAGTCCATCTCCTGATGCATCAATATAAAGCTTAAAAGGCAGATTAAAGTCTGGCATCAGTAAGAGTGGAGCAGTCGTCAGAGCTTGTATCAGAGATTCAAAGGCTTTGCCTCTGTCTACAGTCATTTCAAATACTGTGTCTTTGTCACATAATTTATAAAGAGGTCTTGCTATGGATGCAAAATCTTTAATTTGCTGCCTGTAATATCCTTCAAACCCCAAAAATGACTGAATTTCTTTCTTATTCTGAAGCATAGGTTTTAGCAATACTGCTGCAACTTTGTTTTTGTCAATTCCAAGGGATAAACCAGATACTACATGTCCTAGTGCTTTAAGCTCTTTAAATACAAAATGGCATTTCTTTAAGGAAATGTTCATGTTGACAGATTGGATTTTTGTCAAAACTCTGGATAATCTGTACATATGTTCTTCCCAAGTTTTGGAACGGACAATAATGTCATCAATGTAAATGATTAACCATCCTTCTTAAAGCTCTTCAGGGAAAATTCCATTCATCATTCTTTGGAAGTGTGAAGGTACATTTTTGATTCCAAAAGGCATCCTCAAATATTCATCAATTCCACAATGAAAAGTAATTCTTAAGTATTTCCTTTCTCTTGGTGTCACTACATTTTGATGAAATCCTTTAAGGGCATCCATAGTGCTTATATACACTGCTTGAGATATTTGGGTGAGGGCAATTTGTATTTTTGGTATTGGGTATCTTTCTGGAACAGTGTAAGTGTTGAGAGCTCTGAAGCCCCCAACCATTATAGATTTTCCATTATGCCATTCCACTATGACTGTTGTAGTTGTTTCTACTTCATTGTGTCCAACCTTTCTTATTACACCAAGATCTAAGAGTTCTTTAATATGAGTTTCTAGAGCCTCTCTTGATTTAGGACTTGCTGGATATGCAGGTCTTCTCAAAAGTGGTGGATAAGTTCTCTCAATATTAAGGATGATGTCAGCTTCATGACCAATAATTGCTCCCAAAGGTTCTTTGTCTGATGCAAATGCTCCCCTGTGGTCATATAAAATGGAAGGAAGTTCATTTTCCTGATTATCAGTCAGATGAAGGCTTACTTCAGCTTCATTTAAATGTTCAGATTTGAATCTTTCCAACTCTAAGTTGACTGCTTCTACTTTACTTACTGTAAGCTGTCTTTTAAATGGTAAAAATGCAAATTTTTGATTCTTATTGTCTTCAATAGTAAAGTATCTATCTTTGTTGTTGTGTAAGTCTATTCCATACATGATCAAATAGTCATTTCCCAATATAAAATGGGTACTAGAGCAATTTTCCATAAAAACAAATTCAACAGTGATTCTTAAATTTCTATCAATATGTGGGAATATGATATTGGTCTCAAAGATTCCCAATGCTTTCATTGGATTACTTGCACTATTGAATTTTATGTCATCAATTGGTAACAATTGGTCTTCAAAATTTGGTACACAAGTCTTAAGAAAAGATTTTCCAACACAAGAGCAGAAGGCTCCTGGGTCAAGTAAACATTTAGTGGGTTTGTTATTAATTACCACTTCTGTTATACAGGAGTTACCAGCTGTATAGCCTTTTCCCCTGTTTGGTTTGGTTTTCATAAGTTGTGCATCTTGAATTTTTGACAAATCAAGTTGACCATTGCTCAATTGTGGAAAGTGGGAATAAAATTCCATGATTTCAAGAGTGGCATTGATATTTTCTATATCCTTTGAATATTCAGAAAATATTGATGACTTATCATCTGAATTTTCTTCAATATTATTGTCTTTTTCAACATCAGGTTCTTTTTCAATGTAAATTTCATTGATTTTTCCCCTTTTTGGACATGTATTGGCTAAGTGGGTGGTGCTTTGGAAAATATGGCACTTTCTGATTATATCTGAAGGTTTATATTTAACATTATTAGAATTTCCTTTGGGGTTTTTTTCCACAAAATCTTTCCAGGGTGTATTAAATCTTGATTTGAGATTCACCTTACTAGAACCGATCTTTGTTCTGGTGGTTACTTCTTCTAGTATATGAATAATATCTTCTTCTGAAGATTGTTCAGTTGTCCTGCTTTTGACAGCATACTCTAAGCCACCACAAATTGTCTCAGAATCTTTCTGTGGATCATAAATTCTGACATGTCAGGATCCAATGCTGTTAATCTGTATTTTTGTTGGCAAAACCATGGTAAAGCTTTGTCTTTATCAGCATTAAATTTGGAATATTCAAAGGCTGTTTCCACTTTAAATCTCCAAGCATCATTGGCCCATTTGTTGATAATTTGGGTTTCCCACCAAGTCCAACTTTGATGTCCATGTGCTTGTCTCAATTTGATATACCATCTGTGAGCTGATCTGGTAAACAAGGTGTTAAATATTGCTGTTACCAATCTTTCTGTTAATTCAAAATCTTCTTTGATCATTTCAATTCCTCTGATGTATTCCATATGGTCATATTCTCCTTCACCACTAAAGTGAGGCCATTCTTTAAGTTTTTGTACTTCTTTCAAAAGTGCTTGGCCCATTGATGAATCCAAGTTATGAAAAGAAGTGGAAAATTCATGTTTTAACTGTGAATTATCAGAATCCAATATTTGTGGATTTGGAATTCTTGTGCCCTCATTTTGATTCAGAGGTGTAGAAATTCTTGGTAAGGTGCTCAGTATTTGTTCAATATCATTCATTTCACTGTTGCTACATCTTTGGGAATATCTGTATTCATGTTAGAAGGCTTGTATAGTTCTTTCCATAACTCTGTCTGTCTTGTATTATCAGCAGTGACTTGATTCAATTTCATTGATAATTTTGATACTTCTTCTTGTGAAGAATCAAAACACTTTTTCAAGGCAATGGTACATGTCTTTACTTCAGTAAATGAATTTGAAATTTCATCAAGGAATTTCTTGCTATATGTCTTGATAATATTTATGGCTTGCTTAATTCTTGTTTCAATTATGTCATCAATATTGAATTTAGAATATTTGTCTGTTAATTCTTTAATAATGGAATATTGTTCATTTATCTTATTGCCAAAAGAATTATCAATATTGGATTTTTTAATTGTTCTCAAAACCTTTTCAAAACACATAAGTGTTTCATTTATTTGGTTCAGAATCAAGCTGTTTGTTTTAAGATTGTTACAAGTTGATGAATTTTTATCAGAAATATGACTTTTTATGTCAGTTATAGCTTCACACAATTCTGGGATAGAATCAGAAATATCAGAAATCATTTCTGATATTTTAATCTGGCTTCCTTCTTCTTTTGTAATTCAATCATTGTTCTGGCCATCTGAAATACATTTTCCATGGCATCCTGTTGAATCTTTGGAATCCTGTAGCCCTGGCTGTACGTTTTTGTGGCTGGTTCCTTTCCTTTGCCCTTGTTCTGAGCTTGTGGCTGCTTTTTCACATTGGAATTGATGCTGCTGGCCACTGGGGCTTTTTTTGGCACTTGTTTGTGTGGTGAAGGGTTGTTTTTCCTCCATTCTGCTGTTAAGAGCATCATGTTCTTCTTTTCCATTAATGGATGCCATCCATTGAGGAACTTGCAAGTGTTGGGATGGCCCAGAAATTTTCTTATATTCAGGTAAGAATTCATGCAGTTTTTCCACAGATCTGCAAGGATCTGTTACTCTTTGTGCTGCAATGCATTATTGTAAGCCTTCTGGCTGGCTTTTTAAATGTCCACTGAGGCTTCTTGTGGTGGTGTCAGCTCTTTTTTAAGGTAAAACAGTTTTATCAGCTTCAAAATGACACAATTTATTAATTTGGAGGTCATCAACTGACCCTTGTCCTTCTGTAACTGATTGGCTTCTGTCATAATCACGTCTATGACATTTCTGGAAGCTGCTCGAGGAATCATAGCTGGCTCCTGATTTGGTTGAAGGCATATTTTATTATTAAAAATCTTCAAAATGGTAATTTTACGTCAAAAATCTTACTATTGGCTAAATTCTTAGCTTTCTGAAGAGTATTACTTATATCCAAGTTAATCAATTCAGAAGAAATTGGTCCAGGTTGATTATTCTGAGTCACAATAACAGTACTATTATGGCCAGAATTAACAGTACTGGCAGGAATAATTCTGGTAACTGTTGAGGCCGTTTCAATGTTTTCTTGTCTTACCAAGTTGTCAGACACTAAAATTAATGAAAAAAGCCAGTTAATTAAGTAAAAAAAGGGTATTTCAAATAAAGAAATAAAAATATAAGCCTCACTTATAATATGAAAAAAATTATTCTTTTATGGATTTTTTTGAATTATAAGTATTTTTTATATGTTTTTTAAATATTTCAATATAAGAAAAAGGATTAAAAAAGAGTAAAAAAAATATTTCACAGGTAAAATATCACGGCTGGGCCCCCAAATGTAAGGTGTGGATATGAAAGTTTGATCAAACATCAAGTACTTTTCCTGTCCTCAAAATTTGTTTAAGGTAAAATTATTTAAAAATAGTAATAAATAGTATTTTTAAAGAGAAACACGCCAATTTTATTGTTTTACCAACAATAAAGATTTATCCAAAGATACTCTACAAGAGAAATTTCAATTGGAATTAATTGAGCAAAGAACTGCAAGAAATTAATTAAAGAACAAAGTCTTTAAAAAGATATTTAAACATAGAACATGCCCAAAAGTGACCATAGTGAATTTGGAAACAAAGTGACAAAGTCAACAGTGATGAAAGATGCTTTGATTCACTTTTGGAGTGGCTCAAGGGTAAAATTATCATAAATAATCACAAAGTGTTATTTGAATGCTTATTTCATGTTCTTTAGGGTCTTTAAATGATTTGTAAATTTTATTTGGAATTTTTTTTATTGGTTTAACAATTTTTAAGAAAATTTAAAAAGGGGCAGATTTTTATATGGAGAGAAGAGATGGGAAAAACAAGGCATTCTCTTATAGTCCCAAATTTTCCTCCTCCAAGAGTGATATTTACTCTTATCAGTGGTTATAAGAAAAGTTAAAAAAGAAAATCCAATTATTGAATCCTTGAGCACTGGCTTGAACCAAAAAAGGGCTGGATTTGGCTATTTTGGTCTTGTAAACCATCCATTACTTTAGTAATAGTTGTTTTTAAGACTTCAAAACATGTCATAATATGTTTAAGATCCCCAAGGGAGATTTAAAACCACCTTTATGAGACTTTTCTTAACTTTAACCTAACTCTACCCTCTGGGAAAATTTCAAAACTTCCCTGGTTGGTATCAAAAACTGATCATTAATTGAGGCACAGACCCTGTTATTCAATTCCTGTCCAAAGAAATAAAGGTTTGTGTGAACTTTGACCTCTCAAACCTGTAACAGTAATTTGGTGGAGTCTGGAACCCTTGGATCCAAGATTCCTTTTCCCCCAAAAAAAATCAATATTGCCAATTTCTTTCTTCTTCAATTCCTCATCATTTATTATACTCAAATTTTTATACATGTAATTTAATTGAAATATTAAAGTACAGCACTGTAATTATTGACTCCTCATATGGAAATTGAAGTTCTCTTAGCATGTGCCCATTCTGAAGCTTCAATTAAAAATGATTCAATTTCTCTTGGCTTCTAAGCTACACACCACACCTTCATTTTAACACAAAAATTAATGGCTAGTACAAGATTTAATGTGAATTAAATTAATTCTTTTCATTATTTTCAGAATTTCCTAAAAAGAATATTAAAAACTTAATACAAACTTCTTTAGAGTTCAGTTAGAGAAATTTCACTCATAACTTACCCCACCCGAAATCTCATGAGGAATCCAATGGTGAAAGAATTTTTATACATATACTTATTTAACAAAATATTATTAATTATTTTATTTTTTAATATTTTTGTCAGAATTTATTTTTGCTTCATTTTTTCAAGTAAAAAATACATTTTTAAATGTCATTGGTACTTTTTATATTTAGTTAGATTTATAATTGAGATTTTGAGCATCAATTTCAATTTTATATTTGAAAATTACTTTAATTAATTTTTTGTGGTCTTTTTGTTATATGAAAGTACCTCTAAGGCTTACATTGTGTAAAAATCAATCCTATAGAGAAATTATATATATAATAATTAACTCTATGTCAGTGTAAGTCTATTCATATTCCTTAAATTTCTAAATACAAGCTAGTACTGTGACTGTGACATGGTCAAATTATTCAAAAGCAATAATAAAGGGTTTTACTGGTGTAAGATAGTGTTGATGAATCTTTTGAGATCCCTGGTTGCATTAGCTAAATAGAATGACAGTATAATTGATTATAATCATCCCAAAGTTACTCTAAGTATATTACTTTTTTAAGCAGGTTTTACCACATAAAAATTATAATACAAGATGAGGAGGTCCTTTTATAGTGAGAAACAGCCATCTTTCATTCTTTCATGCACTCCTAGGGGCTGGTGAGTGCTTCACATATATTCACAGTAAATTTTATCACTGTGGAGGCAGATTTTAGGTTTACACCGTCAATTCTGACAACATTATGGACATAATTGCCATTTTGGGACAATGCACAATAATTCTGGATCAATAAAGTATGAAAAAACGTTTCTCAGGCCCTATTGAAACTCTTATGAAATTTCCAGTGTTTTTAATGACTAATATTAGCTGTTATTGATGGTTCAAAGATCTAAAATACCCTCATTATAGTAATTAAGCCAGTACCAGATGGTACAGGTTTGTTACAGACCAGTATTGATCAAATACCTCCCAATCCAGCAATCTCAGTCATTCTTTGATATATCAATAATACAAGAACAAAGATTTGACAGACCTCATTTGCTCTTTGATTTGTTATTATTCATTATTATGCTTCCAAAAAATAACACAGTCTATAGGGGCTTTAAGGTTTTGATTTATTTGTGTACATAAGTGTATGGCTTCAGAAAATTTCAAGCCTTATATCTCTGTCAATTTAGAAGATTTAACAGTTCAAATAATACAGAATTTTATGCCTTTTTGAGCTCCAAAATTCAATATACTTTCTAATTAATTTTATGGGAATATGGAAAATATATAGGGCTTTCTTCAACTAACAATTTTGAGGAAGCCTGTATTTTTCTTAGAAACTTTCAGCCATAATCTCTCAGAAAGGTTTGAAGATAGAGAGGTATATGTTATCTCAAAACAACTCTCACTTGGATAAATAAATTGAATTTACTTTTGTGCAATTTCTTACAAGCCCTTTTTACCTTTTAAAGGGGTTCTTTGGGTGAAAGGTAAGAATATGATATTTCTTTAATCAATTATTCTACTGTAAGGTGGATAAAACCATTGAATAACTCTCACTAGGAGATTCAAGAATCATACAATTTTTATGTTTTTTGCATTAAATATGCATGAACTAGATGAGAGGTGAAAAAAAAGGCTTTTGCTTATTTGGTACTCATCCACACTAAAACGTATCTATATTTTAGCCAGTTTGTATCCAATTTGGATCAGAAGGGTAAGTTATTTAGTGGGATATTTCCCTTTTGAGCTTTATACCTTTATAGGCTGTAGTTTTTTAATATTTGTTATACTCAGGTATAAAAGGTCAATACCATTATCTATGGTATGTTGATGTCATTCTGGTGCTCTGTTTGGAGCCAAAGGCTGGCATTTTAAGATAAAAAATAAAATTTTCAATAGAAACTTACGTAAGATAATATTTGAAAAAAATATGTCAAATAGAAAAGGGCAAATTATGAATCAATGACTCCATTACAAAAACCCCAAAAGTCAGTATTTTGAATAGTAAAAGCATTCTACTATGACCAGATGTGATTAAGTACTTAGTAGAGAAAATTTGTGTATTTTAGAGAAATTTCAAGACAAGAATTTTATATCATAAACTCAATTATGAGTTATTGAAACATTATAATTCAAGCTCTGAAGTCTTACCTCTTCATTTAGGGCTTATTAATAATGAAATAATTGAAGAATGAGCATCAAAAATTTAAACTTTTACATTTAATCAAAAATTAATTCTTACAGATTTCTGAGGAATTGATTGATTATGATTGAGCAAAACAGCAATGAAAATCTTCCTTTATGTCTTCTAGAAAAGATACAATGATCAATACTAGATATTGAAGCGATTCTCAGAGAAAAAACTAAAAACATACTTCAAATTAGAGTTATTAACTTAAGGAAGCTTATCTCTAGTCTAATTTTGAAGTTGTTAGTCCTATTGTCAACCCCAAGAAGCTTCAATTCCCTTCTATTGATACTTATTATGATTTCAATTTCTAACAATTCATATCTTTATTATAGCCTTGCATATGAAGAGCTTAGAAATTAAAATTTACGCAAACATTTCAAGGTTTATACTTTGAATAAATTCTCTAAGAATTTTTTTATATCTTTAATAAAGGCTTCAGAGGTAAATTCTTGTGGTAATTACCAAACACCTTGATAAATAATATTAGCTTAATTCCTGGTGTATTCAAAAATGAAATTATCCTTTAATGTTTGTGAAGTATTTAGTGAAATCCATAAATATCTGAATTCTTCATGAATTTTGAATTTATTTCTTTCCTCTACCAAATTTGGAATTTCATGGAGAACCTTGAACTTGGACAAGGTTTCAATGAGTTTAAACTTATTTATAAGCTCATTTAAGTTTTTCTGTTGTAAAATCTTTAATAGCAAGTAACTCAATAAGTATTTACCCTCCTGGAAGCTCTGAATTCCTTTTTAGTTGGAGATACCAAGATTAGAATTGAATTTTTAAATTTAGGTCTTAGCTGAAAGGTTATTTAAGGTTGAAAATACTTACATACAAAGTAAAAACCCATTTGAATCTTTGCACATCCAAAAGTTTGGTTACCCTGGTACTTTTGGACTTTTTTCCTCTCTCCCCCAACCTGGCATGGTTTTTTGTCATTTTTTTATTTAAATCTATAATAACGACTTTATTCCCTTTTGAACTGATCCCCTGCCTGATTTATTACAAGTATTTTAAATACTTATCCGATTCAATAAGTAAGCACAGCACCCTAATTTCAACACTTTTTTTGTAATTTAACCCATACATGGTGTGACTTCGAATTATGTCAAAACTGACAAATTTCAAATATTCCAATAGCTTAATGAATTTCTTAAGTGTTCAGAAATGTTTTTAATTCTTCTATGATTCTTATACAGAGTGCTTTACGCTGTATTTCCCTGTCAAGTTACCCTAGGTTATCTTTGTATTAGATTCTAAATTTCATATCATATTTGTTGCTACAGCAAATTTTTAAGTTTATTTTCCTCCAATTTTTGAGTCTATGATTGACTATGAAAACCTTTTTCAACTTATTTGTGAACTTGTGACTATGCTAAGCATACCTCAAAGGCCCACACCCTTTTCCAGAGAGCGTATGGGAAGAAGATTCACCTGGTCCATGAACAAAATACTCAAAGCTAGAAATATTAGGATCAAAGGTAAGGCACATGGACAATAATTTTGGAGGATTTAGAAAAATTCATAGATGAAACAAATTGATTCCAGGACAGAATATCCCTGATGGACAGATGTACTTAAGGAGGTTAAGAGCCTCCACAAGTATGAAATGAACTAATTCATGATGAGCCTTTTGGGAGGAAATTTACTTCAGATGGTGACACAGAGCTGGAACACCAGTATTGGAAACACAATACCATACAAATAAAAGGAGTTAAATACACATCCTAAAATTATATTGAAGCAAATAAAGAAATTATAATAAAGTCCCAAATACCAAGAAAAAGGCTGAGAAAAAGGAAGAATGAAAATTTGACTGGCTGAAAGAGAAATATTCCCCCTTCTATAAAATATTACTCTTATTACCAAGGAATAAGAAATAACCAAGTAATTGGGGTTTTGAGCTATTGCTGAGCAGAAACCTCAATCCTCAATTCTTGTCTAACCACTTTAGCTTGGATCACAGACTCATCATGTGAAGTATTTTGTTTGGTAGATAAAAGAGGGTTATTAAATGATACATGATTCAAGAATTTAGAACCACTATATCATATGATACCATACCAATACCCCTGAATTTCATAAAGAAAAAATATTATTTTTTACCCCCCATCTAGCTTCTACATATATCCATCAAGTAGCATATCTTCTGGAAGTAATACAGTAGGTATACGCAATGATATTAATTTTAGCCCTGTATTCTATACAGATAATTATTTATTAGTAATTTTCTCTCAAAATAAGAAAAATACCATTTCAAAGACATCAAAAGTACTTTAAGGCTGTATATCTTTGCCATACTTAAGTCAAAGTAGGTCAATGGTGAAAAATCTTGTATAGATCACTTGTGACTAAACTCTGAGAAACTACCAATCCTTTTATCTGGGAAAATAACAATCTATAAATGATTTTAGGTTGTAATACTATGAGTGTCCTGTACAAATGGTCTTGTGGGATATTTTCTGAGCTAATTGAATTATTCAGTGTCAAAAAAATCTAAACAACGTTTATCTGTTTCTAATTAATAGTTTGAAGGCTATATTTCCACACCTTCTACAGTGTGATATTGTGGGATAGCTTTTATATAATTGAATTCTGAGGCATTATATTAATAAAAATTATGGCTATGACTTTATTACTTCTATATTGACATATAAGAGACATTCATGTGTGCTCTTTACAGCTTTGGGCACATCCTGGATTTCAGAACATGTTAAGACCTTTTATTGGTGAAATTATTCACACTATATGGGTAAAAAATGGTAAAATGTAATTATAAAGCCACATATAAGCAAACAGGTGGGGTTGGCCTTATTAAAACATAATACAACCACCATAGTAAAAGGAAACACTCAATCAGTATGAAAGAATTTTTCCACCACCTCCCAACCTTATTTGAGATAAAAGGAGGCCCCCCTATAATCTCATTAGATTATTTCTTAGATTGCTACACTTTCATACATAGAAAGTCGCCATTAGATTGATTGATATAATTACAATTATAATAATTGTATTAATTTTTATAGTTATACAAATTGAATATATAGTGAAAATAGGGAGCCCTTTTAAATTTCTATTATTCATTTTATACATGTCACACTTAGAGTTCTGGTTATAAACCATTATATTGTAGCTACAACATGAATTCATCATTAACCTATTTTTATAACTGAATAAACTTCAACCATTGAAATTAATTTCACTTATTTTAATGATCAGTAATCTAAACAATGATTATATAAAGTAAAACATTTTGCTTGAAAAGTGAAGAAAAACAAAGAAATTTTCTTTTTCTCATTTATATTTAGATTGAAGGTGAACATTGGGTTTCTGTTTTATGTAGATTTCTTGTTGAATTGAATGAGTATCAAATAGCTGTTGTGCTCAAAGCTTCCTAATTAGTATGATGATTAAAATACCAATGTTAAAATCTATTAATGAATATAGACCAAGAAGCAGAAATATCTGAACTGATGAAAATATGGTTCATGTATTTAAACTGATATTGTTAGCCTGTCAGGTATGTATGACATACCCATAAGGCCACAAATAATGTTTTATACATTTTATTTGGCCATATACAGACCTATCAAATAAATTTAAAACAAACAATAAAAAAGAAGTATAGATTTATTTTTGATAAAAAAACCTTCAAATATTGTGTCCCTTTGGGATTCTATACCAAAAAAAAACCTGCAGTAGACCCATAGGGTGATATACCCAAAAATGCCTATTTCTAGTGTTATTGGAAGATTTAATGATCTCAAAGTAGAATTTCACAATTTAAACAGTTTCACCAAAATTTTTGAATTGTTAAATTTAAACCTAAATTTAAATTTGCATAAGGTTTATGTAAACTTACAATAATTTAGCTAAAACTAAGGTGTTGTGTATATTTACTTAATTGGCTAAGGGTTTTCAATACAGGCTGTGAATTCTGTGTAATCTCAATTAAAATTTTTTTAAAGCCATTTTATGGCATTAAATAAATAAAAGGTCAAAAATTACCCAAAAAGGTGGGACAAAGGAAAAAGGGAAAAAGGTGCCAGGGTACCCAACTTTTAGGATGTGAAAGAGCCCAAATCAGGTTTTCCTCATTTATTGAAGGCTTTTAAACCTTATTTAAGCTTTAAAATTAGACTTTCATTGAATATTAATTCTTAAACTGGCTTATCCCCCTTTTGGACAGAAATTACAAGCTTCCAAAGGGTAAATCCCCATATGCAGGCTTGTAATCAAGTCTTTAAGAACTTCAAAAGTTTAATTAAGTTTAAATAGACTTAAATTACCTTAAAATTGAAGCTAAGAGAATTGAAAACTTATCAAAAGTTAAGCTGTAGTGTGTATTTCTATTTTTATGTGGAAAGTAACAATAACTTCAAAAATTCATAGAAAATCCAATTCTCAATGGACTTACTTTAAATTTTTACACAGCCTTTTGATTGATGTTATATTTTTATATGTTAAATTAAAGTATCTTTTATGAGTAGGATTCTTTTGTTTTGAGCCTTCAAAATACCTCTTTTAATTATTCTTAAATAAACCTAAGATTTTTTTTCAATTAATTGATAATCTTATTTACAAGACTTTTGCTTGAAAGCTCATTTGTGTTTCTTCATGCGATGAAATTTAATATAAATAAGTCAAATTTATGTTTAAGCTCAAAATAATAAACTTAAATGAGGATTGAAGCTACCCGGAGTTAATAATAGCACTGTTAACTGTAAATTGAAATAAGAAATAAGTCACTTTCAGTTAAAAACCTCATTTTTAAGCATTTCTTTTCAGTTTTGATCTGAGAAGGCCTTCTATATCCATTATTTATTACGAGAGCTTCTCTGAAGGCATAAAAGGAGCCCTCACATCACTTTTTTCATCCAACACAATTAGAAATTCCAAACAGTTAATAAATTACATTTCATATAAAATCTTTTATTATTAAACTAATTCTTAAGTTATTTTTCTCTTTATGAATTAAAAATAAAGAATACAAATCAAAGAAATTAAAATATATTTTTTAATAACCATTGATTTGTTTCATCATATAAAATTGTTGTCTTGAGATATCTTTTAAATCCAGAAATTTCCTCTAAAAACTCTTAAATCTTATTTTATCATAAAATTTTGTTTTTTCCTTTGAAATATTTATTCTTAAAGTCACACAATACTACAGCTGTTGTTGTTTGACTTATTTTATTAAATGAATATTAGAAGTAAGCTTTGTCTGAATTTCTATTATTATCAAAATTATGAAGAGTTTCATAGACAAACCTTACAGATATTCTGTAGACAATTGAGCTTAATAATTCAAATTTTAAACACAAATTGTATGAAGTGAGTATTTTGTAAGCTCATATATAATATAAATAATTCAAGATACCAATGGAAGTAATATTGTAGAAAAATTTGATAATAATTACCAATAAAGAATCTGGATCCATAATATCAACTTGTTTGGATTTATAAAGGTTAAACTGAAAACTATTTCCATAACAAAACAATTCAAAATATTTGAGCTCAAATTTGGAATCATCATATGAAAAGTAGATAATATTGAAAACACGATCATATGAAATAAATACTAAAAGACATAAAAGAGAAAATTAAGTGACTTAATTCTCATTGAATTTTCAAATATCAAATTGAAAATTTAAAGCAAAAAATATTCAACCTGTTGAAAAAAGCTCCAAGTTATTTTTCAACCAAATTGTGATTATACTCAAATATGATATGCTATGTTCTACAAATTTTAACATAACTCATAAGATAGAAACCAGAAGCCTCATAAAAATGGGTGATTTTTAAATTCACATAAGTGAATGGCAAGCTCACAAGAATTTTTTGAGTGTTGTCCAAGGATAGTTTCCTTTTTTGAAACTTCTTTTTTTCCCTGAATTTTCTGGAGCTCATTAATACCAAAAATCCATCTCATACATTTTTTTTTGAATGTAAACTTCCCATTTTGTCAAATTGTGGTAGAAATCACATAAAATAATATTTCACTTATGTAACTTGAGATTTGAATTTTCAAACATTTATCTTGATTTTTTTTTAAAAAAACAAATTGAGTCTTTTGATAATTTTTGAATAATAATTGAATTAATTACCAAAGATTTAATTTCTTTGTTTGTTCATTAAGCTTATCAGTCAAAAGAAAGATATGCTTAGATTTTTTTGATTTTACCTATTAGAAGATTCATAGAACTGAAGCATTATTTCTGGAATCTTATAGGATGGCACATTTTATTTGAATTATTCAAACGTAAGTTTTCATTCCAAATACAAAAATGCCTAAATTGGGTTTGGGACTTGATGAGGTTTCAAACAATGAAAAAAAGGAATGAAAATAATTCAAATTGGATGTTACCAATAAGAAAGTCTCAAGTTGATATATCAATATTCTACAAATATCTCCAAACAACATAAGCTATGGATTTTGATAAAAAAATTAATTCAAAATTATATACTTAAAAGCTCATTTCTGAAAAAACCACATAGTAATATTTCCTTTTTCTTGAATAAAATGCGAATTTTATCCTTTTTCATACATTAAAAATACTTCATTGGATATCAAATTTTGGGAGTTTTTCATAATTCTTCCATTATTAGTTAATAGCTATACATAGTGGATGTTCAATCTCTAAGCTCAGAAGCTCCTATTATGAAATGTTTGGTTGCTTACTTCTAAACAGCCTCAAAAGTCCTTGCCACCTCTACTATCACTAAGCCCATATATAAAACAAATTTTTCCAATTTTATTCTATAAATCCATCAAAGATCTTTTGAAATTTAAAAGTCTTTTCAATCAGATTGTGCAAAATAATGCAATTAAAAAAAGTTATATGATTAATTTATAATTATTGTATTTTATATATTGATGCAAAAAGGGACTCACAAGATATGGTCACAATAATGAAGAATTCAAGATTTTTTTTATTATATTTGATAAGATTCTTAGGAACCTTGTTATAACCAATAAAAAAATTTCAATTATAATGGTCTCAATGAAGGTGTCATGATTATAAATAAGGCACAAGACCAGTTTCTCCTTCAATAAATATTAAAAAACCCTAGAGGTCAATTCATGATGATATAGAGGTTTTTCTCTATACAATCTACACTAGTCACTTATAAAGCTGTATAAATCTTTTTATTCCTAATCCCTCATAAAAGCCTATAATACCCCTATCTATTTAGATTATTTTCAAAAAAGGCCAAAGGTTGATGAATAAAGTAATCAAATTGCAGGATTAAGAGATAAATATTTATGAGGCTTTTTTCTGAGAAGTTAGAATTGTAAAAAACCCTTTTTACCTTGAGATGGAAATAAAAATCCAAAGCTTGTCAAATCACCCTGAGCCTTAAAATACAATGGACAAAAAATTCGTTTTTAACAACACTAAAACAAATGAATAATATTATAGCTCAAGTTTAGTGTAATATATTATTAGCCCCAAGATAAAAAAGATTGAGTTTATAAAAATTTAGAACTTCTTAAGAAATCCAAATAAATGCTACTCTCAAAGCTTTAAAATATACCAAAAAAGAAATTTTTGTTTAAAAATATTTCATTTAATACCAACAGTAATTTTTATAAATCTGAAAATGAACTTTATATTAGGGGATGTCAAAGTCACCGAATCCTGCCTTAAAATAACTCAGGATTTGGAACCCAAATCCCCACACTAAATCCCGGGTTTTTTATGTGTAAATCACATGGCATTATAACTGAGTCCCCTGGTTTTCTGAGCAAATCCCATGCTCCTGTATTTCAGTTTAAAAACTAACCCAAATGAGTATTCACAATTCATAACTGTACAACATATTCTTCTACACTTTGTTTTGGACAATCTGATTGAAAATCTTGCAGTCCATTTATACTTCTTCATCCATATACTAATGCCTCATTCCAAAGCAAAACTCATAAAGTCAGATATGAAAATCACCTCTGGCCTTCCTCATCCATCTGGTCACTCAATAAATACAGATTATTTAACCATAATTAATTGGCTTTCACTCAAATCCAATTTTGAGTCATGTTTTGGTACTAGTGGTTCAACATCAGTTTGAAGGCCTCCTTCATCAAAGCAGCATGGATTTCAGCTTATGGCCATTGTGGTCAACAAAAAATCACAAAATTACCTAAAACCTAGCTCAAGAAGCATCTAAGATTGGTGGCAAACATATGAAAAGATCCTTGCTATGCTGAAATGGATGCCCTCTTTGGCCACAAGCCCAATGTCACTCTGATTGCAAGCTATGATTCACAAGAAAAGGACAGCTTAAATGGTGATGATGATGATGATGATATTTTTCTTGATAAGGTAAGTTATCATCTCTTTCTCTTTTTTCCTGAAATAATTAAATCTCAGTTTCTCTTTAAAGGAGAATAATTGTTTGGAATTACCTCTCAATGTTGTTTCTTTGCTTCATAATCAAGATGACTTGGTTCAAGCAGAAAACCTTCAAGATGAATCAGTAATTATTTTTAAGCCTGATACTTATTAAATACATTGTTGATTATTTCTCCGTTGACCAGAAAAGTAAACTCATAACGCATTCAACACAAAAGTGAAATCAAGAATTGACGCCCAACTTGAATGACAAGAGTGGTTCTAGGAAAGGTTCAATGGATATGTTTGCACCTACATATGCAAATTTGCTTGAATCAAGGCAAAATGGTATGTTTTGGATTTATGATTACTCTGATCAATCCCACTGACAAAAGTCATGATTCTTAGCCCATGAAACCAGTGAAAATGTTTGTTTGGAGTGTGACAGGGAGAGGTGGAATGAAGAGAAAGTGAGCAATATGGAAAAGCAATGGTTTGAAGAAGTCAAGTTACAAAAGCAAATGGAGTTTGATTAGAAGCAACACACCAAGAAATATGAATTTGAAAAAGAAAAGTGGAATGGGGAATTGGAATTTAAGGAAAATCAATGCCAGATGGAGCTCACTATATTGGCATTGTCATCAAGCAGGCCAATTGCAGATCTGGAATGCATTCTTACATTAATAAATAAAAATAACATATTAGGCCTACATCATGTGATCACTTTATATGTGGTTATTTGTTAAATAAAACTGATGTTTATGCAAAATTGGCCACCAATTTTCAATTGAATTTCAATTCATTACAACATTAAAAATTTGGGCAGGTTTTGCATCATGCTTTTATGTGGCACAGACAAATGTCCAAGTTTTTTCCAATTAAATTTCAAGGTGCCCTCCGAATTGCAATTCTTTTTGAAATTTTTTCCAAATAAAAGGGGATAGCCCCTTTTTTTCTATTTTTCTTAAAATTTTATTTTATGTTATTTTATTATTTTTGACGCTTCTTTATTTTTTTCTTGTTTTTCTATATGTTTCCTTAATTTATTTTGGTTTGGTTTTATTTTATTTTATTTGTGTTCAATTTTTGCATATTTTTTTTTAAATTTGGTTTTAATTTTTTTAATTTATTTTGATATATTTTTATTGGTCTTTGTTTTATTTTTTTCACTTTTTTTGGTTTTTTTTCAAAAAAAGTTTTTTTTGAATTTCAAACATTCACCCCCAACTCTTCAATTCAAACTGAATTTCTTTTTTAGATTATTCAAAAAAGAATTACTTTTTTTTAATTCAGGTGATTTTTTTTATTTTTATTTGTTTTAAACAGGCTCAACCTCTCACTCCTTCACTTCCAATTCTCTATTTCAAACTGATTTTTTTTTTCTTTTTTTTATTATAGGTAATTTCATTTTATTTTTATTATTTAACAGACTCAACCTCCCATCTACCCACCTGCAAGTTCCATTCATCCACCTCAAACCTCATCCTACCCATCACCTTCCACCCCACAGTCACCCTGGAACCTCCCAGAAAGTCTCCTGGGAGGTTCCAGAGCTTTTTTTATCAATTTGGCTCTGAATCAATTCAGAATTGATTTGGAAGGCCTCCCAAAGTGATTCCAAATTGATTCCAAAGTGATTGAGGAGGTTTTTTTTATTTTTTAGCATATTAATGGCCTCTTACAGGCCATTAATTTTTTGCTTTTTTTTAAAAAAAAATTAACTCATCTATAGATAAGTCATTATGACCAACATTTTTTTTGTTTTTTATCTTATTATCTGTTGATCATGACTAATGATCATTTTTTTATTTCTTTATTCACAATTATGATGAACATAATTACTGACTCTGTTTGTGTTTTTTTTTTCTTTTCTATTGATCTTCACTGATGTTCAATTGTTTTTTCTTGCAATTTTTTTTTAAATTTTGTTTGTTCTTGATGATGAAACTAATTATTAAACTTTTCTTTTCTTTTATGTTGATCATCACTAATGATTGTTGCTTTTTTTTGGTTCTTGTTTCATAATGATGATGAAATTAATTACTAACTTTTTTTTTCTTTTATGTTGATGAACACTGATGATCATTGTTTTTTTCTTGATGATGAAACTAATTGGTAAACTTTTTTTTTCTTTTTTCTTCTATTCTTCAAATCATTCTGATGATGTCATGGTTAGGACTAAACCAGACTCAGAACATCATCAGAATGTTTTAATGATGTTGAAACTATTATTCCTCCTCTTGATGTCATGGTTAGGACTAAACCAAATATAGAACATCATGAGTATAATAATACTGAAACAAATGATAAGAGAAAACTCACCTGATTCCAAATACAACATATCCATGATTCCAAAATTAATCATGTCTCACCTTGGCCATTCAAACACAGCATATAAGAACTTTTTAACCATTTCAATTGACAAGAAATCAGCAAACTCCTCATGGTTAAAACTTACATCAAGAAACACTTTACCCCACCCTTATGTACTCATTGATAAAACCAAAAAGCCATTTTTACCTGTCATCATTTCTGAAATCCCCCCTTTTGACCTTTCTTCTGGTCACTCTCAAATCCTAAGAGACCTTATTATGACATTACTGTCCTTATCCCAAAATTGCCAAGAAATTCAAACCAATAAACAACTCCTAGGTGGAATTATGAAAGGTATTGGCTTTCATCCCGTTTCAGATTTTGGAAAATCCGCAGTTTTGTGATCTGATAATTTTCATTATTTCTAAGTAATCTAAAATGTTTTAGGTGTTTACTCCAGAAAACCAGGTTTGACTCCTCACCAAATCGAATCAGATAATATGAAATGGACCAAGCTTCAAAAATATGATGACTTCATTTACTCAAGAATATCACATTTTTCAAAATTAGGTACAAATGAAAATCAGTCATTAATGAAAGCAGCCAGATTACCAAACTTTGGTCACCTTGAATGGACTTCTGCCAATCAAAAGGAATAATTCAAATCTTTAACAAATGTCATTGTCACTCAAGATGGATTTTTTCATAAGCTGAATCAATATTTACATGATCTTAATGCCTGGACTTATTGTATATTTGTTTTGTATCAAAAAAAGATTTCCATCCCCTTCTAACTGTCTTCAACCCCTCTGGACATGGCTTTCACTTCCCTGAATTGAAAATGGAGATTGATTTTTCAAAGAAACCTGGCATCATGGAAATCCTTTGGAAGACATCAACAATGGTTAATCATACAACAAAACCTCCTCTGGAAATTATCAATCATGACAGAATAACTCATTTTGGATGTTATTTTCAAAACAACTATAAATTATTTAATGTAGGTGAAAAATGCTTGAAAATGAACCCCACTAAAATGAATTCAAAAGTCAATGGGTACTTTGAAATGAATGTGCAGTACCAAAAAAGAACTAAAACATATTAATTGTAAATAGTTTTATTTTATTAATAACATCTCCACCCTGTTCATTAAACTAAGTACATAAATCAATGGTCCTGATGAAATTCACAATTGACTATCTTTCCATGCCAAAGTAATTGGTTTAAGTTCTTAACACATATTCACCACATCTTCCCCAATGTTATTATTAGACTTATTTTTTTGCATGTGGTGGATCATCATCTTCATATAAATCAAACCATTCATCTCCAATTTTTGCTAACATATTATATAAAATTGTGCAAGAAACAACCCAGCTAACAAAGTATCCAATTTCATGATTATCCCTCATTTGATTCTGAATTTCCCTTAGAGAAAACCACCTCCCCTTCAAAATTCCAATTGCATGCTTTATTCTGACCTGTGATTTTTCTAGACAGTCATTGAAAGAATGGTGGTCTTTATGCTGTGCTATAACTCCCTTAAAATTCTGGAACAACCCAAGGAGAGCTTGCATATGTTGAATCAGCAAGTAAATCTGCATTATTCTATTGTTGGCCACAAAATCATTTTTTGCTTCAACTTCATTGATAATTGGATCACTCTTTGGGTGTACAACACAATAGCCCCATGGCTAATTGCAAATAACATCCCAATCTTTCCCAAAGCAGCTACATTGCCATTTTATCCTAGCCCTGATAGTGTCACAACCAATTGGATGGCAGGATTGTGTTGCTTGTTTTGTGATGAGTTTTGAAAGGTTTTATCATCTTGAATTTGTGCAACCAATTTTTCAAATGATTCATGTGTAGTCCTGCATAGCCTGCAAACCTTTTCAGATGATAATGTTTGTAAATCATTCATTGTATACATGTAATGTGATGGATATCTTCTACAAGGATTGATGCATCTTTGTGATGTTATCATATCTAATAAGATTCTATCTTCCTGGATATCAGAATCACTATCAGAGCTGAGAGCATTGATGAATTGCGGTGAGTTTAAGGTCTGAAGTAAAGGTAGCCTTTGTGATGCCTTTGGCATGGTAACTGAAGAAAAGATCTATAGCAAATGCAATTTGAAATCAAATACTTTAATAAATGACTGGTATTTTCAGATTTTATGCAAGAGAAGGGAAATTTTATACAATTTAACATGCCCTTACTGAGTTATGTGTTGTAAAACTGAGCCTTTAAGTGAAGCTAAAGGCAGGATTTTAGTATCTAAACATGGGATTTGGTACCAAAAAACTTGGGTTGTTGTACCTCAAAATACCTCACCTCTTGAGGTGTGGGATTGCCCAAATCCCAAAAAGTTAATGTGGGATTTGGTAACTTTGACACTCCCTATTTTGTAATGATACCTACATGATATAAAAGCTGATATGCATTGCTTTTTTTTCATCAAATGCCTACTTTTGGGCTTTGGTTATCAAAGAGAACCTTTGTCATAGATGCTTGAACTTGGAAGCAAAAGATTAGAAAAAAGATAAGAAATTTCCAAGTATGATTTTTTAATTTTTTCCCCCTTACATTATTCTAATAAATCTGATTCCACAATTTAAGTAAGAGTTATTCCCTCACTCTTAATGAAATGTCCCTCCATCTAATTGATATTCTCTTGGATTTCTCTAGTTTTTTTTTTTTTGAAAAATGAATTAAGTATCAAAAAATTCTTGGGAAATTGAAATTGCTCAATTAATTTATTTGAATGAACACATTCCCATAACTCAGATTTTTGCAAAGAGTTAATACTCAAAAAAATCTTGAGTTGAGTGACTTGAAGTAGTCTTGTTTAATGATTTCAAGCAAATATAAAAGGATTATTTGAAATTTATAGGATAATTTATTAAAAAAATTGCTTTGTTTTTGTCTTTAAGATTCAAATTTTGTAAATTTCTTACAAAAGTTTTGTCCTTGATTTCTTGATAAAACTTTGAAAAATATTGAAGGACGGAATCTTAAAATGTTCAAGAATTTAAAATTTTGTATAAATTTTTCAAGGTCCAATTTTTTGCATCTTCCATTGGCATATCGAGTTCATCAGAAAAAATCCATCATGTCGAATACAGCAACAGATTTGATAAATTTTTCCATAACGCCTCATCCAACTTTTTCTCCTGAAATTCTACCGGTCAGAACGGCTGCATGTGTAGTTATCGGTGATGAGATCTTGAATGGCAAGACTCTAGACACAAATTCTCATCAATTGGCTTCGTTATTATTCGGTCTTGGTATCTCTCTTTCTAAAATTGAAGTCATACCTGATCATGAACAGACTATCATAAATTGTGTAAAGAGATTGATTTCTGAAAAGTTTGATATCATTTTCACCAGTGGTGGTATAGGTCCAACTCATGGTAAGTCTTTCTTCATTCGGACGTTTGAGTCATTGATTCCAATTTTATTCAACATTCTTAAATTATTTCACTGGTTATTTTTATGCTTTATTGAACAGATGATATTACTTATCAATCTTTGGCAAAAGTGTTTGATTCGTCTGGAGAACTAGAGTATGATCAAGAAACCATTAAAAGAATGGAGGCTTTTGTTAGGCAGAGACAGGGACGACCACCAACTGAAGAAGAACGAACATCACGACGTCGAATGGCCCTATTTCCTAAGAAAGAAGCAGAGATCATCTTTGTCGAACCACATCTTTGGGTGCCCGTTGTTTGTCTTGCAAAAAAGCTCTATATTCTTCCGGGTGTACCAAGTCTATTTCAACAACTCGTTCAAGCTTTACTTTGCAATTACATTCCTTTACCGCCTGAAACTGAAAAACCACGTCAGGAATGATTGTCTTTTTGTTATTTTTCATGGAGAAAATCAGTGTCTCATAAATTTCTTTTGCCTTTCACGATGCTTTATTTTAGACCGAATCATGATTTCAACCCCCCTTACCGAATCTACCATTGCGCCTTTTTTGTCTGCATTATCGAAAAGAGTAGCAAATGAAAATATCAAACTGGGATCATATCCAAATTTAGTGTCCCGGCTGGTCAATGTCTCGATCATCGGAACTGATCTTGATCGATTGAAACGTTTAGCTCAAGAAATCGAGGAAGAATTCAAACGACTCTCTTAAACTTCAACGTCGGAGCAGTTTCTCACTTTTTCAGGTGATAGCCCAAAGTTATTCGACACAACGACTTTTGCTTGTTGAACAAAGATCAATTCCATATATCATTATTGTATCAATTATCTTCCGCCACAGAACTAAGTGTTTTATTTATGTCGCTTCTAGTATTGTCAACTGTTCACAATTCAAATAGTTAAGTGTCTAGATATAATGCGAATAGCTCCAAGCTACTTTAAAAAGTTTTCATCTTTATTTTGGCGGCATTCATATGGCTGGCTAGTTTTACATTGAACAAAGTCAAACTTTTGTAATGAATTTTTCTTTTTGCAAACTCCCTGCTCCCAGAGACAATATCAATCGAGGGATTAGTTTTGTCTGACAACCAAGTTTTCAAAAACAGGGAGCTCTTTCAGATTTCATATTGGGATTATGGATTATGTCAACAACGGCTTGAGCTAATTTAAGATCTAACAGAATGATCAAATGATTATTAAAAAGTTTCATTGCTTTCTTTATGCACCAATATAAATGGTTAAGCTGACCGTATTTATCACCAAAATTCGAGGAATCTAACTCTCTCACTGTATCATGAGATTCAACTTTGGCTACTACTTCGATAAATTGATCTGTAATTTTTGGATTTGTCTATTTTTAAAAACGACAATCACCAAATTAACATTCACTTGTTTGCTAATCTTTGACCCTTGAAAAAAGAAAAACAACTAACGGGTGACTGGATTATAGTGACTTGACCGCCATCACTTGACTCAATCAAAATATCTCTTGAAACCTAAAAAAAGAGCATTAATAAAAAGTATTTTTGTTAAAAAATTATAAAAAGTTCACGTCAATAGTAAAATTGTGTTTTACTTTACTTACACTGATCACTTTCCCTGATATCCTGACAATTTTTCCAACTTTTGAGTGGTTTTTTATTTTAGTTTATATATCAAAAACCAGAAAGAAAAACAAGCGAAATCATTATTATTATAGAAATATATATGTATTAATAAATCAAATAAGCATATACTTAACTATATTGGCCTAAAAGTGAAGAAGAGACTCTAGGTGTAGGTGCGTCCATAGCTTGTTTTAGTTGTATTAGTTAATTTTATTCGTTGTCCTTATATATTTTGCTTTTTGTTTTTTTCGCGTGGTGCTTTTGATTTTGTTCTTTAAATAGAATGATAGATTAGAACGAGGTCAATGTTTTGGATATTGTTCTGCCTTGAAATTCAAAATTAATGAGATGATAATTGGAAGGGAGTGAATTTAAATGGTCTCCTGCCCCAGACGCGTCCGAGAACGCCACTTAGCCGCACTCAGCTAGATCTTCTCATTTTTTGATATCCTTTGATGATACATGGACTTCCTCACAAGAACACCTCTGCTATTTCATCTTGTGTGAGAAATATGGAAAAAATTAAATAAATCAGCACCAAATTATATAATCAGGCTAATCCTCTCAGTTCATGCCAAAAAATGCTGAGCTGAAACTGGAAAAACTTGAATTTATTTGACAATAAAAAAGAAATAAATTCTGAAAGATAACATAAGAATAAAAAAACAAGATAAGAATTCTTGATATTCTGAAATAATTTGAAAACAAAGATCAAGATGAAAAGAGTTTATTTGAAAAACATTATCAAAAAGCCAACTAACTTTTTCCTGATAGGAAACGTAAATACTTGAGGATACATGACAAAGATGGATCATTCAAGTATAAGTAAAAAAAATTCAGCAACTGCATGAAATTGTTTTTTTTTTACATTTCAATGTATATATATGAAAATGTATAAGATTGAATTGAGAAATACAAGTTTTGAGAATTTCACTCCACAAAATTGAATTTATATAAATTCTTTAAGGTAGATTATATTTTTCAATAAACATATTAATAAACAAAAAAATATTTTGAAGGAAATACTATTTTGATTAAAAATCATTTGATTCCTGAAAAATTAAATTAGTATTCTTTGGAAAAAAATTCATAGTAAAATGAAAATAATGAGTGAGATTTCTTTCTAAGAAAAAAATTGACAGCTATACTAATGATAAGAGTTTAACAAAAGGTTTAATTACTATATAGTGAGGATGAAAAATCCATAGAGTTTTCACATTTTTGATGACCTCTCATTCTTTTGAAATATTTTTAATTCAATTATGAAACTTTCTCAATATTTCACAGGGAAATATTTGAGAAATTCAAATACATGAAAATTCCATTTGTTTATGTATTTATATTTCAAAAAATCTTCTTGAATTATGTTAAAAATGGAAACAAAAAGATGAAAAAATATGTACTTTAGGGCCAAACAAAAAATTGAAATGAAAAGGGATGATATGTGGGATTGATTTCTTTACTGAAGGAAATTATAAAAGCTTCTTCAGGTAGAAATAAAGTTTTCAAACTTGAAGATCTTCTACAAAAAAAAACCAAAATTTGTCCCAAACTGTTTGCCATAAGTAAAGAATTAGGTTTATTATTTCAATGTCCCAAAAATGTGGAAACCTATTGAGATTTCAGGAATTCTCAACCATAAAATCTATTTAATATATAACTCTAAAAGAGGTTTTTACCATTTTTGAATTACAAATTGAACATTTTGATAGGGTTAAGGGGAAGCTTCAAAGGCATGTATTGATCAAATTGAAAACTGATAAGGATATCTTGTGGATTTTCAAAATAGTTTAATAATAAAGCCAAGGGAATTCTTTAAAATTACTGATAAATCATCTTTTATATAAAAATTATTTTCAGAAACAGTAAAAAAATGAAAGCTATGAGATTTTACACTGTCCCATATTTTCATTGTAGAGGTATATTTCAAGAATGTGAAATAATATTTGAAATGTTTTTAAATGATATAAAAACTTTCTTTTCTTCTTTTGATTTGGATTTTTATTTATTTCTTGGAGAACTTATATGAAGATACAATTTCCATTTTTCATTTAAGATATAAACTTTAATTACATTTCATTGAAAATGTAAATGGAATTTTAACAAATTCTTCCCACCACATTTTCAAAGAAAGAAATTGGAAATGGAATACAATTGCAAAGAAATTGAATTTTGTTTTCACAGTCTTTGTACCAGTATTACATATGTCTTACAAATATCACATAAAAATTTAAAACAAGAAGGAATAATGATGATATGAAGACTATACTATCAAAATGAGCCCATTTATCATTTATTGTATCATTTCTCTTGAGTAACTGTATGGTTTTTTTTATGAAACTCTTGATAGTATTAATGTGAGCCTTGGTGGTATTTTCATATACCCAAAAGGCCACAAATAATAAAAATAATTTATAATTAAAAATAATCAATTTATATTCAATATGAAAACAAAATTAAAATATAAAATTTGAATACAAAAATAAAGCTTCAATGAAAAATTAAAAATATAATTATATTAAAATTTAAAAATATAAGAATATACTTTTACATGAAAAAATTGAATAAAAGTACAATTTTATCAAAAAATATTAAAATTAAAATATTTTTTGCAAAAAATTTAATAAAATTTATTATAGCGTTTTTTTCCAATAAATAAACTTATAAAAATTATTTAACCATTGGATACCTCATGAAAAACTAGGTGGGGACACTTCTGGGTGAAAGTTCTGTTATGAGCCTTAGAGGTATTTTTATATACCCAAAAGACCACAAAGAATTAAAATGACATAATTATAAATAAAATAATTTTATTCATATTATAATAAACAAAAATCAAAATATAAACATAAAGCTTCTTTATAAAATTAAAATTTTAAATAGAATTTAAAAATAGAATTATTTTGAAAATTAAAATTGTGAAAACACCTTTTTACTTGAAAAAATTAAGTAAAAATTAATTTTCAACAAAAATATTGAAATTAAAATTAAAATACTTTTGAAAAAAAATGTAAATAAAAAATATTAGTAATTTTTATCCAATAAAAACCTTATGAAAATTGTTTCACCATTGGATTCCTTATAAAAAATAAGGTAGGGTCACCTCTGGGTAAAATTTCTGTAGAGCAACTTTAAGTAAGCTTGCATTAACTTTTTATTATTTTATGTATAAAAATTAAAAATACTCAAAACCTTAATCTAAATCAAACCAAATGTGGTGTTAACAATCAATTTTTGTGTTAAAAGTGAGGTTTTGTGTCTACTTTAGAAGCTATGAGGAATTGAAGTATTTTCAATTGAAATTTCAAAATGTGGTGGGTATTACATAAGTGAAGTTTTATTTATATATGAAGTATCAGTTATTACAGTTGTGTACTGTAAAAAATCAGTTGAATTACATATGTCAATTAAAAGTATGATACATGATGAGGAATTAAAGAAAAAATAAATTGGAAAGATTAATTCTGGGGGAAAAGGAATCTTGGCTCCAAGGGTGCCCGACTCCTACAAATTCCTTGCTGAAAGGCATGGGTTGTCAAAATTCAACAAAGAGTTCATCACTTTTTGCCTGGAATTGAGTCACAGGGTATGTGACTCAATTGATGATGAGGTTTTGATACCAACCAGGGCAGTTTTAACTGCTTCCAAGAGGGTAAAACAACCCTTAAGATTAAAACAATCTTACTAAAAACCATTTCAACTGGTTTTGACATCTCTTACACATATATGGATGTGTTTTGAAGGTTTGAAACCAGGTATTAAAATAGAAATGGCTCATTTAAGGGTCTAAAATGGCAAAAACAGCCCTTTTTTGATCTAAAACAGGGTTCAACAATGCCATAATTGGCTTTTATGTTTTCAGAGTATTTTTCACGACTGAAAAGAGTAACTTTAACTTTTGTAGTAAGAAAATTTGTGGTTATGAAAGAATGTCTTCTTTGCCCCACTTTTCTCTTCATGTTAGAATATTTTCCTTTTATCATTAGCTTAAAAGCTTATGGACCAATTAATGAAAGATTAAACTTGCCATTTTTAAATCATTTCAAACTTTTTAACCACCTTAAAAAGTCATTATACTCATTTTACCTTTGAACCACCCCATAAGTGAATTAACACATCTTTCATCACTGTTAGCTTTGTCACTTTGTTTCAAAATTAACTCTGGTCATTTTTGGGTGTGTTTTCTCTTCAATAATCTTTTTAAAAGTTATTTTTCTTATATCAATTTCCTTCAGTTCTTCTCTCAATTAATTCCAATTAAAATTTCTCTTCAAGAAATTTCTTTTTTAGACTTAAAAATATCTTGTAGAGTATTTTTGGATAAATTCTTATTGTTGGTAAAACAATAAATCTTTATATTATTATTGTGTTATACTTATAAAGTTAAAAGAAAATAAATTTGGCATGTTTTCTCCTAAAAATTTGCAATTGTACTCTTTTTAATTTAATTTCACCTGATACAAATTTTGAGGACAGGAAAAGTACTTGATTTTTAATCAAATTTTCATATTCACACCTTACATCTGTAGCTCAACTCTAAATAAGGTGGAGTTAAGTTCTCAGTATTTTCTGAATGAAATTCTGAAAATATTTAAAACCTTAATTTCATTCACACCACATGTGGTGTTAAAAAGAAATGGTTGTGTTGAAATTGAGGTGTGGTGTGTAGTTTAGGAGTTATGAAGAATTGAAGTATTTTCAATTGGACTGTCAAAATGTGCACATGTATTACCCAGGTAAACTTTGATTTAAGGATGTGGAATCAATAATCACAGTTTTGTACTGTAAATTTTCAATTGAATTACATGTGTGAAATTGAAGTATAATACATGATGAGGAATTAAAGAAATAATAAATTGGAAAGGTTAATTTTGAAAGGGAAGGAATGTAGGTTTTGACTACAAAGCAATAAGTAAATATTACTAATATTTTATTTATTGTACTCTGGACGTCCTCATCAAATTAATGAATAAGATAAAAAATAATTATAATAATAATGAAATATTATAATTATGGCATAAAAATATTTATATTATTCATATAAATAAGAATAATATAAGAAAATACACAAATTAATATATTCATGGAAATTCATCATTGTTTCCAAAAAATGATAAATGCATCAGAAATTGTTATTTAATAACAAGAAAAATTATAACAATAATAATACTAATATTAAATTTATATATTAATATAAATACTATTTATATTAAGAAAAGAATTATTAAAAATAATAATAAAGAGAAAATTGTTATAAAAAGAGAAATAACCTAATTTAAACACCTAATATCATAATTTTGAATAATTCTATGCCTAATAAGGTAAATACAACTTATTTGGATTGTACTCACAATTAAAAATAAAAGAAATTACAAATATTCTTGATTTTATGTCCAATTAAAGATTTTCAGAGAGAAATTAACAAAAATGACTGAACATAATTTAATAACATCAAGAATGGTGGTTAATACAAATATTGATGTTTGTCTTTAATAATATGATAGAATTATATAAAAAGAATAAAGCTTTTCTCTTTTTATTTCATATTCTAGTGTTTTTTATGTGTCTGGGAGCAAATAGAGGAAACAGTGCTCTATTTATAGTAAAATTCTCCTTTCTAGAGTCCAGCAGGCTTGTATTAGAAATCTACTGATGGTATAAATTGGAATTTATTAATAGTTTAAGGTTTAGTTATGATTGAATCATAATGAACCTTCTTATCCCAAAATTACAACATTATTTAGAGTTGTCACTGTAACTCTAGGTTTACTGACATCATGGGCTTGGAAAAAGGCTAAAATTAGTAGATTTTTTTAGTATTAATCATAATATACTGGGATTAACCAGTTTTATCACTTATATAACTGTTAAACATAAAATAAGAGTACAGTGTGTGATCATAAATAATTATTTTTAAGCTTTAACTTTGAGCATTAATAATGTTTAAGTTATTAATGCTGGAGAAATTAAGATAGTTAATTCTGATAGCTTGGAATGTCTCTTCCAAGCCTCCAAGAGAATTCACTTAAATTATCAAAAAGTTAGTTTTGATGAGTTTTCTTGTAACTCATCTTTTCTGTAAAAATTTACTATTTTAAACTTCAAACCAAGATTTCAAGGGGTTATACCTTGAATATCATGTTGAAAATTACATCATTCTTCACGTGTGAACTAGTAGAATCTGAATATCAACCTTTTTAAAGTTTTGATCACTTTTAAATTAAAGTGGTTAACAGATATTGCTATTTTTCTCAATAAACCCTTGTAAGCTATAAATTTGTTAATAAGATGTCAAATGAAGCTTAAAAATGTACTTGCAAATTTATTTCTTGGTAAATTTTATTTTGGATCAACTATTTATCATGCATAATTCAAGATATATGAGCTAAAAACCATGAATATATGTGCCAATAATAAGAGTGCATATATTCAGGTTATTGCAGTAAGTATTGACCTTACAGATATGACAAAAAAAAAGTTATATTTGTAGTTCTTGATGGGGAATCCAATGGTTCAATTTATTTCACATTATTATTCATTTTTATCAAAGACAATAAAGATTTTATTCTTATTTATGGCATTTTTACATATTTTAAGATATAAATTCCAATTATTATTATTAAAATAAATATTGAAAAGTCATTTTATGACCTTTTTGAATATGTGGTCATATCTAAAAGGCTCAAATTCCCTAAAACCAAAAGGAATTGTACCCCAATCTGATATAGTTAATTAGAGTATCATGCACTGTCCTACCTCTTCAATGGACCTTTTTAGTCTTGAAGCTCAATAATGCTTAACTTTTATATTCTTTAAGGCTTCTTTCATGTCTAAACCACCCTAATAGCTTATCAGAATTAGCTATCTCTTTAACAAATAGCCATCCATCTTCTTGAGTTGGGCTTCTATGACTTAAAAGGTATTCCCTTTCTTTTTTGTTTGTTGTACTCCTTTCCTTAAGGACTTTCACATTTTTTTTCTTCTCCTTCTTCAAGAGGGGGAATTTTAGGCTTTAGTTTATTTCTGGGGGGAAATAACTCCTTATCACTTGAGCCGTAAGGTTTCATCAGGCTTACAGGGAAGGTTGGGTGTTTGTTCATTAATTCACCTGTCAATTCTAGTTGAACAGCATTAGGGCCATGAAGTTCTCTTAACATGAAGGGTACTGAAAAGGAATATTTCAATTTCTTTTGGACTTGGATGTTATTATACTTTAGAGTTTATACTAAGAGAAAGTCTCCTAGTTTAAAATCAGGTGGCTTATGGCTTTTGTCTCATCTTTCTCTTGGATATTTGAAAGAATCTTGCATACATCTGTTTTCATGATGTCTTGCTTTGTCAAGCATGACTTTGAAACTGCTTTCTGTCTGATGTATATCAACTAAGTCCTTTTTGAGAGTATCATAGGGAAGTCTTGAATTCCAAAATTTTTGTAACATTGCTGGTGTTTTACTAGCTAAAGAATGGATTGATGTCTTGTATGCCAGCTCAAGAGCTGGTATAAGAGTACACTAATCATGGGTAAAGCCATCAGAGGTTTTGAATTCAAGGGAATAAGCACAGAATATTATTATCATGTCCTCTAGAGTTTTTATCATTATTTCTGCTAGAACATCAGTCTGAGGGGGATAAGCTGTTGAGAATGATAATTTTGTTCCAAAAAAGTTATGGAGATTTTTCCATAATGCTAAAGTGAATTTGGTGTCTCTATAACTTATGATATTTTGGAATAAGCCTGTATGGCTAATGACTCTATTCAATATCATTATGGCTATGTACATAGCTGTGTCATCTTTATTACATGATAAGAAAATTGGGGTTTTGCTGTACCTGTTAACTAATCCTAAAAATTCATTAAAACTCCTGTCTCCTCCTGGATCCAAGGCTGTTACCCAACCATGTGAGCTATTTAGCAGGGGGATTTTAGTTCTTGTATTTGTATCATTATTCCAAACTTCTTTCCTGTGGCTCTGTTTTCTTTTTGACATCTGTCACAGGTTTTGCAGTACTCTGCAACATCATTTCTCCAATTTGGCCACCATGAGCAGGTTTTCACCCTCTCCAGTGTCCTATCTTCTGAGAGATGTCCAGATACAACACTATCATGGCATTGGTGTAATATAGTATTTACTATAGTCCTATCTGTCAAGGTCATAAAACATGTGTGTTTAGTCCTATTATAAAGAATTCCATCAAGGAGGTGGAATCTTCCTTCATAATGTTCTTTTTTGCATAATTCATCTAGTTTGGAAGATAATGATGGGTCTCTGCAATCTCCCATCAAGAGTTGGCATAAGATATGAAGTATTTTTACATATTGTAGATTTTTCAACTTGATTAAAGAATTCTTTACCAATTTCTGTGACTCATATCCCTTCTATATGATGTCCTTCCTGTGGTACCCATTCTGGGTTTTCAGGTGTATTTGCTCAATCCCATCTTCTAAGAGATTCTAAATTTTTATGAATATTTCAAAATTTATGAACTATAGTCATATTTCCTATATATTCTTTGATAGCAATCTAAAATCTTACCATATGTCTATTTGGTGTCTTCATGTTTAATAAATATTTTACAGCTGTGATTACATCAAACACTGTTCCATCCAAATAATAGTATAATTTTTCTAAAGCCCACAATAGGAAAAGACATTGTGTTTGGCTTTCTCCATAGAATTCTTCAGTTTTCTTAATTTGTCTTGAAATGAAGAAAATTGGTCCTTAAACAGGTTTATCATTGATGATTTGTGTTTTTGGTGTAGTGCAGCACCTAGTCCTTCTCCACAAGCATCAATGTTTAGCTTGAAGGGTAGCTTCCAATCTGGCATTAGAAGAAATGGGGCATTTTTGTGGGCTTTCTTTAGTTCCTCATGTGATTTAACTCTTTCTTCAGTCATTTCATAGACTTTCTGTTGGCCACACAGTTTATACAGCAATTTGGCAATTCTTGCAAAGTCCTTTATATGCTGTCTGTAATAAACAGAAAATCCTAGTAATGATTGTATTTCTTTCTTTGTTTGGGGAATTGGCTTTATTAGTACTTCTGCTACTTTGTTTCTATCTATTCCCAAGCTTAAAACAGATAAAACATGTCCCATTGCATTCAGTTATCTATATGCAAAATGACATTTTTTCAAGGAAAATTTCATATTTACTTTCAATATCTTTTGCAAGACTCTTTCTAGTCTTGTTAGGGGATTTTCCCAAGTTTCTGAGAATACTATAATATAATCAATGTAGATAATTAACCATCCTTCTGATAAATCTTCAGGAAATATGGTATTAATCATTTTTTATCTAGCTCTTGAGCAAGCTGGGAGAGCTTGTCTTCTTAAAAGGGGTGGATAAGGTGTTTATGTAACAACCACTCACCAGGGGTAACTGTATTCATCAATACACCCACTCAAACACCTCAAATTAGCAGATCCACTATCTGCATCAGCATTCAGTTTCAGAAATCTTCCTTGCTGAAACATGCATACATCTTGGTACTTCAATACATCCTGTCAACATCTGTACAGGTTGGATTCACCCAATACAGTTTCAATACACCAGCATGAAACTGTATGATCACTCAAATACACCACACCTCTTGTACAGGTTCTGTACAGCTGTACAGGACCTGTATTGGCCAGACTCAATTCAATCATTCAATCCTCTCATGAAGTTTCTTCCTCTGGATCAGGGCTGGTGATTCTCACATATACCAGCCCCTCTTTCTCCCCCCTGGGGACTTTTCCCCAGTTAATTAATTTAGTTATTTATTATTTTATGAATATTATTATCCTTATCTTGGGTATTATATTTATTTAATATTAAGTTAGTCTTTGCATTTCTCTCTTTGCCTGTACAGTATGAGTTGGGTGGCCATATCCTTATTAACCCTTCTCTTTTCATTCTGACAGGTTGAAACAGTGGACTTGGACTTGTTTGTGGTTGGCTCTTCTATTCTTTACTATTATTTCTTTTGTTGCTGCTTTCTTATATTCTTCATTTTAGTAATTCATCTCTTGCACTCTTAAGTGTATTCCTTCTTACCATATCTTTGAGCCCTCCATAAGTGAGTCCCAGTTTACTGAGTGCCAGGCTCTTTCACTCTGAAGAGCCCCTGTGAAATTAAATTCATTAACTCATACTTATTCTTTCTTTTCATTTGTTTATAATCATTTCTCTAATTCATCAATTATGACTTTCTAATGATCTTATGATTCTTAATGATTATGATTTTCTCTCTCATCAATTTTCATCTCATTCATCTCATTTATATGAAAATTGATTCTTTCTTCTTTCTTAATCATTGCTGACCATTTCATTCACTTCATTTTATTTTTATCAAATCTAATTTTTCTGTGTTCTCATTCAGGTCTTATTTAGGAATTATTGATTGGTTTAATTTATTGGATTATTCATTGGGATTCATTGGGTCTATTGATTCAGAGATTCAGGATTTTTCATTTGGATTGGATTGATTGAATTTGAATTCTCAAGATATTTTATTGATCCTCAAGAATTGATTTTGATTACTGATTGATTTCGACTCATCAAGATATTTGAATTGATTTCTGAAGATTTTGAATTGATTGATTGATTCCTCAAGACCTTGATTTCATATTGAAGACACTGATTTATTGATTGATTAATTATTGATTGAATATTGAATGATTGTTGATTTAATCAATATTATTGATATTTGATTTGAATTTGATTTATTGTTGATTATTGATTGAATTTATTGATTGTTGATTGAAGCTGATTTCACCCCAAGAATTGAATTGATTCCTAAAGACTCATCAAGATTTTTATTTTTATTGATTTGGCCAAGTTTTGATTTCTGTTCTAAATACCATCAAGCTTCTTTTATTCTACTTCTGTTAATAATGCCAGTTCAGCATAGTCCCCCAGCAAAGAACACTAGATCTCAAAAAATTCCAGCTGTTCTCACTCTTACAGCAAGGGCTCCTTTTGACTGCACACCATCAGTTCATCAACTGAGTGCAAACTTGGACAGAGGACCACCAATGGAAGGAGCAGCACCCTCAAGAAGAGGTGGAATGAAATATAGAAGATAAAGATCCTTTTCTGGACTTTTGGGTGGCTACCCTGGCATGTCTGAAGGTGCAAGAGCAAGATTAGGGGAAGTTGAAGATGAAGAGGGGGAAGAGTCTGTGGAAGAGAAAGATTCTGGGGAGACTGAAGTGGCAGATGCCTTGGAAAATGCTCCAGGGGTGCCTCAGGGTTCTAATCTAGCCCTTTCTAGTCAACCTCTTGTCTCTCAAACTGATCCAAGTCTCCTCAAGATGATGGAGCAGATGACTCAATTCATGGGGAAACTCACTCAAGCAGTTGCTCCCAGGGACAATTCCAAAGCCCCTGCGTTCAAGACTCCATCCATGAAGGCACCTGATTCTTTTGATGGTACTCAAGCTCATGAATTGAGAGGATTTATCCAATCCTGTGAATTAATCTTCCATAATGATCCAGCAAATTTCTTCTCTGACAGGAAGAAAGTTCTTTACTCAACTTCTTTTCTCACTGGTAGAGCTGGAAAATGGATTGAACCCCATCTCTCAAATATTTTGAATGAAGACCCTTCTTATCTCCTCAATAATTGGCCATTATTTGAATCTCAATTATTCACTCTGTTTGGTGACCCCAATGAAGTCAGGAAAGCTGAACAAGAGTTGGACAATTTGAGGATGAGGGAAAGTGGTCATGTATCCTTGTACATTGCTGATTTTAGAAGCTTAATGTCAAGAATTGGAGATTGGGGGGAAAGAGCTTATATCCATGTTTACAGAAGAGAATTGGCATCAAGATTATTGGATCAGTTGGATTCTCACCCTGGAACATTTGATACTCTTCAAGAACTTATGGATGTCACTTTAAAATTAGACACAAGATATCATTAGAGGCAAAAAGAAACGGGTGGCAATCAAGAGAAGAAGCCTCCTGTCACTTGATCCAATCAATCTAGGCCTCCTCAAAACTAATCTTCAAAGAGGCCTCACCAGAAGGGCAAGCAGTTTCAATCTTCAAAGGACAAGCCTCATGCTGCTCTCCTCAATAAGGACAATAAATTAATTGGTTCTGAAAAGGAGAGGAGGATTAAAGAGGGGTTGTGTACTTATTGTGGTGGAAAGAACCCAATTGAAAGATGCTTCAAGAGACCTCAGAACAAGCCTGGGTCATCATCAAGAGGCTTCCCTAGCAAGCAGGGAAAAGCCTGAGTGGGGATCATGATGTGTTCAATGGTTCTCACTTATTTCCTTCAAGAGCACAATTGTGCACTCTGAATACTAGTGTCAAGAAATCTTTAAAGTTTCTAATTTTCTCTTCTGGCTCTGATATTTTTTATAGTATTCTCCTTGATTCTGGTGCTACAAACTCCTTTATTGCAAAGAATTTTGTTCTCAAGTACTAATTGACTCTGTCAGAGCTCCCTGAAAAGATTACTCTTTTCATTCTGGATCCTAATGAATCCCCTGCCTTGTTCATCACCCATTATACCAAGTGGGTAGTTGACTTGCCTTCCTTCCCAAGCTTTGAATGGGACTTATTCATCATAGATTCCCCCAAGGGAGAAGACCTGATATTGGGCTATGATCTCCTTTACCATTTTAATCCCATTATTGATTGGAAAAATGGATTTATCACCTATGATTCTAGTCATAAGGATTCTAGTGGTATTATTTCTTCTACTAGTAATTACCTGGCCACTGCTGTAAACAGTGCTTCTCTGGTTGGTGAACTTAAGACACCTTCCCTTCCTTCTTCTGTCCATATCCCTTCCATCATTCCATCTCAGTCATTACTTCCATTAAGAGATGAAGTCTTCAAAGAGATGAAAGATGTTGGAGAAGATGTTGCTATATCTTCACTTCATCTCTTTCAAGGGGATATGGACCTTCCTCCTTTATCTTTTCATGCCTCCCTGGAGGAGCAGTGGGATGAGGAGGAAGAGCCAGAAGAAATTGAAACTGTGTTGAAGGTAGTCCCTACTGTTTATCACCAATATTTGGATGTATTCTCCAAGGTGAAGGCAGAGAAACTTCCTTCACACTGCACCTGTGATCATCATATTGAATTGGAGGGTCTTCTACCTCCAATTGGTGTTATCTACTCATTATCAAATCAAGAGTCAGAAACACTACGGGCCTAAATTTCAGAGAATGTAGAGAAAGGTTTCATAAGACCAAGCTCCTCTTCAACAGGAGCACCTTTCCTTTTTGTTAAGAAAAAGGATGGAGGTCTTTGTTTGTGTGTTGACTACCAAAAACTGAATGCTGTTACTAGGAAGAACAGGTATCCTGTTCCTCCTATGAACCAGCTTCTTACCGTATTCAACGGTTCCACTATATTCTACAAGATAGACTTGCATGGTGCATATAACCTTCTGAGAATCAAAGAGGGGGATGAGCACTTATCTGCCTTTAGAACCAAATATGGTAGTTATGAGTATTTGGTCATGCCATTTGGTTTGACTAATGCTCCTGCTTCTGGCCAGAATCTAGTAAATGATATCTTTGAAGATTTCTTGGATGTGTTTGTTGTGGTTTATCTAGTTCTGAAGAGGAACATGTCAAAAATGGGGCCTCTGTCCTCCAAAGACTGAGGGACAATAATTTGTTTGCCAAAGCCTCCAAGTGTGTATTCCATTCCTCAAGTGTGGAATACTTGGGCTATGTTGTTTCAAGTGATGGCCTCAAGATGGATCCTTCAAAAGTTCAGCAAATCCTCAATGGGCCTCAGCCCAAAAACATCAAGGCTCTTCAATCTTTCCTTGGCTTTGCCAATTTTTATTGTTGTTTCATAAAAAATTATTCTAAAAAAATCACTTCTCTCACTTCCCTTCTCAAAAAAGATTCTCCCTTCATCTTCAATGAGGAAGCTCTTAGCCATTTTCAATCACTCAAAGAAGCTTTCACTACTGCACCTATCTTATCTAATTTCAATCCTTCTCTACATACTATTGTAGAGACTGATGCTTCTGATTATGCTTTGGGTGCTGTACTGAGCCAGGTGAATGACTCAGGAAAGCATCCCATTGCATTTGATAGTCGCAAGCTTCTCCCAGATGAGCTGAACTATGAAATTCATGACAAGGAACTCCTTGGCATAGTTTGGGCTCTCAAGCGCTGAAGAGAATTTCTTCTCTCTCTTTCCAATTCTTTTGAGGTCTTGACAGACCACTCTTCCTTGCAGTATTTTATGTCTTCCAACTTTCTTACTTGTTGTCAAACCTGTTGGGCTGAGTTTCTCTCAGAATTTCATTTCACCATCACTTACCGCCCAGGCAGGCTGGCCACTTTACCAGATGCCTTGTCACGTCGGGATGACGTGTACCCAGAGAGGGGGGTGGACTTCATCAGAAAGAATCCTCGAAATTTTCATCAAGTAATCAAGCAAGATGGAATTCAAGAGTCAAGATTCTTTTCAATCAAAGTGGAAGTATTTTCAGATTTAGTTGACAAGATTCAAAAAGAAGTATGGCAAGACAAAGACTATAAAGAAATACTCAAGCAACTAGAAAGAGGTGAATCAGTTCCAGATTATTCTCTTGAACCTCAAGCCAAGTTGTTATTATTCAAAGATAGAGTGGTAATCCCAAGAAATGAAGAACTTCAACTCAATATTCTTCAAAAGCGTCATGACTCACCTTTGGCTGGCCATCCTGGCCAGGAGAAGACCCTCAAGCTCATCAAGAGGGATTTTTATTGGGCTGGCATGAATCAATTCATCAAGGACTATGTGTCCTCATGTCAGCAATTTTCAAGAAACAAGAACATTCATCACAAGAAGTTTGGACTACTAAAGCCTCTTCAAATTCCATCTGGGCCTTGGAATTCCTTATCAATGGACTTTATCACTCAATTGCCCTTGTCAAACAACTTTGACTCAATTCTAGTAGTTGTGGACAGGCTTTCAAAAATGGCAATCTTCATTCCAGCTTATGGAACAATCACTGCTCTGGACTTAGCTCAAATCTTCATTAGTAATGTATTTTGCAAGCATGGCCTTTCAGTCAGTATTGTCAGTGATAGAGGATCCTTATTTGTTTCATAATTCTGGACTCAATTATGTCAGCAGCTCAAGATATCAAGAGATCTTTCAACTGCTTTTCATCCTGAAAAAGATGGACAGACAAAGAGGGTAAATCAGATTCTAGAACAGTATCTTTGGATGTATGTCAGTTACCATCAAGATGACTGGCACACCTGGCTCCCTCTGGCTGAATTTGCCTATAATAATGCAGAACATTCATCAACAAAGAAATCAATTTTTTTCACCATTTATGGAAGAAATCCCAGCTTTTACTCAATCCATATTTCTCAAGATTCACCTGCTGAAAAGTTATCAACAAAACTCCAATCAGTACAGAAAGTTGTCAAAGAAGAATTAGAGTCAGCAATAAGGAGATTCAAGAAGTATGCAGATAGAAATAGAGCAATTCCACCTGATTTCCAACCTGGGGAAAAATTATGGCCAGCTTCCAAGAACATCAAGACCACAAGACCCACCAAGAAATTATCAGAAAGATGGTTGGGACCTTTCGAAGTTCTGAAGATTGGCAGCCATGCATATCACCTCAAGTTGCCTCAGCAATGGAAGTCAGTTCACCCTGTATTCCATGTGTCTTTATTAGAACCAGTGAAGCATTCAACTATCCCATATCGACATCAATTGCCACCACCACCAGTCTTAGTGGAGGAGCAAGAAGAATGGGAAGTGGATCAGGTTCTGGACTCAAAACTCAAGAGAGGTGATTTATGGTATCTTGTAGAGTGGAAAGGATTCAGTGAAGACCCAGAAAGAACCACTTGGGAACCAGCTTCCAACCTTACCAACTCACCAGACTTTGTCAAGGATTTTCATTCATTGTATCCAGACAAGCCTGGCCCAAATACCTCAAGAGTTTGATTTGATGGTGCTTGGTGGGGAGAAGAAGTTATGAAAGTAAGTTCCTCTCCTGGCATGCACCTTTAAGGGGGTATTCTATCCATATGTTGTTTTAAAAATATCCTTGGCCACTTTGTGAGAACTTTTCTATTCTTTGGACAGGTCCAGGAAGCATGCAACATCAATACCCTCCATTTGGACCTTATCAAGATATGGCCAAATGTTCCTTTCTTTATTTTTCTTTTCTTTTTATTTATCATTTTATTTATGCCAATCATCATAATTCAAGACATTAATTACTTCCAGTCATTGATGGCAATTCATTTCAGAAATCATTATGGCAATTCATTTCAGAAGTCATTTATGGCAATTTATTTTAGCTTTATGGTGCTTGGTGGGGAGTGGGAGTTATAAAAGTAAGTTCCATCTCCTGGTATGCATCCCTGAGGGTTCTACTTCTTTTAAAACATTACCTTCCCCACTCTCTGAGCATTAAATGCTTGGTTTTGATCTTTTCAGACATTTCTTGGCCAAAATCAAGCAACTCAACACAAGCGGGACAAACCATCAGGAGTTTCTTTATCTCTGTTTCTATACTCTCTTTCTCTCTCATTTTCTTTCTTCTCTTTACTTGTATAATTTTGTTTTCTTTTTATTTCTTTAAAGCAGAAGCATCCCCCCCAAATCATGTATTGGGAGGTTCCATTAGTTTTTCATTTTTTAGTATTTATAAGAGTGGGGATAGAAGTCAAACCAAACACAAACAAGGATAAGGAAACTAGTTATCTCTACCTAATTCATCAAAAGTTCTCTGAAAATCATTTATCAACACATCTTCATACCAGGAATATTTTTCAGCCATCTCTTCAGAAGCAGTACCCAGAATAGTCCTGTCATTGGCATACATAATCACCTCTCTGCTATTTCTATCAACCCTCCTGAATAATCTGGCCACAGCTTCTTGGTTTTCACTAGCTGCATTGGGATCTTCTCTGGTAACCCAGATAGGCCAACGTTCTCTTCTTTGAAAAACTTGAGCGGCAGGAAAAGGCAAAGGGGACAATCTATCTCTTCTTCTGCTGGAGCTGGCCACAGGTTGAAGTTGGTGGGAGGTGGTTATGGGTGAGTTTCTGGATTGCTGAACTGGTGATGGTCCTACTGCTGGGCTCAACGCAGGCCTGGAATGTGAAGTACTTGGTGAAGGAGGAGGAATGGTAGTAAGGATGGAAGTAATAATGGGTTGGAAGGTTCTGGGAGTACTGGGAATTACTTGAATTTGAAATCTGTTGGCAAGGGGTTGAGTAGAGGAATTGCTGGATGGATGGCCAACTGAATGAGGAACAACTTGAACTTCTTCACCATCCAACTCATCACTTCCTTCAGCATCTGGATAAGTGGGGGAATCATGAATCCTTCTTATTCTCTTCACTACCTTCACTACCCCTTCAGTATTGGTCCTTGAGATTGGGACCTCTGACCTGGAATATATGGGCCTACCACCAACTGGAATTGGCCCTCCAACACTAGTCCACCTTGCCACATCCCTTGGCCTGGAACCAGTCACTACATCAAAATATCAGTACCAATTCAATCAAGATATGCAAATAACTCACATTGAGAAATTCCTGAAGTTCCATCAGGAGTAGGTTCCTCAGAGACTGGGAATTCTTTCCCAAAAGGCCCATCCTTTCTACTCCATAAATTCCTCCTGACGTTAGAAGACAACACCCCAGTACAGCGACATGGTTTCTTTCCAATGAAGCAAAAATGGCATTTTGAAGATCAGGGATTGTAATGTTGAAAACAATCCTTACCCTTGGCCAAACATTCAGTACAGGCAGGATCAAGAACTTCAACTGCTCTGTATCCATCATAGGTTTGGGAGGGATCAAATTGACCAGAAGAAGCCATGGAGGGTGAAGATAATTGACTGAAGACGCCAGAACCACAAAGAACAGATGGTGGCGGTACAGAAGGAGAATAATCAGTGAGCTCAGTCAGTTTGGAACTCATAACTGAAGAATATGCAAGCAGAAGATTCAAGATGTCAGAATCAGTCCACTCCATATCAAAAAATTTGACCTCAAGGAAGTGGGGGCCATAACTCAATTATGCCCCCCCTCAAAGCCTCCAAGGTGAAGATTCATACCCCTTTGAGGCTGAATTCATCACCCAGGCCCTCCCCTGCAACTTTGGGGAGGCCAGGATCTTGATAGTCCTGGACCCCATCAATGGGTCCAGGCCATGTATGGTGAGTTTTAGTTCTGGGCCAATTCTTGGCCCCATGGTACCCCTGGGTCCAAAGCAAAATTGGGCCCAGGGGGCCTCCAATAGCCCCCACGGCCCATGGATAGCGGTGTACGGCCTGCGGACTGTAGGACCCCAGAAGACAAAAATGGCCAAAAATGGCCATACATCATAAAATCACCAAAATCACCAAGAACCCCAAAAAGGCCCAAAAGGCCATGAAATCAAATTCTATGAAGATCCACCATAGAAAAGGCCACAGCCCAAAATAATTAGAGGGCTGTTTGAGGCAATTTCCAAGGACAATGGAAACAACACCCCTTGAAGGCATTATTCAAGATTTTCTTTTGATTGGGCCTTGCCAAATGAGTACACTTCATATACTCATTGGGTATCATTTTTTGAGCACAAGAGCTCAGTGGCCATCATTTTGGGATACATCCCAAGGCCATACCCCAGGGACAAAGATTGACTGAATCAGAAGAAAGAAAAAGCATATTTTGAAGTGGAATACTCACTCAAAATTTGAAAAGAAGGGGGAATCAATTTAATTTGACAGAGAAGAATTGAAGAAGAATTTTCAGGATAATGGTCAAGAGGAAAAGAAAATTAAGAAGAATTTTTTTGAAAAAATGTGGGGATATTGTCACAACCACGAGTTTTGGCCCTCCTCCTTGATGGCTGTGGCAATCCAACCTGGAGCCAAGATGGGGCCAATTGGTCACATCATGTCCTTTATGGCCAATTGGCCCCCTTGGGTGTTTTATGGTTTTTACGCCATAGCCCCTCTCAACCATCATTTATGGCCTCAGGCCATATCCTGCCATCATTGGCCTTCTTGGCCAATTTCCACCTCACCAACCCCCAGGCCTTCATCTTTTATTTTGGGCCTGGGGGGGTCCTTTTATCTTCCAGGGGGTTCTGGACCCCCTGGCCAACCCCTTTCATTATGGGGGTTTTGGCGTAAATGGCCTTTTTGGGCCATTTAGGCCCCCTACGGCTTCTATGGTCCGTACGGACCATACGCCGCAGTCCGTAGGCCAATTAGGCCCCTTTTGGCCTAATCCAATGAGGCAAAAAGGGGCCAAAGGGGCCAGCCACCTAGGCCCCAAGGCCAGGTGGAACCCAAACCACAATTGGGCCCACCTGAGCCATTTTTGGCCATGACTTCCTTGGATCCAAAAATGACCAAATCCCTCATGGACACCCTTTTTGGCCATAAATCCCGTAGGACCCAATTTTGGCCATGGACCACCATGGCCTCTGGAAACCACCAGAGGCCATCAGATCAGCTCAGCAAGCCTTCCCCTCAACTTAAGGGGAATTCTTTCCTTTCCTTCATGCACTCCGTACTCAAGATTGCAGGTGTGGTGCATATATGGTATTATATACCATTATGCACCATTTTTACTCAGCAATCCAATGGTGACGTTTTCAGGACCCAATTCCACCTTTCCATTTCAAGGTCCATAATTCCAACGCCCATTTCGAAGGAGGACTTTCCAGCTCATCAGTCTGGCAATCCATGGCGGCAATTCAGAAGATCATTCAAGGATCCCAACCACCTGTATCTGCAGGAGTTGGGTTGGTACAATTCATTCAGGATTATTCTAAGGTCAATTCTCAGGAGGTATTACATCATTTAAATCAGTTGTCAAGACATCAAGTATTCAATACTCCTTGGACAACCCAATTCATCCGTACAGGCCTTATTCAATCAACCTGTATGGCCTTGGCCCAATTGGGCCATTTCTTATTCCACTGTGTGAATTCCATCACACAGTTCAAATTTCAAGATGGCCAGAACTGTATTTCCCGATTCGGACAATACAGTCATTGATCCACCTTCCAGGATCAATCCTTCAGCTTTTCACATATACCGGCCACCTTTCATCACCTGGGGACTTTTTCCCCAGTTAATTAATATATTGGACTTATTTTTATCCTTATTTTCTTTTACATTATTAAAGTTAATACTGATAATCTTAAGTCAGTCATTAGCACCCTTTTCTCTTTTCTTTCTTTGCCTGTCAGTGGATATTGGTGGTCATATCCTTTTACTAATTCCATTGTTCTTTCTGGCAGGTTGAAACAGTGAATTGAGGATTCACTTGGTTGGCTTCTTGGCCTTGGCTTTCTTTTATCTTTGGCCTTTGGCTTCCTTCTTATTATTCTTTGTTCTTTGGAATACTTGTCCTTTCTTTTATTCCTGCTTAAGAAATATATTTCATAATATTTCTTCTCATCTTTTGGAGCCCTCCAAGTGAGTTCTTGATTCCTGAGTGCCAGGACACTCTTGCTTCCATAAGAGCCCCTGTGACATTATATTAATTAACTGCTAATTTTTCTTCATTCATTTTTATATTTTAATTTCATTCATTCATTCATCAAAATTATGACTTTTTAATGCTTATGAAAATTAATGATTCTCCATCACCTCTCAATTTTCTCTCATTCATTTCTTCACTCTGAAAATTGAAAGCTGACCCAATTTTTATCTTCTGTATCTTTCCAATCTCATTCTTCATTATCATCAATCTTACTCTTATCCGTAATTCAGGCGTTTTTATCTTTGATCCTCAAATTATTCATCAGATTATTCAGACACGTTCTTCATATCAGGATTCACTTTGATTTATTCCTCAAGAATTTTGATTTTGGAAGAATTCACTTGGAATTGATTTGATTGACCAATTTGACATAATTGAAATTGACATCAAGATAATTGATTGACCTGAAGACTTTATTGATTTGCTGATTATTCACATCAAGAATTCATTTTGATTGATTGATTTCTTCAAGATTTTGATTTGATTTGATTGTGATTGATTTGATTCATTGATTTGATTTTGACTTCAAGACTTCATTTGATTTTGATTTATTGACGTACTTGAAGATTTTCACTTGATTCATTTATTTCCTCAAGATTTGATTGTTGATTATTTACTTCAAGATAATTTTGAATTTCTTTTCATTTATTTGATTTATTATTCCTGAATCATGCCAGTTGAACATTCACCTCCTGCAAGACAGACCAGATCTCAGGCCAGAACTCAAGCTGTTCTGACTCCAACTCCAAGGGCTCCTCTTGACGGTACCCCAGCAGTTTCTCAACTGAGGGCCAGATTGGACAGAGGACCCACTTTGGAAGGAGCAGCACCATCCAGGAAGGAAGGAACAGGGCCAAGGAGATCAATCTCATTTTCAGGAGTGGTTGGCGGATTCCCAGGACTTTCAAGAACCAGTCCCAAGGTTCAAGGTGAAGATGATGAAGAGGAGGAGGAGAATTCTGTGGAAGAGGAAGAGTCTAATGGCACTGAGGCTGCTCCTGCTCCTGTGGGAGCATCTGAAGGCACCAGAGGACCAACTCTAGCCCAGTCTGATCAGCCTGTCTCTCATCAGTCTGAACCATCTTTATTGGCCATCATGCATCAGATGACTCAAATTATGGCCAATCTTCAAGCGGCTTCTTCCTCTGAGTCATCAAGACCACCAGCCTTCAAGACTCCCTCTATGAAGGCTCCAGAATGCTTTGATGGGACTCAGCCCTTCAAAGTCAGAAGCTTCATTCAATCTTGTCAACTCATCTTTCATAATGATCCGGCAAACTTCTCTCAAGATAGAAAGAAGGTTCTTTATGCCACTTCATTCTTAGTTGGCAGGGCTGCAAAATGGATTGAGCCTTATCTTTCCAATCTCAATAATCAAGAATCAAGTTACCTTCTCAATTCCTGGCCACTGTTTGAATCCCAATTGTTTACTTTATTTGGAGACCCAAATGAAGTTAGAAAAGCTGAAGCAGAATTGGATGGCCTTAGGATGAAAGAAGGTGGGCATGTTGCTTTATATATTGCAAATTTCAGGAGTTTGGTTTCAAGAATCGGGGATTGGGGTGAAAGGGCTCTTATTCATCTTTTCAGGAAGGGCTTGGCCTCCAGAATTCTGGATCAATTAGCCTCCCATCCTTCAAATATTGATTCTCTTCAAGACTTAATGGACGTCAGCCTGGAACTTGATACCAGGTACCATGAGAGGCAAAAGGAGAAGAAGCCCAAAGCCTTGAAGTCTCACTCTTCTCATCATCAAGTTTCTTCAAGCTCAAGGCATAAGAAGAAATTTAATTCTCAAAAGCGGGACAAGCCCCATTCTTCCTTGTTGAATAAGGACTTCAAGTTGAAGGGTTCTGAAAAAGAGAGAAGAATCAAAGAGGGCTTGTGTACCTATTGTGGTGGGAAGCATAGTCCTGAGTCCTGTGTCAAAAGGCCTCAAAATAAGCTTACCCAACCGTCAGGCAGTTTTCCCAGCCAGGGAAAAGCCTGAGTGAAGATCATGTTGTGTTCAATGGTCTTCACAGTTTTCCTTCCAGAGCACAATTGTGCATTCTGAATACTGGTGTCTAAAATTCTCTTAAATTTTTTGTTTTTTCTTCTCTTTCTGATGTTTTTTACAGTATTCTCATTGATTCTGGTGCTACACACTCATTTATTGCAAAGCAGTTTGTTCACAAGTACTCATTGACTACGTCAGAACTCCAAGAGAAGATTCCTCTTATCATTTTGGACTCCTCTGAGTCCCCTTCCTTATTTGTCACTCACCATACTAAATATATGGTCGAGCTCCCTACCTTCCCAAGCTTTGAATGGGACTTTTTAGTCATTGATACTCCCAAGGGAGAAGACCTCATATTGGGCTTTGACTTTCTCAGTCATTTTAATCCTTCTATTGATTGGAGGAAAGGGCTGATCACCTTTAATCCTGATCATTTGGACTATTCTGATCCTTCTAATTCTGTCCGTAATGACTTTTCTTCTGCCAAATCTTGGGCAGCTCTGGTTGGTGATTCTAGAACACCATCATTTCCGTCTTCTGTCCATATTCCTTCCCTTAATTCCCCACAGTCATTACTATCTCCTAGAGCTGAAGTCTTCAAAGAGATTCAAGATGTTGGAGAAGATAATTCTGTATCTTCACTTCACCTCTTATTTGGGAATATGGACCTTCCTCCTTCATCTTATCATGACTCCCTGGAGGAGTTGTGGGATGAAGAGGAAGAGCCAGAAGAAGTAGAAACCGTGATGAAGGTTGTTCCTTCTGTCTATCACCAGTACTTGGATGTATTCTCCAAGGTGAAGGCAGAGAAACTTCCTCCTCACCGCTCCTGTGATCATCATATCGAGCTGGAGGGGTCTCTACCTCCAGTTGGGGTGATCTACTCATTATCCAAACAAGAGTCAGATACACTCAGGGCTTACATTTCAGAGAATGTAGAGAAAGGTTTCATCCGGCCAAGCTCCTCTTCTACAGGAGCACCTGTTCTTTTTGTCAAATAGAAAGATGGTGGCCTCCGTTTGTGTGTTGATTACCGCAAACTCAATGCTGTTACTAGGAAGAACAAGTATCCTGTTCCTCCTATGAATCAGCTCCTCAATGTCTTTAATGGTTCTTCTATCTTCTCCAAGATTGATTTGCGTGGTGCATATAACCTGCTCAGAATCAAGGAGGGTGATGAACATTTGACCTGTTTTAGAACTAAATATGGCAGTCATGAGTACTTGGTTATGCCGTTTGGGCTCACCAATGCTCCTGCTTCTTTTCAAAATCTTGTCAATGATATCTTCCAAGATTTGATTGATGTTTATGTTGTGGTTTATTTAGACAATATTATGGTCTTTTCCAAGTCTGAGGAAGAGCATGTCACTCATGTGTCCACTGTTCTTTCCAGACTTAGGGCCAATAATCTTTTTGCTAAGGCGTCCAAATGCCTTTTTCATGTTTCTAGTGTTGAATACCTTGGTTATGTTGTTTCTGCTGAAGGCCTCAAGATGGACCAAGCAAAAGTCCAGCAGATTCTCAATTGGCCTCCTCCAAGAAACCTCAAGGCACTTCAATCCTTTCTCGGCTTTGCCAATTTTTACCGCTGTTTCATCAAGAATTATTCAAAGAGGATCAGTTCACTCACCAGCTTCCTCAAGAAAGATTCCTGTTTTCCCCTCAATGAGGAAGCTCTTAGTCAGTTTCATCAACTCAAAGAGGCTCTCACCACCGCTCCAATCCTTCTCTACCCACCATTGTAGAGACCGATGCATCTGATTATGCCTTGGGTGCTGTACTGAGTCAGGTCTCTGACTCAGGAAAACATCCCATTGCATTCGACAGCCACAAGCTTATTCCAGCGGAGCTCAACTATGAGATTCATGACAAGGAACTCCTTGGCATAGTCTGGGCTCTCAAGCGCTGGAGGGCTTTTCTTCTTTCTCTGTCTTCCCCTTTTGAAGTTCTCACCGATCATTCTTCCCTTCAGTACTTTATGTCATCAAAGATCCTTACTCGCCATCAAGCCCATTGGGCTGAATTCCTTTCTGAATTTCATTTCTCAATCACTTACCGCCCTGGCCGCCTGGCTACTCTTCCGGATGCTTTATCACGTCGGGACAACGTTTATCCGGAGAGGGGGGAGGATTTCATCAGCAAGAATCCAATGAATTTTCAGCAACTCATTAAGCAAGATGAAGTTCAACCCTCAAACTTCTTTGCAGTCAAGGTGGAGTCATTTTCAAATCTGATTGACTCAATTCAGAAGGCAGTATGGCAAGATCCTCAGTACAGAAGTATCCTTGAAGATTTGGGTAAAGTTAAATCTGTCCAAGATTATTCTCTTGATTCCTCCTCCCAACTTCTTCTCTTCAAAGATCGGGTGGTAGTCCCAAATGACTCCACAATTCAACTCAGCATTCTTCAAAAGCGTCACGATTCTCCTCTAGCTGGACACCCTGGCCAAGAGAAGACTCTAAAACTTGTCAAGCGGGATTTCCACTGGTCCGGCATGACTCAATTCATCAAGGATTATGCTTTATCCTGTCAACAGTGTTCAAGAAACAAGAATATTCATCATAAGAAGTTTGGATTCCTCAAACCTCTTCCAATTCCAAATGGTCCTTGGATTTGTCTCTCAATGGATTTCATCACTCAACTGCCACTGTCCAATTCCTTTGACTCAATCCTTGTCATAGTGGACAGATTCTCAAAAATGGCGTTTTTTATTCCAACAATGTCTTCAATCACTTCACTGGATTTGGCCCATTTATTCATCAAGAATATTTTCTCAAAACATGGCCTTCCATCAAGCATTGTCAGTGATAGAGGTTCACTCTTTGTTTCTTCCTTCTGGACCAATCTTTGTCAGCAGCTCAAGATTTCAAGAGACTTGTCAACTGCTTATCATCCAGAAACTGATGGACAGACAGAGAGGGTAAATCAGATACTAGAACAGTATCTTTGGATGTATGTCAGTTATCATCAAGATGATTGGAACACCTGGCTCCCTCTGGCTGAATTTGCCTACAATAATTCTGATCACTCTTCAACCAAGCAATCACCATTTTTCACTGTTTATGGAAGAGATCCACAATTTGATTCAGTTCACATCACTCAAGATACTTCTGCTGGAAAGTTATCAACAAAAATTCAATCAGTACAGCAAGATGTCAAGAGAGAACTTGAAATTGCCATAAACCGGTTTAAGAGGTATGCAGATAAAGGTAGAGCAAGTCCACCTGTTTTCAATCCTGGTGACATGGTATGGCTTTCTTCCAAGAATATCAAATCAACCAGACCCACCAAAAACTATCCGAAAGATGGTTGGGTCCTTTTCCAATCTTGAAGAAAGTCAGTTCTTATGTTTACCACCTCAAGCTTCCATCTCAATGGAAATCCATCCACCCAGTCTTCCATATCTCACTTTTGGAACCAGTCAAGACATCAACAATCCCAAATCGGCATCAAGAGCCTCCTCCAACAATCATCATTGAAGAAGAAGAGGAATGGGAAATCTCTCAAATACTGGACTCAAAGCTCAAGAGAAGAAAATTATGGTATCTGGTGGAATGGAAAGGTTTCAGTCAAGACCCAGAAAGATCCACTTGGGAACCAGCCGAAAACCTCAAGAATTGTCCTGAACTTGGCAAAGATTTTCATTCTTTATATCCTGACAAGCCGGGTCCCAATTCTTCAAAAGCTTGATTCATTTATGGTGCTTGGTGGGGAGAGGAATTACCAAAAGTAAGTCCCACTCCTGGTATGCACCTTTTGGTGTATTCTACCCTTATCTGTTGTAAGAATCACCTTGGCCACTCTGTGAGCACTTTTCAATTTTGGACACAGATCTTGGCCTGGCTTTTCAACATTCAATTCCAAAATTATGGCCATTTTCACTTGGACAAATGGGCCATTCCCCCTTTTACTTATTTTCCAAGTTTCCCAATTCAATTCAATCCTTAACAAGTTTGTTTTTCTTTTATGGCACTGGCGGGATTGGCAACTACCAAAAGTAAGTTCCTCTCCCGGTGTGCACTTCCCTGAGGGGTCTACAATCTTTCCAAAACATCACCTTGGCCACTTTGTGAGCACCTGGCATCAAATCTCTTTTCCAGGTACCCTGGCCACTCTCAATTCAATTCTCAAAATCTGCAATGAAGATTGGACTCCCCCTCAAAATTTTTCTTTTTATTTCTTTTTCTGTTTTGTTTCATTTTCTTTTATTTTCTTTCTTTATCATTTCAATTTTCTTTTATTATAATCTTATGCCAAAATTCTACGTCAATTCAATCCTTCAACATTTTCAAAGCCAAATGTCAAGAGAAGACTACGTCAACCTCAATTCATATGCCAACACTATTATCAGTTCAAAATTTTTCTTTTCAAAGATCAAATACCTCTCAAATCCCTCCGTCCAATCCGTCTTGATATCCTCAACAGGCTTCTACCTTATCTTGGTGCTCAGGAGCTCACCATTCAAGGTAGTGGGGTACTGTCACAACCACGGGTTTTGGCCCTCCTCCTTGATGGCTGCGGCAATCCAACCTGGAGCCAAGATGGGGCCAATTGGTCACGTCATGTCCTTTATGGCCAATTGGCCCCCTTGGGTGTTTTATGGTTTTTACGCCATAGCCCCTCTCAACCATCATTTATGGCCTCAGGCCATATCCTGCCATCATTGGCCTTCTTGGCCAATTTCCACCTCACCAACCCCCAGGCCTTCATCTTTTATTTTGGGCCTGGGGGGGTCCTGGACCCCCTAGCCAACCCCTTTCATTATGGGGGTTTTGGCCTAAATGGCCTTTTTGGGCCATTTAGGCCCCCTACGGCTTCTACGGTCCGTACGGACCGTACGCCGCGGTCTGTAGGCCAATTAGGCCCCTTTTGGCCTAATCCAATGAGGCCAAAAGGGGCCAAAGGGGCCAGCCACCTAGGCCCCAAGGCCAGGTGGGTCCCAAACAACAATTGGGCCCACCTGAGCCAATTTTGGCCATGACTTCCTTGGATCCAAAAATGACCAAATCCCTCTTGGACACCCTTTTTGGCCATGGACCACCATGGCCTCTGGCAACCACCAGAGGCCACCAGATCAGCTCAGCAAGCCTTCCCCTCAACTTAAGGGGAATTCTTTCCTTTCCTTCATGCACTCCGTACTCAAGATTGCAGGTGTGGTGCATATATGGTATTATATACCATTATGCACCATTTTTACTCAGCAATCCAATGGTGAAGTTTTCAGGACCCAATTCCACCTTTCCATTTCAAGGTCCATAATTCCAACGCCCATTTCGAAGGAGGACTTTCCAGCTCATCAGTCTGGCAATCCATGGTGGCAATTCAGAAGATCATTCAAGGATCCCAACCACCTGTATCTGCAGGAGTTGGGTTGGTACAATTCATTCAGGATTATTCTAAGGTCAATTCTCAGGAGGTATTACATCATTTAAATCAGTTGTCAAGACATCAAGTATTCAATACTCCTTGGACAACCCAATTCATCCGTACAGGCCTTATTCAATCAACCTGTATGGCCTTGGCCCAATTGGGCCATTTCTTATTCCACTGTGTGAATTCCATCACAAAGTTCAAATTTCAAGATGGCCAGAACTGTATTTCCCAATTCGGACAATACAGTCATTGATCCACCTTCCAGGATCAATCTTTCAGCTTTTCACATATACCGGCCACCTTTCATCACCTGGGGACTTTTTCCCCAGTTAATTAATATATTGGACTTATTTTTATCCTTATTTTCTTTTACATTATTAAAGTTAATACTGATAATCTTAAGTCAGTCATTAGCACCCTTTTCTCTTTTCTTTCTTTGCCTGTCAGTGGATATTGGTGGTCATATCCTTTTACTAATTCCATTGTTCTTTCTGGCAGGTTGAAACAGTGAATTGAGGATTCACTTGGTTGGCTTCTTGGCCTTGGCTTTCTTTTATCTTTGGCCTTTGGCTTCCTTCTTATTATTCTCTGTTCTTGGGGCATACTTGTCCTTTCTTTTATTCCTGCTTAAGAAATATATTCCATAATGTTTCTTATCATCTTTTGGAGCCCTCCAAGGGAGTTCTTGATTCCTGAGTGCCAGGCCACTCTTGCTTCCATAAGAGCCCCTGTGACAGATATTGAGATGCCACTCAACAGTGGTAGGGTATTATGGTGTTCAGGAGCCCACCAGTTTCAAGAGGGGGATACTGTAACAACCACTCACCAGGGGTAAGGGTATTCATCAATACACCCACTAAAACACCTCAAATCAGCAGATCCACTATCTGCATCAACATTCAGTTTCAGCAATCTTCCTTGCTGAAACATGCATACAGCTTGGTACGTCAATACAGCCTGTCAACATCTGTACAGGTTGGATTCACCCAATACAGTTTCAATACACCAGCATGAAACTGTATGATCACTCAAATACACCACACCTCTTGTACAGGTTCTGTACAGCTGTACAGGACCTGTTTTGGCCAGACTAAATTCAATCATTCAAGCCTCTCATGAGAATTCTTCCTCTGGACCAGGGCTGGTGATTCTCACATATACCAGCCCCTCTTTCTCCCCCTGGGGACTTTTCCCCAGGTAATTAATTTAGTTATTTTTTATTTTATTAATATTCTTATCCTTATCTTGGGTATTATATTTATTTAATATTAAGTTAGTGTTTGGATTTCTCTCTTTGCCTGTACAGTATGAGTTGAGTGGCCATATCCTTATTAACCCTTCTCTTTTCATTCTGACAGGTTGAAACAGTGGACTTGGACTTGTTTGTTGTTGGCTCTTCTATTCTTTACTCTTATTCATTTTGTTGCTGCTTTCTTATATTATTTATTTTAGTAATTCATCTCTTGCACTCTTAAGTGTATTCCTTCTTACCATATCTTTGAGCCCTCCATAATTGAGGCCCAGTTTACTTATTGCCGGGTCCTCTTCACTCTGAAGAGCCCCTGTGACAGTTTACACATTAATAATAATGTCTACTTTATATCCAATGATTGCACCTAGTGGTTCTTTGTCAGTTGCAAAGGCACTTGTATATTTGAATAAGCGGTCAATTAGTTTTTGTTTCATTTTTTCTGTTAATTCTTGATTGAATTATTCCTTTATAAGTTTTTCAATTATGAATGAATATTTTCTGGGCTTGTTTCTTCATTTCTAATAGCAGTGATTTTTTTTTTGTTGTTTAAGAAAGCCAAATTTGCATCTTTTGTTATCTCCTATCGTAAAATATCTGTGTTTTTGGTTAGAGATATCTACACCATAAATTTACAAGTAATCATTTACAAGTATGAAGTGGTTACTAGTGCAGTTTTCCATTAATAAAAACTCTATTTTCACTCCTATACATTGGTAAGGATGAGAAAAAATTAATGTTAAGTCAATTATTCCAAGGGGCTTCATACTCTCACTTGCCCTACTGCATTTAATGCTTGTATTGGTATAAGTTTTTCTTCCCCATCTGGTATTATTGTTTGGAAATAACTTATATCAACACAAGTACAGTATGCTCCTGTGTCAAGGTTTACTTTTTCTTCTTTGTTTTCTACAATAACAATTCTTATACTTGATTTTCCAGCTTTACATATCATTCCTTTTTCAGGTTTGGTTCTATGCAGTTTGGCATTTTTTATATTTGTGAGGATTGTATCAGATGTTCATAATTATGGTATGTTTGAGTTTGAATCTAGTACTTAATAGCTTTAATCAATATCATTAATTTGGAAATTAATTATATTGATTGAATCACTTGTAGATGTGTCTGATTCTTCAGTGTCTTTTTCAGAATCCAATTCTTCTTCTTTGTCATTGTGGTCTTCTGTTTCCACCATTTCATTTATATTTTCCTTCTTAAGACATTTATTGGCTAAGTGTGAAATACCACCACATTTATGGAATTTTCTTTGTCCATTAGTATTGGGGGTATTGGGCTTGAAAGGTTCTATTGGTTTATCTTTCCTAATAAATAGATTATTTGGAATTTTAATATAAAATGTTTTCCATGACCTGCTAATTTTGGCTCTTGTCACTATATCTTCTAGTGCATTAATATAGTCTTCTGTGGAACATGGCTCTATGCCCCTGCTCCTCAGGGCACATCCCAGTTCTCCTCCACATTTTTTAAGTATTTTGATGTGCACAATATTTTGTGACATTTCTGGATACAGTGCATTTAATATTTCAACTTGTTTTAAGAAAAACTTTTAAGGTTTATCCTTTTCTGGATCAAAGAAGGAATTTTCAAATGCATCTTCTATCTTATACCTCCAGGCATCATTTTCCCACTTGGTGATTATTTCATTAATCCACCAAGAAAAGGTATTTTTGCCATTTGGTTGTCTTATGCCATAATACCATCTTTTTGAAGATTTTTCAAATAATGAATGTAATATGGCAGTGATTAATCCATCTGGTATGGAATAATCCTCATGTCGCATGTCAATTGTTTTAATAAGTGACATATGGTCATATTCACCTTCACCTATTAATGTTGGATATTCTTTTAATTGAGGTGCTTCCTTCATTAATATTTGATTATTATCTTGATTGCTCAAGTCTGATATGAATGGGTTTGTTCTTTTCTCTTTTGGTTTAACAGGACTTCTTATGTGAAAAAATGGGAGGGATAACTTTGGCATATATATGTTAGTCTAATTTATTTTATCCATTGTCTCAGTAAGAAGTCTTATTTCACTTTTAATTTCATCTTTGAGATTCATTCTTGCTTAAATTTTATCTACATGGTCTAGAAGTAATTTTTAGTGTGATGAAGTCTTTTTTTCAAGTATTTTAACAGAAATACTTAATTCATTAAGCTTTTCTGTCAGATTGTCAATACTAACATCATAATTTATTTCCAAAGCTTTTTCTTTGATATCTTTTATGAATTGGTACAATTACTGTTGTCCTTTTATTAATTTCTGAGTATTGTCAATTAAGACTTCTGGTTTATTCTTTTCAACCATGAAATTAACAATGTCTATTTCTCTTTTATTTTGTACAACAATCTGTGTTAAATATAGTAAGCTATGATTTATTTCTCTTAAAGATAATAAACTATTCTCAATTCCTTTTAGAGGGAATATAATATTTTAAATCTCTGTTAAAGTATTTAAAACATCAGGAGAAAAAGGTATTTCTTTGGGAAACTGGGTTTCTTCATTCTAAGTTACTCTTTGTGCTTTGATTCCATCAAGGGTTTGGCAATGTTGAAGACATTTTACATGGAATTATTTTGGATTATTGGGCTCCTATAGCTTTGGGAATATGATTTACTCCAGTTCTTTTTCTTTTTCTCCTTCCCTTCTTGGGGAGGTTGGCTGACTTGTGGCTTGCTTGTAGAAGCTACTGGGGCTTCTTCCTTCCTTGCCTCCCTGTTTTTGTTGTACCAGTCATTTATTGTTATGATTTGAGGTTTTGATGATAGTGGATTACATCCATTGGAGTATCTCACTATTGCCTTCTCTTTGAGGAACGTTTTCAGTATATGCCAGAAGTTCATCACTTCTTGGTGGATTTGTGGCAAAATTTCCCAATCTTTGTTGTTTTACATCATGTAATACTGCTTGTACTTGCCCATGTAAATTCCTATCTGATCCCTCTGAATGTGATTTTTATCTGCTGCAGTTACTAATACTTAGTTCCAACTCTGATTCGGAGATTAAAGGCATTTCTGGGACTTGTCTTTGGGATATGGCACTTCCTTGTGTGGATTCTGTTCCAATAGGGATTTTTACCTTTCTTTCCTCCTTTTTGGGATCATTTCTACTTCTGAGTCCATCTCCATATGATTTTATGGAGTATTGGGATCCTCTTCTAGTAGTAATATTAGAAAAAATCAGTGAAAAAAAGATTTCAGAAAGATAAAAAGTCTTTTTATAGAACTTTTAAGGGAGGTACGCACCTTCAGAGTCCTGAACAGTGGGTCCTGGAAAAACTAATCTGTTAGCTTTTCTTTTCTTATTGAAAAGAGTTGTTTGAGAACTTGCACAAGATTCTTCCACCAATATTTCAACAGTGGTCTGATTGTCCTCTGTTGGATTGTCTGCAAACACTAAAAAAGATAAATAAATATAAGTTTTTTTTCATAATAAAAGTGTAATTTTTGAGAAGATATGGAAATTTCCACATAAAACTTGCCTTTATATCTTTTCAAATAAGAGAAATGAATAAAGAAAATGAAAAAAGGAATAAAAATGATTTATTTATTATATTTTTTTAAAGAATAAAAGAAAACTAATGTGAGCCTGTGAGGTATGTATAACATACCCATAAGGCCACAAATAACTTTATACACAGTTAAATTTGTCTTCAACAGACTTTTTAGTTGAATTTAAAATAAAAAAAAATAAAATAAGTATAACTTTTTTTTGTATAAACAAAGTTATAAATATTATGTCATTTTTGGATTCTACACCAAAAATAACCTAGGGTACATCCATAAGGTGTTATACCCAAAAACACTTATTTCTTATGTTATTGGAAGATTTAAGAATCTCACAGTACTAATGTAACTTTTTTAACATTTTTTAAAAATTGTTAAATTTAAGCTTAAATAAGCTTAAATTCAAAGTTGCATAAAGTTTATGCAAACTCACCAAAATTTTAGTTAAAATTGAGGTGTTGTGTATATTTACTGAATTGGCTAAGGATTTGCCATACAGAATGTAAATCCTGCGTGAGCTCAATTTAGAAGGGTTTAAGGCCATAGTATGGCTTTAAATAAATAAGAAGGAAAAATCCACGCAGAAAGGTGGGACAAAGGAAAAAGACCAAATAGAGATGGGGTACCCAACTTTTTAGATCTGCAAGGATTCAATTAAGGTTGTCCACCTGTATTGGAGGATTTTCAACCTTATTCAAACTTTAAGATTAGACTTTGATCCAACATTAAAGTTTAAACTGGTTTTATCCCAAATTAGACAGGAATTTCAAGCTGCCAAAGGGTAAATCCCAATATGCAGGCTTGAATTTAAGGTTTTAAAGACTGTCAAAACTTAATTAAGCTTAAAAAGCTTAAATAAGCTTAAACTTTCAAGGTTACAAGCATTAAAACCTTATCAAAAGTTGAGGTTTGGTGTGTGTTGCTATTTTACGTGGAAAAATAGCAATGAATTCAAAAATTCATTAAAAATCCAATTTTCAATGGATTTGCTTAAAGATTTCACACAGATTACAATTTAATAATATCTATATCTAAATTGAATTTTAAGTATCTTTTATAAATAAATTTACTGGGTATTTAGCCTGGAAATTTACTCTTTTAATTAAAGCTCAAAGAAAATTATAATTTCTTTAAAAATTAATTAAAAATTGAGTTTAAGAGATTTCTGCTTGAAACTCTATTTTTAAGTTGTTCATGTGATGAAATTTAATATAAATAAGTTTTTTTATATTAAAAACTTAAAATAATTAGTTTAAATGGGGATTAAAGTTACATGGAGTTAAGAATAACAATGATTACTTTCAATTTGAATTAAAAATAAGTTACCTTAAGTTAAGAAATTTATTTTTAAGCAAGGTTTTTCAGTTTTGACCTGGGCACGCCTTCTATATTCATTATGAATCATGAGAGCTGCTCTGAAGGCATAAAAAGAGTCTTTTCATCACTGTTTTTGTCCATCATTCATTATCAATCCAATCATATTAGAAATTGAAACAGGTAAAGTTTTATTAAATATAAAATTTTATTATTAAAATAATTCTTCAGTTATTTTATTCTTTATTAATTAAAATTAAAGAATTGTAATCATAGAATTCAGATTATTGTTTTAATCACCAATAATACATTTTATTATATAAAATTATCATCTTAAATATCTTCTAAAAATCCACAAATTCCTCTTAAAAACTCTTTAATCATAATTTTTATTATAAAAAGTTGTTTTATCTGTAAAAATATTGATTTTTGGCGTGTTTTTAACCTATAATTATTATTTAATATAATAACTCTTGCTGTTTGACTTGTTGTATTAAATAAATATTATAAGTAAGTTTTTCTCTAAAGTTCTATATCTTTTTTATCTAGTATTAGTTTTTTTATATAAAATTTTATTCTATAAGAATTATTTCTGCAAAGTGTGTGTTTTAATTCTTTTATAAATAATATTTATATTATTTATAAGTGGTTAATATTCATATTTTCCATGTGTAATTGTATTGTTAAAAATTGAGTTTAAGACATTTCTGCTTGAAACTATATTTTTAAGTTGTTCATGTGATGAAATCTAATATAAATAAGTTTTTTTATATTAAAAACTTAAAATAATTAGTTTAAATGGGGATTAAAGTTACATGGAGTTAAGAATAACAATTATTACTTTAAATTTGAATTAAAAATAAGTTACCTTAAGTTAAGAAATTTATTTTTAAGCAAGGTTTTTCAGTTTTGACCTGGGCACGCCTTCTATATTCATTATGAATCATGAGAGCTGCTCTGAAGACATAAAAAGAGTCTTTTCATCACTGTTTTTGTCCATCATTCATTATCAATCCAATCATATTAGAAATTGAAACAGGTAAAGTTTTATTAAATATAAAATTTTATTATTAAGATAATTCTTCAGTTATTTTATTCTTTATTAATTAAAATTAAAGAATTGTAATCATAGAATTCAGATTATTGTTGTAATCACCAATAATACATTTTATTATATAAAATTATCATCTTAAATATCTTCTAAAAATCCACAAATTCCTCTTAAAAACTCTTTAATCATAATTTTTATTATGAAAGTTGTTTTGTCTTTAAAAATATTGATTTTTGGCGTGTTTTAAGCTTATAATTATTATTTAATATGATAACTGTTGTTGTTTGACTTGTTGTATTAAATAAATATTATAAGTAAGTTTTTCTCTTAAGTTCTATATATTTTTTATCCAGTATTAGTTTTTTTATATAGAATTTTATTCTATAAGAATTATTCCTGCACAGTGTGTGTTTTAATTCTTTTATAAATAATATTTATATCATTTATAAGTGGTTAATATTCATATTTTCCATGTGTAATTGTCTCATTAAGAGCTTTACACTTCTTATTGTTATAACTGTCAGTTACTATAACAATAATAGAATAATTATAATTTATTATTATTATTTTTTTTATTATTATTATATTTTATAACAATAATTAAATTTATTTTTATATATATACAATTATTTTAATAATTATATTTAATTTTGTGGTTATAATATTTCATTATATTATATATTTTTACTGAGGACAGTCATAGTACTCTTGATATTGCTACTATTGTCAAGGGTTTCATAGACAACACTTACAGCCAAGATGATTATCTTTAAATTAAATTATGATATAAATTTATTTTGAGCTTATAAATATCTTTTTGAATCACTAGTGTCACTCAAAGAAAGTTCTTGCAGGTATAAGGATGTGAGAAACCACATGGAAGACAGTAAAATTGCTTTCCAAATGCCTCATTAGCTTTTTAATATCAATAAATATAATATTATTATATAATTTGTTATTGGATAGGCCCAATTTAAACATTTTTAAATGTCTTTTTAGTAAATATCACGGCCAGGCCCCCAAATGTAAGGTTTTACTATGAAGAAATAAGTAAATATTACTAATATTTTACCTATTTTACTCTGAATGTACTTATTGAAATAATGAATAAGATAAAGAAAATTCTAATGATAAAGAAAAATGATATATATGGCATAAAAATATTTATATTATTCATATAAATAATAATAAATATATTAATATTTGATAATTGATATATTTATGGTAGCTTATTATTGTTACCAAAAAATAATAAATGTGTAAGAAATCTTTATTTAATAATGAAAGCCAATTTATAACAATAATATCACTAATATGAAAGTTATATATTAATATCAATAAAAAAATTATTAAAAGTAATAATAAAGAGAAAACAACTTACTTTTAACACTTAATATGATAAGATACACATATACCATTTGTATGGCATATCTGTAAAGTCAATATTTAATAAGTTATAAGTAATAATACCTTATAAAAAACAAAAAATCCTTATTTATTTCAAAGAACAATGAAACAACATTTGAAATAAATAGTGCCATTGGATTCTCCATAAAAATACACATATAAAACAATTAAGAAGCTAAGCTTCAAAGTCAATACTTAAGGAATTAACCTGAATATATGCACTTTTTTGGTCAACGCATATATTCAAGAATTTTAGCCAGTATCTTTTGAAATATGCATGATAGAGTGATGAACCAAAAATAAATTCATCACGTAATTAATGGAAGAATAAAGAAATGAAGTTTATTTCACAAGTTATAAACAAGGTTAAAACCTGTAAGGGATTATTGATTAAAATCAACAGAGCTGTTGACCACTTTGTTGTGAAAGTGGTCCAAACTTAAAAAAAAGTAGAAAGTTGGATTCTACTAGTTCATTAGTGAAGAATGTTGTATTTCGTATTTTAATATTCAAGGTATAACCCCTTGAAATCATAGTTTGAAGTTTAAAATATTAAATTTTGACAGAAAAGAAGAGTTACAAGAAAAATCATCAAAAATAGAGTTTTGATGATGTAATGAAATGCTCTTTGAAGCATAATAAGGTTATGCCAAGATATTATAATTCTTTCTCTGAATTACTTTAGCGTGTAAATCTTAAAAGCTATTAAGGATCAAAGTTTGGGCTTAATTTGATCATTTATGATAACTCACTGTAACCTTAAATTAAGTTTAAAAGTCATATGAGTGATAAAATTGGTGAATACTATTAGTTTATGATTGAAACTAATAAAATACACTAATTTTGGGGTTCTTCCAAGCCTTTGATGTCATCAGACTTAGAGTTATAGTGATAACTCTAAATAATGGCGTAATAATGATGTAATATGGTTTGATCATGATGTAATCATCACCAAACATTAAAATATTGATCAATTCCAGTGGATATGATCAGTACACGTCTACTACAAGCCTGTTAGACTCTAGGAGGGAGGTATTTACTACAAATAGAGCTGCTTTTACTCTGTTTTCCCCTCAGACACATCAAAAAAATTAAAAGGTAATATCTTCATTCTTTATATATAAAGCTCTTATATTATTAAAGACCAAAGATCATCTTATTATAATCATCAATCTTGACATGATTAAATCATTTATTTAATTGTTTTTGTTAAAAATCTCTCTAAAATCTCATTTCCACGTAAAAATCAAGAATATTTGTAATTTTCTCTATTTTGTATTGTAAATACAATTTGTCAAAGTTGTATTTACATTTTTTGGTGTAAAATATCTCAAAATTATTATTTTAAGTATTAAAAGTAGGTAATCTTCTCTTATTAGAATAATTTTCTCTTTATTATTACTTTAATAATTCTTTAATTAATATAAATAGTATTTATATTGATTTATAACTTTGATATTGGTGATATTATTGTTATTAATTGTTTTTTATTAATAAAAAAATTTTTTTTACCCCTTTATAATTTGTTTGTAACAATAATAAAGTGCCATTAAATTTATCAATTATTTTATATTAATATATTTATTGTATTATATTATATTTTATAAATAAATTATATTATCATATTTAATTGATAATATAATTAATTTTACGCCATAATTATAATCATTCTTTATTATTATAATTATTTTTATCTTATTAATTTCATTTATAAGGACATTCATAGTACAATAAGTAAAATATTAGTAATTTTTACTTATTGTTTCATAGTCAAACCTTACATTTGGGGGCCTGGACATGATATTTACTCTAAAAGACCTTTAAAAAGATTCTAATTGGGCTTATCCAATAATAAGTTATACTTATAATCATAAAATTATATAATAATTTTAAATTTATTGATTTCAAAAGCTATTGAGGAATTGGGAAAGCAATTGTATTGTCTTACATGTGGTTTTTCGCATCCTTAGACTTGCAAAAACTTTCTTTGAGTGACTCTAGTGATTAAAAAAGATATTTTATAAATTAAAAATAATTTTATAAAAGAATCATATTGATTTTTATTTTATTCTTTAAAAATAAAAACATAAAAATATAAAAAAAAAATATAATATTAAAAACCAAGAAAAATTTATTTTATTCATTTTAATTCCATTTCTTTAATTAGTTGCACTTTTTAAAAGATATAAAAGCAATTTTTATGTGGAAAATTGCCATATCTTACCAAAAAGAACACTTTTATATAAAAGACTTATATTTATTTGTCTTTTTTAGTGTTTAAAGACAACCCAACAGAGGACAACCAGACCACTGTTGAAAGATTGGTGGAAGAAACTTGTCAAAGTTCTCCAACACCAAGAAATACCAAGAAAAAGAAAGCCAAGAAATTGGACTTTCCAGGACCCACCATTCAGGACTCTGAAGGTGAGTACCCCATTTATAAATTGCCATAAGAAGAATTCCTGTTCTTAAATCCTCTTATTTCTTATTTTTCTTATAATATGACTACCAGAAGAGGCTTCCAATACTGCATCCAATCAGATGGAGCTGGTCTCAGAGGTAGAATTGATTCCTCAAAAGGGAAAAGGAAGGGCAATATCCCCAGTGGAACAGAATCCACACAAGGAAGTGCCTTATCCCAAAGGCAATTCGCAGAAATGCCCGTGATATCTGAACCTGAATTGGAACTAAGTATGAGTGACTCAAACAGGTACAAATCACATTCAGAAGGCTCAAATAGACATTTACACGAGCCAGTACAAACAGTACTACACAGTGTACAAGGACAAAGATTGGGAAATGTTTCCCCAAATACACCAAGGAGTGATGAACTCCTGGCACATCCTGAAAAAGTTTCTCAAAGAGGAGGAAATAGTGAGATACTCCAATGGATGGAATCCACTATCATCCAAACCTCAAATCAAAAAGATCAAGGAATATCATGCCAAAACAAAGGAGGCAACCAAGGAAGAAGCCCCAGTAGCTTCTACCAGCAAGCCCCAAGTCAACCCACTTCCCCAAGAAGGGAAGAAGAACAAGAAAAAGAATTGGAGAAAACCATATTACTCAAGCTACAGGATCCCCAAAATCCAAAAAGATGCCATGGACGATGTCTTCAAAATGGCCAGAACTTTGATGGAATTCAAAGACAAAGAGGAACAAAGAATGAGACAACCCCATTTCCCAAAGAAATAACCTTGTCTCCTGATGTTGTAAATACTTTAACAGAGCTTAAAAATAGTATTTTACCTCTTAAAGACATTAAAAATAGTTTATTATCTTTCCAAGAAATAAATAATAGCTTATCATCTTTAACCAAACTTGTTGTACAAAATAAGAAAGAAATTGATAACATAAAATTTATGATTGAAAATAATAAACCAAAAGTATTAATTGACAATACTCAGAAGTTAATACAAGTACAACAAGAGTTGTACAAATACATAAGTGATATCAAAAAAAAAAACTTTGACAATCAATTATGATGTGGGTATTGATAATCTTACAGAAAAGTTAAGCAAAAAAGTATTTCTGTAGAAAAATTTGAAGAAAAGACTTCATCACACCAAAAATTACTTTTGGACCATGTGGAAAAGAGTGATGAAGCAAGAATGTATCTGAAAGATGACATTCAAAGTGAAACAAGGCTTATTACTGAAAAAATGGATAAAATTAATGAGGCTAACTTAAATATGCCAAAGTTATCAACACCATTTTCTCACATAAGAAGCCCTGTTAAACCAAAAGAGGAATTAACAAATCCATTCATAACAGACTTGAGTCACCAAGAAAATAACCAAGTCTTAATGAAGGAAGTGCCTCAATTGAAAGAATGGCCAACATTCACAGGAGAAGGTGAATATGACCACATGTCATTTATCAAAACAATTGACATGCTACAAGAAGATTATGCCATACCAGATGAATTAATCACTGCAATATTACATTCATTGTTTGAAAAATCTGCAAAAAGATGGTATTATGGCATAAGGCAAACAAATGGCAAAAATTCCTGGTCTTGGTGGAAACAAGAAATAATCACCAAGTGGGCTAATGATTCCTGGAGGTACAAAATAGAAAATGCATTTGAAAATTCTTCTTTTGACCCAGACAAAGAAAAACCTTTAACTTGGTTCTTAAAACAAGTTGAAAGACTTAATGCATTGTATCCAGAAATGTCATAAAAAATGGTGCACATGAAAATACTCAAGAAATTTGGAGGAGAGCTAGAACATGCACTAAGAAGCAGGTGTATAGAACCATGCTCCACAGAAGAGTATATTAATGCACTAGGAGACATAGTGACAAGAACAAAAATTGGCAGGACTTGGAAGAAATTGGACATTAAAAGCCCAAATAAACCATTTATCAAAAAATATAAATCAAAAGAATCCTTCAAGCCCAATACATCCAACAATAATGAGCAAAGAAAATGCCATAAATGTGGAGGTATTGGACACTTAGCCAATAATTGCCTCAAAAAGGAAAAGATTAATGAAATTGTGGAAACAGAAAACCACAATGACAAAGAGGAGGAATCTGACTCTGAAAAAGAGTCAGAAGAGTCAGAAAGTTCTGAAAGTGATGAAATCAATATAATTAATGCACAAATTAATAATATAGATATAATTTATGAAGTACTGGATGTTAGCTCAAACTTACCACAAGTTGGGACATCTGACACAAACCTGACAAATATACAAGATGCCAAAATGTATAGAACCAAACCTGCAAGAGGAATGGGATATACAGCTGGAAAATCAAGTATAAGTATTGTTATGGTTAATAACCAAGAAGGAAAAGTTAACTTAGATACAGGAGCATATTGCACCTGTGTTGGTAAAAGCTATTCAAAAACCATTGTCCCATACTGGCAAGAAAAACCTATGTCAATACAAGGTGTTGAATTTAGTAGTGCAAGTGAGAGCATGAAGCCCCTTGGAATAATTGGTTTAAGACTAATTTTTCCTCATCCCTCACAATGTGTCAGAATTAAAGTAGATTTTGTAGTAATGGACAGCTGTACTAGTAATCACTTCATACTTGGAAATGACTACTTATCAATTTATGGTATAGATATCTCTAACCAAAAGGATAGATATTTTACCATAGGAGACAACAAAAGACAAAAGTTTGGCTTTTTATATAACAAAAAACAAATCAAAGTTATTAAGAATGAAGAAAAAATTCCAGAAAAGGAACTTTTTATATCTGAACAACTTAAAGAGGCAGAATTCAATCAAGAATTAACAGAAAAAATGAAAGAAAAATTGATTGACCTCTTATTTAAGTACAAGAATGCCTTTGCAACTGACAAAGAGCCACTAGGTGCCATAATTGGACATGAAGTGGATATAATTCTTAATGTGGAAAACACTTACCCACCTTTACTAAGGAGACCTACTTACCCAGCTAGTCCAAGGGCTAGAGAAGCCTTGGAGATACACATTAAAGAATTAATGGACCTTGGAGTATTAAGAAAGGTAGGAAATAATGAACAGGTAGAAGTCACTACACCTGTCATTATAACTTGCCATAATGGAAAATCAAGGATGGTAGGAGACTTCAGAGCCCTGAACACCTATACCATTCCAGACAGGTATCCAATACCCAGGATCCATGAGACATTGACACAATTGTCACAAGCTAAGTTCATTACAGCCAAGGATGCCTTAAAGGGTTTTCATCAAAATGTCTTAACAGACAATGCCAAAAAACTACTGATGATAATAGTTCACTGTGGAATTTTTGAATACTTAAGAATGACATTTGGCCAAAGAAATGCACCTTCCCATTATCAAAGAATGATGAATACCATATTTCCTGAAGAATTATCAGAAGGATGGTTAATTATCTATATTGATGATATCATAGTTTGCTCAGAAACTTGGGAAAATCACCATACAAGACTAGAAAGGGTACTACAAAAAATAGTCCAAGTGAATATGAAAATTTCCTTGAAAAAGTGTCATTTTGCATACAGTGAATTAAAAGCACTAGGACATGTTGTATCTGGACTTAGTCTAGGCATAGACCAGAATAAAGTAGCAGCAGTACTACTTAAGCCAATGCCTCAGACCAAGAAAGAAATGCAATCATTTCTAGGATTTGCTGGTTACTTTAGACAGCATATAAAGGACTTTGCAAAAATTGCCAAATACTTGTACAAGCTATGTGACCAACAAACAGTCTATGAAATGACAGAAGAAAGAGTCAAGGCATATGAAGAATTGAAAAATTCCTTAACAAATGGACCATTTCTTCTAATTCCAGATTGGAAACTACCCTTCAAACTTTACATTGATGCTTGTGGAGAAGGATTCGGTGCTGCACTACACCAGACACAAATTATCAATGATAAACCAGTGGAAGGACCAATTTGTTTTATTTCAAGACAGATAAAACCAACAGAAGCAAGATATGGAGCAAGCCAAATGGAATGCATCTGCTTAGTGTGGGCTTTAGAAGAATTACATTATTACTTGGATGGAACAGTATTTGATGTGATTACAGACTGTAATGCTGTAAAATATCTATTAAGTATGAAAGCTCCAAATAGACATATGCTGAGATGGCAAATTGCTATCCAAGAATACAGAGGAAATATGACTATTGTTCATAAATCTGGCAATATTCATAAAAATGAAGATGGTCTTAGCAGATGGGCTCTAGCAAATACCCCTGACAATCCAGAATGGGTACCACAGGAAGAACACCATATAGTGTGGGAACTCCTCTGCGTGTGGGATAAAATGAGGCAGTACCTGGAAGGGGAAATTACAAGAAAACAGTTTTGAATTTCTGTTTGAGACTTGTAACCCTTGCTCTGCTCGTGTGCTAGAATAATCTAGACTGCCCTTCCTAATATGCTAAGTTATCTTTACTGAGTTCACCAAATCAATTTTATTATTGATAGTGGTGTGATCAGAAAATATTAGACTCAAAAATCTCTAATCAGACTTTGCTCTACTCAAAACAATGGTTATTTAAAACCTTAACAAATAAGTTCTTTTTAAAACTTTCAGTAGGCTGAGTGGATTCCACCAGATGATAGTACAACAATATATAAAGTAATATAATAATGAAAATAAATAAAAAAATAACAGGAAACACTATCTTCTAATACATAACCACAAAATATTCTTTTCTTGATAATTCTTTAATAGATATAGAAACTAATAGCTAGGATAACAACAATCTTCAATTCTCTGAAATAATAAACTTGAATGGGATAAAAATATATTTCAAGCCCTTTTGATGTGATGGATGGGATAATACTCTAATACTTGTGAATGATTTAGTATAATATGGGTAGTTTAATGTTATGTTTGGTGTTGATTTAATAATAGATTAAATGATCTCTTCTGGTTTTTTGATAATAAGAATATCTAATTGTTATAGTTTCAATATTAATTTGAGCTAAACAATAATGTATTTGATTTTATTTTGTTCCTTGAGGATAATATATTAGGGATTACCCAATAAATATAAATCCACTTTTATTTCAAAAAAGTAGTAAAATTACTTTGGTTGTGCAGGTTTTGTTTTAAAACCAGCAAAATTACTCTCTTTGAGGAAGTTTTCAACAAAAACTAGCCCAAAACTAATTATAATGGTTAGGTTTTATTTTAAAGCCTACAAAATTACTTTGGTTTGATGGTTTTATTTTAAAACTCTCTAAAAATTACTTTTAAGGATTTAAACGCTAAACTCCAGAGACGCCTTGCTCATGAGCTTCAAGCTTTAAGATCCTAATTAAATAAGGCACTAGTCTACCTGCTAGTAAGGGATGAATTAAAGTCTTTTCACACTATTGGTTCTCTTGATCTATGTCAACAACGAACCTCAGTTACTGGGCTTAATTTATCAAAATTTCTAGTATACCTCCTAGAAGAGGGATCAGAAAAAATAAATTGAATTTACAATTTCTAGATGGGGAAAAGGGAAAAAGTGGGAGAGAGGGCCTTTATTTATATCCGTGGGGCCCTCCATAGGAGTGCAAAAAAGAGGGGTCTTAGAAATTTTCAGCCTCTGGTGGCTGTGCAAAGCTGTGCAAACTTTAATTTTGGATTTTCAAGGCAACGTGTTGTGACGTGACACAAGTCTGGATTTCTGACCAATCAGATTGCTTCACTTGACTTTTACTAATGACATGACGTGTTTCTGACCAATCAGATCCATTCATTCTTACCTCTCCTATTCACATGTGACATGTGGCTGTGTAATACAGTTAAACCTTAATTTCTGGCCCTGGAACCCTTATCTCCATGTATTACTCAATTGATTACTAATCTGTCAACTGATTATCCAGTATTATAGTTTTCTGGCTTTCTGTATTACTCATTGACCTATATTACCTGTGTTACCTGTATTCTTCCTGATAATTCCTAAATCTTCTATATTCCTTCCAAAATTCAGTCCCACTCTTCATCTCTGCAGCTTCAATGAGAACTTTGGGGGTTAAATTCACAGAAAGGTTGATGTAATATGTCCTTTCCAATTCAGCAATAAATTATTTCAGTCTTCAAAAATTAATCATTTAATTATCTAAAGGAACTCAATGATGCTAATCCCCTCTTTGGGTGGTCCATAACAGCAAAAACACATGAAATTTTCCAAAATTGATACTTCAAAAGTGTTTTGTTCCACACCTTGAATCTTCTATGTCCCCTATGATGCCTACAACTCTGCTTTTTATTAATTGGCATCCTCATTGTGACTCTGATTATATTAGTCACCCAATTGCTTTTATTTAAGCATATTAAAAAAATATATATTAAAAAAGATTATTTACAGAGAAAATTGAAAAATGTCTTTGATTTGGGTACTGTCCATCACAATTATGTGTTGGATAGTGCAGTGGGGTGACACTGACAGAGCAAATCTGTGGTCAATTTTCCTTAATGAATATATCATTTGTGTTATCCCATATTTATTTTACTGTTACTTTTCCTCAAAGGTGATTGCATTCTATTGATATCCTCTTTTATATAAATAATTACCATAAAAATAAAAAATTTATTCAGCTGAACTGTCATGGTATACCACAATAGAAGGAATATGTGTTACAGACATTGGCACAGAATTCTTTAACCAAGTATAAGAAAGCTATAAGATAGACAAAAATTGCCATATCTTGAGCCAAATTCTAATGAAAGACTGCAAAGACCCATCACTTTCATCAAAACTAGATGAAATATGGAAAAAGGCATATGATGAAGGAAGATTCCACCTCCTTGATGGAATCCTTTACCATAGAGCAAAACACACATGTGTGATAAACACTATTTTACATGAGTGTCATGATAGTGTTGCAGCTGGACACCTTTCAGAAGTGTAAGATTTGACTATGAAACTGATGATAATATTACTATCAATCAACAGTACTATGTCTGTTCTTATGAAATATAATAATAAAAATTATTATAACCACAATTAAATAATTATAAAATTATTTCTTTCACGTGTTATACACTACTAGTGATTATAACAGTGAGCAGTAATTGTCTACAAGAATCAATTACAAGAAGAATTTAATAATAAAAACTTCTTTTATTAAAATAATAAAATTATTTTAATATATAATTATCTTTTACAAGAATAATTATAAAGATAATTCTTGAAGAAAACTATTACTAGAGAAAAACTTTAAGAATTAAAGACAAATGACTCACTAATACTCCAAAGAGCTTATTGATAGATAAAAGTAGAGAAATTTGACGTGGAATTGTGGATCTAAGGGATCAAAAGGATTTATAACAGTATTACAGCAATATATAGTTGCATTCTATGATTTCACGTCTTTCTGGTTGATTCTGAAAGATTTAAAACACTTAAGAATAGCTATAACTAATACTTACTTGTTGGTAATAATGATTTAATAAATTGATAAGATGATTCTTGGAAAAAACAGCAAGAGGAGGCCTCTTTTAAGTCAACAACAGCTCACAGAGGCATGCCATGGAGCAAACTGAAAAACCAGTGAGTGAGAAAACAATAAACCCTTTTGGATTATTGATTGCATCATCAGTTTTCACGTAAGATTATCATAATTACTTAATTGATGCTTTTACGTGACTACCAACCCCAACATGGTTAAGAATAAAAGGAGTAACATCTGTAAATCTTCTTTAATTCTGAAATAATCATTGATTTCTCAAAGTTATCAATTTTATTGCCAATTTCATCACAGGTTGTAATTACTGTGAATTTTTGAAGATTCAGTGTTTCACGTAGAATGGTCAAAAATGGACTGTACGCAAAACTTTTAATTTTACTAGTAAAACCATTATTATTTTTGGTTCTACCATAGATAATACGGTTCTCTATTAGTCCTGAAAGTTTCAGAAAGATTCATTAAGAATTGTATTTTTAATGAAGTTTTGAAGTTTTTACCTCATTTCTACGTAGAATTGCAAATAGCAGTATTTTGCTGGTTGCTATGAGGTAAATCAATGAATGTATGTCCAAAAAGGGTTTTAATTACTCTTTTAGGGTCTCGTCATGGAAAGTCATCAAGAATTGATGTGGTTACAGGAGTCTAAGTAGCTCATTACCTCCTTGGCACATCAATATAGCAGGTTATTTGCTATTTTCTTATGATTACAGTAGGTGTAACTTGGTAACCAAGTTCCCAAAGAGTTTTAGCTTACCAATTGGGCCAAGATGAGCCTTGGATCCATGCTCTGGAGCTATCCACACCTCTGAGGCCTCAGAAGTTGGGTACCCTGGCTCTCTGATGTCTTTTGTCCCCCTTACTTATTATTCACATAAAAATAGAAAATTAAGCTTAAAGTGAGATATCCACTATGGGTGTACCAAAGGTCCATGTAAGAATACCATGATATTAAGTGCTCAAAACATGCATAACACTATTTTTAGTGTATATGTAACATGGTATTTCTCACTTTCCCATTATTTTGGCTAAAAATCAAGAAAAACAAAAATTTTCACGGATCTTTTATGTGGTATTAATGATGTGGTATTGAAGTATTTTCCATTTTACCACCTCAAATACTTATATTGAGCTTATTCACTCTATGGAGCTACCCTAGGTGAATTTTTGTGTAGAATCCAAATCTGGTCTTAAATCCATGGATTTACTTACTCAATAAAAAGTTATTCATCTTTTCTGAAATTGAAAATGATGAATTTTGGGTATATGCATGACTTATGAGTTGTGAATAATTCAAAATTTCTTTTTAAGATAATTGTGGCCTATTTGGGTATGTAAAATATACCTCAAGGCTCACATTCCCTCACACCAGAAAATAAAATTGTCCTGCAATTTTATTAGTGATAAAAGAATAAGGCCCCAAAGGGGGTTAATGTCCACTGTCCAACCTCTTCACGTCACTCAGATCAAGTAATTTAAAGCACATTTATAGACATATTCAGGCTTGTGGCCTTCTTTCATGTCTAAATCTTCTTAAGAGTTTATCTGAGTCAGGTATTTCTGATTCTGCCATCCATTCATCTTCATGTACTGGATTTCTATATCTGACAAGATATTCTCTTTGATTTTTACCTCTAAGTCTCCTTTCTTTAATGACTTTCTTTATCTTTTTGTCTTTATTCTGTTCCACAGGTGGTACAGTTAAAGGAGTTGGGTTTCTTAAAGGAAACAATTCTTTATCAGCTGGTTGATAAGGTTTTAACAAGCTGACTGGAAAGGTGGGGTGTTTATTTTCCAATTCACCACTCAATTCCACTTGAACTGCATTGGTTCCATGTAAAGCAACCATAACAAAAGGTCCTACATAAGAATCTTTAAGTTTTTTGGGCCTTTGATATTATTAAAATTCAAGGTTGAAACTAAAACTAAGTCCCCTACTTTGAAGTCTGGTACTTTATGACTCTTATCCCACTTCTGTTTTGCATAATCAAAAGCATCATCCATACTTTGTTTTGCATGATGTTTCACTTTATCAAGCATTATCTTAAAGCTGGAAGCTGTAGGATGAATGTCAATCAAGTCTTTCCTCAGTGTGTCTTCTGCGAGTCTTGGATTCCATCCTTTCTCTAACATAGCAGGAGTTTGTCCTGTGGAAGAATGGACTGATGTCTTGTATGCTAATTCTAATGCAGGTATCAGAGTGCACCAGTCATGGGTAAAGCCATCTGAGTCTTTGAATTCTAATCCATAAGCACAGAATCTCCTGATCATGTCTTCTACAGTCTGAATCATCCTCTCTGCTAGCCCATCTGTTTGAGGGTGATATGCTGTAGAGAATGATAACTTAGTCCCAAACAATCTATGAAGATTGGTCCAAAGTGCAGATGTGAATTTGGGATCTCTGTCACTTATGATATTCTTAAATAATCCTGTATTAGAAATAACTCTACTCCATAAAAGAAGAGCTGTATCCATAGCAGTGTCATCTTTATGACATGGTAAGAATATGGGAGTTTTGCTATATCTGTCTACAATGACTAAGCAAGCATTATAACTTTTGTCACCACTTGGAGGAAGTGCTGTGACCCAATCCATGTGAACAACTTCACAAGGGGATTTTGGTTCTTGAATATGGATCATCAATCCAAATTTCTTGCCTGTGCTCCTGTTTGCTTTTTGGCACCTATCACAGGTATGGCAATATTCAATGGTTTCTTTCCTCCAAGATGGCCACCATGCACAGTTTTTCACTTTTTCCAGTGTTCTGTCTTCTGACAGGTGTCAAGAGTAGATACTATCATGACATTCATGAAGAATGGTATTCATAAGTAATCTACTGCACAATGTCATAACACAAGAATGTTTTGTTCTGTGGTAAATGATCCCATCAAACAAGTGAAATCTTCCTTCAGAATAGGAATTTTTCCAAACTTCATCAAGTGCATTAACTAAAGATGTATCCTTGCAGTCTTTATCTAATAAGGAAGTCAAGATATGGCAATTCTTGTCTTGTTTATAAGATTCTCTGACCTCTTTAAAGAATTCAGTCCCAATATCAGTTATGTTAATTCCTTCAATTGGAATCTGTGGTTCAGCTTCCAAAGGTACATAAGCCGGGTTATCAGGAGTGTTGGCTAAAGCCCATCTACTAAGTCCATCAGCATTCTTGTGAATGTTTCCTGCTTTATGAACTATAGTCATGTTTCCTCTATATTCTTGAATAGCTATTTGCCATCTCAACATATGTCTGTTGGGAGATTTCATGTTAAGGAGTGATTTTACTGCATTACAGTCAGTTATCACTTCAAAAACACTGCCATCAAGGTAATAGTGTAATTTCTCAAGTGCCCATACCAAACATAAGCACTCCATTTGGCTTGCACCATATCTGGCTTCTGTTGGTTTGATTTGTCTTGAGATATAACAAACTGGTCCTTCTGTAGGTTTGTCATTAATAATTTGGATTTGATGTAGGGCTGCCCCTAATCCATCTCCACATGCATCAATGTACAATTTAAAAGGAATATTCCAGTAAGGCATGAGGAGTAAAGGTGCTTCTGTAAGGGCTTTCTTTATCTTCTCATAAGCTTTAATTCTCTCCTGTGTCATCTCAAATACAGTCTGTTGATCACAGATTCTATAGAGTGATTTGGCTAGAATTGCAAAGTCTTTCAAGTGTTGCCTATAGTAACTAGCAAATCCAAGAAAAGACATCATTTCTTTTTTATTCTGGGGTATTGGCTTAAGTAGCACTGCTGCCACTTTATTCTTGTCAATACCCAAGCTCAAACCAGAAACAATATGTCCTAATGCTTTGAGTTCTTCAAAACCAAAATTGCATTTCTTAAGTGAAATTTTCATGTTCACTTCTGCAACTTTATGAAGTACTCTTGCAAGTCTTTCAAGGTGCAAAGACGTGGAATCAGAACATATGATAATATCATCAATATAAATGATAAGCCATCCTTCAGACAATTCTGTAGGAAAGATGGTGTTCATCATCCTTTGATAATGGGATGGAGCATTTTTAATGCCAAATGGCATTCTAAGATACTCATAAATACCACAGTGAGTTATAATTCTAAGTAATTTCCTAGCTTTAGGAGTCAAAACATTTTGATGGAAGCCTTTTAATGCATCCATTGATGTTATATACTTGGCTTTAGACAATTGAGTCAAGGTTTCTTGGATTCTAGGGATTGGATACCTATCTGGAACTATGTAGGTATTCAAAGCTCTAAAATCTCCAACCATTCTTGACTTATCATTATGCCAAGCAATGATAACAGGTGTTGTCACTTCAACCTCCTCATTATGGCCTACTTTACTTAGTACACCAAGTTGGATTAACTCTTGGATATGTTTTTCCAAGGCCTCTCTAGCTTTGGGACTGGCTGGATAAGCTGGTCTTCTAAGTACTGGAGGATATGGTCTATCAATATTAAGAGTAATATCAATTTCATGTCCTCTTATAGCACCTAATGGTTCATTATCAGATGCAAATGCATTATTGTATGTGTATAATACATCAATAAGTTCATTCCTCATCTTTGGTGACAATGATGGATTAATTTGTGCTTCAACAAGTTGTTTAGACACAAATTCATCTTTGTAAGTATCTTTGACAGAAGATACTAGAGATATCTGTTTTGGCATATTGGAGAAAGCAAATTTTTGCCTTTTGTTATCTCCAATTGTGAAATATCTGTCTTAATGGTTATTTATATCAATACCATATATATTCAAGTAATCATTTCCAAGAATGATGTGCTGAGATGTGCAATTGTCCATTACTACAATCTCAGTTTTCATTCTTACACTTCCTGCTGGATGTGGAAATACAATAGTAGTGTCCAATATACCCAAGGGGTACATATTGTTACTGGCACTACTGAATTGTACACCTTCTATTGGTAATAGATGGTTTTTCCATTCAGGAAGTATAATTTGGAGATAATCTTTGCCTACACAAGTACAAAATGCCCCTGTATCCAAATTAACTTTGGCTTCAATATCACTCATCAAAACTGATGTGATACAGGATGCTCCAGCAGTGTAACCTTTTCCTCTGGCAGGTTTTGTTTTACACATTTTGGCATCTTGGATATTTATCAGGTTGCAGCAATCTTCACTGTATTGTGGCAAGTGGGTATGGACTTCCATGACCTCAAAGAAAGCTGTAATGTTTTCAATGGGATAGTCCTCCACTGGTGTATCCTCAGAGACTGCAGAATCTTGATCTGATTCCTCCCTCTCTTCAGTACACTGAGCTTCTTCAATGACTTGAACTTCATTGATTTTTGTCTTTTTAGTGCAAGTGTTGGCTAAATGTGAAGTGCTCCCACATTTATGACACTTTAAGACAGGTTTTTCTGGTCTCTTATCCTCTCTGGGAATCCTAGAGGTCATCTTGGATTCTGTTGGGATTTTAGACCAAGTTTTACCAATTCTTGTTCTGGCAATGATATCTTCCATAGCATTAATGTAGTCCTCTGTTGAAAAGGGTTCCACACATCTGCTTTTGATAGCATGTTCCAGTTCTCCTCCACACTTCCTCAATATTTTCATATTAATCATAGTGTCAGACATATCTGGGTGTAAAGCAGATAATCTGTCTTTTTGTTTGAAGAACCAAGTAAGTGGTTTGTCTTTTTCTGAGTTAAAAATGGCACTTTAAAAAGCATTTTCCATCTTAAACCTCCAAGAATTGTTGGCCCATTTGGTGATCCCTTCAGATTTCCACCAAGACCAATCATGTTTACCATGATCAATCCTCATTTTGTAATACCATTTCTTTGCAGTTCTGGTAAACAGACAATGTAATTTCCCCACTATGAGTTCATCAGGTATATTAAAGTCTTCTTCCAACATATCAATAGTCCTGATGAATTCAATATGGTTGTATTCTCCTTTCCCAGAGAATGTTGGCCATTCTTCTATTTTGGGAATATCTGTTGTAGAGTAGGCATTTTCTCCTAAGAATGGGGTGAGACTTTCTTTAACAGAGATTTTTTCTTCAGTTAAAGGTGTAGAATGTCTTGGCATATGTGGTTCATGATTCTTATGAATTTGTTCCACACTTGCAATTATTTCATTCTTCAATTTCTACCTTTCACTGTCACTTTTTGCTAAATGTATAGCAAATTGATTGGTATTCTTAACTATTTGTAAGACATGGTCTTCAAGAGTTTTAAGTCTATCATTCATGTTAAGAATGGAAAGATCGTCCATGTCATTATCCTGCATTTGACACTTATTCTTAATTCTTTCACAATTATTGTTAATTGATTCAAGGGTGACAGTTGTCAATTGATACAATTTAGTATGTTTCTTGTTACTTTTCTTTAAATCACTTATGTCTAATGTAATTTGCTTTAACTTTGAATCAAGTTTGCCAATTTCTACATTAATGCTTCTTTGTACATCAGTTATTTGCGTGGAAAAGTCCTGTTCATCCTTTCCTGCTCCTTGGCTGTGAAATCCATGAGAGTTCTGGCCATATTGAACACACTGTCCACAGCTTAAGGCTCCAATTTGGGGATCCTGTACCCCTGTGGGTAAGGTCTGTGCCAATTGGCTTTGCCTTTGACCTTTCCTTGATGGTTCTTGGGACCTCTCTGCTTCTTCTGAGGTCCTTTGGGCTTGTCTTTGGACGTGTCTGGAGCTGGTTTGGAGCTGGTAGATGCCACTGGGGCTTCTGTCTCCAAAGCTGGAGTCATTTCCAACTCTTTCTTCTGGTCTATGGATAAAAGACTTTGGTTCTTCAACCAATTCTTTATCTTTTTGACCTTGTCTTTGCAAGACAGGGGGCTCCAACCTCCTAAGAGTTCTATGGTCTTCTCCTGACCCAGAAAGCTCTTGATGTGTAAGTAGGAGTTCATGGCCCCCTGCCAAAGGCTTGGGCAGATTTCCCACTCCTCCTCCTTGGCTGCTCTGAACCAGTTTTTGTACTGGCATTGATATATTTCTATTGCTGCCACCTGAAAGTGGTTCAGCCCTGGAAATATTACCATAGATCAGTTCAGGTTCTGAATTCATGTCAAAATCTGTTGGCACAGACCTTGGGGAATGGGGGGCAACTCTGGAATCCTCCAAATGTGTCTTTCTTGAGGAAGATTTGGCACTTCTGGATTTGGTCTTGCCTCTTCCCTGTCCACATCCATCTGGTTGGACTGAATAGTTGCTTCCATTTCTAGTATGCACCATTTTTACGTCAATTTAAGGATAAAGAGTAAATTTAAAGATAAAAACACACCTTTTGGTGGTAATTTATTCTTTTCAGAATTGAATAAGGTGCCTCTTTTAGCAATTTGCACCTCAATACTTTCTTCAGATTCTGCTTCTGAAGATTCTGGGCTAGTAATATATCTCTTACTGAGTCTGTTACCAGCTGCACAGTATTTGATTAAAGACACTAGAAATTATAAAAGAGGAAAAAATTATTTTTTATACTTTTTGAAATATTTTTAAAGATTTTTTTATAAGTTTCATATTTTTTAATATCAAAAAAATTATTCTTTTTAAAGAAAGAAAAATTAATTTTAAGATCTTGAATCAAAATTGATTCAGAGTAACTCAAAGAATAATTTTATAAGTTTTTGGATGTGAAAAAGCCACGTGTAAAAACAGTATAAAATTAAACCAAATTCCTCAATGAAAAAGATTTTAAGACAATTTCAAAAATAAAAATTATTTTTAACTTTAAAAGTGAAAAAGAATTATTAAATCAATATATTTTAGAACTTAAAAATATATCAATTATTTGCAAAAAAGGTTCAAAAACACGCCAAAACCTTCAAATATGAGATATTGGTAGGTATGGTAGTTTGAAATGAAGTCTAGAATATGATTAAAGCCAAGTCTATTGATAAAATCACGGCCAGGCCCCAAATGTAAGATTTGACTATGAAACTGATGATAATATTACTATTAATCAACAGTACTATGTCTGTTCTTATGAAATATAATAATAAAAATTATTATAACCACAATTAAATAATTATAAAATTATTTCTTTCACGTGTTATACACTACTAGTGATTATAACAGTGAGCAGTAATTGTCTACAAGAATCAATTACAAGAAGAATTTAATAATAAAAACTTCTTTTATTAAAATAATAAAATTATTTTAATATATAATTATCTTTTACAAGAATAATTATAAAGATAATTCTTGAAGAAAACTATTACTAGAGAAATACTTTAAGAATTAAAGATAAATGACTCACTAATACTCCAAAGAACTTATTGATAGATAAAAGTAGGGAAATTTGAGGTGGAATTGTGGATTTAAGGGATCAAAAGGATTTATAACAGTATTACAACAATATATAGTTGGATTCTATGATTTCACGTCTTTCTGGTTGATTCTGAAAGATTTAAAACACTTAAGAATAGCTATAACTAATACTTACTTGTTGGTAATAATGATTTAATAAATTGATAAGATGATTCTTGGAAAAAACAGCAAGAGGAGGCCTCTTTTAAGTCAACAACAGCTCACAGAGGCGTGCCATGGAGCAAACTGAAAAACCAGTGAGTGAGAAAACAATAAACCCTTTTGGATTATTGATTGCATCATCAGTTGTCACGTAAGATTATCATAATTACTTAATTGATGCTTTTACGTGACTACCAACCCCAACATGGTTAAGAATAAAAGGAGTAACATCTGTAAATCTTCTTTTATTCTAAAATAATCATTGATTTCTCAAAGTTATCAATGTTATTGCCAATTTCATCACAGGTTGTAATTACTGTGAATTTTTGAAGATTCAGTGTTTCACGTAGAATGGTCAAAAATGGACTGTACGCAAAACTTTTAATTTTACTAGTAAAACCATAATTCTTGTTGGTTGTACCATAGATAATACGGTTCTCTATTAGTCCTGAAAGTTTCAGAAAGATTCATTAAGAATTGTATTTTTAATGAAGTTTTGAAGTTTTTACCTCATTTCTATGTAGAATTGCAAATAGCAGTATTTTGCTGGTTGCTATGAGGTAAATCAATGAATGTATGTCCCAAAAGAGTTTTAATTACTCTTTTAGGGTCTAGTCATGGAAAGTAATCAAGAATTGATGTGGTTACAGGAGTCTAAGTAGCTCATTACCTCCTTGGCACATCAAAATAGCAGGTTATTTGCTATTTTCTTATGATTACAGTAGGTGTAACTTGGTAACCAAGTTCCCAAAGAGTTTTAGCTTACCAATTGGGCCAAGATGAGCCTTGGATCCATGTTCTGGAGCTATCCACGCCTCTGAGGCCTCAGAAGTTGGGTACCCTGGCTCTCTTTGATGTCTTTTGTCCCCCTTACTTATTTTTCAAGTAAAAATAGAAAATTAAGCTTAAAGTGAGATATCCACTATGGGTGTACCAAAGGTCCATGTAAGAATACCATGATATTAAGTGCTCAAAACATGCATAACACTATTTTTAGTGTATATGTAACATGGGATTTCTCACTTTCCCATTATTTTGGCTAAAAATCAAGAAAAACAAAAATTTTCACGGATCTTTTATGTGGTATTAATGATGTGGTATTGAAGTATTTTCCATTTTACCACCTCAAATACTTATATTGAGCTTATTCACTCTATGGAGCTACCCTAGGTGAAATTTTGTGTAGAATCCAAATCTGGTCTTAAATCCATGGATTTACTTACTCAATAAAAAGTTATTCATCTTTTCTGAAATTGAAAATGATGAATTTTGGGTATATGCATGACTTATGAGTTGTGCATAATTCAAAATTTCTTTTTAAGATAATTGTGGCCTATTTGGGTATGTAAAATATACCTCAAGGCTCACAAGAAGACAGAACACTAGAGAGGGTGAAAACCTGCTCTTGGTGTCCAAATTGGAAGAAAGATGTTATAGAATACTGCCAAACCTGTGACAGATGTCAAAAAGCCAACAGAGCCACAGGAAAGAAATCTGGAATGATGATCCAAATCCAAGAACCAAAATCCCCTTGGGAAATAGTTCATATGGATTGGGTAACAGCATTACCTCCAGGAGGAGACAGAAGCTATAATGAATGCCTAGTATTAGTTGACAGGTATAGCAAAACTCCAATGTTCCTACTATTTCATAAAGATGACACAGCTATGGACACAGCCATAATGATATGGAATAAAGTTATTAGCCATACAGGCTTATTCCAGAATATTATAAGTGACAGAGACCCAAAGTTCACTTCAGCATTATGGACAAATCTCCATAACTTGTTTGGGACAAAGTTATCATTCTCAACAGCTTACCATCCTCAAACTGATGGTTTAGCAGAAAGAATGATACAGACCTTAGAGGACATGATCAGAAGATTCTGTGCTTGTGGGCTAATACCAGCTCTTGAACTGGCATATAAAACATCAATTCATTCTTCTACTGGCAAAACACCAGCAATGCTAGAAAAAGGTTGGAATCCAAGACTTCCCTATGATACCCTCAAAAAGGACTTAGTGCATATACATCCAACAGCAAGCAGTTTTAAGATAATGCTTGACAAGGCAAGACACCATGCAAACAGATGTATGCAAGATTCTTTCAAATATGCAAAGGAAAGATGGGATAAAATTCATAAACCACCTGATTTTAAAATAGGAGACTTGGTCCTAGTATCAACCCTTAATTTCAATAACATAAAAGGTCCAAAGAAATTAAAAGATTCCTTTTCAGGACCATTTATGATAAAAGCACTTCATGGACCCAATGCTGTGCAATTGGAACTCACAGGTGATCTAATGAACAAACACCCAAATTTCCCTGTAAGTCCGATAAAACCTTACAGCTGAAGTGACAAGGAGTTATTTCCACTAAGAAATAAACCCCCACTTGAAATTCCCCCCCTTGGAAGAAGGAGAGGAAAAGAAAATAGTAAAAGTCCTCAAAGAAAGAAGTACAAGGAACAAAAAAGAAAGAGAATACCTTGTAAGGTATAGAAATCCAACTCAAGAAGATGAATGGCTACTTGACAAAGATATAACAAATGCTGATAAACTACTAAGAAGGTTCAGACATGAAAGAAAACCTGAAAAATAAAAAAGTTAAGCATTATTGAGCTTCCAGACTAACAAAGTCTATTGAAGAGGTAGTGTGGTATGCCATACCATAGCAGCTTAATAAATTTTTTTGGAGGGAAGTGAAAAGTAGAAGTACCCCTATGGGTAGCTTCTGTTGGAAACAAAAGAAAAGGATCTTTGTCCCAGTTGGTAAGGTGATGCCTTGTGTCAGGGAAAATGGCCATGTCATTGGTTCAAGCCACATTGAAGACATAAAGTAAAAAAATTAATTAAAAAAAAAAAATTAAAAAATTAATTAAAAATGTCAAAATTTTGGAAAATCCTTTTAAAGTTTGGAAAATACCTGAAACCTAACCCTAAAATAAGATTAGGTTTCAACCCACAAATTGGCTTCAGAAATCAAAAATTCTAAATTCAAGACAGCAGAAGGAGAATACATAAACAGATTACATAAGCAGGAAGGAGTTAAGAAAGCATTAGTAATCAGATTACTTGATTAGTAATACTTAGGGAGTTAAGGGATACAGGTACCATGGAGGATTAGTCAGCAAGTCTAAGGATTAGTAATAAAGCTCAAATAAGCATCAGCAAAAATACCTCAAATTAGTAAGCAACCCAACAAATGACATCATCAACCAAACAAATGATGCAATGATTTACATAAATGACATCGTTTAGGTGGGACCACCAGAAAAGAATTTTCCCAGCCAAAAGAAACTGAAAAATTCTAAGTCCCTCTTTTTGAACACCTCCCATGGAGAGCCCAAAAATTATAAATAGAGGGCCTCTCCCCCCAAATTTTTCCTCTTTCCCTCATGTCTTTTATCCCCCCTAAAGTGGAAAGTGGATTTAAATTCATCCCTGACTATCAGGTTAACTAGTCTACAAATATATCATTCTATTATATAAAGTATAAAAAGGCCTTATATAATAGTCTTATAATAAAAAAAAGTCTTAAAATAAAGAATCAGTCTTATAATATGAAAAAAAGTCTTAAAATAAAGAATCAGTCTTATAAAAAAAAAGAAAAGTCTTATAAAAAAAAAAAGAAGAAAATTTTAAAATATAATTTGATTATATAAAGGATAAAAAGGCTTTACATAATAGTCTTATGAATTTAAATTAAATAAAACAGTATTTTAAAGAGAATTTCACCTTATTATAAGCAATTAAAGCTTTGAAGAAGGAAAAGAAGGGTCATTTAGTTATCTTTTAAGGAGTTGATATTATTATTTAATTTCATAAAGGCATACTTTGGTCACTACAAGGACATTTTATTGATTATAAAGAAAAAATACCTATTATAAGAATAGATTAGTGCTATCTTATTAAAAAAAAAAAAAAGAAGAATTATTATCAAATTAAATTATCAAAGTGTGGCTATCAATTAGTCTGGTCATATCAGAATCTTATTATATAAAAAATAAATAAATCAATAATAAATCATTAACCATAAAAAAAGTGTTTGATTGTTTGTTCAGTATTATTATTAGTCTAGTGTCTCCATATTATATTGAGTTATTGTTGTAGTAGTATTTTGTGTGATTTTTGATAGTTTTTTTTATTTATTTCTTTTGGTTAATTAATGGTGTTATATTTAAAAGGTTAAATAAATATTGTGAGAACAAGCAAAGTCTGATTGAGTCTGTTGAATACACTTTTCTGAATTAGCCACCATCAATAAATAAATTGATTGTGAACTCAAGTTAAGATAATTCAGCATTTTTTAGGAAGGGCAGTTCAGATTATTCTGACACAGAAGCAGAGCAAGGGTTACAAGTTTAAACAGCAATTCAAAACTGTTTTCTTGTAATTTCCCCTTCCAGGTACTGCCTCATTTTATCCCACACAAGAGGAGTTCCCACATCTGGTGTCTCAACAGTGGCCGTCAGATAGGAATATCATCAGATTCAATTCAGCTTGATATCAAAATATATATATTTATTAAACCTGGAATCATATAATAACCTAAATAAACCATTTTCATCATCATCAAAATCTCATTCATCATCATCATCTGAATCTTATTGTGAGCCTTAGAGGTAATTTCATATACCCAAAAGACCACAAATATAAAAAATAACATATTATTAAAATAAAAATAAAAAATATAAATATAAAATTATATTAAAAATAAAAAATTAATTATAATTTAAAAATAAAATTACTTTAAATTTTGTAAATATAAAATTACATTTATACTTGAAAAATTTAAGTAAAAATGAAATTTTAACAAAATTGTGAAAAAATGAATAAATTTGGAAAAAAGTTAAATAAAATTTATTATAACTTTTTATCCAATAAATAAACATATAAATTTTATTTCACCATTGGATTCCTCATAAAAAATCAGGTGGGGTCACCTCTGAGTGAAATTTTTGTAACTCAACTCTAAATAAGCTTAAATTAAGTTTTTAGTATTTTCAATACAAAAGTTGAAAATCCTCAAAACCTTAATTTAATTCACACCACATGTGGTGTTAACCATCAATTTTTGTGTTAAAATTGAGGTGTTGTGTTTAGTTTAGAAGTTATGAGGAATTAAAGTATTTTCAATTGAATTCAATTGAAATGTCAAAATGTGCGCGTGTATTACATAAGTGAACTTTGATTTACATATGAGGTGTCAATTATTACTGTATTGTACTGTACAATTGAATTGAATTACATGTGTAAATTATAAGTATAATACATGATGAGGAATTAAAGGAAAAATAAATTGGAAAGATTAAATTTGGGGGGGAAAAGGAACTCCAGCTCTAAGGGGGAGCTAGACCCCCAAAATCCTTGCTGACAGGCGTGGGATGTCAAAATTCACGCAAAAGTTCATCACTTTTGGCCTGGAATTGAGTTACAGGGTCTGTGGACTCAATTGATGATGAGGTTTTGATACCAACTGGGGTAGTTTTAGCTGTTGCCAAGAAGGTAAAACTACCCTTAAGATAAAACAATCATAATAAAAACAGTTTTAACTGGTTTCTACGCCTCTGACACACATTCTGACGTGTTTTGAAGGCTCTAGGCCTGGTATTGCTATAGTAATGGCTGATTTAAGGGTCTAAAGTGGCTAAAAATGGCTAAAAATGGCTTAAACCAGTCCTTTTGGTCTAAACCAGGGTTCAATGATGCCATAATTGGCTTTTCTGTTGTCAGACTGTTTTTCACGACTGACAAGAGTAAATTTTACTTTTGGAGTAAGAGAATTGATGGCTATAAAAGAATGTCTTCTTTGCCCCACTTTTCTCTTCATGTTAGAATCTTTTCCTTTTATTAATTAGTTTAAAACTGTTAAACCAATCAATCAAAGATTCCAACCACCACTTTTAAATCATTTTAATCCTTTTAACCACGTGAAAAAATCATTATAATCATTGTTTGTAACTCTTATAATCATTTTTACCCCTGAACCACCCCAAAAGTGAATTAAAGCATCTTTCATCACTGTTAACTTTGTCACTTTGTTTCCAAATTCACTCTGGTCACTTTTGGGCGTGTTTTCTCTTTAATATTCTTTTTAAAGACTTTGTTCTTTAATTAATTGCTTGCAGTTCTTTGCTCAATTAATTCCAATTGAAATTGCTCTTGAAGAAATTTCTTTTGTAGCCTTAAAATATCTCTTGTAGAGTATTTTTTGGATAAATCTTTATTGTTGGTAAAACAATAAATTTTTATATTATTGTTTTATACTAATAAAGTTATAAACAATAAAATTGGCGTGTTTTCTCTTAAAAATAATATTTCATACTATTTTTAACTGAATTTTACCTTATACAAATTTTGAGGACAGGAAAAGTACTTGATTTTTAATCAAAGTTTCATATCCACACCTTACACTTATCATTACAAATTACTACTAAAATCAAACTCACCAGGACAGACATCACAAGAAAGCTTGAGTAATTTAATATCAACACCAAATACAAGAAGAAAAGAAGAAGATAGGTTAAAGGAGTTCTTCTTTAACCTAATCAAAGAGTATAAAGAAAGAAAACAGGAAGAAGCAAAATTTGAAGGCAAAACATACAAAGTAGAAAAAATGGATCAACAGTCAACATCAAAATTACCACCATTACCTGAAGATACTGTGTAAGGTCAGTATGAAGAAGAAGATGGAGAAGAGGATCAAACTGTGAAAATACAGAGCTTTATGAAGCAAATGCAAGATTTTTTGTTAAGTCAAACCAGTAAAAAAGGAAAAAGAAGGCAATCAATACCAAATACACCAGGGAATAGCCCTAGTGAATCAACATTACCAAGGCATATAAGACCAGAAGAGTCACCAATATCACCAACACCTGGACCAAGAGCAACCTCTACTCCAGAAACAAATCCAAGAATTAACAATATTCCAAGAAGAGCTTTTGTCTCTACACCTAATAACCCAAGTCCATTACAGCAGCAAGTGTTAAAGCAGGAAAGGCCTGTGGTTAAAATTAAAGCAAAAGATTATAATCTCAATTTTAATGGAGAGGAAGTAGAGAAGTTTATTAAGAAGGTTGAAAGAATTGCTCAAATTGAAGGAGAAACAGATGAAGATTTAGCAATGCAAATGGCATTTTGGACAACAGACTCAAGAATTAGTGATGCCATAGAAGCTATGCCAGGATATGAAGAAGGTAATTGGGTACAATTGAAGAAAGATCTTATAACCAAATGGGGAAGAGTTGAACCAGAAAGAAGATATAGAAAAGATTCCCTTATTCAGCTTTTCAATGATACACAAGATGAAGGAGGCATTAGTACCTTATCAGAATATAAAAAGTTTATTGGAGAATATGAAGCCATCATTACTTACCTTTTAAGATACAAGTATATTCCCCAAGAGAATATGTTCCATGAGGATGTATTTGATTGTCTCTCTGCAGATATCAAAGGTGCTATCAGCAAGGAAATGATTAAAGAAAATGTTATGGTTAGAGCAGAAGATGGAGGATATCTCATACCACCTATGAGAATATTAAAGAAGTATATTGAACAAGAATTGGAAGCAAGAATATTAGTCACCAAAAGACTATCATCCCCAAGAATTAAAACAGTAAAGAATGAATCAATCACCAAGGAAAATAATGTTAAATTCAAGGAAGAATTATTTCCAGGAATGCAGGAAGCTTTGAAGAAGATGAAGGAGCTTACCAAAACTCTCAAGGAACAGCAAGTAGTGGTTAATAAAGAAGTGCCTAGAGAAAAGGAAGTTTCCAAACAGTTTATGGAGCAACTGGATGAATTAAGTAAAATTGCTAAACCACAAAAGATAGCTTATGCTAACCCTCAAGTTGAAAATTCAGGATTTAGATCAAAAGAAAACTTACCACCAACATCATCAAGATATGTGCCATATGCACCAGCTCAAAATGCGCCAAAACCATTTGTTAGATGTTATTACTGTTCAGAAGAAGGACACTCCACAGGAAGATGTAATGAGCTTATTGAAGACCAAAACAAGAAATGGGTAATAAGACAAGGGTTCAATTACTTATATCCTAATTGGGCAAGAATTCCAACTGATGGGAAATTATCACCAAAGCAATTGGTAAGGGAATTTCAGAAGGAACAAGAAGAATTGAAGAAGAAATTGGAAGAAAAAGCAAAAGAAGAGGAACAAAAGAAGAAAGAAAAGTCAACTGCCTTTATTACCATGGACAATTGGGAAGATTGGCAACCACCATCAATATCAACAGGAAGAGAACCTCTAGGATATGCCTATGGGTTAAGGAATACAAAGCAAAGAAGAGAAAATGAAGACAGAGCTAAGGCTCAATCACAGCCATTACCTGAAAAAGAAGTAACTCAATCTCAAGAAATACTCAAGAAGAAGACTAGTATCCCAGGTGGATTTATTGATAATGATGATCAGGAAGAAGAAAAAGTAATTATACCTACAAGATATAAATCACCAAGGACTTCAGAGATCAATAAGGAGGAAGAAGGAGCCATACATAAGAATAAAACACCACAAAAGCAATCTATGGATGTAATTAAAACCATAATTAAGGCACCCAAAGAAGCTAGAGCAGTTATCAAGCCAAAGAAAGAAGATAAAGAAGAAGTACCAATAGTTGAAAAAGTCATTAACAAAGTCTTGGATCAGAAAATAAATCTTACTTTAGAGGAAATATTCACCATATCACCAAGGTTCATGAATGAATTAAAATTCCTTTCTGATAGAGAAAAGAAATATTTAATGTCTCTTAAGTCAATCAATAATGAAGAAAGAGTGGAAGATCAAGAAGGCAATCAGCAAGATATAATAATTGAAGAAAGAATGCATTATGCATGTCCACTTGGAATGATTGAAGTTTCCATTGGACTGGAAGGTCATAAAGTAAACGAATTAGTAGATACTGGAGCAGAATTGAGTATAATACCGGAAATTGAATCCATAAAAGCAGGAATACCAATGAGAGCATTGAACATGAGGCTTAAAGGAATTGGAGGACACAGTAAAGCAATTGTTGGCTTATCTGAAAATACTTTACTTATTTTGCCATCTGGAGATGAAAGAAAAATTCATTTCTTTGTAGCCAGAGGGGCAGTTCATACTGTTATTGGGAGACCATTTTTGGCTGACAATGGTATTAGACTTGAACACTCACAGACTCAGGGTGAAATTCTAAGTTTCAGGGAATTGGATGGAAGAAGATTATGCATACCTATATGCTCACCAGAAAGCAAAGGATGGCATGCACAACCACCAAAGGGAATGGAGTTGTGTAATATGGCAAAAGTGGATAAAATGGAAGTACAAGATAATAATGAAGAATCAAGGTTTGAAGAAATGAACTCAGAAGAAGTGCAAGAAATGGCAGAAGAACAGGAAATTTCTGGACTATATGAAGAAAATATTTTGGAAGTTCAAGAGCAGAAGAAGGAAGAAGACACACATAAATATATCCCCAATATGAAAGAATATCCTAGCATAAATAAGATTCTAAAACAGAAAAAGGACTCCAAGTCTAAAGGTTTATTCAAGAATATCTTCAAGAAGTATGGTACTATTTGGGAAAAGAAGCAAAAAGATACTATTTCAAAAGAAGATCATCCCAGTGTTCCAAAAATAAATAATTCACCAAGAATCAAGGTATTTATTTCCAAAGTTGTCAGTAAAATAAAAAGGAATCATCAAGATTCAGTTAAATGGGATTTTAAATCCTCAGAGAAAGAACCAACCTCAGAAGAAGAATTAAGCAAGGAAGAAGAGATAAATAACCAAATTAAAGGTCAAGTCAACAGTATTACACCTGAAAAAGAAGCAAGGCAGAAGGAACCAGAAATAAAAGTGTCAGAAGGATTACCAAGTGAAACTCAATCTGAAGCCAACATAAATAATGACCAAATGGAATTGAATAATATGGATTCATTAAAAGAAAGTACTGAAGAAAAAATCAAGAGAAAGAAGAAAAGAGATGCCAAGAATTTTAAGCTCAATGTATATGACTTGGGAGGGAAAGAGCCCAGTGAAGAGGAGTTAATTGAGAACATAAATGCAGGAAATCATCATGTTGGAATTGATCATAGCTTTAGAAACTTTTCAACCACTTATATAAGGCTGGGCTATGAGACAATACCAATTATGGCAATTTTGGATGAAACTTCACCTTTGAATATTATACCCATAAAAATGGCAACAGAAATGGGTATAGGACTCAAGAATACTCAAATGCATGTATGGAAGAATCATATCTTAAGAAATAAAACTGCTGGAAAGGTTTTGGTAACACTCACAGCTGGAGAAACTACTTATTTGAAATTTTCAGCAACAAGAATTGATTATGTTGTTTTGGGTCAACAATTTTGTGATTATTTCAACATAGTAAGAAGATTAAGGAATTACCCTCAAGAAGAAGGGAAGAATATGGAATTAAAAGCATCAAGATCAGGAATTGAAGAGTACAAGGGTCATAAATTGGAAGAGGAAGACAAGGGACATGGAAATTTGGATTTGGAAGAATATGATAGGTTATTAAAAAGACAGTATAATATGGGATACTACTATGATCAACAAAGAGAAGAGGAAAGTGCTGCAAGAGCAAAATTGGACTATGTCAATGACAGCATTAAGGAAATTAATGGCATAAATGAACCAATGGAAGGAACAGACTTGAAATGGACAGAAAATCAAATTAATAAAGATGAAGAAGCTACAGAAGGCTATCAAGCATTCAATTTGGCCTTATCAGACTATAATGAAGAGGAAAATATGGAAATTAATGATTATTCTTTGTTCAATCAGCAAATACCTGAAAAAGAAGTTAATTGGGAAGAATTAATTTTTGGAAGAAACTTGGAAGATAAAGAAAAAAGTGTTACTAGAGCTTCAAGTCCAGCTCTGAAAGGGAATTTATATGAAGAAAGTGACATGAATTTTCCCCTTGATAATAACAAACAAATGAATGACAATAATATTTCAGATGAGGAAATATTAAGACAAATAACAGAATTTTTGAAAGAAACCACCAATCAGGAACAGGATAAAATACCTCAGATACCTCAAGTTACAGAATTTCCCATATGCAGCAATAAAAAGAAGTTGCAAAAGAGGAAATTCAAGCATAAAAGACAAAATAATACTTCAAAATTAATAAAAAATATTAAAATGAATATCAATTTCACCTTGGAAATGGACCATAAAAAGAACAAAAAGATGTCCTTAAATAAAAGAATTTTGAAGGAAGAAATATTTTCCTTCATAAATAATTTCTTTACTGATAAAACAATGATAAAAAATAACATTAAAAAACAGAATAAAGGAAGAATTAAGGGTCAAAGGAAGGATAAATCCTCCCAAGAGGCCTAAAATTCTCCATTTATTTGTATTATTAATTTTCCTTGAATAAAAAATAAAAAAAAAAATATAATAATAATAATAAAAAAAATAATAAAATAAAGAAAATAATAATAATCAAAAAAAAAAAAAAAAAAAAAAAAAAAAAAGAGAAATATATATATATTTGTATTATTATGTGGTTGGGCAATTCAGGCTCTTTTACCTTATACAAGCATTTTATTGAATGTATTTTGTTTTTTGTACTTTTTATTTTATTTTTTATTATTTTATTATTGTTCTTTTTTATTCATGATCTTACAAAATAATTTATAAAATTAATCCAATATATATATATATATATATATATAAAAGTAATAAAAGTAATAAAAAAAAATAAATAAAATAAAATATATATATAAATACAGATAATATATAATGAACTATTTAAGATGATTTTTTTATGGTTTAAATAAGAATTATTATTATTTATTCTTTTTTTTACTTTATTTTTTTTATTTTATTTTATCTTTTTTAACTTTTTCTTTTTTTTAACTAAATAACTAAAAAAAATATAATATAAGAAAAAAAAAAAAAAAAAAAAACTAAAAATCTATTATTTTTTAGTTTATAGTAAAAAAATTATTAATAAATAAATAAACATATATGTATATTTAAAGTAAATAAATAAAAAATATTTAATGTCCTAAGTAAGACATTAAACTGCTTAAACTTAAATTGACACTTAAAACTTACCTTTATTAAATTTTACTTAAGTTTTTTTTAGCGCTGGTTTCTATAGCCTAAAGGCTGTTTCTTAAAGGCAAGGAAGTTTATGGATCCGGGCAAACAATCACAATCATAAATTCCAGCAGAGATACCAAGACAATCAATAATATAAATAATAATAATAACAAAATAAAATAATAAAAAATATAAATAATAAAAATAATAATAAATCAAAACACCCTAACAAAACTCAGACAATAAAATCAAACAAACTAAAAGCAGCATTAAACGTTTATTCTGACGCTTACAACTAGATTACATGGGATTGTTTTTTTTAGTTCATTTTATTTATTTTTTATATATATACTATTTTAAAATAGGTTATTTAGTAAATAAATGAATAATAGTAAAAATAACTAAAAAAAAAAAAAAAAAAAAAAAAAAACTAAAAATGGCGCTTAAGGCAGTAAAATAATAAGCCTAAGAGCCATCAGGCGTGGAAAATTTCCTCGTATGGACCGTTCGTCGGATAGTATGTAGGTTCAGACGGCGGCTGTTGTTCTGCGATTAGAATCGAAATTCTAATTTAATAAAATAAAAATAATAAATATAAATAAAATTTAATTCAAAAACAAATAAAATAATAAGATAAAATAGAATAAAGACTTACTCTTCTAGGTAAGTATACCAGGAGACAATGGAACGAACCAAAGCCATGATAATGTCGTGAGCGTCGCGAAAGGTATCGTAAGCAGGAGGCGTCGTACCAAAGAAAAGGTGCATATTAGCACCTAGCTGATTCATCTCAGCATCGAATAAAAAGAAAATAGTAACCGAAGGTGGTTTTCAGCTCATCGATTGAAGGAAGCAAAGGGGGAGACGGGATCTTGGATTGGATCCAGGACGGCGTAGCAGGAGAGGCGGCTGGTATTGCAGGCGAGTCCAAAGGAGGAGAGGAGTCATTTGAATCAGAGAACATATTGGAGAACGGAGATATCGCAGCTACGGGATCGGCATTGAGATTTGCATCAATAGGAAAGTTCGGAACGGTCGTAGCAGCAGATGACGAATTATCGTTCGAATTCGTACTATTATTCAACGCACTAATCGGCTTGTTATTGTTATTTGGAGGTGGATTAGGAGGAGTAAAAGCAGACAATGAATTATAGAAGGATGGATTGAGAAAGCTATTTGAAACTGTATACAAATTGAAAAAAGGGCCGCTTGGAAGCGGTAAATTAAAGCTATATCGTATATTATTAAAATGAATGACAACGTTCTGTTCGCCAGAAGCGTTGGGACAAACCTCAAGAGAAAATGACATTTTTGATTACGATTAAGGATAAATAAACAGGAAAACAGAAGCGAGATAACAACGTATATTTATAAAAAAAAGTTTAAAAAAAAAAAAAAAAAAAAAGGCAGTCAGTTAGCATAAACTAAAAAAAAAGTAGTAGAACGAAAAGTGGGTAAGAAGGAACGACTTACCTAAAAATTAGCCCATGCATTCCGACATGCTGGATGTAAGATAGGGGACCTTACAAATAAAAAAAATAAATAAATGTCAGCTAAAAAAAAAAAAAAAAGAAGAAGAAAAAGAAGACTTACGTAGAGAAGCAATGAAAGCAAACAAGATCGGCCAGTTTTTCCTGCTGATCGACAACTGTAAATATAAAAAAATAATAATAAATAAATAAAAAACATTAAGATAACAAACGAATAAAAAAGAAAGAGAAAAGAGAGACTTACAAATAATTACAACAACACAATATGACATCGGCCAGTTTCCTTGCCGATCAACAACAGTATAAAAAAAAAATAATAATAATAAATAAAAAAAAAAATTAATTAATTATAAATAAACAAAACGTAAAAGGTATGTAAAAAAATAATAAATAATAAATAAATAAAATAAAATAAAAGAAACCCACGGCGACGATCCGGAATAAAGAGCAATAAATAATACAACGCCACAAATAAAGAACTACAAAAAAAAAAAAAATAAATAAATAAATAAATAAATAAATTTAATTTAAAAAAAAAAAAAAAAGAAGAACAAACTCACAATGACGGGGGGGAAATAAAGATGATGTCGTGAGTCACAGTGACGTAAAAAAGAAGACAAACAAAAGTAGCAATAAAAAATAAAAAAAAAATAATAATAATAATAATAATAAAAAAAAAAGAAAAAGAAAAATAAAGTAGAGAGTGGGTTTGGACAGGTGCAAGTCCAAACACCGTCAACAAGTAATACATCAAACAAGGTTACGCAGCTGCTGCGTAGCAGCCGCGCGACCTGTTACAGGGTTTTTTTTTTTACATGTGTAACGTTCCATATGTAAATGATTAATATTTTTTATATTTTTTTTTATTATTTTATTTAGTTATAATTAAAGTAGAATAAAATAAAAAAAAATACATATAAAATAGTAATTATAATTAAAAAAATAAAAAAAATAAAAATAAAATAAATACAATAAAAATAAAAAAAGATAAATTAATCAAATCAAAATTGAATAAATATATTTCAAATTTTAAAATTAATATAAAAAAAAAAAAATAAATAAATAAATAATAATAAATAAATAAGAGATTAACTTAATGTATATAATTAAGGTGGACTTTATTTTATTTAATTTAATTTAATTCTCTAATATTTAATTTATTTTAATATATAAAAAAAAAAATAATAAAAATAAAAAAAATAATAATAAAATAAATGAATAAATATAGGATCCATTTTATTTATTTTCAATGATAAAGAGATAAAAGAATATAATGTTTGAAAAAAAAAAAATATATAAATTTGAATTTTTTTTTTTTCATTTCTTTATTGGGAGCAGCAAAATATACATATGAAAGTCTTAATAAATAAATAATATATATATATTATTTAATATATATGCATTTAATTAATCATTTATTTAATTTTCAATAGCACCATCAAAGAATATAAAAAATTGTAAAGCTACATCAGATGTAGCATTTACATATAAAATTAATCAATAAAAGTTATACAAATACAGAAATTCAATCAAAAGTCCTTAGTAAGACTTTAAAAGGCTAAATTTATATTAATTTCTATTAAATTCAACATTCAATTAGTATTCTCCACTTGTTCATTATTTATTAAACAAAAAAATGGAAAGGGGAATATTCCCCTCAATCTTATCAATCTATAGCTATTGTATATACCGTAATAATATACATTAAAGTCAAATTTGGCTTGTGTCTTTATTATTATTTCATTTTTTTTCTGTAGAAGAGTGGAATTGCTCATCAATTTTATGGTAGTGCTATAAAAGAAATAAATAAAGTAAAATAAAGAATAAAAAAATGGAGAGGGGTTGGACCCTCACTCATATCATCCATATTTAATGGAAATGAGGTTGTTTTAGTTTCATTGCATATTTTCATATGTAATTTGAATAAACACAATTTATTTAGTTTTTTTTCTTATCTGGTTTGGGAAATTGGTTTGTGTATTGGGTTATTTCTCCTTTTATCAGTGTAGTCTTAGTGTATTTTAATAATCATAATAAACAAAGGTCCTAGACAAGACCTTAAACTGTCCAAATCATTTCTTTTTTATATCTATAAACAAAGGTCCTGGAAAAGACCTTAAACTGTCCCAAATTCTTTTTATATTTATCTTTTTTTATCAACAAACTTTAATAATTTAATCAAAGGTCCTGAGTATGACCTTAAACTGCCTCATAAAGATATTTTACCATAATTATAGGATCAGAACTAAAACAGAGGTCCTGGACAAGACCTTAAATTGTACCAAATTATTTTTTATTTATTTTTTATGGAAATTATGGTGGAAATAGTCAATAAGAAGGGATTTATCAAATGGAGAGGGAAATTGCCATCAAGATGGAAGAATGGAGCTGGAACAGAAAAAAAAAAAAAAAATCTCATAAAAAAAAATAAGGGGTGGTACTTATTTCTTTTGATCACTCCTTATGATGTTAAGGTTTGGAGGAGTAGTGGGAAATAATCAGTTATTCATTATTTTCATTAGCATTTATCTAATTTTATATTATATAAAACAAGAAGAACAAAATCAGACATTAAATCAGGTATAGAAGCAGGGAGATTCAAAAACAATATAAAGAACCATCAACAGACAATCTCAACATAATTAAGCTGTGACACATAAGATATGGCATAACTTGCCATAATCAATCAAGGTCAGCATAAAAAATTGGAAGAAGAAACAGGGAAAATTTCATTAAGCTTCAGTTGGATAATGAATGCTGGGGACAGCATTAAATGGAGAGGGGGATGTGGTATGCCATACCATAGCAGCTTAATAAATTTTTTTGGAGGGAAGTGAAAAGTAGAAGTACCCCTATGGGTAGCTTCTGTTGGAAACAAAAGAAAAGGATCTTTGTCCCAGTTGGTAAGGTGATGCCTTGTGTCAGGGAAAATGGCCATGTCATTGGTTCAAGCCACATTGAAGACATAAAGTAAAAAAATTAATTAAAACAAAAAAAAAAAAAAAAAAAATTAAAAAATTAATTAAAAATGTCAAAATTTTGGAAAATCCTTTTAAAGTTTGGAAAATACCTGAAACCTAACCCTAAAATAAGATTAGGTTTCAACCCACAAATTGGCTTCAAAAATCAAAAATTCTAAATTCAAGACAGCAGAAGGAGAATACATAAACAGATTACATAAGCAGGAAGGAGTTAAGAAAGCATTAGTAATCAGATTACTTGATTAGTAATACTTAGGGAGTTAAGGGATACAGGTACCATGGAGGATTAGTCAGCAAGTCTAAGGATTAGTAATAAAGCTCAAATAAGCACCAGCAAAAATACCTCAAATTAGTAAGCAACCCAACAAATGACATCATCAACCAAACAAATGATGCAATGACTTACATAAATGACATCATTTAGGTGGGACCACCAGAAAAGAATTTTCCCAGCCAAAAGAAACTGAAAAATTCTAAGTCCCTCTTTTTGAACACCTCCCATGGAGAGCCCAAAAATTATAAATAGAGGGCCTCACCCCCCAAATTTTTCCTCTTTCCCTCATGTCTTTTATCCCCCCTAAAGTGGAAAGTGGATTTAAATTCATCCCTGACTATCAGGTTAACTAGTCTACAAATATATAATTCTATTATATAAAGGATAAAAAGGCCTTATATAATAGTCTTATAATAAAAAAAAGTCTTAAAATAAAGAATCAGTCTTATAATATAAAAAAAAAGTCTTAAAATAAAGAATCAGTCTTATAAAAAAAAGAAAAGTCTTATAAAAAAAAAAAAGAAGAAAATTTTAAAATATAATTTGATTATATAAAGGATAAAAAGGCTTTACATAATAGTCTTATGAATTTAAATTAAATAAAACAGTATTTTAAAGAGAATTTCACCTTATTATAAGCAATTAAAGCTTTGAAGAAGGAAAAGAAGGGTCATTTAGTTATCTTTTAAGGAGTTGATATTATTATTTAATTTCATAAAGGCATACTTTGGTCACTACAAGGACATTTTATTGATTATAAAGAAAAAATACCTATTATAAGAATAGATTAGTGCTATCTTATTAAAAAAAAAAAAAAAAAAAGAAGAATTATTATCAAATTAAATTATCAAAGTGTGGCTATCAATTAGTCTGGTCATATCAGAATCTTATTATATAAAAAATAAATAAATCAATAATAAATCATTAACCATAAAAAAAGTGTTTGATTGTTTGTTCAGTATTATTATTAGTCTAGTGTCTCCATATTATATTGAGTTATTGTTGTAGTAGTATTTTGTGTGATTTTTGATAGTTTTTTTATTTATTTCTTTTGGTTAATTAAATAGTGTTATATTTAAAAGGTTAAATAAATATTGTGAGAACAAGCAAAGTCTGATTGAGTCTGTTGAATACACTTTTCTGAATTAGCCACCATCAATAAATAAATTGATTGTGAACTCAAGTTAAGATAATTCAGCATTTTTTAGGAAGGGCAGTTCAGATTATTCTGACACACAAGCAGAGCAAGGGTTACAAGTTTAAACAGCAATTCAAAACTGTTTTCTTGTAATTTCCCCTTCCAGGTACTGCCTCATTTTATCCCACACAAGAGGAGTTCCCACAGTAGGACAGTGGATGATACCCTAATCACACATATCAGATTGCGGTACAATCTTTTTTGGTGGTAGGGAATGTGAACCTTTGAGATATGACCACATACCCAAAAAAGGTCACAAGAAATATTTAAAATAATTATACATTAAAAATAATTACCTTAAAGTTACAAAAATACCATAAATTGGCATAAAACTTGGTTTAACTTAAAAACCAATGAATAAACATGTGAAATAAACTATACCATTGCATTCCCCATGGTAAGATACACATATACCATTTTTACGGCATATCTGTAAAGTCAATATCTAATACGTTATAAGTAATAATACCTTATAAAAAACAAAAATCCTTATTTATTTCAAAGAACAATGAAACAACATTTTAAATAAATAGTACCATTGGATTCTCCATAAAAATCCACATATAAAACAATTAAGAAGCTAAGCTTCAAAGTCAATACTTAAGGAATTAACCTGAATATATGCACTTTTTTGGTCAACGCATATATTCAAGAATTTTAGCCAATATCTTTTGAAATATGCATGATAGAGTGATGAAGAAAAAATAAAGTCATCACGTAATTACTTTAGAAATACAGAAATGAAGTTTATTTCACAAGTTATAAACAAGGTTAAAACCTGTAAGGGATTATTGATTAAAATCAACAGAGCTGTTGACCACTTTGTTGTGAAAGTGGTCCAAACTTAAAGAAAGGTAGACAGTTGGATTCTGATAGCTCATTCGTGAAGAATGATGTATTTTTTATTATAATATTCGAGGTATAACCCCTTGAAATCATAGTTTGAATATTAAAATATTAAATTTCGACAGAAAAGAGGAGTTACAAGAAAAATCATCAGAAATAGAGTTTTGATGATGTAATGAAATGCTCTTGGAAGAATAATATGGCTATTCCAAGATATTAGAATTCACTCTCTGAATTACTTTAGCGTGTAGATCTTAAAAGTTATTAAGGATCAAAGTTTGAGCTTAATTTGATCATTTATGATCACTCACTGTAACCTTAAATTAAGTTTAACAGTAATATGAGTGATACAATTGGTGAATAATATTAGTTTATGATTAAAACTAATAAAATCCACGAATTTTGGGGTTCTGCCAAGCCTTTGACGTCATCAGACTTAGAGCTATAGTGATAACTCTAAATAATGGCATAATAATGATGTAATATGGTTTGATCATGATGTAATCATCACCAAACCTTAAACTATTGATCAATTTCAGTGGATATGATCAGTACACGTCTACCAGAAGCATGGTGGACTCTAGGAGGGAGGTATTTACTATAAATAGAGCTGTTTTTACTCTGTTTTGCCCTCAGATGCATCAAAAACATTAAATCAATAAAATTAAAAGGTAATATCTTCATTCTTTATATATAAAACTCTTATATTATTAAAGACCAAAGATCATCTTATTATAATCATCAATCTTGATGTGATTAAATCATTTATTTAATTGTTTTTGTTAAAAATCTCTCTAAAATCTCATTTCCACGTAAAAATCAAGAATATTTGTAATTTTCTCTATTTTTTATTGTAAATACAATTTGGATAAGTTGTATTTACATTTTTTGGTGTAAAATATCTCAAAATTATTATTTTAAGTATTAAAAGTAGGTTATTTTCTCTTATTAGAATGATTTTCTCTTTATTATTACTTTAATAATTCTTTAATTAATATAAATAGTATTTATATTAATTTATAACTTTAATATTGGTAATATTATTGTTATTAATTGTTTTTTACCCCTTTGTTATTTATTTGTAACAATAATAAAGTGCCATTAAATATATTAATTATTTTATATTAATATATTTATTGTATTATATTTCATTTTATAATATAAATTATATTATCATATTTAATTAATAATATAATTAATTTTACGCCATAATTATAATAATTCTTTATTATTATAATTATTTTTATCTTATTAATTTCATTTATAAGGACATTCATAGTACAATAAGTAGAATATTAGTAATTTTTACTTATTGTTCCATAGTCAAACATTACACTCCGAGAGACTTCAACTACATAATCAAAACTCTCTTTTTGATGATTTTTCTTGTAACTCATCTTTTCTGTCAAAATTTTCCATTTTAAACTTCAAACCAAGATTTCAAGGGCTTGCACCTTCAATATAATGATGAAAATTACATCATTATTCACATATAAACTAATAGAATCCTAATATACACTTATATAAGCTTGGATTACTTTTAAATTAAAGTGGACAAAAGCTATTGCTATTTTGCTCAGTAAACCCTTGTAAGCTATAAAGGTGTTGATAAAATGTCCAATGAAGCTTATAACTGTATCTGTACAGTTATTTCTTGGTAAATTTATTTTTGAATCAACTGTTTATCATTCGTAGTTCAAGAGATGTGAGCTACACACTATGAATATATGTGCTGATCATAGAAGTGCATATATTCAGGTTATCTTAATAAGTATTGATTTTACAAATATGACATAACAATGCTATATGTGTAGTTCTTGATTGGTAATCCAATAGTGTACTTCATTTCTAATTTCCTTCATTTTTCTCTGAGATAATCAAGATTTTATGCCTTTATATGACATTTTGAATTATTTTAAGATAATAATTCCAGTCCTTATTACTAAAATGAATATTGCAAAGTTATTTTGCAACCATTTTGGATATGTGGCCATATATCAAAGGATCACAAGGAATCTTGGCTCCAAGGGTTTCAGACTCCCCAAAATTCTTTTCTGTCAGGTGTGAGATGTCGAAATTCACACAAAAGTTAATTAATTTTGGCCTGGAATTAAATAACAGGGTTTGTGACTCAATTGATGATGAGGTTTGAATACAAACCAGGGAAGTTTTAACTGTTTCCAACAGGGTAAAATTTCAAAAAACTTAGTCAGACCAGTATAAACCCATTTTAAGGTCTCTTAAACACATTGCAACATGTTTTGAAGGCCTGAAACCAACTATTACTGTAGAAATGGGTGATTTAAGGGACTAAAATGGCTAAAGCTAGCCCTTTTTTTGTCCAAACCAGGGCTCAATGATGCAATAATTGGTTTGTGTTTTTTCAGTGTCTTTCCCATGACTGATTAAAGTAAATTTTTCTGTTTTAGTAAGAGAATTGGTGGTTATAAAAGAATGCCTTATTGCCACACTTTTCTTCTTGTGTTAGAATGTTTTACTTTTATAATCAGTTTAAAGAATTTCAAGCCAATAAATAAAAAGATTACAAAAACAATCATTAAATCATTTTGAACCTTTTAAAAACATGAAAAATTATCATAATCACTGTTTATAACTCTTATTATTAGACTTACCTTTGAACGGCCCCAAAATTGAATTAAAGAATCTTTGATCACTGTTAACCTTTGTCAATTTGTTTCCAAACTCATTCTGGTCACTTCTGAGTGTGTTTTCTCTTTAGTATTCCTCTCAGAGACTCTGTTCTAATATCAATTTCCTGCATTTCTTTGCTCAATTCATTAAAATTGAAATTTCTCTTGAAGAAATTTCTTTTGAAGCCACAAAATATTCCTTGGGGAGTATTTTTGGATAGATTTTTAATGTTGGTGAAACAATAAGTCTTTATAATATTATTTTTTGCCTCTAAAAACATAAATCAATAAATTTGGTGTGTTTTCTCTTACAAATCTTAAAAATTACTATTTTTAATCCAATTGACCTTATAGAAATTTTGACGACAGGAATAGCACTTGATTTTTAATAAAATTTCATATTCACACCTTACAATTAATATTGATATAGATTAAAATGATGATCCTAAGGGGAAATTATTATAAAATCAACTCTTATAGCCACAAATTAATATTATTATGAAATATTCTTAATAATCATGATAAGCTAGAATTATGTTCACTCAGAGTTATAATAATAAGAAGTATAAAAGATCTTCATATTACAATTATACATTGGAAATTGTAATATTTAACCACTTATAGAATATAAATATTAATTATCAAAGAAGTTATCACACACACTGTTCAGAGAGAAATTGTATAGAGAAACTCTATAAAAAGGTTAATACTACAAAAAAAAATATAGAAGTTCAGAGAAAAACCTTTTTATACTATTTATGTAATACAATAAGTAAAACCACTAAAGATATGCTAATAAATTATTTCTATAAGCTGAAAGCCTAACAAAAAAAGATTTGAAAGAAAAAGAAAATTCTTTATCATAATATATGATTCAGGAACTCATTAGAGAAAATTTGCAAAATTTCAAGAAAGTTCAAGACCACAATTTTATATAATAAAATCAATTATTGGTAGCTACAACAAATATAATATAAATTCTATGATTTAAATTCTTTATTTACAATTAATAAAGAATAAAGCAACTTGAGAATTTCTTAGTAATATAAGATTTTATATTTAATAAAATAGTAATTATTCAACAATTCCGATTAATTGATTATGATGATGAGGGACAAAAATAGTGATAAAAAGTTTTCTTTTATGAATTTAGAGAAAGGAATAATGATCAATGATGGATATATATGGCTTGATTAGCTCAAAACTGAAAAATCCATTCTTAAAAATAAGGTGACTTATTCTCAATCTTCTTTTGAAGCTACTCGTTTCGTTGGTAACTCCAAGCAGATTTTCCCTAATTTATGCAGATTAATTATGAAATCATTCTTTATAAGTTTATGTTTTTATCAAAGCCCTCCATATGAAGACTACCAAATTAAAGTCTCAAGTAAAAATCTCTTAAATAAGATTTGTATCTTATTTTTAGAGGAATCTTGATTTTCTTCAAGAATACTTAAGAGAGGTATTTTAAAGGCTAAATACCAAATAATTCTACCAATCAAATATACCTAAAGTGTAATTTCCACATGTATAAAATTAAATTGTAAGCTGTGTGATAATTTCAAGAAAATCAATCAAGAAATGATATTTCTATGGACTTATGCATTTATTGCTTTTTTTCCACATCAAAATAGCAATATACACCAAAACGTAACTTTTGTTCAGTCTTTCATACTTTCAAATGTAATTAAGCTTTGAAAGTTCTGAAAAACCTGACTAAAGGCCTGCATATAGGGATTTACCCTGTGGAAGCTTGTAATTCTTTTCCAAATGAGGGATAAAACACTTTAAAATTTAACTTTTAATTAAAGCTTAATACAACAGCTTGAAAAAAGTTTAAAATTGCTCAATAGGGGAGGAAAGCCTTATTCAGGCTCTTGATGACCCCAAAGGTTGGGTACCCTGCCACCTTTTTTCATTTTTCCTTTTGTATCACTATTTGCATGGATTTTCCCCATTTATTCATTTAAAACCATACCATGGCTTTAAAACACATTAAATTGAGATCACACATTATTTACAGCCTTTATTGCAAATACTTAGCCAATTCAGAAAATCTACACAACACCTCAATATTAACATAGTTTTTGTAAGTTTGCATAAACCTGATGCAACTTGCAAATTGAGGTTAAATTAACAATTTGAAGATTTTATCAAGATTTATTAAATTGTATGAGAGCACTGTGAGATTTTTAAATCTTGAAATAAAAATAAAAAAAGCCAGTTTTGGGCATAAGACCCAATGGGTCTACCCAAGGTTATTTTCAGTGCAAAATTCACAAATGACATAATGATTATAAATCTTTTATCCAAAATAAACCTATAGTGATTTTTCATATTTTTTCTTATAAAGCCAATTGATAATTTTGTTTTTTACTGAATAAAATGTATAAAAAACTATTTGTGGACTTATGGGTATGTCATACATACATCACAGGCTCAAAGTATCTCTAAGTGTGAATATTATATTTTTATTTTTTGAAATATTTCGAGTTACTTTAATAGATATAGGAACCACTCCTAAGGAGCTTTTGAAATATAAACATAAATATATCTTGAATTATCAAAGAATATTTTGACAAATGCTTTGGTGTTATCCTTCCTCAAAAATTAGAGATTTAAAATTCCAGATTACACGCAAATAAAGCTTTGAGTATTTTACATCATAGAGTAATTATTTGAAAGAAATTAAGAAATATATTTCATTAGCTTGTTAAAACTTTGATATTTATAATTCTATTTATCAATATCTGGACTTTCAGAGCTATTTTAGTAGATTTATATCTATGGAGATTGAACTAACCTTACCTCTTCAGCATTAATGATTGCTACTTTGTTTTTGAAAATATCCCACATTTAAAACATTTAAATAATAAATGTTAATAAATTATATATAGATATCAAAAGGATAAAATTCAAAAAAAATTCAATTACAGGTGGGTATTCCAGATAAAGACCCTTAAGAAAGGAATTTATTTTTGCAAAATAATTTGGGACTTGAATTTACAATGGAGTTTTATTAGAATCTAAGTGGGGATAATTAATATTGAATGAAGGGAAAAATGAAAAATAAAATATTTATGAGATGATAATAGTTTTAATTTTATAAAGGATGAATCAATAAAGAGGGAGTAAGAATTTTAAAAATTGAGATAATTATTTTCAGATATCTGGGGGTAATAATGAAAATAAATTGATTAATTTAATAAAATATTACCAAAAATATCCATAAAGATAAATTTACTGAAAATATGTGTCCCCTGATTGAAGCTAATCAATTTTTTGGATTCAGCTGTAATTTTTTGCAGTGGTAATTGGTGTTGAATAGGAGGCTTATATTTGGCTCAGAGCTTGTATGAACCTTCAATAGTATTCAATACTAATCTGTTTTGCTACTTAATTTGATCAGAATTCCACTCTTTTCAAATATTTAGCTTCTCATATAGTATATATATATATATATTTATATATCATGTGCTTAAAATTTCAGATCCATGTAAAGCTATATGATTTCAAGATTTCTTCTCATAGATCTGTGATACAAAAATAGTCATATTTTCAATACCTTTTGACATAATAATAGACTTATGGTTATTATTTTTTACTTTTTTAAACTCAAAAAAATAAGGAATTATACTTTCAATCAGATGATTTTTGTTTTAAGTTCCTCAAAATTGATTTCATGGAAGGTATATTGATTCACTTTGAATCCATTCACCATTGTACAAGATTATTAATATTTCAAAATTGAGGATTAATTAATTATCAAGATGTAATAATATGGATTTTTTAATATAAATTTAAATATATATATTAATATCTCTCAACACACCTTCCTCAAAAGTGGTGAATATAAAGCCATCTTTAAGGGACCTATTTGGAAATGAGTTGGGATTCTTTATGGGTGGAAAGGGAGCTTTTGATTATTTTAAATATGAAAATTTACTTAATTGGAAACTTATTTCTTTGGGTATCTCATCAGATTTATAAAGTTAAATGTTGTACCCATTGGTACAGATTATAGAAAAATACATTTTATTAATTGAAGGTTATGTTAAGAATTAATTTTTAAGATACAATACAGGTTATCTTATTGACATATAATGAATATTTTATCAAATGGGAAATGGATATTTCAACTAGTTGAACTCCTGTTTGATTCCTTTTAACAACAAAAAAAATCCAGGAGCTACTCTCCCTATTGATAATATTAATTTATATATAAATAGAATACATAACCAATGAATTTTGGTCTCGCATAAGATCAATAAGAAGTGAAATATAAATATTAGGGGGTGTCAAACTCACCAAATCCCGCCTTAAAATAACACGGGATTTGGAACCCAAATCCCAACACTAAATCCCAGGATTTTTATGTGTAAATCCCAAGGCATTTTAACTGAGTCGCCTGGTATTTTGACCAAATCCCATGCGTCTGGGATTTCAGCTTGAAACCTAAACCAAATTAGTACTCACAATTCATACCTGCACAACATATTCTTCTACGCTCCATTTTGGAAAATCTGACAGAACAGCTTACAGTCCATTTATACTTCGTCCATTTAATAATGCCTCAATCCAAAGCAAGACAAATCAAGACAGATATAAAGATCACCTCTAGCCTGCCTCATCCATCAGGTCACTTAATACGTACAGATTATTTAACCATAATTAATTGGCTTTCAGTCAAAGCCAATTTCAAGTCATGTTTTGGTACTAGTGGTTCAACATCTATTGGAAGACCTCCCTCATCAAAGAAGCATGGATTTCAGCTTATGGCGATTGAGGTCAACAAAAAATCACGTAATCGACTAAACCTTAGTTCAAGCAGCATCCGAGATCAATGGCGAACATATAAAAAGAAATATATGGCAGCAAAAAAATTCGAGAATTTAACTGGGGCTGGAATAACGGAAGAAGATGAGAGTAAAGGAATAAAGGCAATGAGTGAAAAGCTTGAAAGTATGTGTCCTTGCTATGCTGAAATGGATGTTCTCTTTGGCCACAAGCCCAATGTCACTCCGGTTGCAAGCTATGATTCACAAGCAAAAGACAGCTTAAATGGTGATGATGATGATGTTTTGCCCGATAAGGTAAGTTATTGTCTCTTCCTTTTTTACCTGTGATAATTAAAGTTCATGTGCTTTTTAAAGGAGAATAATGGATTGGAATCACCGCTCAATCTTGTTCCTTTGGTTCATAATGAAGATGACTTGGTTCAAGCGGAAAACCTTCAAGATGAATCAGTAAGTATGTTTAAGCCTGATACTTATGAAATCCATTGTTGATTATTTCTCCTTTGAACAGCAAATTAAATCCATAACGCATTCAACACAAAAGCGTAATCGAGCATTGACACCCAACTTGAATGACAAGAGTGGCTCTAGGAAAAGGCCAATGGATAATTTTGCACCGACATATGCCAATTTGCTTGAATCACGGCAAAAGGGTATGTTTTGGACTTATGGCTACTCTTATCAATCCCACTGACTAAGTTCATGATTTGTAGCCCGTGAAGCCAGTGACAATGCTCGTTTGGAGTGGGACAGGAAGAGGTGGAATGAAGAGAAAGCAAGCAACATGGAAAAGCAAAGGTTTGAAGAAGTCAAGTTGCAAAAGCAAATGGAGTTCAAGGAGAAGCAACATGCGAAGCAATATGAATTTGAAAAAGAAAAGTGGAATCGTGAATTGGAATTGAAGGAAAAGCAATTCCAGATGGATCTCACTATAGCGGCATTGTCATCAAGCAGGCCAATTGGGGAGCTGGAATGCATTCTGGCATTAATCAATAAAAAATAACTTATTACATATATGTAATGTGATCAATTTATATATGGTGCTTGTTCAATAAATCTTATGTTTATGTTTAATTATTGATCTTATGTTATGAAATCTAACTCCACTTTATTACCAAAAGGAAATTTCAATGTTTATGCATAATTGGGGCACCAACTTGCAATTTCAAAAATTTGGGCAAGTTTTGCATTGAGAATTTATATGAAGTCTGTTCAAAAATCAAATTCAATGACGGCTTTTTTCCTTTTTTATGAAAATGTCATTTGATGGTTTTTTTTTTAATTTTTTCATCTTTTTCTATATTTTTTTTTAATTTAATGGTTATTTTTTAGTTTGAAGGGTTTCAACTTTTAATTGGGCAATGTCCCTTGTTTTGTTGATTTTTGATTTTTAATTCTTAATTCTTAATTTTTTTTTTAAAAGTTGATTTTTTTCTTTGATTTCTTTTAATATATTACTTTTTATTTTTACTTTTCACCCCTCCAATTTGAAAAAAACACCTTTTTTTTTAATTTCAAATCTTAAATTTCACTTTATTTTTTGTTATTTTTACTTTTCACCCCTCCCTCTTAAAAAAAATTCAACAATTTTTTTTTATTTTTTAATTCTCAATTAATTTTTTTCTAATTGTACTTTTCACCCTTCCCTCTAAAAAAAAAACCCACTTTTTTTAAAATTCAGGTAAGTGAATTTCACTTCTTTTTGTTTAATCACAACCCTTTTTTGCTAATTTTTTTTAATTTTTCTGTAGGTAATTTTATTTTTGTCTTTTAAAATTTTTTTATTCTTTTTTTTGCACCTCCACAACTCACCCACCCATCACCATCATCATTCATCATCCACCTCCCAGAACCCCCCACCTCACTAACCCTGGAACCTCCCAAATAGGCTCCTGGGAGGTTCCAGGGCCTGAGGCCTTCAAATCGTGCCAAATCAATTCAGAATCGATTCGGAACGCCTCCCCAATCGATTCCAAATCGATTCAGCGTGATTTTGCTTCATTATCATTCTAATGGCCCCTAGAGGCCATTAGAATGATGATTTTTATTCTTTGTTTATTTTTTTTTTCAATTGTATCATTTAAAAAAAAAAGATACGGATTTTTTTTTTATTCATTTATTTTATTGCAAAAACCTTTGACTGATCATGATTTTTTTTTACTGATGTTTTTTTTTTTGATTTTTTTAATCATTTTTTTTAATTCAAAAATGGTTTACTGATAATGATTTTTTTTTTTTTGATTTTTTTTAATCATTTACTGATAATTTTTTTTTTTTGATTTTTTTTAATTCATTTATTATATTTGAACAATCATTTACTGATACTGATATTTTTTACTGATGATTTTTTTTCCTTTTTTTGAATTTTTGGGATAATCATCATTACTGACCCATGATTTATTTTTTATTTTAATTTTTGTTTCACTTTTTTATTTATTTGTTCATATAGGGGAGGATTAATTATAAGAATTTATTTTGCAATGTCATTTCATTTCCCATCCCTTCCATCATCCTTAAAATTCAAAAAAAAATCTCCTCCTCTCTCTCATTCTTCCAATCATTTTGATGATGTCATGGTTAGGACTAAACCAGACTCAGCACGTCATCAGAATGATTTGAAAGATGATGAAGCTCATATTACTCCTCTTGATGTCATGGTTAGGACTAAACCAAATATAGAACATCATGAGGATAATAATACCAAATTAAATAATAAAAGAAAGCTCACCCAAAGCCAAAGACAACACATCCATGATTCAAAAGAAATAATGTCTCACCTTGGCCATTCCAAAAAAGAATTTAAAAGCTTTTCAACAATTTTGATTGACAAGAAATCTGCCAATGCCTCATGGTTAAAACTTCCATCACTTAACACTCTCCCCCATCCTTATATCCTCATTAATAAAACATCCAAGCCGTTTTTTCCTGTCATCATATATGAAATAACCCCATTTGATAATTCTTCTGGACACTCTCAAATGCTGCAAAACATCATCATGACATTAATGTCCTTATCTCAAAATTGACAAGAAATTAAAACCAATAAGCAACTCCAAGGTGGCATTATGAAAGGTATTGGGTTTTGATCTGGTTCTGATTCTGGAAAATCTGCAGGTGTGTGATATTTTTGTCATATTACCTTAATAATTACTGACTAATTCCAAAATTATTAGGTGTTTACTCCAGAAAACCCAGTTTAACTCCTCATCAAATTGAAACAGATAACAATCAATGGATCAAGCTTCATCAATATGACGAATTTGTTTACTCAAGAATCTCCCATTTTTCAAAATTAGCAGAAAATGAAAATCAATCATTAATGGAAGCAGCCCAATTACCCAATTTCAGTCAACTCCAATGGACTTCTGCCAATCCCAAGGATGAATTCAAATCATTTACCAATGTCATTGTCACCCAAGATGGATTTTTCAATAAGCCACACAAAGACTTAAGCGATCTCAATGCCTGGACTTATGGTATATTTTCTTTTGTATCAAAAAAAAATTTACATCCGCTTCCTACTGTATTCACCCCCTCTGGACATGGCTTACACTTCCCTGAATTGAAAATGGAGATCGATTTTTCAAAAAAAACTGGCATCATGGAAATTCTTTGGAAGACATCAACAATGGTTCATCATACAACAAAACCACCTCCAGAAATTATCAATCATGTCGAAATTACTCATTTTGGATGTTCTTTTCAAATAAACCATAAATTATTTAATGTAGGTGACAAATTCTTGAAAATGACACCCACCAAAATTAATTCAAGAGTCAATGGGTACTTTGAAAGAAATATGCAGTATCAAAAAAGAACTAAAAAATCTTAATTGTAAATACTTTTATTTTGTGAATAACATCTCCATTCCGTTGTATGCCAATAAATTAAGTTTATAAAAAATTGGTCCTAATGAAATTTACAATTGACTATTTTTCCATGCCAAAGTGATTGGTTTAATTTTTTCACGCATATTTAGCACATCTTCCCCAATGTCATTGCTGGCCAGATTTTCCGCTTGTGGTGGATCATCATCTTCATATAAATCAAACCACTCATCACCAATTTGAGCTAACATATTATGTAAAATCGTGCAAGACACAACCCAACTAACAAAATATTCAATTTCATGATTATCCCTCATTTGATTTCTCATTTCCCTTAGAGAAAACCACCTCCCCTTCAAAATTCCAATTGCATGCTTGATTCTGACCCTTGATTTTGCTGGACAGTAATTGAAAGAACGGTTGTCTTCATTATGTGCTACAACTCCCTTATATGCTGGAACAACCCAAGGAGAGCTTGCATATGCCGAATCTGCAAGTAAGTACTGATCCTTTTCATAAAACTCTTGAGGTGTTTGTGCTATTTTCATACGTTGATAGACATTCGAATCATGAAGTGACCCAGTACAACCAACATGCAGAGCAGTGAACTGTTTGTTGATATCGCAAACCAGTTGTATTGACATAGAATACCTTATATGTAAACTATCAGTAATATTGAAAGAAAGAATAAAGATTCAACAGCTTACCTTTTTTTGCAATCAAAATACGCTTCACCATCCTTGGGAGGACGTTGTGATAATGGTATGAGACTCCCATCAATAAACCCAATGGGCCCAGGGAAGCCTTCTGCTTGCATTACTTGAGACATCTCTCTGCGTTGTTCTATTGTTGGCCACAAAATCACTTTGCGCTTCAACTTCATTAATATCTGAATGACTCTTTGAGTGTACAACACAATAGCCCCATGGCTAATTCCAAACAACATTCCAATCTTTCCCAAAGCAGCCCCATTTCCATTTGATCCTAGCCTTGATAATGCCACAGCCAATTGGATTCCAGGATTGCGTTGTTTGTTTTGTGATGAGTTTTGAAAGGTTTTATCAGCTTGAATTTGTGCAACCAATTTTTCAAATGATTCATGTGTGGTCCTACATAGCTGTCAAAACTTTTCAGATGATAATGTCTGTAAATCATTCACCATATACATGTAATGAGATGGATATCTTCTACGAGGATTGATGTATCTTTGTGATGTTATCATATCTAATGAGATTATATCTTCCTGGATATCAGAATCACTATCAGAGCTGAGAGCATCGATGAACTGAAGTGAGTTCAAGGTCTGAAGTAAAGGTAGCCTTTGCAATGCCTTGGGCATGGTAAATAAAGAAAAGGCTGGTAGTAAATGAAATTTGAAATCAAATAAATTAATAAATGATGAGTGTATTTAGATTTTATGCAAGAGAAGGAAATGTTTATGCAATTTAACATGCCCTTACTGAGTTGTGTGTTTGAAAAATGTGCCTTTATGGGAAGCTAAAGGTGGGATTTTGGTATTTAAACACGGGATTTGGTACCAAAAAACCTGTGTTTTTGTACCTCAAAATACCTCACCTCTTGAGGTGTGGTATTTCCCAAATCCCAAAAAATTAATGCGGGATTTTGGCAAAAAAAAACTTGGGATTTTGAGTGTGGGATATGGTAACTTTGACACCCCCTATTAATTATTTTAATACACAATCAAACTTAGATATATATAATACATTGAAGCTGAACTCTTAATTAGGGTGAATTTCATAACAAAAAAGCTGTGAAAATAAATAAAGATAGCACAAAACTAATTCAAAGTCAATCAGACATAGAATAATAATATTTAAGCTTTCAAATAAAGCCTTTTAATTATTTAATTAAAACTCTTGTGCCAAATAAAAGCCAGAAATTTTAAAATGAAATTCTGTCAGCCTGTGACTTAAAGCCAGAGCACAAGCACAACAGGAAAAACAATAAAACAATGGTAGAGAAAAATTCACACTAAAATCAAGATGAAGAAACATTAATCAAGATGGAGTTTGCAAGATAGAGGAAAGCCACATCATTCCAAATATACAACTCCCATAACCATAGGATGAAGAATAAAAAAGTTATCCCAGCTCAAAGACAGAACTGGGAATCAACCTTAAATTTAACCTCTCCTCTAAAATATAGAGGAAGAAGAGGAACACAATCAAATATTTTATTTAATTAAAGCTCACAATTAGGGCTATCCAATTGTACCAGCTGGTTTGGGCTAGCTACAGAACCATGAAAGCTAGAGACAATCATAGGCCAAATAATGGTGAATGGAATATTTGCCTCTCCTCTAACCTCTACAGTTTTAGTGTGAGTAACCCAAAGTGGGCTCTTTTAGAAAGAGAGGAATCCAAGCTTCTAATCTTACCCTCCATAACACTGTGTCACTCCCATAACATAGTTTCTTAAGGACTATAATTTAATACAGCATTGATGGAAAATCCAAATAACAATGATGGGATTTGAGGCCTGTATAGCTTTTCCATAATAAATCTTTGGTAAACCAAGTGAGTGACCATTTTGTAGAACTAAGAAAGGCATCAGAAATGAGCCATTTTTGAGCTCTCTATCTGAAAAACCAACAATTTTGTGGCAGCCTTAAGGTTAAAATCCCACCTTATTGGAAAAAAACAATACTGTGGGATAGGTTTGCATAGCCTTGAATATGAGGTTTAAAAACCAAGTCAAAGCTTATTTATTACTCAAAAACTCATAGTATGACTAATATGAGGTCTACTGGCGTGTGCTATACAGCATTCTACATGTGTGAGCTATCAGAAAACATATGTGGTTTAATGGATGAAAGCTTTGACCCTTTATTTAGGAAAAGTGACTAGATGTGGTTTCAAACGCAGATATGCACACACTAAAGCCTAGAAAGTTCTGTGAAAACCACAGGCCCACACTTTGGAGTGAAAGAATTTTCATTCCTCCTACATGGCAAGGGAAAGAGGCACTTACACCCCTTTTAACAATAAAAAGGGAGCTTTCACTATCCAAAAGAGGAATGCCCATCTTTCTCTTGAGCTCCTATGTAGTATAATTGTTTTCATCAATTGTACCCTTGGAAAATATTCAGGTATAATCATATCTTTGCTAATGGTAATACTTATTATACTTAGACAGTTGATAATTACAGCACCCAAGGATCTCAGAAGCTCTCACAAGCACTACTCCACAATAGTAAATCCTGTTTAGATTGATTGTGAACCATTATTATATGTGAAACATTCTTAGTACTAATTAAAAAAAGCTTCTGCATGGAGTCATGGTGACAAATTTTGTCAGCCTGTGAGGTATGTATGACATACCCAAAAGGCCACAAATAACATTTGATACATTTGATTTAGTAATAAACTGACTTTTAGAATGAATTTAAAACAAAAGAATAATCAAAAAAATATAACTTTGTTTTTGATAAATAAAGCTATAAAAATTATGTCAGTTGTGGATTTAGAACAAAAAATAATCTAGGGTAGGCCCTCAGGGTGTTATACCCAAAAATGGCTATTTCTTATTTTAATGAAATATTTAAGAATCTAACAGTAAAATTTCTCAATTCAATCATTTCTATTAAATCTTTTCAATTGTTAAATTTAATCTTAAGTATAAAGTTGCATAGGGTTTGTGTAGGGTGTGGATATGAAACTTTGATTGACAATGAAGTACTTTTCCTGTCGTCAAAATTTGTATAAGGTGAAAATTTGATTAAAAATAGTATGAAATAGTCTTTTTAAGAGAAAAGACGCCAAATTTATTGTTTTTAAATTTATGAGTATAAAAAAAGAATATTATATAGATTTATCGTTTTACCAACAATAAAAATTTATCCAAAAATACTCTACAAGAGATATTTAAGGCTACAAAAGAAATTTCTTTAAGGGAAATTTCAATTGGAATTAATTGAGAAAAGAACTTCAGGAAATTGATTGGAGATAAAAGTCTTTAAAGCAATTATTAAAGAGAAAAAATTCCCAAAAGTGACCAGAGTGAATTTTGAGACAAAGTGACAAAGTTTACAGTGATGAAAGATGCTTTAATTCACTTATGGGGTGGTTCAGGGGGAAAAATTATTATAAGAGTTACAAAAAGTGATTATAATGATTTTTTCATGTGTTTAAAAGGCTTAAAATGAGTAAAAAAGGTTTCTGGAATAGTTTATTTTTTGGTTTAACAGTGTTTAAACTAATTATAAAAGGAAAAGATTCTAACATGAAGAGAAAAGTGGAGCAAAGAAGAAATTCTCTTATAGCCATCAATTTTCTTACTCCAAATGTAAAGTTTCCTCGTGTCAGTCGTGGAAAACACTGTGACAACAAAAAAGCCAATCATGGCATCATTGAACCCTGGCTTAGACCAAAAAGGGCTTGTGTTTAGCCATTTTAGACCCTTAAATCAGCCATTGCTATAGTAATATCTGGTCTAGAGCCTTCAAAACACGTCATAATGTGTTTAAGAGACATAGAAGCTAGTTAAAATGGTTTTTAATAAGATTGTTTTAACTTAAGGGTAGCTTTACCCTCTTGGAAACAGTTAAAACTGCCCAGTGGGTATCAAAACCTCATCATCAATTGAGTCACAGACCCTGTGACTTAATTCCAGGCCAAAAGTGATTAACGTTTTCGTGGTTTGACATCTCAAACCTGTCAGCAAGGATTTTGGGGGTCTGGCTCCCCCTTAGAGCTAGAGTTCCTTTCCCCCCCAAATTAATCTATCCAATTTATTTTTCTTTTAATTACTCATCATGTATTATATTTGTAATTCCCATATGTAGTCCAATTGAGTTTTAAATTCCACTTACTGTAATAATTGACACCTAATATGTAAATTCAATTTCACTTATGTAATACATGTGCACATTTTGACATTTCAATTGAAAATACTCCAATTCCTCATAAATTCTAAACTACACACAACACCTCAATTTTAACACCAAAATTGATGGTTTACACCACATGTGATGTGAATTAATTCAAGGTTTGAAGGACTTTCACCTTTTGTACAGAAAATATGAAAAACTTAATTTAAGCTTATTTAGAGTTGATTTACATAAGCTTTACCCAGAGGTGATCCCCCCTTAATTTTATGAGGAGTCCAATGGTAAAAGAATTTATATGTTCATTTGTAGGATAAAAAGTTATGATAATTTGGATTTAACGTTTTTCCAAAAATATTTGAATTTTGGTATTTTTGTTGAAAATTCATTTTTACTTAATTTTTTGAAGTAAAAATGTGTTTTCAAAAATTAAAAATTCAATTTAATTCAATTTTCAAATTATAATTAACTTTTTGTTTTTATATATAAATTTATATTTATATTTTCTTTTTATAAATAAATTTATGTTATTTATATTTATATCTTATTTTATTATTTGTGGTCCTTTTTGTATATGAAAATACTTCTAAGGCTCACAGTTTTTTTAAACTTACAATAATTCAGTTAGAATTGAGGTATTGTTTATAATTGCTGAGCTTGATGAGGATTTTCCATACAGGATGTCAATCCTGTGTGGGCTCAATTTAAATTGGTTTAAAGCAATTGTGTGGCTTCAAATAAAGAAAAGGGCAAAATCCCTGTAGAAAGGTGGGACAAAGGAAAATGGGGAAAAGGTGCCAGGGTACCCAACTCTTGGAGTCTGGAAGAGCCCAAATAGGGTTTCCCTCCTGTATTTAAGGATTCTATAGTTTTATTAAGCTTTAAGATTAAGCTTCAGTTGAATATCAAAGTTTAAACTGGTTTATTCCCCTTTTGGACAGGAAGTACAAGCTGCCAAGGTAAACGCCACATATGCAGACTTGTAATCAAGATTTCAAGAGCTTTAAAAGCCAAATTTAGCTCAAATAAGCTTGAAATTAAACTTAAAAACATTGCAACCTTATCAAAAGTTGAGATTTAGTGTGTATTTCTATCTTTATGTGGAATACTTATAACATCAAAAATTCATGAAAATTCCAATTATCAATGAATCTACTTGAAAAATTCACAAAGATTCCAATTGAATTTTATCTGTGTATAAATTAATTTGAAATTATCTTTTATTAAGAAGATACTTTGGTATTTAGCCTTCAAAATACCTCTTTTAATTATCATTAAAGAAAGTTAAGATTTTTAAAAAAATTGATTAAAAATATTATTTGAAAACATTTTTCTCAAAATTTTATTTTTAAGTTTTTCATGTGATGAAATTAAATATAAAAAGATAAATTGTCTATTAAGGCTTAAAACTATAAACCTTGATGAGAATTAAAGTTACTTGATGCTAAGAATAACATTTGTAGCTTTTCATTGAAATGAAAAATAAGTCACCTTAAGCTAGGAAACTTATTTTTAACTACAGCTTTGCAGAATTGTTCTGAGAACTCCTTCTATATCTATTATTGATCAGATGAGCTTCTCTGAAGGCATGAAAGAAGAATTTACACCACTATTTTGTCCATCACCATCATTCAATCAGACCTTTTGAAACAGGTAATATTTTATTCTGTATAAAATATTTTATTATTAAAGCAATTTTTAGGTTATTTTCCTCTTTATAGATCATGAAAAAAGGATTGAGATAATAAAATTTAGATTATATTGTTGTAATTACCAATAATTGATTTTATCATATAAAATTGTTGTCTCAAAATATCTTTCAAATCCACAAATCTCCTCAAAAGACTCTCAAGTTTTCTTTTATCATAATAAAGCTGTTTTATTCCTTTAAATTATCATTTTTTTGGTGTTATATTCACTTATAAACATTACTCAATACTATAAATGTTGTTGTTTGACTTATTGTATTTAATAGATATTACAGGTAAGCTTCCTCTGAATTTCTATATATTTTTCATCTAGTATTAGTTTTTTATATACAGTTTCCCTATAAGAATGATCTCTGTACAGTATGTGTGATAATTCATTTTCTAAATAATAATAATATCATTTATCAGGGATTAAATATTATTATATTACACATATAATTGTCTAATTGAGAGCTTTTTATTATAACTCTCAGTGACTATACAAATAATAGAATAATTACCACTTATTATAATTATTAAGAATTTTATTATTATTAAGTAATTAAACAATGATTAATTATTTTTTTCAAATTATATGAATTTGTGATTATAATTTTCAATTATATCATATTTTATACTGAGGACAGTCATAGTACTCTTGATACTTGTTACTATTATCAAGAGTCTCATAGACAGACCTTAGAAAATCAGAATGAAATTTTATTTTAAATCAGAGATAATTTAAAATTTTATTTTGGAAATGGCTTCTAAATACTTTATCTCAAGGAGATTCTCTCTTGATATATTGAGCTGTATTTTAAAATAAAAAAAAGGATTCCAACAGTTTTTAAATATAGATGGCTAAGAGATAAATATTCATTAAATAAATGGTCTTATTTGAATATATGTTTGAGATTTAGCTTTTGAGAAGGAATTTAGATCTTAAAATAAAGAGAAGTAAACCTTCTTCTGATAAACCCTTTTGTTTTTAGAATATATGGATCTTTACCACAAGAAATACTTCTCAAATCATGAAAGAGTTTTGATATAAATGTATCCTTTTATTAATTAATTATAAGCTTTGTGTTGAATTATATAGCTTTTAGGGCCATATTTGGAGTAAGTCTCCATCCAAGGTGTGTATATGAAACTTTGATTAAAACCTTTTCCTCCCCTCAAAATTTGTTGAAGGTAAAATCTTTCAAAATAGTAATTTTAAGAGTTTTAAAAGAAAAAAAAATTCCAATATTATTGTTCTTAACTTGGCTAGGATAAAACAATAGTATTATGAATATTTATTGCTTTACCAAAAATACAAATTTATCCAAAAATACTTCACAAAAGATATTTATAGCTACAAAACAAATTTAAATGTGAATTAATTGAGAAAATAACTGCAGCCATTTGATGTGAGAACAGAGTCTATAAAAAATATTATTATAGAGAGAACATGCCCAAAAGCAACCAGAGTGATTTTGGAAACAAAGTGACAAAGTTTTCAGTTATGAAAGATGCTTGTATCCACTTTTGGGGCCTTTAAAGAGTAAAATGATGGTTAAGGGTTACAAAAATGACTTTAATGATCTTTTCAAATGGTTAGAGGTTTTCAAATTATTAGAAAATGGTGGATGAAATATTTTATTTATTGGTGTAACAGTGTTCAAAACCATTATAAAAGGAAAAGATTCTAATATGAAGAGAAAAGAGGAGAAAAGAAGACATTCTCTTATAGACACAAAATTCATTCCTAATAACATAAACACCTTTTAATAAGTCATGCAATAAGCACTGACAACAGAGAAGCCAACTGTGGAATCATTGAACCCTGGTTTAAACCAAAAAAGGGCTGATTTTAGCCATTGCTATAGTAATAGTTAGGTCTAAGCCTCCAAAACATTTCAGAATATGTGAAAGAGACCATAGAAACAATTGAAACTATTGTTATTGGTATTATTTTAGCTTAAGGGTAGCTTTACCCTCTTAGAAACAGTTCAAATGGCCATGGTTAGTATCAAAACCTCATAATAAATTTCATCACAGACCCTGTGAGTCAATTCCAGGCCAAAATTGTAAGATATCTGTGTGAATTCTGCCTTCCAATGCCTTTAAAAAAGGAATTTGGGGGAGTCTGGAAACTCTGGAGCCAAGATTCCTTTTACCCCCAAAAGTTAATATTTCCAATTTATTTTTCTTTAATTCCTCATCATGTAATATACTAATTTACATATTTATTTCAATTGAAGAACTATAGTACAAAAATTTAATTTTGAATTTCACATATGTAAACTAAAACTTACTTATGTAATACAAGTTCACATTTTGACCTTTCAATTTTCAATACTTCAATCTCTCATAAACACCACACCTCAATCTCAACACAAAAACTGGTGGTAAACACAAAATTTTGTGATAATTATATTGTCGCTTCAAGGATTTTCAGATCTTCATACAGAAAACACCAAGAACTATATTTAGCCTTTTGTAGAGTTGAGTTACAGAAATTTCACTCAGGGGTGACCTCACCTGATTTTTTATGACAAATGAAATGCTCAGAAGATTTTGATATCTTTATATATCTAAAAATGTTGAAAACATGCTTTATTAAATTTTTTTCAAAAAGTATTTTCATTTTGAACATTTTTGTTAAAGATTTGTATTTACTTCATCATTTCAAGTAAAAATATATTTTCTAACTTTTTTTGGTTAAGATTAAACATTCATTGTAAGTTATATTTTCATATTTTGATTTTAACTTTATATTCAATTTTTGCTTTTGTATTTAAGAATATATGTGTTATCTTTAATGATGTCTAATTTTAATTTATTTGGTCCTTTTGGTGTATGAAAATAAGTCTAAGACTCATATCCCCTACCTCTAAAAAAAGGATATTACTTTGTAATATTGCTATTTCTAGTGTATTTGAACCTTATGAGGAGCTTGGAAGCCTGAAGTATTCCTTTTTGTTCTAAAAATACATCTTCTCAAGTTGGATCACTGTATCTGACAAGGTATTGCCTCACCTTTTTACTCCACAGTTTTCTTTTGTTGAGAACATTTGTAATTTTCCTAGTAAAAGATGTTTCAACAGGAGGTATGTGCTGGAGAGCTTTATTACCAAGGTGAAATTTTTCAGAATAACTGAATTTTAAGATTTAATTAAGCTTACTAGAAATTTAAGAAGATTACTGCTAGGCTCTTCAGATGATTATACTCCTACAGCATTTCCTCTATGAAAGGAATTAATCACAAAAGGTCCTGGAAGTAAGTCTTTGAGATTTTTCATCATTTGATTTTATTGAAGCTGGTAGTGGACACAAATACCAGGTCCCCTACCATTAATTCTGGAGTAGCATCTGATCTATCCAATTTGCCCTTGGAATATGCAAATGAGTGCTCCATGAATCTTAATGCTGTATTCCTATCTTTATCTCTAATTTTCTTGAAGCTAGCAGCTGTGGGATGTATCTAAACCAAATCTTCTTTTCAAATAATCAGGGGGTATTCTGCATTTTCATAAGTTATCTAGAAATGAAGGAGTCTGATTGGTACTGGCATGAATAGATGTCTTATATTCTAGTTCTAGTGAAAGTAGAAATTTAAACCAATAATGGGTTAATAAGTCAAAATATTCGAAGTATAAGCCGTATGCACAAGCTCTTCTGACCATTTCTTCAAATTTCTGTATCATTCTTTCAACTAAGCCACTAGTTTGTGGGTGGTAAGCTGTAGAGAAGGATAATTTTGTCCCAAATGGTTGGTGAAGATTTCAAATGGTTCTGAAGTGAACATGGGCTCTGTGTAGCTCTGTCCCAGACAGGTATCCCATACCAAAAATCAAAATTTCACTTCGTCAAACATCTCAAGCAGTATACATAAGTGCTATGGATTCCCTAAAGGGATTCCACCAAGCTTAGTGAACCCAAGGGCTAGAATATATTTGAGAATTATTGTTCATTGAGGAATGTATGAATATTTGAGGATGCCTTTTGGTATCAAAAATGAAACTTCAAAATTTCAAAGGATGGTGAATGAAATCTATCTTGAAGAACTTGCAGAAGGATGGTTGATCATTTACATTGATGACATTATTTTCTTTTATAAGACTTGAGAAGTGCATATGAACAGATTATCTAGAGTTTTGGGAAAAATACAATCTGTAAACATAAAGATTTCTTTAAATAAATACCATTTTGGTTCAAGGAACTCAAAGCCCAAGGACATTTAGTATCTGGTCTGTCACTTGGAATTGACAAAAAAAAGTTGCAGCCATACTACTGAAACCTATGCCTCTGAAAACAAAGGAAATCCAGTAATTTTTAGGATCTTGAGGATACTAAAGGCAGAACATACAAGACATTTCATCCATAACAAGACCTCTTCATAAATTATGTGATAAAGACACAGCATTTGAAATGACTGTTGACAGAGTCAAAGCCTTTGAATCCCTGAGACAAGCATTGACCACTTCTCGACTTCTACTGATGCCTGATTTTAAACTGCACTTTGAACTTTACATTGATGCACCAGGAGATGAGCTAGGAGCTGCATTTTATCAAGTACAAATATTAATGACAAACCTGTGAAAGGACCCATATGTTTCATATCTAGGAAAATCAAACCTACTTGTAAGGTGTGCATATGAAACTTTGATTAAAAATCAAGTACTTTTCCTGTCCTCAAAATTTGTATAAGGTAAAAAGATAACTGAAAAAGAGTATGAAATAGTATTTTTAAGAGAAAACACACCAATTTTATTTCTTTTAACTTTATAAGTATAAAACAAAAATATTTTAAGGATTTATTGTTTTACCAACAATAACAATTGATCCAAAAATACTCTACAAAAGATAGGAAATTTCTTCAACAGCAATTTCAATTCAAATTAATTGAGCAAAGAACTGCAAGCAATTAATTCAAGAAACAGTCTTTAAAAAGATATTGAAAGAGAAAACATGCCCAAAAGTGACCAGAGTGAATTTGGAAACAAAGTGACAAAGTTAACAGTGATGAAAGATGCTTCAATTCACTTATGGGGTGGTTCAAGGGGTAAAAATGATTATAAGAGTTACAAACAATGATTATAATGATTTCTCACGTGGTTAAAGGTTTAAAATTACTAGAAAAGGTGGTTGGAATCTTCTATTGAATGGCTTAAGAGCGATCAAACTAATTATAAAAGGAAAAGATTCTAACATGAAGAGAAAAGTGGGGCAAAGAAGAAATTCTTTTATAGCCAAACATTTTCTTACTCCAAAGGTAAAATTTAGTCTTGTCAGTCGTGGATAACACTTTGAAAACAGAAATGCCAATAATGGCATCATTGAACCCTGGTTTAGACCAAAAAGGGCTGGTTTTTAGCCATTTTAGACCCTTAAATCAGCCATGCTAATAGTAATATCTGGTCTAGAGCCTTCAAAACACGTCATAATGTGTGTAAGAGACGTAGAAACAAGTTAAAACTGGTTTTAATAAGATTGTTTTAACTTAAGGGTAGTTTTACCCTCATGGAAACAGTTACAACTTCCCTGGTGGGTATCAAAACCTCATCATCAATTGAGTCACAGACCCTGTGACTTAATTCCAGGCCAAAAGTGATTAACGTTTTTGTGGTTTGACATCTCAAACCTGTCAGAAAGGATTTTGGGGGTCTGGCTCCCCCTTAGAGCTAGAGTTCCTTTCCCCCCAATTTAATCTTTCCAATTTATTTTTCTTTTAATTCCTCATCATGTATTATATTTGTAATTCCCATATGTAGTTCAATTGAGTTTTAAATTCCACTTACTGTAATAATTGACACCTCATATGTAAATTGAATTTCACTGATGTAATACATGCGCACAATTTCACATTCAAATGAAAATACTCCAATTCCTCATAGCTTCTAAACTACACACAACACCTCAATTTTAACACAAAAATTGATGGTTAACACCACATGTGGGGTGAATTAAATTAAGGTTTTGAGGATTTTCAACTTTTGTACAGAAGATACTAAAAACTTAATTTAAGCTTATTTAGAGTTGAGTTACAGAAATTTTACCCTGAGGTGACCCCACCTTATTTTTTATGAGGAATCCAATGGTGAAGTAATTCTTTTATGTTTATTAATCAGATAAAAATTAATCATATATCTTATGTAAAGCTTTACCAAAAATACCCTAATTTCATTAATTCTATTAAAAATTCATTTTTAATTAATTTTTTTAAGTAAAAATGCAATTTCACAATTTTAAAATTTAATGCAATTTCACAATTATAAAATTTAATGCAATTTCACAATTTTAAAATTTAATGCAATTTTTATTTTAATTTATAATTAAATGTCTACTTTTGTATATAAATTTGTATTTATATTTTAATTTTTATGTTGATAACGTAAATAAATTTATTTTATTTATATTTATATCTTATTTTTTTATTTGTGGTCTTTTGAGTATATGAAAATGCCTCCAAGGCTCACACTACTGAAGCCATATATGGGGCAAGTTAACTGGAATGTTTATGTCTTGTCAGGGATATGGAAAAACTTAATTATTTTATTTAAGGATGTGTTTTTGAAGTTATGAAAAATTCTACCACTGTAAGATCACTTCTGAACAACAGAAAACCCAACAGACATATTCTAAGATGGAAAATAGCCATAAAAGAGTATACAGGTAATATGAAAATTATACACAAAGATGGAAATATTCAAAGAAATGCAGATGGACTAAGCAGATGGCCATTTCCAAATGACATTGAAAATAATGCTAATGTACCACAAGAAGATTCTCTACTAATCCCAATAGAAGGAATAAGTGCTACATACCTGAAAACCTATTTCTTTGAGGAATTAAGGAGCAGCTATATTCAAGATAGGAATTGTAGTTGTTATTATATGAAAAAAATTAAAATATAAATATAGAATTTATATAAAAAATTAAAATTTACACTTAAAATTAACTAAAAATTTAAAAATATGAAAACACACTTTTGCTTCAAAAAAATAAGTAAAAATAAATTTACACCAAAGATATTAAAATTAAACTTTTTTTGGAAAAAAATTTAATTAAAATTAATATTAATTTGATTCCAATAAATAAACTTATGAGAATTATTTCACCATTAGATTCCTCCTCAAAAATCAGGTGAGGTAACCTCTGAGTGAAAATTATGTAACTCAACTCTAAATAGGCTTAAATTTACTTTTTGGTATTTTCTGTATGAAAATATGAAAATACCCAAAACCTAAGTTTAATTCACATCAAATTTGGTGTCAAACGTCAATTTTTGCATTAAAATTGAGGTGCAGTGTGTAAATTAAAAGCTGTGAGGAATTGAAGTATTTTCAATTGAAATCTTGAAATGTGCACATGTATTACAAAAGTGAACTTGGATTTACATATATGGAATAAATAATTACAGTTGTGTACTGTAAAATTATATTATAGCACATGATGAGGAAGTAAAGAAAAATAAATTGGAAAGATTAATTTTAGGGGGAAAAGGTATCTTGGCTCCAAGGGTACCAGACTCCCCCAAGTCCCTTTCCAACAGGTGTAGGATGTCAAATTTCATGCAAAAGCTCATTAACCTTGGCCTGGAATTGAGTCACAGGGTCTGTTACTCAATTGATGATGAGGTTTTGATATAAACCAGGGCAGTTTTAACTGTTTCTCAGAGGGCAAAACTACCCTCAAGTTAAAAAAATCTTCATAAAAACAGTTTTAGCTGGTTTTGAGGTCTCTTACAGACATCCTGACGTTTTTTGAGGGCTTGAAACCAGGTATTTCTGTAGCAATGGATGATTGAAAGGACTAAAATAGCTAAAAACAGCCCTTTTTTGTCTAAGCCAGCATTCAATGATGCCATAATTGGCTTTTATGTTGTCAGAGGTTTTCTCACGAATGATTGGAGCAATCCTTACCCTTGGAGTAAAAAAATTGGTGGCTATAAAAGAATTTCTTCTTTTCCCCACTTTTCTCTTCATTTCAGAAGCTTTTCCTTTTATAATTAGTTTAGAAATTGTTGAAACAATCAATCAAATATTTCAACCAAATTTTTCAAATAATTTTGAACCTTTTAAAAGCGTGAAAAAATCATTATAATTGTTTTTTGTAACTCTTATAATCATTTTTATTGTTGAACCACTGAAAAACTGAATTAAAGCATCGTTCATCACTGTTAACATTGTTACTTTTTTCCAAATTCACTATGGTCACTTTTGTGTGTGTTTTCTCTTTGATATTATTTTTAGAGACTTTCATTTCATATTAATTGCTTGCATTCCCTTGCTCAATTACTTCCAATTGAAATTGATCTTGAAGAAATTTCTTTTATAGCCTCAAATATATGTTTTAGAGTCTTCTTGCATAAATGTTTATTGGTAGTAAAACATTAAATCGTTATAATATTTTTGTTTCTTCTTAAATAAGTTAAGTATAATATATATGGTGTGCTTTCTGAGAATACCCTTAAAAATTTGATATTTTCAATGAAATTTTACCTCATAAAAATTTCAAGGACAGGAAAAGTACTTCATTTTTGGCCAAAGATTCATCTCCACACCTTAAAATATTAGAGGCGCTATATGCATGGCTCTATTATCTTTGTGAGATGGTAAGAAGATTTGAGTGTTACTGAATCTGTCAAAATAAACAGGAAGGAATTATAGCTTCTTTTACCTTCTGGTGGTAGACCAGTTACCCAATCCATATAAAATATTTCCCAGCTCTACTGGGTTCTTGGATTTTCATCATATTTTAAAGTCTTTTTCCAGTAGATTCATTGGCCTTTTGACATCTGTAGTAGGTCTTTCAGTATGCTGAAGCATCCTTTTCCAAATTAGCAACCATATGCAGGTATTAATGCTTTCTCTTGTCCCATCGTGAACTTTTACTATGGAAAAATAAGTAGAAATTACTAATATTTTACTTATTGTACTCTACATTTACTAACACTCATGAATGATAACTATTAAAAACATTATAATAATAAAAAATGATCCTAATTATGGGAAAAATTTATCATACTTTTTATAAAGAATAAATGATATAATAAAATAAATATATCAATAAATTAATGATTAATATATTATGGATAATTATTATTGTTACCAAAAAATGATGATTCTGTAGAAATCTTCTATTTAGTGATAAATAAAAAATTTTAGCTACAAAATGACCAAGATCAAAGCTATAACTCAGTATAAATACTATTTATATCTACAAGAGATGATCTTTTAGAGTAAGTAAGAGGGAAATAATATAATACAATAAAAAAGAACTTGCTTTTAAGACTCAAAATAATAATTTTGAATTATTTAATTCCTAAAAAAGTAATTACAAGTTATTTAAAATGCAATTACAATACAACATACAGAGAAATACAATATTTACAATTTCGATTTGTATTTAGAGATTTTAAGAGATTTTAACCAATAATAATAAGCTATTCCTATAATCACAAAGCATTGAGTTATTATTATAATATATGACTTTAGTTTCTTACAATATAAGAGCTATATTGAAAAGAACAAAGTGTATTACCTTTTTGTTGAATATTTGGTTGAATTTGATGTGTCTGAGGAAGAAACAGAGGAAGAAGGGGTCTTTATATAGTAAAGAACCTTCCTTGTAGTCACCAGATACCTCATAGAAATCTTTTACTGTGGGATTGGATAAGGCAGTCCTTGAGGGGGAAAACACGGGTAAACAGTTTTTAATTTCTGAAATAATCCTGTAACCAACGGTGCTAATGGTGTTCCAGCTGCCCCTCTGAATATAATAAACAATCTCCCTACAGAGATCACAAATCAATATTTAAGATTGTGGCTTTACAGCTAGAGAAGATGTTTCAGAAGTCTCTATCAGACCTATTTAATAATCAGATAAGTAACGTATAAGTTAAAAAAAGTATAAAATAAGAATTCTTAAATAGTAATATAAAATTATTTAAGGGTAAGAATTTAATAGTATAAGAGGTTTATTCAATATAATAGTACTAATATATAGTCCAAAGGGTAAGTTCAATTTGATGTTATATCTGTTATAGTACTTAATGGTTTGAAAGGGTAATTGTTAATATAATATAGCAATAAGACCTTTAATGATTTATTGGTAAGATATTTTTTAATATAGAGTGGATTTTTTTTAAATATATGAGTGATACAATATAATATAATTGTAATTTTTTTTAACTTAATAATATATATTTGTCAGGTTGTTTCTTTAAGATGAAGTTATAATAAGAATATTTTTCCTTTATAATGTAAAGTTTATGGGGATAAACTCAATATTATGAGTATTATTGATATTATTATAATTATAAGACTAATAATTTAAACATACAGTGGATTAATAATATAAAGTAGATCTTTTGTTAACTACTATTAATTGGAAATAACTATGAATTAAACTTATAAGTCTATAAAACTTTAATAAAATAGCTAGATTATCTTACTAGTAAGGGATGGATGAATTATTCTGCTTCTTGGTATATAATTCCCATTCAATAATAATACTAGATTTACCTACTAGTGAGGGATGAATAATTATTCTCCTTCTTGGTATATAATTAATTGCCTGGGGAAAAGAGGAAAAATGAGGGAGAGAGGCCCTCTATTTATATTCTTTGGGCCCTCCATATAGGAACTTGAAAACAAGGGACTTAGAATGTTTTCACTTCTTTTGTTTGAGATAATTTTTTATAGTGGTGAGATACCATTTGTTTGGTTTATTGAAACATTTTTATGTATGATTATGTAATCTGAGATGTTTTTCTGGTGAGGAATTTTTAAACTGGTGTCATTTCTTGAAGGTATTGAACCATTTTTTTGGATTGTTGCAGAGGTTTTGGTGGTATGAGATGATTTTGTATAATTATTGCACCATAGGTCTGTGAATTGTTTGAAGTGTATGTGGAGAATGCTGTGTATTGTGGGGATTCTATTTGTCCTGTACAAGATTTAATTTTCCTTCATTTAACTTAAGTTGTATTTTCAATTTATATTTACTGGCTTATCAGGTGGCTGTGCTTGCATTGCCACAGATACGCTGTGTAATTTAAGGTTTTGATGGATTTTCCTTGCATAAATTGATTGATTTCTTTTTATTCCTGTCTTGTGACTGTTGATTAATACAGTCTTAATTTACCCCTTATTGCAGTGGCCTCAGCTTAATAACTGCATTGCTGAGTAATCCAAAGGCTGAGCAGAGCTAGGGTAACTTGAGTGTTTCACTACTCCTCTCCCTGGTAAATTTAAAATTCTTGCTAGCTTGTCTTTTTCTTTTGCTTATTTTATTGTCATTCTTGAAATCAAATCAACCATTCTTCCAGGATTTGCTCATGGGATTATACATATTGATGAATTTTAATCCATTTTATTGCTGAATTCCTCTATTATAATTGATTAATTATTAATTTTTCTTTTTCATTTCTTAAATTTATAGCTTTATAAGTAAAGCACACTTGAAACTGGGCCAATAAGGTATGGAATACCACAGTACTATTGCTATTCACAGGAACCAATCAATATTTAAAGTCTTGGATATTATTACATAATTATTAACCTATTTATCTCATCATTATACCATATTCTAAGTCTATTACCATACCTTTATTTTTCCTACATCATAAGATTGGTAAATGATTCAGTTTGGTGGATAAATTTGGTTTTAATAATTAAATACCAAGATACACCAGTTTTATCCGTCATTCAACTATTAATCTTGAATTAAGATTACAATTAGAGATCAAAAATGAACATTTTTAAGATTTAACTTTAATTGTCAATTAATTTCAAGTTTTTCACGCAGCTGTAATTCCGAGACTGATTTATTGTAGCTTGGAATATCCTTGCCAAGTTTACAGGAGGATTTTGTGACATCATCAAAAATCTATTTTTGATAATTTTTATTGTAATTCATCTTTTCTGTTTTGATTTGATATTTTCAGCTTGGAAACATGATTTTATAGGTTTATACCTTGGATATCATGATATAAATTGCTCCATTATTGTAATATGAGAAATTTAAATATGAATATCTACTTTTAATTAAGTTTGGACCACTTTTCCCTTTAGGTGGTCAACTAGTATTGCTATGTTTGAGCAATTTCTCTTCATTATTCAAATATTTATAGCTTGTCAAATAAAGCTTATAGATGTATTATTAAAGGTATTATGTGTGAACTTGAACTTTTTATAATGTCTTTATCATGAGTATTTCAAAGGATATGAGCCAAAATCCATCAAGATATGCACTGAACACAAAAGTGCAAATATTCTGGTATCTCAGTAAGTATTGGGTTTACATTCATGAAATTAAAGAGTAATATAGATATTTTTAGGTGGGAAATCAATTGGTGCAATTAATTGTACATTTTTACTAATTGGCATCTGAGATAATCAATAATTGATGACCTTTTAAGGCTCTTCTACTTATTTTGATGGGTTTTGGAAAACTTAGTTTTAATTACTAGTATTAAAAGAAGCTATATAATTTGTTTTTAAATTTTTTGGATATGTGGTCATATCTTAAAGTCTCACCCCCATCCTCAGAGAGGTGTTTTGAGAAGGGGCTGTCATGTCATTCTTTCGAAATAAGACTGATCAAGGACCTATCTACAGCTTTCATAACACAGGTGTGCTTTGTTATATTGTAGATTATGCCACCAAGTGAGTTAAATCTTCCTACATCATATGCAATTTTCCATATTTCATCCAAGGAATGTATCAAGAAATGATCCTTGGAGATTTTTGAAATTTATTGGCATAAGATGATACAATTTGCTTCTTGAGTATAACTGTTCCTCACCTTTCAAAGCAGGTAGGGTTTAGGTAGGTAACACTAATTCCTTCTATTTGGAGTTTTAGAGAAAACTTTTATTTCACATAAGAAAGATAATAAATATCATTTGGGAATGGCCATATACTAAATCCATCTGAATTTTTATGAATATCTCCCTGTTTGTTTACAATTTTGATATTGGGTCTATATTCTTGTATGGCTATTTGCTATCTGAGAAAATGTCTGTTAGGTTTTTTCATGTTTAGAAATGATTTCACAGCAATAAAATATACTATAACCTTGTAAATGAAAATACTTCAAAGAATTAATTGAGTTTACCAAGTGTCAGGGTGACTCTATGATATAGCTTCAAAATGAGAATAAAAGCTATAAATCTGAGTGTGACACGAAAATAGTGATGATATTAAAGTGAGAATATGAGTAAAAGGGCTATACTAAAATAATTTGGTGATGGTGAGTGCTTCTGATAGCCCTGGTGGCAGTGTTTTCCTGTTGGGTTACAATAAAAAACCCTACAATAATTACAACTTATAATTATAACCTGTTAAACTCTAAGGGTAACAATTCTTTCAAGAAGCTATACCGCATAAGAATATTAAAAACAGGATGCTGGATTAGTCTCCTTTTATCTTGTTCTGGGGTAGTGGGAGGTGGTTTACCTCTGCACACAACCACAGGGTGAAAGGTTTCACTACTAGGGGCTGGTTTGTGGTTCTATACACTCAATAAAGACTGGTATTTGGTGGAAATGTGGTTTTAGAGCCACAAGTAGTCATTTTTACCCTAAACGGGGTGAATATTTTCACCAATGGAGTTTACAGGTGTGTTCTGGTACTTCTGATGCCTCAGAAGCTGTACAGAACGTGTATGGACCTCTGTATTTGACTGAAATATGAGGTATTGAAGTATAAACAAACTTCTTTGTCTGTTTGAAACCTCATAATTATACCTATGGGATAGTATCCCACTATAAGGCTGTATTGGGCAAACTGTGGGATTTTAACCTTAAAACTGCTATACCTTTGGCAGTTTTTAGGATATTGAGCTCAAAACTGGTTCATTGTGTATCCCTGGATGTGATCTACACCATGGTACACCATTTGGTATGGTTATCACCAAATATAGCACAGTTATGCCATGCACAAGGTTTCTTGTACACATTTATGATTTGTCCAAAAACTATATGGAGCTTGTTTGCTCCATATCTTTTTTTCTAGATAAGATAGGGGAAATGGATGGCACAATTAGATAGCCCTTATTGTTCTCTTTCCAAAAAGTCCCCACTTTAGGTATCTCACACTAAAACTGTAGAAATTATACGAGAGGTGGATATTTTAATCACCCTTATTTGACCTTATTTTGGTCATAATTTCTGTATTCTTTTGATATATTTTGAGTTAATTTGGCTCAGTTCCATGTTTTGCTGGTATCTTGGCTTTACCATTGGTTTATGGTATTTGGATGTCATGCTTGTGCTCTGGTTTTGAGTCACAGGCTGACACCAAGGCCCAAAAAATGCATAGACATTCCATCTAACTTGCTCCATATCTATCAAGAATTTGTTTGATTTGACAAAATATAAAATATATGGGTTCTTCCCCAGGCTTTTCATTAAAAATTTAGACTTGATGAAGAGAAGAACCCAGCTAATATCCTGATCAGTCAATATAAGTCTTAAAGGGTAGCTTGTAATATGGAATTGGAAGTAGTGGCGCAGTGGTCAAGCCTTGTCTCAGAGATTCCAAGGATTTGACACTTTAAACAGTAATTTCAACTAATATATTGTTGTCCCCAATATTAGAAAGAGGTTGATAAATTGATAAAAAATCTTCAATATGCTATCTATCATAGCCAGAAAAACCTAGGAATTATTCTATTTTCTTCTTGTTTTGAGGAATAGGATCTAACAAGACTTCTGAAGCTTTATTCTTTTTATTCCAAGGGATAGGTCAGATACTGCCTGTCATCGTTCTTTAAACTATTTTAATTTAAAGTGAATACTATTCAAAAATATATTCATGTTTACTGATTGGCATTTTGCCAAAAACCTAGATAATATACGCATACATTTTTCCCCAGTCATAGGAAAAACAATAATGTAATCAATATAAATGATCATCCATCTTTCTCAAGGTCCTTCAGGTAAAATTTCATTCATCATTCTCTGAAGATGTGAAGGAGAATTTTTGATACCAAAGGGAATACTCAAGTATCATTGAATTCCACAATAGAGAATAACTCTCAAAGAAATTTTTTCCATCAGTGTTACCACATTTTTGTGGAGTCCCTTCAGGGAATCCATAGTGCTGATGTACACTGCTTGAGATATTTGAGTAGGGGAAGCTTGAATATTTGGTAAAGGCTACTTGTCTGGGACAGTGTAAGTATTCAAAGCTCTCAAATCTCCAACCATTCTAGATTTTCCATTATTCCATGCCACTATGACTGGGGTACTTATTTCTACTTCCTCATTGTCCCCAACCTTTCTTATCACACCAAGTGCCAAGAGATCATCAATATGAAGAGAATGGGCTTGTTGGGGATTCAGGACTCCTTCAGAGTAGTGGGAAAGGTCTTTCAATGTTTAACATAAGTTCGACCTAATGACCAATAATTGCCTTCAATGGTTCTTTATCTCATGCAAAGTCTTCTCTATGGTCATACAAAATAGTATAAAGTTTTTTTTCTTGTATTTCAGCAAGGTAAAGAGTGACTTCAGCTTAATTAATCTGTTCTTATTCAAACCTCTATAAGTCTAAGTTGACTGGTGATACTTGATTTACTGTAATTTGACTTTCAGAGGGTAAAAAGGAACATTTTTGACACTTATTTTCACCATAAGTAAGGTATCTATCTTTGTTGGTATGTAAATATATGCCATAAATGATTAAATAAACATTCTAAAGTATAAAATAGGTACTAGAGCAGATTTACAAAAAAATAAATTAAAACGTTATCATTGAGTTTCCATTTATATGTGGGAATATAACAGTTGTTTCAAAATTCCCAATGCTTTGATTGAATTACTTGAACTGTTAAAGCCAATTCCAGAAATTGGTAACATTAAATAGTTTGATTTGGTTTCCACAAGTTGGGCATATTCAATTCTTAATAGTTCAAGATGACTGTTACTCAGATTTGGGAAGTTGGTGTAAGATTCCATGATTTCAAATGTGACTGTCAGCCTGTGACTCAAAGACAGAGCACAAGAATTACACCTAAATATTATGGAAATGGTAGAGGAAAAATGCCCACTAAAAGTGAGCTGAGCCAGAAAAAATTATAAAGGAAATAAAAAGAAATAGGAAAGTCAACTCTTTACAATGATAAAGCTCCCATAGCTATAGTATAAGGAATGGCAGAGTTATTCAATCTCAAAACAAGAACTGAGCATAAAACTTAATTTTCACCTCATCAAAAATACATAAGAGGAAGTAGAACTCCAGAAAATGGGTGTTTAAATTAAAGCTCTCAAACAGGGTCATCTAATAGTACTAGCCGAATTAAGCTAGCACCAAGACTACAGAATTTATGGCTAAAAATAAGCCAAAGAAGGGTGAACAAAACATTCACCTCTCATCTAACTTCTACAATTTAAGTTTGAGATGACTAAGGTAGGATTTTATTTGGAAAGAGAATAATCAGGTATTTCTTATGGTTCCATCCATTTTCTCAAAACCCATCTAGAACCAAAGTTATGGAGCAAAAACTCTCAATACAGGATTCATAAGAAATCCACAAATTGATAATGGAATTTAGAATTGGTATAACCTTGCCATATATAATGCTAGCTATAACAAATGAGTAACCAGTGTGTAGGGCTCATGAACCGCTACAAAATGAGCCACTTTTGAACTCTCTATATTGAACATGGACAAAGATATTCATGTTTTGTGATTACAATCCCACGCTAGCCAGTATGGGATCTTACTGTGGGACAGCTGTCCATATAATACAATTACCAGCTAATCAATTGAATTAAATGCCCTTTATTCTTGAATTTATCATAACCTGACAAATAAGAGTCATACCAAAATTTTCTGTACAGTTTCTGATGTGCCAGAAGTACCAGAACACGCCTGTCAGCTACATTGGTGGAATTCTTCACCCTGTATAGGGTAGAAATGCAAAATTGTGGTTCTCAAGCCACATTTTAATCAATAAAAGCCTGTGTTTGGTGTAAAAAACCAAAAAGAGACCCACAGCTGCAAAGAAATTTACTACATGGTCGTGTGCAGAGGCAAGAAACCTCCCACTACCAAAGAACAAGATAAAGGGAGGCTTTTTCTCACCAAAAGGCCAATTAATCATACTGTTTTTAGTATTCTTACATGGTATAGCTTCTTAAAGAAGTGTTACCTATGGAATCAAACCAACATAGTTATAATTGTAATTTTTGTAGGTCTTATTATTATAAACCAACAGATAAACATTAAAACCAGGGATTTCAGCAGAATTAACCATCACTAATACTCATTAGTAAAGCCCCAAAACCTTTATCAATAATCTTTTAATCATCTTACCACCTACTTATCATCATTAGTTTTGTGTAAAACTCAGAGGTATAGCCTTTATTTATTGCTTTAAGGCTATATCAGAGTCAGCCTGATAGTGACTTTGATGTTTGATACATATTTTTAGGATTCAGAAAATATTTATGATTTATCATCTCAATCTTCTTCAGTAATATCATCCTTTTTGTCATGGGTTGCTTTTTAAATATTGATTTCATTCATATTTCCCTCTTTTTGGATATGTACTGGATAAATGTGTAGTAATTTGGAAAATATGGCAATTTCTGATTGTCTCTTAAGATTTATTTTTCACATTAATAGAGTTTTCTTTGGGTATCTTGCCTACAGAATCTTTACAAGGTGTGGTCAACCCCTTTTTCAGATTCCTCCAGCTAGAACCAATTGTTGCTCTAGTGGTTACTTCTTTTGGTATATTTATAAAATCTTCTTCTGAAGAATCTTGAGTCATACTTCTTTCTACAGAATGCTCCAAAGCTCCTACATATTGTCTCAGAATGTTTTGATGAATAAGAAATTCTGACATTTCAGGATAAAGTTCTTTCAGTCTTTCCTTTTTTGGCAAAACGATTGCAAGGGGCTTGTTCTGTCAGAATCAAAATTTGAATATTAAAAGCCTGTTTCAACTTAAAATGTCCACCCATCAGTTTGGTATTTGTTGATAATTTGGGTTTTCCACCAAGTCAATCTTTTATGTCTTTGTGCTTGTCTTAACATAATATAACATCTATAAGCTAATTTTGAAAAAGGGGTGTCCAAGCTTTATGCTACCAATATGTCTGGTAATACAAAGACTTTTTGGATCATGTAAATTCCCCTGATGGATTCTACATGGTCATATTCTGCTCCACCACTGAAGAGAGGGCATGCTTTAGGTTTTGGTACCTCACTCAAATGTTGTTGGCCCATAAATGGTTCCAAATTATGGGAAGAGGTGAAAAATTCCTTTTTTATTTGTTGATTTTCAACATCCAATATTTATGAATTAGAATTTCTTATGCCCTCACTGTGATTTGGAGGTGTAGAAATTATTAGAAAGGTATAAGGTGTGGATATGAAACTTTTATTGAAAATCAGGTACTTTTCCTTTCCTCAAAATTGGTATAAGGTAAAATTTGATTAAAAATAGTATTGAATAGTATTTTTAAGAGAAAAAATGCCAGATTTATTGTTTTTAACTTTATAAGTATAAAACAACAATGTTATAAAGACTTATGGTTTTACCAATAATAAAAATTTATCCAAAAATACTCTACAAGAGATATTTAAGGCTACAAAAGAAATTTCTTCAAGAGAAATTTCAATTGGAATTAATTGAGCAAAGAACTGAAAGCAATTGATTAAAGAGAAAGGTCTTTAAAAAGATTTTTGAAGAGAAAAAATGCCCAAAAGTGACCAGAGTGAATTTCAAAACAAAGTGACAAAGTTATAGTCATGAAAGATGTTTTCATTCACTTGTGGGGTAGTTGAGGTGTAAAAATGATCATAAGAGTTACAAAAAATAATTATAATGATTTTTTCACATGGCTAAAACGTTTAAAATGGTATGAAATTGGTGGTTGGAATCCTTTACTGATTGCTTTAACAGTGTTTTAAACTAACTATAAACGGAAAAGATTGTAACATGAAGAGAAAATTCTTTGCTAAAATCTGCTCAGTAGTAGAAAACACTCTGACAACAGAAAAGACAATTATGGCATCATTGATCCCTGGTTTAGATCAAAAAAGGGCTGGGTTTAGCCATTTTAGACCATTAAATCAGCCATTACTATAGTAATACCTGGTCTAGAGCCTTCAAAACATGTAGGAATGTGTGTATGAGGTGTAGAAACCAGTTGAAACTGTGTTTACTGAGCTTGTTTTATCTTAAGGGTAGTTTTATCCTCTTGGCAACAGTTAAAAATGCCCTGGTTAGTATTGAAACCTCATCATCAATTGAGTCACAGATCCTGTGACTCAATTCCAGGCCAAAAGTGATGAACCTTTGTGTGGCTTTTGACATCTCACACCTGTCAGCAAGGAATTTGGGGGTCTGGCACCCCCTTAGAGCTAGAGTTCCTTTCCCCCCAAAAAAATCTTTCCAATTCATTCCTTTAATTCCTCATCATGTATTATACTTGTAATTTAAATATGTAATTAAATTTAGTTTTAAAATCCACTAACTGTAATAATTGACACCGCATATGTAAATTAAAGCTCAGTGATGTAATACATGCGCACATTTTGACATTTCAATTGAAAATACTTCAATTCCTCATAACCTCTACATTACACATAACACCTCAATTTTAACACAAAAATTGATGGTTAACACCACATGTGATGTGAATTAATCTGAGGTCTTGAGGATTTTCAACTTTTGTACAGAAAATACTAAAAACTTAATTTAAGCTTATTTAAAGTTGAGTTACAGAAATTTCACCCAGCGGTGACCCCACCTTATTTTTTACAAGGAATCCAATGGTAAAACACTTTTAATAAGTTTATTTTTAGGATAAGAAGCTATGAAAATTTTTATTTAACTTTTTTCCAAAAATATCTTAATTTTGGTATAATTGTTGAAAATTTATTTTTGCTTAATTTTTTCAAGTAAAGATGTGTTTTCACAAATTTGAAATTCAATGTAGCCTTGTTTTGAAATTATAATTAAATTTTAATTTTTATATATAAATCTATATCTATATTTCATTTTTCTTTTGATAATATAAATAAATTTATTTCATTTATATTTATACCTTTTTTTATTATTTGTGGTCTTTTGGGTATATGAAAATACCTTTAAGGCTCACATTCCCTCCCCCTAAAACAAGAATATTACTTTGTAATATTTTTACTTCTAGTGTGTCTGAACCTTCTTAGAAGTTTGGTAGCTTCAGGTATGTCTTTTTTTGCTAACCAGTCATCTTCACAGGTTGGGTCACTGTACCTAACAAGGGATTACCTTACTTTATTGGTTCTCAACTTCCTTTCTTTGAGAAATTTGGTAATTTTCTTAATTCCATATGATTAAATAGGAGGTGTAACTTGGGGAGCTTTGTTCCTCAAAGGAAATTTTTCAGCATCACTAGATTTATATGGATTTATCAAGCTCACTGGAAATGTAGGATGCTTATTGCTACGTTCCTCAGATAATTCTACTTCAACAGCATTTTCTCCATGGAGGGCCTTAACAAAAAAAGGTCCTGAAAAGGTGTCTTTGAGAATTTTACATCCTTTGATGTTATTGAAGTTAGTGGTGGATACAAGTACTAAATCACCTACTTTAAAATCTGCAATGGCATGTGATTTGTCCCATTTGTCTTTAGCATATGCAAATGAGTCTTACATGCACCTTAATGCATGCTTTTTAGCTTTTTCTAGCTTTCCTTTGAAGCTAGCAGCTGTAGGATGTAACTCAACAAACTCTTTCCTCAGCAAATCCTAAGGTAATTTGGGATTCCATCCTTTTTCTAGAATAGCAGGAGTTAGATTAGTACCAGAGTGAATGGATGTCTTATATGCAAATTCTAGTGCTGGTAAAAGAGTACACCAATCATGGGTGAATCCATCACAATACTTGAATTCAAGGCCATATGCACAAATTCTTCTTACCATGCCTTCCAAGGTTTGGATCATTCTTTCAGCCAGACCATCAGTTTGTGGGTTGTAGGCTGTAGAGAAGGATAACTTTGTCCCAAACAGTTGGTGCAGATTTGTCCATAGTTCTGAGGTGAATTTGGGATCTCTGTCACTAATGATGTTTGAGAATATGCCAGTCCATGATACTACTCTATTCCATATCAGAAGAGCTGTATCCATGGCTGTATCATCTTTGTGACATGGTAGAAGGATTAGAGTCTTACTAAATCTGTCAGAAATCACTAGGCAAGCATTATAACTTCTATCACCCCTGTGGGTAGGGAAGTTACCCAATCCATATGGACAATTTCTCAAGGTCTGCAGGGTTCTTGGTTCTTGATCATATTTGCAAGTCTTTTGCCAGTGGATTCATTTTCCATTTAAAATTTGTTACAGGTTTTTCAATACTCTGAAACACGTTTCTGCCACATTGGCCACCATATACAGTTATTGATATTTTCTCTTGTTCTGTCTTCAGACAGATTTCCTGAGAAGGGGCTGTCATGGCATCATTTCAGTACAAGATTGATTAAGGACCTGTCCACAACTGTCATGAAACATGTATGCTTAGTTCCGTGGTAAATTATACCATCCAGTAGGTGGATTTCTTCCCTTATCATATTATTTTTTCTATATTTAATCTAAGGCATGTATCAAAGAGTTTTCATTACAGTCTTTAGTGAGTAATTGGCATAAAATGCTACAATTCTTATCCTGAGTATAACTGTTTCTCACTTCTTCAAAGAAAGTGGTGTTCAGATCTATAACACTGATTCCTTCCTTTGGGATCTGTACAGAAGCTTCTTCTGGAACACAAGCAGCATTATCAATATTACTTAGTAATGGCCATCTGCTCATTCCATCTGCATTTTTATGAATATTCCCATCTTTGTGAACAATGGTCATATTGCCCCTATACTCTTGTATGGCTATTTTCCATCTGAGCATATGTCTGTTAGGTGTCTTCATGTTAAAAAGTGACTTAAAAGCAGTAAAATCTGTTAGTAATTCAAAACTCCACCCTTCCAGGAAGTAATTTAGCTTTTCCAAGGCCCAGACAAGGCATAAACACTCCATTTGACTTGCCCCATATCTGGCTTCAGTTGGTTTGATTTGCCTGGATTTGAAAAATATGGGTCCCTCCAAAGTTTTATCATTTAAAATCTGGACTTGATGAAGTGCAGCACCCAGCTCATCTCCTGATGCATCAATATAAAGCTGAAAAGACAGCTTAAAGTCTTGCATCAGTAAGAATGGAGCAGTGGTCAAGGCTTTTCTTAAAGATTCAAAGACTATGAATCTGTCAACAGTCATTTCAAACACTGTGTCCTTGTCACACAATTTTTACAGAGGTCTTGCTATGAATGAAAAACCTGTAATATGCTGTCTCCAATATCCTGCAAACCCCAAAAATGACTGAATTTATTTTTTGTTCCGAGGCCTAAATTGTAGTAGTACTGCTGCAGCTTTGCTTTTGTCAATTCCAAGGGATATCCCAGATACTACATGGGCCAGTGCTTTGAGTTCTTTGAATCCAAAATGACATTTCTTCAAAGAAACTTTCATGTTTAAAGATTGGATTTTGGTCAAAGCTTTGGATAATCTGTATATATGTTCTTCCCAAGTCTTGGAACAGACAATATTGTCATCAATTTAAATGATTAATAATCCTTCTGAAAGTTCTTCAGGGAAGATTTCATTCATCATTCTTTGGAAGTGTGAAGGTGCATTATTGATAACAAAAGGCATCCTCAAATATCCATATACTCCACAATGAACAATAATTCTCACGTATTTTCTTTCCCTTGATGTAACCACATTCTGATTAATTCCTTTAAGGGAATCCATAGTGCTTATATATGCTGCTTGAGATATCTGGGTAACGGCAATTTGGATTGTTGGTATTGGGTACCTCTCTGGAACAGTGTAAGTGTTCAGAGCTCTAAAGTCCCCAACCATTCTAGATTTTCTATTTAGCCATACCCCTATTACTGGTGTAGTTACTTCTACTTCCTCATTATGGCCAACCTTCCTTATCATACCAAGATCTAGAAGTTATTTATTATGAATTTCCAGAGCTTCTCTTGATTTAGGACTTTTTGGATATGCTGGGCTTCTTAAGAGTGGTGGATAAGTTCTTTCATTATTAAGGATGATGTCAAATTAATGACCAATTATTGCCCCCAAAGGTTCTTTGTCTTATGCAAATGCTTCCTTGTGGTTATATAAAAGGGCAGATATTTCACTTTACTGTTTATCAGTCAGATGAAGGCTTATTTCAGCTTCATTTAACTGATCAGATTTGAATTCCTCAAACTCTAAGTTAACTGGTGATACTCTGCTTACTGTAATTTCTCTCTTAAATAGTAAAAAGGCAAACGTTTGACTCTTGTTTTCTCCAAAAGTAAAGTATCTTTCCTCGTTGTTAGGTAAGTCTACGCCATACATGATTAAATAGTCATTTCCCAATATAAGATGGGTACTAGAGTAATTTTACATAACAAAAATTTCAACAGTGATTCTTATATTTACATGTGTGGAAATATGACAGGAGTTCCAAATATGCCTAATGACTTCATTGAGCTACTTGAACTATTAAGATTTATGCCATCAATTGGAAATAATTGATGTTCAAAATTTGGTACACAAGTCTCAAGAAAAGAGTTGCCAACACAAGAGCAGAAGGCTCCTGGGTCAAGTGAAATTATGGTGGGTTTGTTTTCAATTACCACTTCTGTTATACGGGAGTTACCAGCTGTATAACCCTTTCCTCTATTTGGTTTGGTATTCATAAGTTGTGCATCTTGAATTTTTGACAAATCAAGTTGAACATTGCTTAATTGTGGCAATTGGGAATAAGATTCCATAATGTCAAAGTGGCATTGATATTTCCTATATCTTTTGAAGATTCAGAAAATATTCATGATTACTCATCTGTATTTTGTAAATCATCATCTTTTTTAACATCAATTTCTTTTTCAATGTCAATTTCATTGATTTTTCCCTTCCTGAGAACTGCAATAGCAAAATGTGTGGTGTTTTGGCAAATATGGCACCTAGAATTTTCTTTGGGATTTTTGTCCACAGAATCTTTCCAAGGTGTATTGAACCCTGTTTTGAGATTCACCCTACTAGAACCAATTCTGGTTCTAGTGGTTACTTCTTCTAATATATTAATAATATCTTCTGCTGAATATTGTTCAGTAGTCCTGCTTTCAACAGCATGCTCTAAGTCACCTCCACATTGTCTTAGAATCTTTCTGTGAATCAACAATTCTGACATGTCAGGATATAATGCTGTTAATCTTTCTTTTTGTTGGAAAAACCATGGTAAATCTTTGTCTTTATCAGAATTAAATTTGTCATATTCAAAGGCTGTTTCAACTTTCAATATCCAAGCATCATTGGCCAATTTGTTGATAATTTGGGTTTTCCACCAAGTCCAACTTTGGTGTCCACGTGCTTGTCTTAATTTGATATACAATCTGTGGCATTATCTGGTAAACAAGGTGTTAAATCTTGCTGTTACCAATCTGTCAGGTAATTCAGAGTCCTCTTTAATAATGTCAATACCTGTGATGAATTCCATATGGTCATACTCTCCTTCACCACTGAAATGAGGCCATTCTTTAAGCTTTGGTACTTCTTTCAAGAGTGCTTGGCCTATGGATGGTTCCAAGTTATGGAAAGAATTTCACATTGATTCCAGAAACCATCAGCAAGCACTCCAGCTCTCTACTCAGGTTCATGTCACAACAGGCGGTCCCCCACCACCACCATGACTAGACCCTAGGCTGCTTGATTGCAAAATCATAACAACTGAGCAGAAAAGGCTAAAAGATCAAGGTTGAATTTCCTTGATCTTTTTCTGGTATTATAGGTCACAGTCACACCATCTGTGACAGTACCCCTGGGGTAGGAAGCACTGCATCCCAAAGTGCAATTACACAGATGGGAAACCCGGTCCTCAATCAGGGGTATCAGCTACACAACAGGCCTGTATAAGGAGCCATAAGGGTTGTTGGGTCATCACTCCCAAGCCCTTTCTGCCAAAAGGTTTGAAACCCCCAAATTTCGCAATGTGTCTCCCTCACAATTGTGAAATCCACCCATGACAATAAACCTTGATCCTGTAGCCTTTTCTGCTCAGTCATTTTGATTGCGCAATCAAGCAACTTAGGGTCTAGTCATGGTGGTGGTGGGGGACCACCTGTTCTGACATGACCCTGAGTGGAGAGCTCAAGTGCTTGCTGATGGTTTCTGGCATCAATGTGACAAAGAAGTGGAAAGTTAATTTTTTAATTGTGAATTTTCAACTTCCAATACTTGTGGATTTGGAATTCTTGTGCCCTCATTCTGATTCAAAGGTGTAAACATTCTTGGTAAGGTGTGCAGTCATTGTTCAATATCATTATTTTTACTGCTTCTACACCTTTGAGAATTTCTGAACTCATGTTGGAAGCTTTGTATTAAATTTATTACTTCAATTTTATACATATCTTCTTTATGTGTTAATTCTTGCCATAATTCTGTCTATCTAGTATTATCAAAAGTGACTTGATTCAATTTCATTGTTAATTTTGATAGTTCTTGTTGTGAGGTGTCAAAACACTTTTGAAAGGCAATTGTATCTTTCTTGACTTCAGTAAATGAATTTGCAATATCATAAAGGACTTTCTTATTATCTTCTTTGATAATGTTTATGGCTTGTTTTATTCTTGTTTCAATTATGTCTTCAATATTGAATTTAGAATATTTTCCTGTCAGTTCTTTAATAATGGCAGATTGTTCATTTAACTTATTTCCCAATGGATTGTCATTATTGGAAGTTTTAATTGTTCTTAAAACTTTTTCAAAACACATATGTGTCTCATTTATTTGGCTCAGAGCTAAGTTGTTAGTCTTAAGATTGTTACAAATTGATGAATTTTTATCAGAAATATGACTTTTTACGTCATTTATAGCTTCATACAACTCTGGGATAGCATCAAAAATGTCAAAAATCATTTCTGATATTTTAATCTTGATTACACCATTTTCTGTAATTACATCCTTGTTCTGGCCATCTGAAATACATTTTCCATGGCATCCTGCTGAATATTTTGGATTCTGTACCCCTGGCTGTAAGGTTTTGTGGCTGGTGCCTTACCTTTGCCCTTGTTCTGGGCTTGTGGCTGCTTTTCCATGTGGGAATTGCTGCTGCTGGCTACTGGGGCTGTTTTTGGAACTTGCTTGGGTGGTGGAGAGTTGTTTTTTCTCCATTGTGCTGTTAAAAGCATCATGTTTTTATTTTCCATCAATGGATGCCATCCATAGAGTAACTTTCAAGTGTTGGGATGGCCCACAAATTTTCTCACAGTCAGGTAAAATTTCATGCAGTTTTTCCACATATCTGTAAGAATCTGCCACTCTTTGTGCTGAAATGCATTGTTGTATGCCTTGTGGCTGGCTTTTTAAATGTCCATTGAGGCTTCTTGTGGCAGTGTCAGCTCTTTTTGAAGGTAAAACAGTTTTATAAGCTTCATAATGAACTAATTCTTTGACTTTGGGAGTCATAAACTGACCCTTGTCCTTCTGTAACTGATTGGCTTCTGCCACAATCATGTCTATGACCTTTGTGGGAGCTGCTTGAGGGGTTATAGCTGCCTTCTGATATGGTTGAAGGCATATTTATGACTAAAGAAGCTTTAAAATAGTAATTTTATATCAAAAACTTACTATTGGCCAAATTCTTTACTTTCTGAAGAGTATTACTTATATCCAAGTTAATCAATTCAGAAGAAATTGGCTCTGGTTTATTATTCTTAGTTATAATAATTGTACTATTATGGTCAGAATTAACAGTACTTTCAGGAATAATTCTGGTTACTGTTGAAGCTATTTGAATGTTTTCTTATCTTACCACATTTTCAGACAATAAAATTAATGAAAAAGCCAATGGATTAAGTAAAAAAAACATTTTTTAAAAGAGAAATGAAAAATAAAGCCTCACTTATAATATGAAAATGTTTTATTTTTTATGGATTTCTTGAATTATAAGTATTTTTTAAATGTTTTTAAATTTTTCAATATAATAATAAAAAGATTTGAAACCAGTAAAAATTATGTCACAGGTAAAATATCACAGCTGGGCCCCCAAATGTAAGGTTTGAATATGAAACCTTGATTGAAAATCAAGTACTTTTCCTGTCCTAAGAATTTGTATAAGGTAAAATTTGATTAAAAATAGTATGTCATAGTATTTTTAAGGGAAAACACACCAAATGTATTTTTCTAAACTTTATAAGTCTTAAAAAATAATGTTATAAAGATTTATTGTTTTACAAACAATAAAAATTCATCCAAAAATACTCTACAAGAGATATTTAAGGCTACAAAAGAAATTTCTTCAAGAGAAATTTCAATTGAAATTAATTGAGAAAAGAAATGCAAGATATTAATTAAAGAACAAAGTCTTTAAAAATATTATCAAAGAGAAAACATGCCCAAAAGTGACAAGAGTGAAGTTGGAAACAAAGTGACAAAGTTTACAGTGATGAAAGATGCTTAATTCACTTATAGGGTGGTTCAGGGGTCAAACCAATTATGATGATTTTTCATGTGGTTAAAAGGTTTAAAATGATATGAAAATGGTGGTTGTAACCTTTTATTGATTGGTTTAAGAGTGTTTTAAGCTAATTATAAAAGGAAAAGATTCTAACATGAGGAGAAAAGTGGGGCAAAGAAGACATTGTTTTATAGCCATCAATTTTCTTCCTCCAAAAGTAAATTTTACTCTTTTTGGTCGTGGAAAACACTCTGACAACAGAAAAGCCAATTATGGCATCAATGGACCCTGGTTTAGACCAAAAAAGGGTTGGTTTTAGCAATTTTAAACCCTCAAATCGGCCACTATTAGAATGTGTGTAAGAGGCGTGGAAGCCAGTTAAAACTGTTTTTACTGAGATTGTTTTAATTTAAGGGTAGTTTTACCCTCTTGGCAACAGTTAAAACTGCCCTGGTTGGTATCAAAACCTCATCATCAATTGAGTCACAGACCCTGTGACTCAATTCTAGGACAAGAGTGAGGAGCTTTTGCATGGAGTTTGACATCTCACACCTGTCAGCAAGGATTTTGGGGGTCTGGCCCCCCCTTAGAGCTAGAGTTCCTTTCCCCCTCAAATTAATCTTTCCAATTTATTTTTCCTTTAATTCCTCATCATGTATTATAGTTTTAATTTAAATATGTAATCAAATTGAGTTTTAAACTACACTTATTGTAATAATTGACACCTCATATGTAAATTAAAGCTCACTTATGTAATACACGTGCACATTTTGACATTTCAATTGAAAATACTTCAATTCCTCATAGCTTATAAACTACACACAACACCTTAATTTAAACACAAAAATTTGTGGTTAACACCACATTTGATGTGAATCAAATTAACATTTTGAAGATCTCCAACTTTTGTACAGAAAATACTAAAAACTTAATTTAAGCTTACTTAGAGTTGAGTTACAGAAATTTTACCCCAAGGTGACCCCCCCTACTTTTTATGAGGAGTCCAATGGTAGAATTTTTTCAATACGTTTATTTGTAGGATAAAAATTTATTATAATCTTTATATACCTTTTTCCAAAAAATATTTTAATTTGGGTATTTTACTAAATTTTTTCAAGTAAAAATGTGTTTTCACAAATTTAAAATTCAATGTAACTTCTTTTTTTGAATTATAATTAAATTTTTATTTTTATATGTAAATTTCTATTTATATTTATATTTTTATTTTGATAATATAAATATATTTCTTTTATTTATATTTATATCTTATTTTATTATGTGTGGTCTATTGGGTATATGAAAATACCTCTAAGGCTCACAAAAGGTGTGAAGTAATTGTTAAATTTAACTAAATTTACTGTTATTTCACCTTGTGTAATTTCTGACTTTATGTTGAAAAATTAGTATTAAATTGATTAACTCAATTGTCTACATTTCATCTTTGATTACCATTGATTTATATAATTCTGTTTTTATGGTACTATTAGAAACAACTTGATTCAACTTCATGGTTAATGTTGATACTTATTTTTATGAAATATCAATAAGATTCTTCAAGTTCATTTCTTTGTCTTTAATTTGTAAAACAAATTTTTGATATAATCAAGGCTTTAATTATTTTATTTTTTGATAATATCTATGGCTTCGTTTCCTATTGTCTCAATAATTTTATCAATATTTAACTTAAAATATGTATTGGTTTATTCTTTTTATAATTTCAGACCTTTATTTATTTTCTTTAAAAATGAATTATCACTATAAACTGTTTCAAATAACCATGTAAAAAGGATATCCTCACCAGAAGGGCTAGAAGGCCCAAGCCAGGTTCAACCTGCTTTCAACCCAGGCCTCAGCTTTGCTTCTAACCTTGATATATTTTTTCAGATATCTTCAGCTACATATTTTGTCATTATGAATTTTACTCAATCAAAGTAGAACAATATGGAGTTCTCATTAGTTTCATCACTTTACTCATACATTACATATACAATATCCACTAATACAATAAATTCTTTAATCAAAATGAATCTCAACACCAAATAAAACTTCTTTCTCAAAAATTAATGTGTGAGGAAATTTCACAGGGATTAAACTTATTTTCATTTTTAAAGAACTGAACCACTTCACATGTGACCAAAGGTAGGCAGAATTCATCTTAAACCTTTTCTGAGGGCAAAAATTCAATTTTAAAAAGATATTTATGAAATGACTAAAAGATCTTCCAGCTACCTCATCCACCAAATAGTTGAATTTTTTATTTTACTAAAATATTTTCATATCCTTCAAAGGGAGTTTCAAGAGGTTTAAATTTTATTCTGATACATGAAAAATATATATTTTATTACCCAGTTATATCAAATATCTATTTGTAAAGAATTATTTCTATACGCTTTTGGAGGTTCAATGTTTGTTGTGAATCTGTGAAAATTGGAATAAGTTCCCTTTTTGCCAAATATATGTATCATTATCTTGATTGTCCAAGTGATTGATTTAACAGGAATCGTTTTCGCTTTCTCAAATATATTTTTGACAATAAATGTGCTTCTTGACACAAAATGAAACATTTGAATTTGCAAAGGTCCCCTACTCAAAAGTTTCCTTGAAAGTCAAGTCTTTTAATCCTTGAATTTTGGCAATCTAAATTTTATGAGGGATTACCAATTTTATTTTCTAATTCTGGAATGAATGTAAAAATTCAACATACATTTTCACCCTTAATCCATGATTTCAGTATTTCTTTATACACCAAGGCTGAAACAGATGAGGCTTTGAAGTGTCACAGTTCCCATGTTGTGTTTTGACCTCCTTCACCTTCTGTTCAGCTACAAAGCTCGGGATATTTTATTTTATCTTTTTTTCTTAATATTCAGAATATTTTCAATTTGAAAAATGACAGCAGCACAAATAGCTGTCAAACTTTTTTTTGTGAAAAAGAAAATGTTTTTTACATTTTCATTTTGTTTTTTGAGTTCTTGATCTTTTTTGGGAAAATTTCAATAATATTTTTCTTAATTAGTTCAGTTTTTTTACTTGAATTTTTGGGACTTTATTTTTAACTTTTTCAATTTATTTTAATTTATTTTGAATAATTTTGTAGCTCTATTTATACCTCTTTTCATTTTGTTGAATTTTCTTACAGTCTTTTTTTTACCCTTTATTTTCTTCTTTTCCTTTTTATATTTATGATTTCAATTTATATGATTTCATTTGTATTTCAATACTTATTTTTTTTTATAAATTTTGCTTTTTTCATATTTTTATTTTAGGTTGTCACCTTCATTTTATTTATTTATTTTAGGGGTGTGGGGTGTAGATAATTTTACTTATGTGTTTGGGCTAAGCTTTTTGAAGATAGGTAAGCACATATACAGTGGCATAATTCTAATGCACTTATTCAAGAGGATCCACACTGCTTAAAAAATGGAAAACAACATAATTAAAGATGAAAAACTAAAATAAATTAAAATTCAGAAAAGATGTTCAAAAAACAATGAAATAAAAAATGACGGTAATTTTTTTGAAAAAAAGCGTAATAATTTCAAAAAGAAGAATTGAAACAAAAAATTAAGAAAAAGTAAGATAAAAAATCCAAAAAAAGCTGGAAATAATTAAAAAGTAAAACATTATAAAAAATTCAATCAAAAAATTTCCAAATAAAAACCGAGAGGTTGAAAGAGATTTGCACAAATATTAAAAAAATACAAGAGGAGAAAAGTAATGAGTTATTTTTCCAATAATTTAAAAAAAGTGAAGTAAAACAAAAAGGAATAAAACTGAAAAAGAGAAAAATTAGAAATGAAAAATTAAATAAAACAAAAAAGAAGAAAACACAAGACCAAAACAAAAAGGAGGATGGAAACAACCAACATTAAAGAAAATAAGGAAATTAAAAAAAAAGCAAGACATTCCAAATGAAAATAAAATGAATTTTATCAGAATAATTTTTATAAAATATGAAAAATATGTCACAAATCTCTAAATAAAAAAGGTGGGAAACAAAAGAAGAATCTATATGACATAAAAATCATGCTGAGAAAAAAATTCAGATAAGGTTAAAAAAGGATATTGGTTTAGTTCTTGTTAAATATGTAAAATAACTTACGTATTATTTTAATCAATAATAGTAAATTGAAGTATATATCAAGTTTGAATGTTATTTCCAAGCTTGATGGTCATGTATTAACAGAATTAGGAGATGTTTTGAAAAGATGGAAGGTCAAATGAATTCTTATTTTCACAAAAATTGATGATCTCAGCAATTTTCTTTTATCTTATTGAATATATTTTATATTTAAGCCAATTAGATTAATAGAACCCATTATTCTCCCTGTAATATAATAGGAAAGGAATGTATAAGAATGATCAACTAGTAAATCTTCCCATATTCACCCTTTTTCTAGCTTAACTTCAACAGGGGTCCAAGCTAGCAAGTGTTGGTGGGTTAGAAAAAGGTTTAAGATTAATTTGAATGATGGTGAAAACAAGCTTCATCCAAACCAAGAAACATTTACAGAAAAGGTGTTTTTAAATAAATCATTTCTTAATGCATTGACCATTTTTGAAATAAATGAAATTTTGAACCACTCATTGGAATATATAACACATGATGATGAATTAATGAAGAAAATTCTGAGTTCTACTGACTCATATAGCTGAGTCCCCTATACTATGTGTTCTTATCCAGATGAATAATTTCCTTCATATTACTAGTTAGTTAATGTATAAATTTATGGAAATTTTCCTTCCCCAAATTTTAAACACTCATCCACTAAAAAGTGTTTGTACAGAAATATTATCCAAAGACTGTAATCTGGGAAGTATAATCATTATATCTTAATAATTATCTTCTTGAGAATGGGGGTAAAAAAAAGAGTTTTAAAACTGATTTACATGCCTTTGAAAATAATTCTTCCTCATTCAAAATCATAATCAATTCCCCAGTGCCTTTAGCATGAAATGCTTTTACCTTTATTTCTCTTTAATGGCAGAAAGCTTAAAATAATAGACTTCTTTACAGATGAAATTAGCCTCTTGAATTTTTCAAAGTATAATTCAATGTGAGATTATTATAGATGGTGAAAAGACACCTGTTTGAATTAAAGTGGTCCATCTTTGAAAACCGTAATAACAATAATTTTTCATTAAGGGAGAGAAAACATTTAATATTCGTAGTTATATGTCTTGGATAAATGTGGGCTCAATCTATATTATTTATCAATGTTTTGAATAGAGCATCGATAACATAATGTACTGTTAATATATGAGTCAATTTGTAAAAAAATATAAATTTAAAATTTTGAATAAGTTTCTATTTTTAAGGACTCAATAAAAAACATGAGATTTATCTAATTTGAATATTTTATTCCAATTCACTTTTTTGAGACTTAAGAGTTTGAATATGACCTTCTATAGGAAATGCTGATTCTATTGAATCAAATTAGTTTTAAATAAAGATTTTTCAATATATTGTATAACTTTGTAATTCCAAGGAAGATATATATTTGGACATTTACACTTGCATGCCAAACCTAAGGGTTATCAGTCCTTTGGAATATTTGTAAGTCAGATTCTTCAAACGATAGTATTATGGAGCTTTCATGTTCAAGGATTACATATTATGCCACATATATTCTGCATTTAGCAATAAAATTACCTCTGTGAAATAATTTTTACTATTAGTTTCAATTTCTAATAGAAATAAAGTAACTATATAAGATTGCTTCCGAAAATGGGGGCCAGGAATTGATTTTAATTCAAAATTCATTTTTTGGAGGGGTATTTTTCAAACATAAGAAATGGTTTAAAAAAATGAGGGTTTTTGTCTAGATATTCTTTTGAAGTTCATCATATTGATCTGCAAATTAGTAAAATTGATTATAATGATATAATGGTGGATTGACTCTTCCAAGAGTTTCCATTTGTTTTTTTAAAAGGAATTACAATGTCCATTGTCACAACCACAAAGAATTACGCTCCTCCATTGGTGTTGCGGCAATTCCAACCTGGGACCAAGCTGGGGCCACTTGGCCACACCATATCTTTATGTCAAATTTGGCCCCCTCTGGTGCTCTATGGCCTTTCAACCATATCACTCTTCCCTGGCCAATCATTGCCCCAACCATAATTTATGGCCTCAGGCCATATCCTGCCATCATTGGCCTCCCTGGCCAATTCTCATATCCCCAACCCCCAGGCCTCTGTCTTTGTTTGTGGGCCTGGGGGGTCTCCCTGTCTCCTAGGGGGGTTCTGGGCCACCCCTTTTCATTAGGGGGTCTAGGGCCTAAATGGCTTTTTTGGGGCATTTAGGCCCCCTATGGCCTCTATGGTCCGTGGGCCAATTAGGCCCCTTTTGGCCTAATCCAATGAAGCCAAAAGGGGTCAAAGGGGGCAGCCTATTGGCCCCAAAGGCCAGGTGGGTCCCAAACCACAATTGGGCGCACCTGCGCCAAGCTTGGCCCCAAATTCCATCAAACCCAAAATGGCCATAAAGACCCTCAGGACCCAATTTTGGCCAATATCCACCATGGACCACTGTTCAGCCCATGGCCTCTGTTAACCACCAGAGGCCACCAGATCAGCTCAGCTCAAGCTTTCCCCTCACCTTAAGGGGAATTCTTCCACTCCTCCATGCACCCCATACTCAAGGTTGCAGGAGTGGTGCATAGATGGTATTATATACCATTATGCACCATTTTCTGCTCAGAAATTCAATGGTGATGCTTTCAGGACCCAATTCCATCTTTCCAAATCAAGGTCCCAAAATTCAATGCCCATTTTGAAGGAGGACTTCTTAACTCATGAGTCTGGAAATCCATGGCGGCAATCAGAAGACCATTCCAGGATCCCAATCACCTGGCCCTACAGGAGTTGGGTTGGCAATTTCATTCAGGACTATTCCAAAGGCCATTCTCAGAAGTTATACATTCTTTCAATAAGTAGTCAAGGCATAAAGTATTTCAATACTCCTTGGACAACTCAATTGGTCCATACAGGCGTCAATCAATCAACCTGTATGTACTTGGCCCAATTGGGCCAATTCATATTCCACTGTGGGAATTCAATCAGACAGTTCAAATTTCAAGATGGCCGGATCTGTATTGACCCAATTCAGATAATACAGCTGGTGACTCACCTTCCAGGATCAGTCTTTCAGCTTTTCACATATACTGGCCACCTTTCAGCACCTGGGGACTTTTCCCCAGTTAATTAACATATTGGATTTATTTTTATCTTTATTTTCTTTTACTTTATTAAAGTTGATACTGATAATTTTAAGTCAGTCATTCAGCACCTTCTCTCTTTTTCTTCCTTGCCTCTCAGTGGATATGGGTGGTCATATCCTTTACTGATTCCATTTCATTTTCTGGAAGGTTGAAACAGTGAATTGAAGATTGACTTGGTTGGCTTCTTGCCCTTTGGATTCTCTTATTATCTTTGGCCTTTGGCTTCTAATATTTTCTTTTATCTTTTGCATACTTGTCTTTTCCCTGATTCTTCTTTAAAGAAATTTAATCTTTATTATTCCTTATATATTTTTGAGCTCTCCAAGTGAGTCCTTGATCCCTGATCTCCAGGCCACTCCTGCTTCCATAAGAGCCCCTGTGACATCCATATGAAATCAAATATATGTTGTACAAGAAATCTTTTACCTTGATAAACAGTCTTCGCAAATAGAAAGTTATAACTACCAATAATGAAATATAATATCTGTAATTAGTCTATAATTAACCAAAAATTGAATTAAAGAACTTCTTTGATATTAACTTGGGAGATTCTCTTAGCTTGAATAGTCTCCTTTTGATGAAAAAGAATGAGATACTCCTATATTCAGATCATGGAAGGAAATTCAAAGTGAAATAATGTTTTCTCTTGATTAGCATGTTTGACATATCAAACCCTCAAGGAATAATTCCTCATATTCTATAATATGTATACCTTAGTACATATTTTCACTCCAAATAGGCTTACTATTCATGAAAAATAAGTAAAATATATAAAATTGAAATTTTATTCTGGAATCCTCAGTTTGATGAAGGAGTATAAACCTATCACTATTGTAATTGGGCAATGTCATTATAAGATTTCTCATTTTTCCTTGTACGGAAAAAAAAAATATTTATCAGCTGATTTAATGCTGCTTTTGTGGAAAACACATCAAGGGATGACTGATTTCGCCTATAAGATAATTAGTATTAAGGAAATTAGATTTCAGAAGAAGTCTATATTAACTAGTTTATACTGAGAATTCTGTGTATAGTATATGATACTTAGTATAGAAGGGGAATGTTTTCAAGAATTAACAGGTATCAGGTTACTTTAATAATTGGGAGAGTCCAGAGCAAATAAGCTGTGAGAAAAATTTGATACTGAAACATACATATTTCTTTTTTTAGTGGCAGAAACTTATTTTAATTCATTATTTGAGGCAAAAGAAACTGATAACAAAAAATTTAAAATAATAATCCAAAAACTTGAAGAGAAAAAATTCATCAAAGAAATTCTGTTATGAAAGATGAGAGGATAGGATAATTTGATCTTGAGAAACATAAAAAAACTTTCTTGTAGCTATTAAATTAATGTTTCTTTGAACATATTTGGCTTTTGTTTCAAAAAATCTTGTGGAAGGAAGGATGATTTGGGAATCACAACAGCTCAATAATTCATTTCATTTCAATGAAGGATTTCCAAATTTTGAAAATCTAGCTTGGAAGATGACTAAATAATAGTAGCAAGTTAGAACCTAGTATGAAGAAAGATGAAAGTCATGCTGTACCTGCTACCCCCCAGCAGGGACTGTTTTTTTCATTGAGAGTGTTTTCAAACATTTTACAGACACGTTAGTGTTTCATTTATTTGGCTCAAACTTTAATTATTGGTCTTACAATTGTTACAAATGGCCGGATTCTTAGCAGAAATATGACCATTTATGTCATTTATGGCTATATGAAAAGCTGGAATTCCATCAAAAATCTAGGAAATCATTTATTATATTTTAATCTGGCTTCCTTTCTATTCTGAATTTCCATCATAGTCCTGGACATATGGAACACATTTCACATGGAATCATGTTGAATTTTTGAGGATCTGTAGCCTAGACTGTATGTCTTGGTGGCTGGTGCCTTGGCTCTTCCCTTGTTCTGAGCATGTTCCTGATTTATGATGTGTGATTTTCTTCTTCTGGCAACTGGGGAAGGTTTCCGCACTTGTTTCGGTGGTTGAGGGTTGTCTTCCCTCCATTATTCTGTCAGTGCATTATATTTCCTTTTTTCATCAATGCATGCCACCCTTTCAGTAACTTGAAAATATGGGGATGGGCCAAGAATTTTATCCCAGTCAGGTAAGCGCTCATGCAGTTTCTCTGAAGGTCTTCTGGAGATTGATATTGTTTGTGCTGAAGTGTATTTCTATTTGCCTTATTTCTGGCTTTTCATATTTCCACCAGGGCTTATTGTGGAGGTGTCAGCTCTATTTGAAGGTAAAACAATGTCATTAGCAGCAGAATGGCATAATTTGTCAGTTTGGGCTGAATTTAATTACTCTTTTCCTTCTATAATTGTTTAGTCTCTACCATCATTATGTCTATCATCCTGTTGGGAGACTCTTGAGGGGCTATAGCTGGCTTCCTATCCATTGGAAGGAATTATTATACATAACAATGCTTACAAAATAATTCTTTTAAATCAAAAACTTACTAAAAATTCTGTTCTTTTTATAGAGTATTACTAATGTCAAAATTGATTGATTCTGAAAGAATTTTTCTTGTCTTATTATTATGAGTTATAATAACTGTACTAGTACTATTGTGGTCGAGGTTAATAGTCCTGGCTGGAATAATGCTAGTAACTGGGAAGGTTTTTTCAAGGTTTTCTTGTCTTACAATGTTTTAAGAAACCAAAATTTATAAAGAAAACAGCTACTTTGAGTAAAAAAAGTATTTTTCAAAAGAAAATTGAAAATAAATCCTCACTCATAATATGAAAAAATATTTTCATGGAATTTTCGGAGATTATAAGTATTATTTACAGATTCTTCAACTTTTGACATAAGAAAAATATCAAAAAGGTAAAAAAATATCTCAAAGGCAAAAGTAATTTCTGAAATCCAAAATTTAAAATGTGGATATGAGACTTGGATTGAAAATCAATTGCATTTACTGTCCTCAGAGTTTTCTTAAGGTAAAATTTCATAAAAATAGGAATTTTAAGAGTTTTAAAGGGAAAATATGTCAAAATTGTTTCTTTCAACTTTTTAGGTATAAAAAAATAATATTATAAAGGTTTGTTTTTTTACAAAAAACAAAAACTTATGAAAAAATAGCCCACAAGAGGTATTTATAGCTAAAATACAATCTTTCATTGGACTTAATTGAGTAAGAGAAGTGAAGGCTATTGGTATGAGAACAGATTCTCTTAAAAGAATATTTGAAGAGAAAATGAAACAAAAAGTGAGTAGGGTGAATCTGGAAACAAAGTGAAAAAGCTGACATTGATGAAATATTCTTCAATTCACTTTTGGGGTGGCTCAAGGTTAAAATGATTATGATCAATATTCCACATGTTTAAAAGGCTTGGAATGATTTGAGGATGGTGGTTTGTATGTATTATTTATTATTATAACAATAGTTTAAATAATTATAAAAGCATAAGGAAAAATTGGGCAAAAAAGACATTCTTTTATGGCCACAAATTTTCTTCCTCCAAAGAAAAAGCTTACTTTAATCATGTTTGAGGAAAACACTTACAATATAAAATCCAATTATGTCACCATTAAGCCCTGTTTTAGGATATTTTTTGCTATTTTTAGCCATTTTAGTCCTGTAAACAAGTGATTACTATGGTTATATTTGGTTTTCAGCTTTCAAAACACATTATAATGTGTGTAAGACACTTTGGAAACTGTTAAATCTGATTCTTTTGAGCTTGTTTTGACTTCAGGGTATTTTTAACCTCTTTTAAACAGTTAAAACTGCCCTGTTGTTATCAAAACCTCATCAGCAATTAATTAACAGAACAATTTATTCAAGACCAGGGCAAAAGGAATGTATGCTTGTGTGGCTTTTACATTTCAAAACTTTCAGAAAAGAATTTTGGGGAGTCTGGAAACCTTGCATCCAAGATCTAGTTTCCCCCAAAGCTTCATCCTTATAATTGATTTTTTCTTTGATCACTCAACATTTATTATACTCAAATGTTTAGACATTCAATTCAATTGAAAAGCTACAGTATACCTCTGCAATTATTAATTCCTCATATGTAAATTTGAGTCCAATTATTTAATAGACATGCACATTTTGACATTTTAATTTGAAATATTTTGTTTTCCATATCTTTTAAGCTATAAATCACACTTCAATTTGAACACAAAAAGAAATTTTTTACACCAAAATTAGTGCAAACTCAATCAGGGATTGGAGGATTCTTATATTTTCACACAGAAAATACTTAAAGCTGAGTTACAGATATTTCACTCAGAAGTGACCCAATACTAAATTTCATAAAGAACCCAATGGTAAATTACTTTCATTTTTTATTTTTTGGAAATGAAATTCACATTAATTTTCATTGAATTTTTCCCAAAAATTGTTTTTACTTCATCATTTCAAGTATAAATATTTTTTAACCTTTTTTTGTGTAATTTGAATTTATAAAAATTTATCATTCCAAATTCATGTTGAAGTTTTTCTTTATATTTTGAAATGATTATCTTATTTTAAGTTGGAACTTTTATTTCATTTTAGTAGTCTTTTGGATATATTAAAATACCTTCAAGTCCCACATTCCCTCCCCTTCAAAGAGTAATATTGCTATATCTAATGTGTCTTGAGCTTCTGAGAGGTTTGTTAGCCTCAGCTACTTCCTTTTCTGCTAACCATTTATTCTGAAAGTCTGTATCACCAAATTATACAAAGTAGTTTCTGACTTGGTTCTTAATTTGTTTCTTTGAGATATTTGATAATTTTTCTAGTATCAAATGTGTCAAAAAGAGTTATATTCTGGGTAAAATTATTTTTCAAGGGGAAGTTTGGAGATTCAAAAGCTTTGTAAGGTTTTATTAAGCTTACTTGAAATTGAATAATCTTGTTTCTAAGCTCTTTGAACAGTTAAGATTCTACAGAATTTTCTCCATGAAGACATTTGATTACAAAATGTCCTGAAAAAGAGCCTTTTGTTTTTTGCATCTTTTGATTTCATTGAAGTTGATAGTGGATAAAAGTACTAGGTCCTTAACTACAAATTTTGGAGCAGAATGTCACTTATCCCATCTGTCTTTAAAATAGAAAATTAATCCAAAATGCATCTTACTGCATGTAAGATTTGACTATGAAGCTGATGATAATATTACTTTTAATCAATAGTACTATGTCTGTCCTTATGAAATATAATAATAAAATATTATTATAACCACAATTAAATAATTAAAGAATTATTTCTTTCCCTTTTTAAGCACTACTAGTGACTTTAACAGTGAGCAGTAATTGTCTACAAGAATAAATTACAAGAAGAATTTAATAATAAAATTATTTTAATAAATAATTATCTTTTGCAAGAATAATTATAAAGTTAATTCTTGAAAAAAACTAATTTTAGAGAGAAAAAAAAACTTTAAGAATTAAAGATAAATGATTCACTTATACTCCAAAGAATTTATTGAAAGATATAAGCAGAGAAATTTGACATAGAATTGTGAATTTAAGGGATCAAAATTATTTTTAGCAGGATTACAACAACATATAGTTGGATTCTATTATTTCACGGCTTTCTGATCGATTCTGAAAGAATTACAACACTTAAGAATAGTTTAACTAATACTTACTTGTTGGTAACAATGATATAAATGGATCATAAGATGAATTGATATGGAAAAAACAGCAAGAGGAGGCCTCTTTTAAGTCAAAAACAGCTTGCAGAGGCATGCCATGGAGAAAACTGAAAAGCCAGGGAGTTAGAACACAATAAACCCTTTTGGATTATTGATTGGATCATCTGTTGTCACGTAACATTATCATAATTAATTAATTGATGCTTTTACATGACTACCAACCCAAATATGGTTAAGAATAAAACAATTAAGACCTGTAAATATTCTTTTATTACAAAAAAATCATTGATTTCTCAAAGTTAGAAATGTCTTTGGTAATTTCATCACAGGTTGTATTTACTGTGAATTTTTGAACATTCAGTATTTCATGTGGAATAATCAAATATGGACTGTAAGTAAAATGTTTAATTTTACTAGTAGAACCATACTTATTTTTGGTTTTACCATATATAATACAGTTCTCCATTGGTCCTGAAAGGTTCAGAGAGATTAATTAAGAATTGTATTCTTAATGAATCTTTGAGGTTTTTACCTCATTTCTACATAGAATTGCAAATAGGAGTATATAGCTGGTTGCTATGAGGTAAGTTAATGAATACTAGTCCAAAAAGGGTTTTAATTACTCTTTTGGGTTTTATCTATGGTAATTCATTAAGAATTGACATGGTTACAGGAGTCTAAGTAGCTCTTTACCTCCTTGGCACGTCAAAATAGCAGGTTATTTGCTATTTTCTTATGATTTACTGTAGTTGTAAGATGGTAACCAAATTCCCAAAGTGTTTTAGCTTACTAATTGGGCCAAGATCAGCCATTGATCCAAGCTTTTGAGCTTTCCACACCTCTGATGGCTCAGAAGTTGGGTACCCTGGCTCTCTTTGATGTCTTTTGTCCCCCTTGCCTATTTTTCATGTCAAAATAGAAAATTAAGTTTGAAGTGAGATATCCAGTATGGGTGTACCAAAATTCCATGTAGGAATACCTTTATATTAAGTGCCCAAAACATGAATAACACTATTCCTAGTGTATATGTAACATGGGATTTCTCACATTCCCATTATTTTGGCATGAAATAGAGAAAAACAAAAATTTTCACAGATCTTTTATGTGGTATTGAAGAATTTTCCATATTACCACCTCAAAGAGTTAATTTGAGCTTATTCACTCTATGGAGCTACCCTAGGTGAATTTTTTGTGTAGAATCCAAATCTGGCCTTAAATCCATGGATTTGCTTACTCAATAAAAGGTTATTCATCTTTTCTGAAATCAAAAATTATGAATTTTGGATATATGCATTCCTTATGAGTTATGCATAATTCAGAATTTATTTTTAAGATAAGTGTAGCCTATTTGGGTATGTAAATTATACCTCAAGGCTCACACTGCATGTTTCCTAGGTCTGTCAAGAATTCCCTTGAAGCCAGAAGCTGTGGGATTTTTTCAACCAAATCATTCCTCCAAGATTTATGGATTAGTCTGTAATTCCATCCTTTTTCTAGAATTTCAGTAGTCTCATTGGTACTTTTATTAACATATTTTTCATATTCTAGTTCCCTTCAAGGTAGTAGGGTACACCAATCATGGGTTAATCCATCAAAGTTGTTAAAATGTAAGCCATATGCACAAATATTCCTGACAATATCCTCTAGTGTTTTTATCATTTTTTTGGCAAACACATCTTCTTATGGATGGCAAGCTGTGAAAATTATCATTTTGTCCCAAATAGGTGATGAAATGGTGTGAATATTGCTGAAGCTAAGTTAGGATCTCTATAACTAATGATTTTGGTAAAGATACCAGCTAATTAAGCTATTGTATTCCATATGAGAAGAGCTGTATCCTTGGCTGTATCATCTTTGTGAGATGTTCAAGGGATTGTAATCTTAATGAATCTGTAGAAAGTAACATGGCAGGTATTATAGATTTTTTCACCTCTTGTTGATAGGCCAGCTACCCAATACATATGGAAAATATTACAAGGTCTACTGGGTTCTTGAATATTTACCATATTTCCAAGTATTTTGTTGGTTTATTTATTCTATTGTTCAAATCTGTCACAGCCTTTTAAGTATTCTGTAACATTCTTCTTCCACATTTCCCACCATTTTCAGGTCTTAACCTCTTCTCATGTCTTGTCTTTAGACAGGTATCCTGAGACGGGGCTGAAATTGAACTCTGTTTGTGAGCCTTAGAGGTATTTTCATATACCCAAAAGACCACAAACAGAAAATTAATATAAAAACATAAATAAAATTAATTTACTTATATTATTAAAATAAAAATTAAAATATAAATATGAATTTATATACAGAATCAAACATTTAATTATAATTTAAAAATAAAAATACATTAAATTTGAAAATTGTAAAAACACATTTTTACTTGAAAAAATTAAGTAAAAATGAAGTTTCAACAAAATTACCCAAAATAAAATGATTTTGGAAAAAAGTTAAATAAAATTTATCACAAATTTTTATCTAACAAATAAACTTATAAAATTTATTTCACCATTGGATTCCTTATGAAAAATTAGGTGGGGTAACCTCTTAGTGAAATTTTTGTAACTCAACCCTAAATAAGCTTAAATTAAGTTTTTTGTATTTTCTGTATAAAAGTTTAAAATCCTCAAAATCTTAATTTAATTCACATCCCATGTAGTGTTAATCATCAATTTTTGTGTTAAAATTGAGGTTTTGTGTATAGTTTAGAAGTTATGAGGAATTGAAGTATTTTCAATTGAATTCAATTGAATTGTCAAAATGTGCGTGTGTATTACATAAGTGAACTTTGATTTACATATGAGATGTCAATTATAACAGTAGTTTACTGTAAAACTCAATTGAATTAAATATGTAAATTGTGGGTATAATACATGATGAGGAATTAAAGGAAAAAATAATTTGGGGGGGGAAATGGAACTCTAGCTCTAAGGAGGAGCCAGACCCCCAAAATCCTTGCTGACAGGTGTGAGATGTCAAAGTCCACGCAAACGTTCATAACTTTTGGGCTGGAATTGAGTCACAGGGTGTGTGACTCAATTGATGATGGGGTTTTGATACCAACCTGGGCAGTTTTAACTGTTGCCAAGAGGGTAAAACTACCATTAAGATAAACCAATCTTAGTAAAAACAGTTTTAACTCGTTTCTACGTCTCCTACACCCATTCTGAATTCTATGAAAGGCTCTAGGCCAGTTATTACTATAGTAATGGCTGATTTAAGGGTCTAAGAATGGCTAAAAATAGCAAGAAATGGCTAAAACCAGCCCTTTTTTGGTCTAAACCAGGGTTCAATGATGCCATAATTGAGCTTCCTGTTGTCAGAGTATTTTTCACGACTGAAAAGAGTACATTTTACTTTTGGAGTAAGAAAATGGATGGCTATAAAAGAATGTTTTCTTTGCCCCGCTTTTCTCTTTATGTTAGAATCTTTTCCTTTTATAATTAGTTTAAACACTGTTAAGCTAATCAATAAAAGATTCCAGCCACCCTTTTCATATCATTTTTGACCTTTTGACCACGTGAAGAAATTATTATAATAATTGTTTGTAACTCTTATAATCATTCTTACCCCTGAACCATCCCAAAAATGAATTAAACCATTTTTCATCACTGTTAATCTTGTCACTTTGTTTCCAAATTCATACTGGTCACTTTTGGGAATGTTTTCTCTTTAAATAACTTTTTGAAGAGTTTTTTCTTTAATCAATTTCTTGCAGTTCTTTGCTCAATTAATTCCAATTGAAATTGCTCTTGAAGAAATTTCTTTTGTAGCCTTAAATATCTCTTGTAGAGTATTTTTGGATAAATCTTTATTGTTGGTAAAACAATAAATTTTTATTATATTATTTTTTTATACTTAAAAAGTCAAAAACAATAAAATTGGCGTGTTTTATCTTTAAAAATACTATTTCTTACTATTTTCAAATAATTTTACCTTATAAACATTTTAAGGACAGGAAAAGTACTTGTTATTTTATCAAAAGTTTCATATCCACACCTTACATTTGGGGGCCCAGCCATGATATTTTACCTGTGACATATTTTTTCACTCTTTTTGAATCCTTTTTCTTATATTGAAAAATTTAAAAAACATATAAAAAATACCTATAATTCAAAAAATTGATAGAATATTTTTTTTCATATTATAAGTGAGGCTTATATTTTTATTTCCCTTTTGAAATACCTTTTTTTACTTAATTAATTGGCTCCTTACATTACATTAGTGTCTGAAAACGTGGTAAGACAAGAAAACATTGAAACAGCCTCAATAGTTACCAGAATTATTCCTGCCAGTACTGTTAATCATGAGCATAATAGTACTATTATTGTGAGTCAGAATGATTAATATGAAGCAATTTCCTCTGAATTGATTAACTTGGATATGAGTAATACTCTTCAGAAAGCCAAAGATTTGGCCAATAGTAAGTTTTTTGACATAAGATTACTACTTTAAAGCTTTTTAATCATAAAATATGCCTTAAACCAGATCAGGAGCGAGCTATAACCTCTCAAGAAGCTCCCAGAAAGGTCATAGATGGGATTATGGCGGAAGCCAATTAGTTACAGAAGATCAAAGGTCAGCTGATGACCTACAAATTAATAAATTGTGTCATTCTGAAGCTGATAAAACTGTTTTACCTTCAGAAAGAGCTGACACCTCCACAAGAAGCCTCAGTGGACATTTACAAAGCAAGCCAGAAGGCTTAAAACAATGCATTGCAGCACAAAGAGTATGAGATCCTTGCAGATGTGTGGAAAAACTGAATGAATTCTTACCTGACTGTGAGAAAATTCCTGGGCCATCCAAACACTTGCAAATTACTCAATGGATGCCATCCATTGATGGAAAAGAAGAACATGATTCTCTTAACAGTGGAATGGAGGAAAAACAACCCTCCACCACCCAAGAAAGTTCCAAAAACAGCCCCAGTAGCCAGCAGCAGCAATCTTAATGTGAAAATGCAGCCACAAGCCCAGAACAAGGGAAAAGGAAAGGCACCAGCCACAAAACCTTACAGCTAGGGCTACAGGATTCCAAATATTCAATAGGATGCTATGGAAAATTTATTTCAGATGGCCAGAAAAATGATGGAATTACAAAAGAAGGAGGAATACAGATTAAAATATCGGAAATTATTTCTGACATTTTTGATGCTATCCCAGAGTTGTATGAAGCTATAACTGACGTAAAAAGTCATATTTCTGATAAAAATTCATCAATTTGTAACAATCGTAAAACAAATAACTTCAGTCTGAGCCAAATCAATGAAACACTTATATGTTTTGAAAACGTTTTAAGAACAATTAAAACTCCCAATGATGATAATTCTTTTGGAAATAAGATAAATGAACAATCTTCCATTATTAAAGAATTAACAGGCAAATATTCTAAATTCAATATTGATAACATAATTGAAACAAGAATAGTACAAGCCATAAGTACTATCAAAGAAGATAATAAGAAAGCTCTTGATGATATTTCAAAATAATTTACTGAAGTAAAGACACATATGATTTCCTTGAAAAGGGGTTTGATACCTCAAAGGAGAAAATATCAAAATTAACAATCAAGTTAAATGAGGTTATCTCTGATAATACTAAACAAACAGAAGTATGGAATGAGCTGACATATAAAGAGGATGAGCATAAAAAGAATATAATGAGCTCTATACAAATCTTGCCACATGAATTGAGAAATTCACAAAGGTGTAACACCATTAAAATGAATGATATTGAGAAACTACTAAACACCTTACCAAGAATTTCTACACCTCTGAATAAAAATGAGGGTACAAGGATTCCCAATCCACAAGTATTGGATCATGAAAATTCACAGTTAAAAAATGAATTTTCTACTTCTTTTCATAACTTGGAACCATCAATGGGCCAAGCACTCTTGAAGGAAGTTCTCAAATTTAAGGAATGGCCTCACTTGAGTGGTTAAGGAGAATATGACCATATGGAATTTATCAGAGGTATTGACATGATCAAAGAAGATTTTGAATTACCAGACACATTAGTAACAGCTAGATTTAACACCTTGTTTACCAAATCAGCCCACAGATGGTATATCAAATTGAGATAAGCACATAGATACCAAAGTTTGACTTGGTGGAAAACCCAAATTATCAACAAATGGGCCAATGATGCTTGGAGGTTCAAAGTTGAAACAGCCTTTGAATCTGCAAAGTTCAATGCTGATAAAGACAAAGCTTTTCCATGTTTTTGCCAACAAAAGGACAGACTAAGAGAATTATAGCCTGACATGTCAGAATTTATGATTCATAGGAAAATTCTAAGACAATGTGGAGGTGACCTAGAGCATGCTGTCAAAAGCAGGACTACTGAAAAATATTCAGCAGAAGATATTATCAATATATTAGAAGAAGTAACCACCAGAACCAAAATTGGTTCTAGTACAGTGAATCTTCAAGAAAGTTTTAATACACCTTGGAAAGATGCTGTGGACACAAACCCCAAAGAAAATTTTAATAATTTGAAATATAAATCTGCAGATACAATCAGGAAATGCCATATTTTCCAAAGCACCACACATTTATCCCATACATGTCCAAAAAGGGGGAATATCAATGAAATTAGCATTGAAAAAGAACCTGATATTGAAAAAGATGATGTAATTGAAGAAAATTCAGATGATAAATCATCAATATTTCCTGAATCTTCAAAGGATATAGAAAATATCAATGCCACCTTTGACATAATGAAATCTTATTCACACTTGCCACAGTTGAGCAATAGCCAACTTGATTTAACGAAAATTCAAAATGCAAATTTAATGAAAACCAAACCAAACAGACGGAAAGGTTATACAGCTGGTAACTCCTAAATAACAGAAGTGGAAATTGACAGCAAACCCACTAAACTAGTACTTGATCCAGGAGAATTCTTCTCTTGTGTAGGTAAATCCTTTCTTAAGACTTGTGTACAAAATTTTGAAGACCAATTGTTGCCAATTTATGGCATAAAATTCAATAGTGCAAGTAACCCAATGAAAGAATTAGGAATATTTAAGACTAGTGTCATATTTCCACATATAAATGGAAATTTAAGAATCACTGTTGAATTTGTTGTTATGCAAAATTGTCCTAGTACCCATTTCATATTGGGAAATGATTATTTGATCATGTATGGCATAGATTTACATAACAACAAGGAAAGATACTTTACTATTGGAGACAATAAGTGCCAAAAATTTGCCTTTTTACCATTTAAAAGACAAATGACAGTGAACAAAGTATCACCAGTTGACTTAGAGTTAGAGAAATAAAATGAACTTTCTGCTCTTTTATATGACCACAAAGAAGTATTTGCTTCAGATAAAGAACCCCTAGGGGCAATTATTGTCATGAAGCTGACATTACTCTTAATATTGAGAGACCTTATCCACCACTCTTATGAAGACCTGCATATCCAGAAAGTCCAAAATCAAGAGAAGCCCTGGAGATGCATATCACATGACTTCTAAACCTTGGTGTAATATGAAAAGTGGGCCACAATGAAGTAGAAATAACTACACCAGTCATAGTGGCATGACATAATGGAAAATCTAGAATGGTTGGGGACTCTAGAGCTCTAAACACTTACACTGTTCCAGACAGGTACTCAATACCAAAAATTGAAATTGCCCTCACCCAAATATCTCAAGCAGTGTATATTTGCACTATGGATGCCCTTAAAGGATTTCATCAAAATGTAGTGACACCAAGAGCAAGGAAATACTTAAGAATTATTGTTCATTGTGGACTTATGAATATTTGAGGATTCCCTTTTGTATCAAGAATGCACCCTCACACTTCCAAAGAATGATGAATGAAATTTTACCTGAAGAGACTTCAGAAGTATGGTTGATCATTTACATTGATGATATTATTGTCTGTTCCAAGACTTGGGAAGAACATAGGTACAGATTATCCCGAATTTTGACCAGAATACAATCTTTTAACATGAAAATGTCTTTGAAGGAATGTCATTTTGTATTTAAGGAACTCAAAGCACTAGGACATGTGGTATCTGGTCTATCCCTTGGGATTGACAAAAATAAAGTTGCAGAAGTCTTACTGAAAGCTATGCCTCAAAAGAAGGAAATCCAATCATTTGAGGGTTTTTCAGGATATTACAGGCAACACATTAAAGAATTTGCAACCATAGAAAGACCTCTTTATAAGTTATGTGACAACAACACAGTATTTGAAATGACTGTCAACAGAGTAAAAGCCTTTGAATATTTAAGACAAGCATTGAACACTGCTCCACTCTTACTGATGCCAGACTTTAAACTGCCCTTTAAACTTTACATTGATGCATCAGGGGATGGGCTTGGTGCTGCACTTCATCAAGTCCAAATTTTAAACGATAAACCTGTTGAAGGGCCCATATGTTTCATATCCAGGCAAATCAAACCAACTGAATCCAGATATGGAGCAAGTCAGATGGAGTGTTTATGCCTTGTTTGGGCTTTCTAAAAACTCAATTACTTTCTGAAAGGATGTGGTTTTGAAGTAATAACAGATTTTACCGCTGTTAAATCACTTTTAAACATGAAGACACCCAACAGACATATGCTCAGATGGCAAATAGCCATACAAGATTATAAAGGCAATATGACTATTGTTCATAAAGATGGGAATATTCATAAAAATGCAGATGGACCCAGTAGATGGCCATTACCAAATAATATTGATAATCCTGCTTATGTGCCAGAAGAAGCTTCCCCACAGATCCCAAAAGAAGGAATAAGTGTTACAGATTTGAACACCACCTTCTTTGAAGAAGTAAGAAACAGTTACACTCAAGATAAGAATTGTAGCATCTTATGCTAATTACTTAACAAAGACTGTAAAGACAACTCTCCAATACATGCCTTGGATGAAGTATGGAAGAAATCTTATGACAAAGGAAAATTTCACCTACTGGATGGTATAATTTACCACAGGACCAAGCACACATGCGTCATGACAGTTGTGTAAAGGTCATTAATCAATATTGTACTGAAAGAATGCCATGACAGCCCCTTTTCAGAACAGCTGTCTGAAAAAAGAACAAGAGAGAAAGTAAAGACCTGCGTATGGTGGCCAATGTGGCAGAAAGATGTTGCAGAGTATTTCAAAACCTGTGACAGATGTCAAAAGGCAAATAAATCCACAGGCAAAAGACTTGGAAATATGATCAAAATCCAAGAACCCAGCAGACCTTAGGAAATTGTCCATATGGACTGGGTAGCTGGCCCACCACCAGGAGGTGACAGAAGTTATAATGCTTGCATAGTGATTGTAGACAGATTCAGTAAAACTCCAATCTTTTTACCATGTCAAAAAGATGATACAGCGGTGGATACAGCTCTTCTACTATGTAATAGAGTAGTGTCATTGACTGGAATATTCACAAATACCATTAATGAAAGGGATCCCAAATTCACTTCAGCACTGTGGACAAATCTTCACCAATTATTTGGCACTAAATTGTCTTTTTCTACAGCCTACCACCCACAAACTGATGGTCTAGCTGAAAGGATGATACAAACGTTGGAAGACATGGTGAGAAGGGTTTGTGCATATGGCCTTGAATTCAAATATTGTGATGTATTCAATCACAATTGGTGTACTCTTCTACCAGAATTATAATTGGCATATAAGACATGAGTTCATGCCAGTACCAATAAATCTCCTGCTATTCTAGAAAAAGGATGGAATCCCCAGTTACCCCAAGATTCTTTAAGAGAAGATTTGGTTTAAATAAATATTACAGCTTCCAGCTTCAAAGGAATGCTAGACAGAGCTAGAAAGCATGCAGTAAGATGGATGGAAGACTCATTTGCATATGCTAAAGATAAATGGGACAAATCAAATGCCACTCAGGATTTCAAAGTGGGGGATTTAGTACTAGTATCCACCACCAACTTCAATAACATCAAAGGATGTAAAAAGCTCAAAGACCCCTTTGTAGGACCTTTTGCTATTGAAACCCTCCATGGAAAAAATGCTGTTGAAGTAGAATTATCTGAAGAGCTTATTAATAAGCATCCTACATTTCCAGTGAGCTTGATAAAGCAATATAAATCTAGTGATTCTGAAAGGTTTCCCTTGAGGAACAAAGTTCCCCAAGCTATACCCCTTATCAAGACATCTGGTATTAAGAAGATTACCAAAGTTCTTAAAGAAAGGAAATTAAGAACCAAAAAAGTAAGGGAATACCTTGTTAGGTACAGTGACTCAACGTATGAAGATGAATGGTTAGAAGAAAAGGATATACCTGAAGCTATGAAAATTCTCAGAAGATCCAGACATACTAGAGATAACAATATTACAAAGTAATATCCTTTTTTTAGGGGGAGCGAATGTGAGCCTTAGAGGTATTTTCATATACCCAAAAGACCACAAACAAAAAATAATATACAAAAATAAATAAAATAAATTTATTTATATTATTAAAATAAAAATTAAAATATAAATATGAATTTATATATAAAAATGAAAGCTTAATTATAATTTAAAAACAAGATTACATTGAATATTTATATTATTAAAATAAAAATTAAAATATTAATCTGAATTTATATACAAAATAAAAAATTTGATTATAATTTAAAAAAAAATGCATTAAATTTGAAAATTGTAAAAACACATTTGTACTAGAAAAAATTAAGTAAAAATGAATTTTCAACAAAATTACCCAAAATAAAATAATTTTGGAAAAAAGTTAAATAAAATTTATCACCACTTTTTATCTAACAAAAAAACATCTGAAATTTATTTCACCATTGGATTCCTTATAAAAAATAAGGTGGGGTCGCCTCTGAGTGAAATGTTTGTAACTCAACTCTAAATAAGCTTAAATTAAGTTTTTTTTATTTTCTATATAAAATTTTGAAATCCTCAAAATCTTAATTTCATTCATGTCACATGTAGTGTTGATAATCAATTTTTGTTTTCAAACTGAGGTGTTGTGTATAGTTTAGAAGTTATGAGGAATTGAAGTATTTTCAATTGCATTCAATTGAACTGTCAAAACATGGGCATGTATTATATAAGTGAACTTTGATTTACATATGAGGTGTCAATTATTACAGTAGTGTACTGTAGAACTCAATTTGATTACATATTCAAATTGTAAGTATAATACATGATGAGGAATTAAAGGAAAAATTAAATTGGAAAGATTAAATTTGGGGGGGAAAAGGAACTCTAGCTCTAAGGGGGGGCCAGACCCCCCAATTCCTTGCTGACAGGCGTGAGATGTCCAAATCCACGCAAAATTTCATCACTCTGTGACTCAATTGAAGATGAGGTTTTGATACCAACCAGGGCAGTTTTAACTGTTTCCAAGAGGGTAAAACGACACTTAAGATAAAAAAATCTTGGTAAAAACAGTTTTAACTGGTTTCTACTTCTCTTACACTCATTCTGACGTGTTTTGAAGTCTGTAGGCCAGGTATTACTATAGTAATGGCTGATTTAAGGGTCTAAAATGGCTAAAACCACCCCTTTTTTGGTCAAAACCAGGGTTCAATGATGCCATACTTGACCTTTCTGTTGTCAGAGTGTCTTCCATGACTGAAAAGAGTAAATTTTACTTTTGGAGTAAGAAAATTTATGGCTATAAAAGAATGACTTCTTTGCCCCACTTTTCTCTTCATGTTAGAATCTTTTCCTTTTATAATTAGCTTAAACACTGTTAAACCAATCAATAAAAGATTCCAACTACCCTTTTCATATCATTTTAAACCTTTTAACCACGTGAAAAAATCATTATAATCATTTTTACCCCTGAACCACCCTAAAAGTGAATTAAAGCATCTTTCATCACTGTTAATCTTGTCACTTTGTTTCCAAATTAATTCTGGTCACTTTTGGGCATGTTTTCTCTTGATATACTTTGTTAAGTATATTGTTCTTTAATTAATTTCTTGCAGTTCTTTGCTCAATTAATTCCAATTGAAAATGCTCTTGAAGAAGTTTCTTTTGTAGCCTTAAATATCTCTTGTAGAGTATTTTTGGATAAATCTTTATTTTTTATAAAACAATAAATTTTTATTATATTATTGTTTCATACTTACAAACGTAAAAACAATAGAATTGGTGTGTTTTCTCTTTAGAAACACTATTTCCTACTGTTTTCAAATAATTTTACCTTATACAAATTTTGAGGACAGCAAAAGTACTTGATATTTTATCAAAAGATTCATATCCACACCTTACACTGTTAGCACAAGGCTAATTAGAGACCTATCTAAAGCTTTCATAACACAGGTTTTCTTTGTTCCATAGTACATTATTCCATCCAGTAGGTGAAATATTCTTCCATACTTACATTTCTTCCATATCTCCTTGAAGAAATATCTTTGAGAAGTATATTCAGAATATTTGAAAAGTAATTGGCATAAAAGGGTATAATTCTTATCTTCAGTATAGCTCTTTCATACTACCTCACAGAAGGTTGTGTTTAATTATGTAAATCTCATTACTTCTACGTTGTGTAGAAAGGTTTTTCTGGTAGAAATGCAGAATTTTCAAATCTATATGTTAATGGTAATCTTCCCAATAAATCTGATTTTCTTAATATTCCCATCTTTTTGTCTAATGGTTTTATTGCTTCTATATTTTTGCAGGGATATTTTCCATCCATGCATATGTATGTTGGGTTTCTTCATTTTCAGAAGTGAAATTACAGAAGTAAAATATTTTATAAATCCAAAAACACATCCTTCAAGAGAATAATTAATATTCCCAAGGCCCTAACAAGGAATAGGAGTTACATCTTACTAGCTCCATATCTGCTTTGGGTTGGATTGATTTTCCTAGATATCAGAAATCCAGCGCCTTACCCAGGAATTTCTTTAGTAATTTGAGTTTGGTGAAGTGCAGAACCCATCTCATCACCTGATGCATCAATATAAATTCTGAAGGGTAGCTTTAAATCTGGCATTAGTATTAGTAGGGAAATGATCAAGCCTTGTCTCAGGGATTCAAAGTCTCTGACTCTTTCAATAGTAATTTCAAACATTGTATATTTGAAACACATATTTTGAACAGGTTTCTCAAATGATGCAAAACATTTGATAAGCTGTCTGTACTTGTAAGGTGTGGATATGAAACTTCAATTAAAAATCAAGTAATTTTCCTTTCCTCCAAATTTGTATCAGGTACAATTCAATTAAAAAGAGTAAGATTTGAGTTTTTTGAGAGAAAAAAATGCCAAACTTATTGTTTTTAACCATATTAGTATAAAAAAATAATATTACAAACATGAATTTTTTTACAAACAATGCAATGTATCCAAAAATACTGTACAAGAGATATTTAAGGCTTAAAAAGAAATTTCTTCAAGAGAAATTTTGGTTAAAATTAATTGAGCAAAGAACTGCATGAGATTAATATGAGAACAAAGTATTTAGAAATATTATCAAAGAGAAAACACACCCAAAAGTGACAAAGTTAACAGTGATGAAAAATTCTTTAATTCACTTATGGGGTGGTTCAAGGGTAGAAATGATTATAAGAGTTACAAAAAAATCTTATAATGATTTTTGAATGTGCTTATAAGCTTTGAAATGATTTAAGGAAGGTGTTTGTAATCTTTTACTTATTGTTTTAACTGTGCTTAAACCAATAATAAAAGGAAAAGATTCTAACATGAAGAAAAAGGTGGGGAAAAGAAGAAATTCTTTTATAGCCACCAATTTTGTTACCCCAAAAGTAAAGTTTACTCTTGTCAGTCGTGGAAAAAATTCCAACAACAGAAAAGCCAATTATGGCATCATTTAACCCTGGTTTAGACCAAAAAGGGCTGCTTTTACCCATTTCAGACCCTTAAATCAGCCATTTCTGTGGTAATACCTGGTTTCAACCCTTCAAAACATCTCAGAATGTGTGTAAAAGACGTCAAAGCCAGCTAAAGCAGATTCTACTAATTTCTTTTCAACTTAAGGGTAGTTTTACCCTTTTGGAAACATTTTAAACTGCCCTGGTTGGTATCAAAACCTCATCATCAATGGAGTCACAGACCTTGTTACTCAATTCCAGGCCAAAAGTGATGAACCTTTGCATGAAATTTGAAATCCAACGCCTTTCAGAATGGAATTTTTGGGAGTCTGGCTCCCTTAGAGCCAAGATTCCTTTTCCACCCAGAATTAATCTTTTCAATTTATTTTTTCTTCAATTCCTCATCATGTAATACACTCATAATTTACATTTGTAATTAAATTGATTTTTACAGTACACAAATGGGATTCCTGATAAATCATATGTAAATCAAAGTTCACTTGATGTCATACACACACAAATTTTGACATTTAAATTGAGAATACTTCAATTCCTCATAACTCCCAAATTACACACCACACCTCAATTTTAACACATAAATTGATGGTTAACACCACATGTGGTGTGAATTGAATTAAAATTTTGGGGATTTTCAACTTTTTAGAGAGAAAATACCAAAAACATAATTTAAGCTTATTTAGAGTTGAGTTATAGAAATTTTACCCAGTGGTGACCCCACCTTATTTTTTATGAGGAATCCAATGGTGAAAGAATTTTCATATGTTTATTTATGGGATAAAAATTCTGATAATTTTATCTAACCTTTTTCAAAAAGTGTTCTAGCCTTAATATCTTTGTTGAAAATTTATTTTTACTTAATTTTTCAAGCTAAAAGGTGTTTTCACAATTTTAAATTTCAAAGTAACATCATTATTAAATTTTGATTAAAATTTTGACTGTGCATATAAATCTAATCTTTATATTTTAATTTTTGTTTTTTATAATATAAATAAACTTCTTTGATTTATAATTATATCATTTTTTTATTCTATGTGGTCTTTTGGGTATATGATAATACCTCTAGGGCTCACAGTAATAGCCAGAAAATCCTAAAACTGATTTGATTTATTTCTTGTTCTGAGGCATAGTTTTCAAAAAACCTTCTGAATATTTGTTGTTGACTTTTCCAAGGGAAAGAACAGATACTAATTGTCCTAAGGCTTTCAGTCCCTTAAAGCCAAATAGAAATTTCTGTGAAGAAATTTCCATTTTTACTGACTTACCCTTCCCAGAAATCTGGATAATATAGTAACACATTCATCCCAGGTCTTCAAGCATATAATACTGTCAAAAATTTAAATGATGAGCCATCCTTCTTGAATTTCTTTCAGGGAAAATTCAATTAATCATTCTTTGAAAGTGTGGGGGCACATTTTGGATACCAAAAGGCATTATTAAGCTTTAGTACACCCAAAAATGAATACATATTACAAAACATTTTCTTTCCCTTAGTGTTTGTATATCTTTTGGGAATTCCTTCAAGGAATGCCTAGTGCTTATGTACACTGCTTGAGATATTTGAGTGGGGTAAATTTAAATTTTGGTACAGGGAACCTGTCTTGGACAGTGTAATTATTTAAAACTCTAAATTCACCTGTCAGGTTGACTCTATGATACAGCTTTACAATCATAATAGAAAGATATAACTATGAGTGACACAAAAATAATAGTGAAAATAAGTTCAAAGGACAATTAAAAGGGCTCTACTAATGAAAATTAGTTATGGTGAGTACTACTCATATCCCTGAGTGCAGTGCTTACCTGTTGGTTTACAATAATAAACCCTAAAATAATTACTAATTATAATTATACCTGTTATATTCTAAGGGTACAACTTATTAAGAAGTTATACCATGTAACAATACTAAGGACAGGATCATGGATTGGCTTTTTGGTGAAGAAAAAGCCTCCTTTTATCTTGTTCAGGGGTATTGGAAGGTTGCTTACCTCTGCACATGACCGAAAAGTGAAGCTTTTCACTACTTTGGGTTGGGTTTTGGCTCTATACACTCAATAAATACTGGTATTGGATGGAAATGTGGTTTTTTAATCCTAAGTTGAGTTTTTTCCCTATACAGGGTGAATGTTTTCACCAATGAAGTTTACAGGTGTGTTCTGGTGCTTCTGGCGCATCAGAAACTGAAAATAACATTTTGTTATGACTCTTTTTTGTCAGGTAATGAGAAATTTAAGAAGAAACAGCATTTAATTCAATTATATGGACTGCTGTCCCACAGTAAGATCCAATACTGGCTAGTGTGGGATTTTAATTTGATAACATCAATACATCAATAATTTCTAAGAGAGAGAGCTCAAAAGTCCCTCATTTTTTAGCCTTTGATAGGTTCTACACAAGGGTTACTCATTTGGTATAGCTAGCAATAAATATGGCAAATTATACAAATTTTAAATTAAATTATCAATTTGTAGATTTGTTGTTATTCCTGTAAGGAGCTTTTTTTCTCCATAAATTTTTTCTAGATGAGCTATGAGAAAATTGATGGAACCATCATGAAACAATGATTTTGACCCTTCCAAAAAGACCCCACCTTAGGTATCTCACACTAAATCTGTAGAGGTTAGATGAGAGGTAAATATTTTTTTAACCCTTCCTTGGCTTATTTTTGGCCATAACCTCTGTAGTTTTTATGCTAGCTCAATTTGGTCAGTAGCATCATATAGAGCTGATTGAGAGATTCAATTTCAACAAAAATTTGTTGGGGTTCTTCCTATTCCCCTGGAATTTAGATGAGAGTCGAAAATTAAGGTTTATGCTCAGTTTTTGTTTTGAGCTTATATACCTCTGTCATGCCTTATACTATGATTGTGGGACTTGTATCATTGGAAAGAGGGTAATTTTTTTCTTTCATTCTATCCAATTTACAAATCTTTCTTCCTCAGTTCACCTTTGGTGGGAATATTTGCTTTACAATTGGTTTATGGTATTTTGAGGTCATTCTTGTGCTTTGTGTTTGAGTCACAGGCTGACATCCCCAACCATTCTGAATTTTGAATTATCCCATGCCACTATCATTTATGTAGTTATGTAAGGTGTGGATATGAAACTTTGATTAAAAATCAAGTACTTTTCCTGTCCTCAAAATTTGTATAAGGTAAAAATCAATTAAAAATAGTAAGAAATATTATTTTTAAGAGAAAACACGCCAATTTTATTGTTTATAACTTTATTAGTATAAAACAATAATATTATAAGAATTTATTGTTTTACCAACAATAAAAATTTATCCAAAAAATACTCTACAAGAGATATTTTAAGGCTACAAAAAAAATTTCTTCAAGAGCAATTTCAATTGGAATTAATTGAGCAATGAACTGCAAGAAATTAATTAAAGAACAGAGTATTTAAAAAGAATATTAAAGAAAAAACACACCCAAAAGTGACCAGAGTGAATTGGGAAACAAAGTGACAAAGTTTACAGTGGTGAAAGATGCTTTAATTCACTTTTGGGGTGGTTCAGGGGTAAAAATGATTATAAGAGTTACAAACAATGATTATAATGATTTTTTCACGTGGTTAAAAGGTTCAAAAAGACTTGAAAAATGTGGTTGGAATCTCTTATTGATTGGTTTAACAGTGTTTAAACTAATTAATACAAGGAAAAGATTCTAACATGAAGAGAAAAGTGGGGCAAAGAAGACATTCTTTTATAGCCATCAATTTTCTTACTCCAAAGGTAGAATGTACTCTTGTCAGTCGTGAAAAACAGTCTGACACAAGAAAAGCTAATTATGGCATCATTGAACCCTGGTTTAGACCAAAAAAGGGCTGGTTTGAGCCATTTTAGACCCTTAAATCAGCCATTACTATAGCAATACCTGATCTAGAGCCTTCGGAAAACGTCAGAATGTGTGTAAGAGACTTAGAAACCAGTTAAAGCTGTTTTTACCATGATTGTTTTATCTTAAGGGTAGTTTTACCCTCTTGACAACAGCTAAAACTACCCCAGTTGGTATCAAAACCTCATCATCACTTGAGTTCACAGACCCTGTAACTCAATTCCAGTCCAAAAGTGATGAACTTTTGCGAGAATTTTGACATCCCACGCCTGTCAGTAAGGATTTTGGGGGTCTAGCTCCCCCTTAGAGCTGGAGTTCCTTTTCCCCCCAAATTTAATCTGTCCAATTTATTTTTCCTTTAATTCCTCATCATGTATGATACTTATAATTTACATATGTAATTCAATTGAGTTGTACAGTTCAATACAGTAATAATTGACACCTTATATCTAAATCAAAGTTCACTTATGTAATACACGCGCACATTTTGACATTTCAATTGAATCCAATTGAAAATACTTTAATTCCTCATAACTTCTAAAATAAACACAACACCTCAATTTTAACACAAAAATTGATGGTTAACACCACATGTGGTGTGAATTAAATTAAAGTTTTGAGGATTTTCAACTTTTGTATTGAAAATACTAAAAACTTAATTTAAGCTTATTTAGAGTTGAGTTACAGAAATTTCATCCAGAGGTGACCCCACCTGAGTTTTTATGAGGAATCCAATGGTCAGATAATTTTTATATGTTTATTTATTGGATGAAAAGTTATAATAATTTTTATTTAACTTTTGCCCAAATTTATTTATTTTTTACAGTTTTTTGTTAAAAATTCAATTTTACTTAATTTTTTCAAGTATATATGTAATTTTAAAATTTCAAAATTTAAAGTTATTTTTTTTTGTAAATTGTAATTAAATTTCCAATTTTGAATATAATTTTATATTTATATTTTGCTTTTCATTTTAATAATATAAATAAATTTGTTTTATTTATATTTGTATGTTAATTTTGTATTTGTGGTCTTTTGGGTATATGAAATTACCTCTAAGGCTCACAAGTTATTTCTGTTTCTTTATTGTGACCAACCTTTTTTAATACTCCAAACTCTGAGATTTATTTCTTAATTTGACTCAAAGACCCCTATATGTATATATCAGACAGGGAGTTCTTTTTGCTGTATATCAGTAAGCTGAAGGCTAAATTCAGCTTTGTTCATCTGTTCCAATTTAAATATTTCTAATCATATATTGATTGGTGATATATTCTTCACTTTAATTTGTCTTTTCAAAGTTAAAAAGGCAAATTCCAGAAACCTATTCTCACCAATAGTAATATGTATATATTTGATGTTGCATAAGGCTATGCCATCCATGATTAAATACTCATTTACAAATATTAAATGGGCTCTTCTTTATCTTTTAAGTGACAGAGGATTAACAGATATTCTTAAGTTAACCTTTTTATGGTCAAATATTCACGATTCCTGCATTGGATTGCTTGCATTTGTGATATTTATTCCATCAATTGCAACCAATTGATCTTCAAAACTTGCCACACAATTCTTAAGGATCTTTCAAAAACACAAGAAAAAAAGTCTTCTGGAACATTTGGAAGATTTATGGGTTTTTTATTAATAGCATGTCTGTTATACAAGAGTTTCAAGATGTATACCCTTTTGCCCTTCTGGGTTTGGTTTTCATAAGTTGTGAATATTTAAACTTTTACACATCAATTTTATTATTACTCAATGGTGGTTTGTGAGAGTAGGATTCCATGATTTCAAATCTAGAAATGATATTTTCTATGTATTTGAAATATTCACAAAATACTAATGATTTATCATCTGAGATTTCTTCAATAATATAATATTTTCTTAATTGGGTTCCTTTTAAATTGTTATTTTATTTCTTTCCTCCCTCTTTGAACATGTATTTTTTCTATTTGCGGTACTCTGGAAGATGTGGAATTTTCTGATTGTGTCTGCAGAGATATTTCCTATATGATTATAACTTTCTTTCTGTTCTTGTCCATATAATACATTCAAGGTGTTTTATTCTTTGTTTCAAGACTCAACCTACTTTAAACAAAAATATTTATAGTTGTTACCTTTTCTATTATATAATTAATATCTCCTTTCAGGAATTTGTCAGTTTTCCTGATTTTTATGTCATCTATCAAATATTTTAAAAATTGTCTCAGAATTTTTCAATGAACCATAAATTCTGAAATCTAAGTATGTAATGCTTTCATTATGTCTTTCTGTTGGAAAAAGAATGGTAAGGATCTGCCTCTGTCAGCAAAATGTTTTGAATATTCAAAGGCTGTTTCAACTCTAAATCTACAAAAGCCATTGGACCATTTGTTGATAATCTTGGTTTTCCATCAAGTCCCTCATTGGTGTCCTTGTTATTGTCCTACTTTATGTACCCTCTGTGAGCTCATTTGGTAAACAAGGTGTTGAATATTTCTGTTAAGAATATGTCTTGCAATTCAAATTCCTCTTTGATAATCTGGATTCCTCTAATAAACTACATATTTTCACACTCCCCTTCACCACCAAAGTGAGGATGTTCTTTAATCTTTGGTAAATTGCTCAAAATTCCATGGCCCACTGATGGTCCCAAGGTATTGAAAGAGGTGGAAAATTAATTTTTTTGTGAATTTTGTACATCCAATACTTGTGGATTGGAGATTTGTTTGCCTTCACTTTGATTGAGGGGTGTAGGAATTCTTGGAAAAGTGTTGTGGGAACTCCTCTGCATGTGGGATAAAATGAGGCAGTACCTGGAAGGGGAAATTACAATAAAAGAGTTTTGAATTTCTTTTTGGGACTTGTAACCCTTGCTCTGCCCATGTGCTAGAATAATCTAGACTGCCCTTCCTAATATGCTAAGTTATCTTTACTGAGTTCACCAAATCAATTTTATTATTGATAGTGGCTTGATCCGAAAATATTGGACCCAACAATCTCTAATCAGACTTTGCTCTACTCAAAACAATGGTTATTTAAAACCTTAACAAATGAATTATTTTTAAAACTTTCAGAAGGCTGAATGGATTCCACCAGATGATAGTACAACAATATATAAAATAATACAATAACTAAAATAAATAAAAAATAACAGGAAAAACTATCTTCTAATCCAAAACCACAAAATATTCTTTTCTTGATAGTTCTTGGATAAATATAGAAACTAATAGCTAGGATAACAGCAATCTTCAATTCTCTGAAATAATAAACTTGAAAAGGATAAAAGTATATTTCAAGCCCTTTGTGATGTGATGGTTAGGCTACTAATCTAATAATTGTTAATAATTTAATATAATATGGGTAGTTTAATGTTATGTTTTGTGTTGTGATGTAATAATAGATGATATGATCTCTTCTGGTTTTCTTATAATAATAATATCTAATTCTTATAGTTTCAATATTAATTTTAACTAAACACTAAATTCTTTTAAATTTGATTTTGTCCTTTCTGGTAGTTTACTAGGGATTACCCAATAAATACAAATCCACTTTTATTTTAAAAGTAGTAAAATTACTTTGGTTGTGCAGGTTTTGTTTTAAAACAAGAAAAATTACTCTCTTTGAGGAAGTTTACAACAAAAAACTATCCCAAAGCTAACTATAATGGTTAGGTTTTATTTTAAAGCCTACAAAATTACTTTGGTTTGATGGTTTTATTTTAAAACTCTCTAAAAATTAGTTTTAAGGATTTAAACACTAAACTCCAGAGACGCCTTGCTCATGAGCTTCAAGCTTTAAGATCCTAATTAAATAATGCACTAGTCTACCTGCTAGTAAGGGATGAATTAAAGTCTTTTCACACTATTGGTTCTCTTGATCTATGTCAACAACGAACCTCAGTTACTAGGCTTAATTTATCAAATATTTCTAGTATACCTCCTAGAAGAGGGATCAGAAAAAATAAATTCAATTTACAATTTCTAGATGGGGAAAAGGGAAGAAGTGGGAGAGAGGGCCTTTATTTATATCCGGGGGGCCCTCAATAGGAGTGCAAAAAAAGAGGGGACTTAGAAATTTTCAGCCTCTGGTGGCTGTGCAAAGCTGTGCAAACTTTAATTTTGCATTTTCAGGGCAACGTATTGTGACGTGACACAAGTCTGGATTTCTGACCAATCAGATTGCTTCACTTGACCTTTTCTAATGACGTGACGTGTTTCTGACCAATCAGATCCATACATTCTTATCTCTCCCATTCACATGTGACATGTGGCTGTGTAATACAGTTAAACCTTAATTTCTGGCCCTGGAACCCTTATCTCCATGTATTACTCAATTGATTTCTAATCTGTCAGCTAATTTTACTGTATTATAGTTTTCTGGATTCCTGTATTACTCATCGACCTATATTACCTGTATTACCTGTATTCTTTCTGAAAATTCCTGAATCTTTTATATTCCTTCCAAAATTCAGTCCCACTCTTCATCTCTCCAGCTTCAATGAGCAATTTGGGGGTTACATTAACAGAAAAGTTGATGTAATATGGCCTTTCCAATTCAGAAATAAATTATTTCAGTCTTAAATAATTAATAATTCAATTATCTAAAGGAACTCAATGATGCTTATCCCCGCTTTCGGTGGTTCATAACAGCAAAAATACATGAAATTTCCCAAAATTGATACTTCAAAATTGTTTTGTTCCACACATTGAATCTTCTGTCCCCTATGATGCCTACAACTCTACTCTTTATTAATTGGCATCCTCATTGCAACTCTGATTATACTAATCACCCAATTGCTCACAATTTAAGCATGTTCAAAAAATTATATTAAAAAAAAATATTTACAGAGAAAATTGAAGAATGTCTTTGATTTGGGTACTGTCCATCACAATTATGTGTTGGATAGTGCAGTGGGGTGACACTGGAAGAGCAAATATGTGGTCAATTTTCCTTAATGAATGTATCATTTGTGTTATTCCATGTTTATTTTACTGTTACTTTTGCTCAAAGGTGATTTCATACTATTGATATCCTCTTTTATATAAATAATTACCATAAAAATAAAAAATTTATTCAGCTGAACTGTCATGGTATACCACAGTGTGTAGTAATTGTTCAATTTCACACAATTTCATTCTGCTAAACCTTGTGGAATTTCTGACTTCTTGTTGAGAAACCTGCATTATATTTATCAGCTTAATTGTATACATATCTTACTTAATTTTCATTAATTTCCATAATCCTGTTTGTCTAGTATTATAATAGATAACTTGATTCAACTTCATTTTTCATTTTCATATTTCTCCTTGTGAAGTATCAAAACAATATTTCAATCCAACTTTATTTTTCTTTACTTCATTAAATAATATCTATATATTAGCAGGTATATCTTTATTATCTTCTTTTATAATATTGATGGCCTTTTGTATTATAATCTATATAATGTCATTGATTCTCAATTTAGGATTTTTTTGTGAATTAATTGATAATTACTAATTTTTCCTTTATCTTCCTTGAAAATAAATTCTCCAAATTGAAATCTTTAAGTGTTCTTAAAGCTTTCTGTAAAGAAATCAATTTCTCATTTAATTATGTCAAACTCAGATTATCAATTTGAATATTATTTCAAATGTTTGAATTCAATCAGAAAGATGATTTTGCATATAATTTATGGCTTTGAACAAGTGTTGAAATTCTACCTGAAATATTGGAAATTGTTTATGATATTTAGTGTGTCTTCCTCTCTCGTCTGACTTTCCATCATATTCCTGGCCATCTGAAAAACATTTTTGATGGAATCAAGTTGAAGCTTTGGTATTCTGAAGAATTTTCTGTATGGTTTGGTAGCTGGTTCCCTGACTTTGCCCTTTTTCTGAGCTTATGGAACCTTATTCATGTGGTAATTTCTACTTCTGGCCACTGGGGTATGTTTTGGTACTTGTTTGGGTGGTTGTGGATTTTTGTTTGTCCACTCATATGCCTGAAGAATTATTTTCTTCCTATCATCAATAGATTCCACCCATTCAGTATCTTTCAAGTTTTAGAATAACCCAGAAACTTTCTTAAAGTTTGGTAATAGTTCATTCATTTTTTTCAATGATCTACTGGGATATGGTCCTCTTTTTTCTGAAGTGCATTTTGGATTACTTCTGGCTGCCTTTGTAAATGTCAACCAAGGATTCAGGTGGTAGTTTCAGCTCTATTTGAATGGAAAACAGTCTTTTCAGCTTCAGAATTGCATACTTTTCCATCTTCTGGTTCATAAAATGAACCTTGTCCTTATGCCATAATCAAATCTGTAAGCTTTTTTGGATCTTATTAATTTGTTTTAGCTACCTTCTGCTGTAGTTTGAGGAATAATCACCAGGGCAAATGTTGCGTCAATCACTGGCAATTGACTTCACGTTGCACTGCTTTCAGTATTAAATCTTGCTTCAGTCGCATTGTGGGAACTCCCCTGCATGTGGGATAAAATGAGACAGTACCTGGAAGGGGAAATTACAAGAAAACAGTTTTGAATTGCTGTTTGGGACTTGTAACCCTTGCTCTGCTCGTGTGCTAGAATAATCTAGACTGCCCTTCCTAATATGCTAAGTTATCTTTACTGAGTTCACCAAATCAATTTTATTATTGATAGTGGCTTGATCAGAAAATATTAGACTCAACAATCTCTAATCAGACTTTGCTCTACTTAAAACAATGGTTAGTTAAAACCTTAATAAATAAATACTTTTTAAAACTTCCAGAAAATCTGGTTGGATTACACCAAAATAATTTTACAAAAGATAACAGATGAATTAAAAAAAAAGAAGAATAACACACTTCTTACTATTAAACAATCCAAACAAAACCCTTATATATATATATTTTGTGTTTTTTTTAAGTGAAATAGTACAGACAGTTACAATATAAGAGAGAAATAAATAGCACGTGATATCACTTATAACAGTATATGATTCTTAAGGGAAAAATAACTTGAAATATATTCAGGTAAAATAAGTTAAATTGACTGGGTGTTGAGCTATATATATAACCTAACAAAAATCGACTACTACAGTATAATATGTGATATTTTTGTGAGATTATAAAAAAAATAATAAATTTATAGCTTATTATTTCAACAAAGTCTTTGGTCTTATACAATGGTAAGCTGTTGGTTTTGAATATTGATTGTAGAATAGGAAGAGTATTAAATTAATTTCAATTTATTAATTTGGTGATAGTTTATTACTCAAAGAAATATATTTCCAGTATAATATGAAGATTGGTACTTATAATTTCTGAATTGATAGGTGATTAATGTGAATAGGAATGTGAAAATGTTGTTGATTATGTTGAATAATTTAGTTGAGGTTGTTGATGGGTTTATTTTAGTTGTATATGTATCTTGATGAAATTGAATTGATTTAAGGGGTTCTACTTTAGCTTAAAAGTAGTAAAATTACTTTGAAAAATTCAGGTTTTATTTTAAAATCTGAGAAAATTACTTTGCAGTGATGGTTTTATTTTAAAACTCTCTAAAAATTACTTTCAAGATTTAATCACTAAACTCCAGAGATGCCTTACTTTTGAGCTTCAAGTGTTAAGATCCTAATTATTATGATTACTAGTCTGCCTGCTAGTGAGGGATGAATTAAAATCTTTTCACACTATTGGTTCTCTTGATCTATGTCAACAACGAACCTCAATTACTAAGCTTAATTTATCAAAAAATTTTCTAATTTAACCTCTTAGATAAGGGATTTGGAAAAAAAAAGTAGAAGTTACAATTTCCAGATGGGAAAAGGTCTGGAGAGGAAAAAAGTTCGACTATTTATATTCTTTAGGGGGAATAGGGTTAGGATTTAGGGTTTTCACAAACTGTTTCATGCATATGCATATGAATACTAGCTCTTCTTCAATTTCCCCTGGATTACTAAGCATTGTATAAACCCATAGCTAATTTACCACCACCAAGATAAGGTTTTATACCTTCACTCCACTAATCACTCTTGTCACCCTTTACACTATACAACCTTAATTAAATTTTTTCTTCCTAATAATAATCAGCACTACTAATCAACTCAATAATTTACAGCATTAAATTTTAAAGAAATTCCCTTCCACTATCATCATCTCAATGGAATACCTAAAATAATCCACACTACTACTATTCTATATTGAAAAAGAGAATGACATCAAAATAAAATAAATATAACTTCAATAACTCAGAATAATAATATTTCTTATTAATTTATATAGAGCTCATCTCAATACTCTTCTTAACAAAAGCAACTTAATAAGGCTTCCTCAAAATATTTTGAATTAAAAACAACCACAACTGCACAATTTCCACCAATAAGGGAAATTAATTCCCATGTAATACTACAATAATACAGCTCTCATAATTTATATCATTATTATTATTATTATTTTTTTGTTGTTGAAAAATTTACACAAAATGAGAATCCAAAAATTAAATAAGGCCTTTTTCTTTTCTTGAATTCAAATATTCATTAAATCAGTAGAATACTGACTTAACTTGTTTTGTTTTGTTTTGGTTTTTTTTTTTATAGTATATGAGTTTTTAAGGTTACACAATCAGGTTCTTTGGATTTTGATGTTGATTTCTTTTTTTATATTGGTCCCTTAAGCTAAACTGGTATAGGTATACCACATCCCCCTCTCCATTTAATGCTGTCCCCAGCATTTCCAGTGACGCTTAAGGGACAAATCCTTTTCTTTGCTACTTTTCTTCCTTCATCCACACCTTCCTCCTTCCAAAATGACAACACAAAAAAAATCCTGTAATGTTTAATTGAACTCCCATGAAACATTTTATTTTTGCTCTTTATATTGATTTTGAATCTCCATTTTGTCTTCATTAAGGTATCAATCTTGAATTTTTATTTTTATTTATTAATGTTTTTTATGTATATTTTTTTTTCTGAGTGATGAGGGATGCATTCCCTCTCCATTCAATAAAAAAAAAAAAAAAAAACTTTTACATAATGATTTTTTTTGTTTACTTTTAATTCAAAAAATATGTGTATAAAAGAATACCTGTATGAAATTTAATAATGAAATTTTCTCAACTAACTACACAAACAAAGACCCAAGATTAAAATTGATTGAAGGGCCACTTTCCCCCAAAAACTTAACATCATAAGGAGTGATGAAAAGAAATAAGTGCCACCCCTTATTTTTTATAATAATATCATTATTACTCCTTGAGGGACAATTTCCCTCTCCATTTGATTTTTTTTTTTTTTTTTTTAACTACTCATAATTCTTCACTAATAAAATAATCTCCCAAGACTCTCCATAAGGGGAGTACTAAACATATAAGCTATTAAAACTAAAAAAACAGAACATATTGGTACATTTTAAGGTCTTGTCCAGGACCTTGGACTTTATCCTGAACTATAATGAAAATAAATTTATTGATGAGGCAGTTTAAGGTCTTACTCAGGACCTTTACTTTCGTCCTGAGACTGAAATTAGTATAAATTACTTTGATTAGGCAGTTTAAGGTCTTACTCAGCACCTTGGATTTAGTCCTGAGATTATAATGAAGTTAGATTTATTGATGAGGCAGTTTAAGGTCATACTCAGGACCTTGGATTTAGTCCTGAGATTATAATGAAGTTAGATTTATTGATGAGGCAGTTTAAGGTCATACTCAGGACCTTGGATTTAGTCCTGAGACTATAATGAAGATAAAATTTATTGATGAGGCAGTTTAAGGTCATACTCAGGACCTTTACTTTTGTCCTGAGACTGAAATTAGTATAAATTACTTTGATTAGGCAGTTTAAGGTCTTACTCCGGACCTTGGATTTAGTCCTGAGATTATAATGAAGTTAGATTTATTGATGAGGCAGTTTAAGGTCATACTCAGGACCTTGGATTTAGTCCTGAGACTATAATGAAGATAAAATTTATTGATGAGGCAGTTTAAGGTCATACTCAGGACATTTATGTACTGTTTTTTTTTTTTTAATTTATATCTCAATCTATATACTAGTAAATCTCAAAATATCCTTTGGACATATTCCTATTATGTGAGTATTTCTTAGCCAATAAACTCAAAATTTAACATATGATCACAGCCAACATAATATACAGGAAAGTAAATAAAATGAGTCAATCCCAAAAGATGACATAATATATAAAAATGACATAATAGTAGAAATAACAATAATACTCATAAAGTATATGTGAAATAAAGATAGTTATAAAAGAAAAGGGATAAATATATCCCTTATTTATATATTTTTTTATCATGTTTTTTTTTTATTTTATTTATATATATTATGATATTTTTGCTTTTTTTTGTTAAGGATACTCATTGATACTAAATATATTACTTGTAAATATTCATCTTATATAAGTAGTCCTCAGCAAATTAATCTTAGATTTGGATTAAAATCAAAAACATAAAAAAGGATAAAAAATAAAAATATAAGATAATAATAAAAAATATGGAAAAAATAACAAAGAAATAAGTATATAAAAAATAAATATAATTAAAAAAAAGTGAATTAGTTAATAAATTTGTCCATAGTGCAAGTATCCTCTGTTTTAAATCAACTTTTTTCTATTTGATAATATTATTATTTTACTTAAAGTTTCATTTTTTTTTCTTATTAAGTTTTCATATCAATTATTATTATTATTTTCAAATATGAACATATATCTTTTTTTTACTGTTATCTTATTAATTTTTTATTATTTCATCTATAACATAAGTAAGGACTGATAATTACTGCACTAGTAGCACAGTAGGTCTCTCTTTTTTTTTTTTTTTTTTTTTTTTTTTTTTTTTTTTTGTCATTTCATTTATATATAAACTTTCTTTTAATTTATATATATATGTTATGTTCTCTCATATATATATATATTAATTATTATTTATTTATATTTTTTTTTATAACTTTATAAATATATAAATATTTTTTTAAATTATATGGGTACTGTAAAACAAAGAAAAGCTGCTCAGCATTGCTGCGCTACTGCAGCAGTTGTCTCTTTTCAGCTTCGCGTGCTGATTTTATTATTATCATTTTTTTTTTTTTTCATTTTATTATTATTATTATTATTATTGCAGTCCTTGCATTGCAATGCAAAAAAAAAAATAAAAAAAAATAAACTCAAGTTTAAAATAAAAAGAAAGTCACTAGGAGTCGCTACGTGACTGTAGCATTGTTCTACTCTTCTTAGGTCGCGCGGTGCGTTCTTCTTCTTCTTTTTTTTTTTTTTATATATATATTTGTTATTTAAATATTTTATATATATATATATAAAAACTAATATATAATGACTTGTTTTTTTTACAATAATCAAGTTCTAAAGCCAAAACTGAGACAAAAAGAATCGTTGTTGCAAATTACTGGGTTACAGTAGAATCTTTGCATTCTAAGTTCACCAAGTTTGTTTTTTTTATATACTATCTGTATTTTATTATTACTATTATTATGCTTTTGGTAAGTTTGTCTCGTTCTTCATTCATTATTTTTTTATTTCTATTATCTCTTTTTTTAAAAAAAAATATTTAAAGATTTAATATATAAAAAAAACTAATTTATAATGATTTTTTTTATTTTATCATTGCATCGTAAAGGGAAAGGTAAAAATAAAGAAATATTTTATGAATTGCTGCACTATTGCAGCATTATTCCTTTTCTACAATCGCAAATCAGGATCTTTCTATCGTTAATATTCTATCTTCATATTATTATTACTTTTTTTTTTTTTTTACTTTATTATTTTTTTAATAATTAAAACTGAGTTTTTAATTTATTTATTTATTTATTTTTTTTATTTACAATTGACGTCATTTTAGATAGAAAGAGTTGGGGAAGTGGTGGCTGATAACCCGTGGGTATAATACAGCATTTTAATCCCTATCTCTTCGCCGTCATCTGTGGCTTTCCTTTACAGGTAATGTACAATTCTTTACTGTTCTTTTTTTTTTTTTTTTTTTTTTTTACTGAATTCTCTGCTTCCCCCGTCTCAATGCCAATCAGTGATCTTTGATGCCACTGATGTATGCTGGTGAGCACTTTTTTTTAATTTATTCACATTTAAATGACGATAAGCTCTCAACTGGAAGTCTATAACCTCAACGCCACTGGAATCATAGCCCAGAATCCCAACAGTGCTTCCAACTTTTGTATTTTGGGGTGAGTTATTATTTTTTTTTATCTTGTTCATTTTAAGTTTCCTTCTATTATTGATGCAGCACATCTTTTTAATAATTTAATTAATTCATCTCCTTCCTTTATAAATACGTTGCAATGAAAACTTAGTACAGCTAATTCTATGACTCATGGGTGGAACTCAGAGATTTGGGGGTGCGTTATTTTGCTTATTGATTGTGATTATGCTGCTACACCCCCTTTTTTTTTTAATTAAGTAAATGTTTTTTTTTACATGTTGCAATAAAAAATTCAAATTACAATTAATTTCTTGAATTGTATGTGGGAGCTAAAAAAAAATATGGGGTGAGCTATTTTTTTTATTGCTTGTATTATGCTAATCCTTTTTTTTTTCTAAAGTTGTCTGCTGGTGATGTAAGTCAAGGCAAGTTGGTTTATAAATAGGCAATTGTTCCTTCTCTACTCAGCTTTGTTTCCCTACCTCTATATTTCTTTTTTTTTTCATAGCCAAAAAAAACATATTTTTTTTTTTTTTTAACATTATTATGCCATTTACCTTAGAAATACAACCTATTGCTGATGGTGACCAAGAGGTCACTATCTCTCTTGACTCTATTAATTATAGCTTTGTGATTCCTTCTCGTGGCCTACCCACTTTCAATCTATACACCTGCTCTGAACATGAAGATCCGACCCCAGTTCATCCTTTAGTTGGCCATGTTGGCCTTGAACCAAGCTCACCTCCAGCTCTCTCCACCAACACCCAACCCACCACACCAGAGTCGGAGGGTATCAACCCCTTTTTAGATAATAATACAACTCCTCCCTCCATCCAATATCTCCAAGCCAATTTTAGTTACTATTTCCGCCTGTTTGATGGCGAAATGAATGATCTGCACTCGCACATGCAGAATTTTTACGTAAATTGTACACCAAATGTTTTTTCATTTCAACAAGAGAACCAAATAATCAAAAATTTGGTGCAGTCATGTTTGCACTGGTATAGGCACATGATCAAGTAAGTCTATTTTGCTTTATATATATATATTTTTTTTATTAATTTATTTATATATAATATCTATATTATTTATTATTTTTTGAAAAATAAATGAAATAGTGCTGCTGTACGTTTGGCTGAGCAGCAAGAAACTCCACCGTTATATTTTCGCTAAATGTTAAAGTACGTCATTTTTCATTTTTTTTTTTTAATATTAAACTTAATTCAAAGAAATATCACTAATCATCCCTTCTTATTATATATATTTTTTTAAGGGTCTAGTCCTAGCAAACCAAAAAGTGCTTTCTGCTTTTTTTTGTTTTTTTTTTTTTTTTTTTTTTTTTTTTTTTACTTTTTAAAAGAAAATTCTTTGTAAACCTGAAAAAAAATAAACATAAATAAAATAAAAAAAATTTTTCTTACTTTAATTATGCCAGCTAGTAAAACGATTTTCTCTACTTTTATTATTTTTTATATTGGGCTATGTTTTTGAAATGGAATGCAATGTAAATAATAACAATCATTATTATTATTTAGTTTTTTTCTAATATCTTGGCTTTAAGCCTGCCCCCCATTAATGATATTAAAGCAAGCAAACAATAAAATTAAAAAAAATTAAAAAAATAAATATTAAAGTTAAAGAATTAAAAAGTAAGCCAAATAAGGAAAGAAAAAAAAGGAAATAAATAATTAAATAAAATAAAAAATAAGTAAAATAAAACAATTAACAGGAAACCAAGAAAAAAAATATCACTTCTCCAAAAAAAAATAAAAAAATAAAAATAAAAATAATAATAATTAAAATAAAACAACATAGAATAAAGAGAAAAAATCAAATAAATTAAATAAAATGAAGTCAAAAATAAAAATAAAAAATGAGAGATAGATAATCAGTTGATCAATTTATTAGATGAATTTTTCAACATGATTTCCTTGCTCCAAATTTGTATTTGGATCTTCTACTTGATTTCTTTCTTCTTTCAAATCTAAAAAACATTTTACTTTCCATTTTACTGTTGAAAAACTTATTTAACTCTTTTTCTAGGTTTAATTGAAGCTTTTTGAAGAAATACGGGCTTTTTCGTCTTATTACTAAAATCTAAGTTTAAACTAACACTCACCTTATTCACAGATATAGAATTATCTTTTTGACAATTTTTTGTAAATTGCTTCACCCTTCTATTTCTAGTAATTTTCTTTTCTTCAAGAATTGGTATTGGATGATTTAAAGTATTATTTTGAGAATGGGATTGAATATTTGGGATTTCTTCAGGGTAAGTGTATTTTTATTAAAGTAATCAGGATTATTTAACTCCATATTTTGGGCTAAACTTTTTGCTTCTGAGGTTTGCGCTTCAAAATTAAAAAAACCCTTGAATAATTCTAGTATTTCTTCTTCTTCTTCTGTGAGCTGATTCTGATTATCTTCACCATGCTCTTCAGGTAAATTCTCTATATTGGTCCAGGATTCTCCCATATTTTCAGCTAAGTCCTTAATTAAATTATCTTTGCTTTCATCTTTTATTAATAATTCTTCATAATTTGTTTCCATTAGCTTGGAGCTGTTTACATTGAACTGATAATCTTCATCCTTCTTTTCCTCTTCAAATAGTTGATTAAATTTCTGAACCAAAGAAAAATAATCACAAAATTCTTCACCTAAGATTAAATGATTTTCATTTCCCTCAATCATGAATAACATGTAGATTGTTTCATCTGTAGGTAGTACTATTTGAACTCTGTTCATATACCTTTTAGTGAGTTTATTTTCTAACTTTCCTTTTGATTTTCTTTTATTAGGGATTACTCCAATGTGTAAAGCCATTTTCATTGGTATAATATTTATGTCCAAGTTTGAATTCATTATTGCCATAACAGGATATTCCTCCCAACCTACTCTGACATATACTGGTGAAAAACTAGGAGAAATAGGATTCAAGCTATCATAAAATTCATTTTCTTGTTCAGAAGACTCACCTTTCTCACTTCCAATGGATTTTTCTTCCATTTTAATATAGCTTATGTTCAATTTTGGTTTGGGTTTAGGTGATATGATTTGTTTTCCTTCATAAGCTTTATGTTCTTTAGTTCATTTTATTGATAAAGAGTTGGTTGCAATGTGGTTGAAACAGGTTGAACTTCATTCAAATTCAAAGGTATAGAATTATCTTCTAATATAGTTGGTGTAGCACCTTTACATTGGAAATCAAAGCTAATAACCTCATTTTTATTCCTTTTCATTTTCTCAACTGCCTTTGCTAACATTCTCTTAACTTTATGGTGGTCTTTATCCTTTTTTACCACTGTAGGTTCTAGTTTTTTTTGTTCTTGGTTGACTTTGATTGGTTTTGAAAACTTCAATTTTTGAAAAAATGCTTTTAGTTCACTAGGTGGGTTTGACTTAATTGATACATTCTGACCTTGACTTGGAATATTACTCTGATTCTGATTATCCAATTCTTCTTGGATGTAGAACTTAACATTTTTTCTGCCATTTGAAGTGACAACATTTGATATCTCTCTTGGTTTGATTTTAGAATTATCCTCATCTGCATCTTTCCAGTCTGAAGTTTTCACCATGTTACATAATTCCATCCCTTTTGGTGGTACGGAATGCCATCCTTTTGCTTCAGGTGAGCAAATTGGAATACAAAGTCTTTTACCATCTGATTCTCTATAGCTCAATATTTCTCCTTGATCTTGAGAATGCTCAAGTCTAATTCCATTATCAGCTAAAAATGGCCTACCAATTACAGTATGAACTGCACCTCTGGCAACAAAAAAGTGAATCTTCCTCTCCTCACCAGATGGTAGAACTAACAGAGTATTTTCAGCAAGTCCAACAACTGCTGTACTATGGCCTCCAATACCTTTTAGACGCATATTCAAGGCTCTCATGGTTAATTTTGCTTTGATAGACTCAATCTCTGAGATAATATTCAGCTCAGCACCAGTATCAACCAATGCTTTTAGTTTATAGCCTTCTTGACCAATTGCTACATCCATCATACCTAGGGGACAAGCATAGTGCATTTTTTTGTCAATAATCACTTCTTCTGGAGTTACTAATTGTTCTTGGTTGTTAATTGACTTCATTGACATTAAATACTTCTTTTCCTTTTCAGATAAGAACTTGAGTTGGTCTGTAAAACTGGGTGAAATTGTCAATATTTCTTCTAAGGTGAGATGAATCTTTTGATCTAAAACTTTCTTCATAACCTTCTCAATTATTGAATCTCCATCTTCTTCTTCTATTACTGATTTTCTAGCTGTTGAATCCTTGTGAGCTAGCTTTGAAAACAATTTTTCTGATTCTTGTTTCTTCACAGGTGATTTTTCTTTAATCCCTTCAAGAATTGGATGTTGAACTGGCTTAGGTTCTGGTTCTTTAATGATATTTGGCTCCTTGACCTCCTTGTATTTTGAAGGTATAATAACTCTTTCACCTTCCTCTGTATCTTCTTCTTCAATATATCCACCTGGAAACTAACTTTCTTTTTTATTACCTCTTTAGATTGTACTGGTAGCTTTTCAGGAATATTTAGCGATTGTGATTTATTTCTTTCTTCCCTTTCCATTCTTTGCTTAGTCTGTCTTAATCCGAAATTAATATTTGATTGCTCTATTCCAGTAGAAATGCATGGTGGTTGCCATTCACCCCAATCTTCTATTGAGACTACAGCTGTTGACTTTTCTTCTTTCTTCTGTTTTTCAGCTTTTGGCACTTGTTTATCTTTCTCTTCTAGAAACTTCTTTGTGAGAACCTCTTGTTCAGCTGCAAACTGTCTTACTAGATCCCTTGGTATCTATTGTCTTTCAATTGGGACACTTTGAAAATTAGGAAAATAGAAAGAACTTCAAGTTTTACGTACAATACGTTTTTCAATATCTTCTGTTAAATCATTACACCTGCTAACAGTATATCCATCCTTTAGACAATAGGTACACTTATACTGTGGTCTAGGTCGTTATTGTGCTGGAATATAAAGGAAATGACTTGATGAAGCTGGAATTTGATTAGCTTTTGGATTTAATTCCTGATTTGATGTCTGAAAGTGAATTGGGTTTCTTTTCTGAGTTGTAGCAAGACTTCTTAGCTCACTAAGCTGATCCATGAACTGTTTAATATCATCCTTTTCCTTTAATATTTCTTTTTTAGATGGTTCCTGCTGTTCTTTGAGGGATTTTGTAAGCTCTTTCATCTTCTTCAGTGCTTCCTGCATTCCTGGAAATGACTCTTCTTTTAACTGTACTTTTCTTTCTTTCACTCCATAGTCACCTCTTTCTTTCCTATGCGGGGAAGAAAGTCTTTTGGTTACTAATATTCTAGCTTCCAATTCTTGCTCAATATACTTTTTCAATACTCTCATAGGTGGTATAAGATATCCTCCATCTTCTGCTCTAACCATTACATTTTCCTTAATCATCTCTTTGGTAATAGCTACTTTGACATCAGAAGAAAGACAATCAAAAATATCTTCATGGTACATATTATCCTGGGGAATATATTTATATCTTAGAAGGTAAGTGATAATTGTTTCATATTCTCCAATAAACATTCTATACTGTGAAAGAGTGCTAATTCCTCCATTATCTTGCGTATCATTGAATAATTTTAGAAGGGAATCCTTTCTGTATCTTCTCTCAGGTTCCACTCTACCCCACTTAGTAATGAGATCTTTCTTGAGTTGTGTCCAGTTTCCTTCTTCATAACCAGGCATAGCTTCTATTGCATCACTAATTTTGGAATCTGTTGTCCAGAAGGCCATCTGCATTGCCAGATCTTCTTCTGTTGCACCTTCTATTTGAGCTATCCTTTCAATTTTTTTAATAAACTTTTCAACTTCTTCTCCATTAAAATTAAGAGTATAATTTTTTGCTTTTATTTTTACTACAGATCTTTCTTGTCTTGGAATTTCCTGATGTAATGGACTTGGATGTGTTGGTGTTGAAACAAAAACTTTTCTTGGAACATTTGATGATCTTGGCTCTGTTGCTGGAGTAGAGGTTGCTCTAGGTCCAGGTGTTGGTGAAATTGGTGATTCTTCTGGTCTAACATGTCTGGGTAAAGTGGCTTCACTAGGACTAGCTCCTGGTGTGTATGGTGTTAATTCTCTTCTTTTACCTTTCTTCTTCATTGATCCTGTCAGGACAATATGCAACTGACTTAAAATATTTTTTACATGTTCAGATTGATCTTCTTCTTCACTTTCTTCCTCATACTGTTCTTCAACAGTATCTTCAGGCAAAGGTGGTAATTTTGATGTTGACTGTTCCATTTGTTCTATTTTGTAGGATCTTCCTTCAAATTTTCTTTCTTTCTGCTTTCTGCTCTTGAAATCTTGAATAAGGCTGAAAAATAATTCTTTCAGCCTTTTCTCCTCCTTCTTCCTTGTTTTTGGGGTGGAAACCAGTAAGCTAGAATCTGCTTGTGATTCTTGTCCTGGTGGTGTGAATTGTTTTAATGGGTAATACTAATGATATGATTCAAATGAGGCTTTTGATGATGAATGGGGAGATGATGATTTTTCCTTCTTATATGTAAAATTATTTGATTCCAGTTTTCAAAAATATATTTATTTATTATTATTATTATTTTGAAGATAAAGCTGAAAGTATTCTGATTATATTCCTATCTTCCTGCCACTGTTGAGACACCAGATGTGGGAACTCCTCTGCGTGTGGGATAAAATGAGGCAGTACCTGGAAGGGGAAATTACAAGAAAACAGTTTTGAATTGCTGTTTGGGACTTGTAACCCTTGCTCTGCTCGTGTGCTGGAATAATCTAGACTGCCCTTCCTAATATGCTAAGTTATCTTTACTGAGTTCACCAAATCAATTTCATTATTGATAGTGGCTTGATCAGAAAATATTAGACTCAACAATCTCTAATCAGACTTTGCTCTACTTAAAACAATGGTTAGTTAAAACCTTAATAAATAAATACTTTTTAAAACTTCCAGAAAATCTGGTTGGATTACACCAAAATAATTTTACAAAAGATAACAAATGAATTAAAAAAAAAGAAGAATAACACACTTCTTACTATTAAACAATCCAAACAAAACCCTTATATATATATATTTTGTGTTTTTTTTAAGTGAAATAGTACAGACAGTTATAATATAAGAGAGAAATAAATAGCACGTGATATCACTTATAACAGTATATGATTCTTAAGGGAAAAATAACTTGAAATATATTCAGGTAAAATAAGTGAAATTGACTGGGTGTTGAGCTATATATATAACCTAACAAAAATCGACTACTATAGTATAATATGTGATATGTTTGTGAGATTATAAAAAAAAAAAAAATTATAGCTTATTATTTCAACAAACTCTTTGGTCTTATACAATGGTAAGCTGTTGGTATCAAATATTGATTGTAGAATAGGAAGAGTATTAAATTAATGTAAATTTATTAATTTGGTGATAGTTTATTACTGAAAGACATATTTTCCAGTATAATATGAAGATTGGTACTTATAACTTCTGAATGGATAGGTGATTAATGTGAATAGGAATGTGAAAATGTTGTTGATTATGTTGAATAATTTAGTTGAGGTTGTTGATGGGTTTTATTTTAGTTGTATATGTATCTTGATAAAATTGAATTGATTTAAGGGGTTCTACTTTAGCTTAAAAGTAGTAAAATTACTTTGAAAAATTCAGGTTTTATTTTAAAATCTGAGAAAATTACTTTAAAGTGATGGTTTTATTTTAAAACTCTCTAAAAATTACTTTCAAGGTTTAATCACTAAACTCCAGAGATGCCTTACTCTTGAGCTTCAAGTGTTAAGATTCTAATTATTATGATTACTAGTCTGCCTGCTAGTGAGGGATGAATTAAAATCTTTTCACACTCTTGGTTCTCTTGATCTATGTCAACAACGAACCTCAATTACTAAGCTTAATTTATCAAACAATTTTCTAATTTAACCTCTTAGATGAGGGATTTGGAAAAAATAAGTAGAAGTTACAATTTCCAGATGGGAAAAGGTCTGGAGAGGAAAAACGTTTGACTATTTATATTCTTTAGGGGGAATAGGGTTAGGATTTAGGGTTTTCACAAACTGTTTCATGCATATGCATATGAATACTAGCTCTTCTTCAATTTCCCCTGGATTACTAAGCATTGTATAAGCCCATAGCTAATTTACTACCACCAAGATAAGGTTTTATACCTTCACTCCACTAATCACTCTTGTCACCCTTTACACTATACAACCTTAATTAAATTTTTTCTTCCTAATAATAATCAGCAATACTAATCAACTCAATAATTTACACCATTTAATTTTAAAGCAATTCCCTTCCACTATCATCATCTCAATGGAATACCTAAAATAATCCACAATACTACTATTCTATATTGAAAAAGAGAATGACATCAAAATAAAATAAATATAACTTCACTAACTCAGAATAATAATATTTCTTTTAAATTTAAATAGAGCTCATCTCAATACTCTTCTTAACAAAAGCAACTTAATAAGGCTTCGTCAAAATATTTTGAATTAAAAACAACCACAACTGCACAATTTCCACCAATAAGGGAAATTAATTCCCATGTAATACTACAATAATACAGCTCTCATAATTTATATCATTATGATTTTATTTTATTTTTTTTTTGTTGAAAAATTTACACAAAATGAGAATCCAAAAATTAAATAAGGGGTTTTTCTTTTCTTGAATTCAAATATTCATTAAATCAGTAGAATACTGACTTGACTTGTTTTGTTTTGGTTTTTTTTTTTTATAGAATATGAGTTTTTAAGGTTACACAATCAGGTTCTTTGGATTATGATGTTGATTTCCTTTGTTTATATTGGTCCATTAAGGAAAACTGGTATAGGTATACCACAGCGTTAGTGTCACATTATAGTCACTGGATCTAGTGGGTCACGTCACCTCTCTATCAAGACAACAACAATTGTCAAATGTGTCACATGAGTATGCCACTCACTGCAAAAACCCATATTCACACCATTTGCAATGTTTGGGTAATTACATCTTCAGAAGGCAGCAGTTTGGCATCCTCATATTTGTTGTTTGGAGGACTTCCGCCCCGTTGCATGATCATCTCACCCCTTTCCCATTCCTACTCTCATGCACCAATTGGCTTTGGCAACAGGTTCTAATCATCTCTGCCAGTGGCCAATTCTTCTTACGCTTTACCCAAGACATGCTTCCATTCCGACAATTGCAGATCTACAATCACCAACCCTTACGCTTCCGCATGCCTGCGCAATCCTCTCCATCCCTTACCATTCTTACACTTGGGCAGTGCCCTATAGATGTGTTGGCCCTCAAACATCCTTTCTCTTCCACACGCCCACACAATTCTCTCTGCCACTTACCATGCTTATGCTCCTGCAGCCCCCTATAGATATGTATCCCCCCCTCCACCCCATGTCTGCACTCAAACATCCTTATGTTTCCACACGCCTGCCTCATTCTTTCTGCTGCTTACCATGCTTACACTCCCGCTGTTCCCTATAGATATGTGTCCCCTCAAACATCCTTACGCTTCCACATGCCACCTCATTCTCTCCACCATTTACCATGCTTACACTCCCGCAGTGCCCTAAATATACTACTCTGCTCCTGCCACCTCATCCTTAAACTTCTGCACCCCCGCTGCTTACCATACTTATCCCACCTGCAGCACCCTAAATATATCCCTCCGAAACCATTGTCAATGTGGTATGTTTCACACTTTTAATCATTTATTCTCTGTATGTTAAGCTCACAAGGTCTTGCAAGATTGGCACTACAGCCTTTTAGATCAAATCAGATAATTTCTTGATCCATTCTCAAACCTTTCTAAATATTCATTCCATCATTGTGTAAAGAGCTTGGTTGAAAAGGTTCCTATGGGGATTTCAAGAACCAATCTCAATAGCTCAATTAGCTCTTCATCAGTTGTAGGGCAATTCAAGTATCTTGTTCTTGATTGGAATCTTGACTTTACTTGTTTTTAAAGTCAATCTAAACAGTCATTTAGAAAAATATTAAGCCCAATTTGGAGAATTTTTTGTTTTACTCAAAACATATTAGATCCTTTGTAAAGCTTACTACAACTACTCTTCTCCCAATAATACATAATCCACCTTGTCTTTTGTTACCCTGGATGCATCTAGTAGGCAGTGAAAAAACACCTTACAATCCAATTTAGTGAAGTGGTCAGATTTTTTCAAGATGATCATGAGTGCCTTTTTTTTGGGGCCCTCATCTCATGAAAAGCTATGTTGGGGTTCCAAGAACTCCAAAACATTTTTGAATGTTTCTCCATAGTGGGTAAGCCAAGTGATGTCCTGTTCGGGCTGATTGTTTGAATCAAGATCTTCTTGATCTTGGTCCGATATTTTTCTGATAAAATTTGTTTTTTCTTGCTCTTGGAGGGATGTGAGTAACTGATGTTCCATGTCTTTCAATTCCGATTTATCATTGGTGTGAATAAAGCCATTAAGCTTGATGGTGATGAAGGCATTTGATCCATAGAGACAAGGGCGTGACAGCAAATACATTAAACAAGAAATGACCTAGAATAATCTTCAAAGCTGGTCAGCTGATTTGGTTCTTTGATTTGCCAGAAAATACTGACCGTTTTTTTTGCCAGAGCCCCTGGGACCACTGAGAAAGAGCACATTTCCTTTGTTTTCAGATACGGTGAAAACCAAAACTGACCCAACTTTGCTCTCTATCTCCTCTAATCCAACCAAGCATGGAGTCTCGTCTATAATTTTCAGAATCAGCTTTGAGGTAGGATCTTGAATTGAATTGGATTGATTAAATCACTCAGGAATCTTGAAGGGCAGAAAGCAGCTAGCTGAAAGATGTCCTGACAGGTAACTAAGTGAGGGTAATACTGAATGAGATGAGAGGTTGTTCATCTTTTGTACTGCAATGGCTAGAGCAGGAACTTGAGAGGATAATTATTGGGTGTTAGAATGAAAGGTAATGGAAGTTTTTATTTTCTTTGCTTCATATTGTCAGCCTGTGACTCAAAACAGAGCACTAGCATGACATCCAACATACCATAAATAATGGTATGACAGGTATTGAACAAACATAGTCAATACAGGTAATAAATAAGAGGAAAAAACTCCTCTTAAATTAAACACCAACCTTATCCAAACAGAATAAGGAAACCTAGAGAAAAATAAACAAGTCAAAACCCTTATTTTCACCTCTCATCTAGCTTATGCATATTTAAGTTATTCTATACCAAAATGATATTTTTCCTAAAGCTCACATAGAGAGCTACACAATGGTATCATCCATGTTGCTGTAAAACCACCACAACTGGAGATACCATATGACCTTTATTTTAGGGTATTGGTAAAAACACGTAAGCAAATTGGTAAAAACACATAAGAGCTTACGTGTTTTGGCCATAATTTGGTAAAAACACGTAAGGGGTGCACTGGGCCCATTTTTACTTAAGCATGAAACACCATTGGGCCTGTATCGGGCACTGAGGTTTTTCTCCCCACAAAACCTCTCTAACTCCAAATTGTATCAGATTTTTTTGCCCAGCCCCCCCAAAAAAACAAACAAGCTCAAACACCCCAATAATCCACATTACCCCCACCCCAAAACATTGTTGTTTTTTGGAAAAACAGCATTACCAAAGCCATTTTGCAAAGCTTTTCACACTTTTTTTTCTTTTTGTCCCCCAAAGACTGCATTTTCCACCACAAAAACCTGCTTTCAAGCCTCTCAATTTTCAATTTTTTACCATCCCTCATCTATTAATCCCACATTTAAACCACTTTCTGTCACTCTTAACCACTTCTGTTCATTTTTCACACCTTTTTTCACCTCTTTTTCACATTTCGAAAGGTTCTTACCCCATTCCAATTCCCCCAATTCCCCTTTTTTTCACTTTTATACATAATTTTCATTAAAAATATGCTTCAACCCCCCACTGAAGGTGAATTTCAGAACCTTGAGCTTCTTTGGCAACATGTGCATAATGTTTCCAGGGCTCAGGGGTATGTTGTGTCCACCTTGAGGTCCAATATGACCCACAACCAAATTGAAATATGTTGTGACAGGTCTGGCACCCCAAATCCCAACAAAAGCCCCTCCAAAGCAGTCACCTCAAGAAAGCTTGACTGTCCTTTAGACTTTATGCCAGAAAATATGCCAAGAGTACCACTTGGACTCTTAAAGTCAAAAATCCTGAACATAGCCATGATGCCACTGAAAATATCATGGCACATCCTGCTTTCAGGAAATTCAATGAGCAAGAAACATCCCAAATTGCTCAAATGTCTGAATCACTCCTCATGCCAAGGCAAATTCAGGCCCAATTATGCAGCCAGAGGGAGTCTGACAGGCCTGTAATCCTTCAAGACATTTATAACCAAGTCAAGAAAATAAAGAAAGACAAACTGCAAGGCAGAAGGCCCATTGATGCTCTTATTGACACTCTCAAAGAAGAAAATTTTGTTTGGTCCTCTGCAAGGGATTCTGAGGGACACATTACCTCCTTGTTTTTTACTCACCCCCTGGCCATAAAACTTCTTCATGGCTTTTCTCATGTCATTCTTATGGATTGTACTTATAAAACCAATAAGTACCAAATGCCCCTTTTTCATATTGTTGGATTCAGCTCAACAAATAAGACCTTTTCTGGGGCTTTTTGTTTGATGAAGAATGAAAATGAAACTTCATATACTTGGGCATTAAATCAATACATTGAAAAGGTCCTCAACAACACCAATCTTGTTTCCCCCCCAGTTATTGTTATTGACAGGGATCTGGCCTTGAAAAACTCTATTAAGAAGCTCTTCCCAGACTCCAAAGTCATGCTATGCATTTGGCACATCAACAAGGATTTATCTGCTCATTGCATGAAGAAAATTGGTCATGGAACTGATTTTGAAAATTTTATGGGCCTTTGGAATCAAGTAATATACTTCTTCGTTTTATTTCATTTTATTTCACTTTTTTTCTTATTATTGTCTTTATTAATGACTTTGGGATTCTTTTCTCAGCTTATGTATTCACCCACTGAAAAGTATTTCAAAGACAACTGGAAGAAGCTTCAAAAGCAAGTTAAAAATGCTGAGGTCTTGCATTATTTCGAAAATACCTGGCTTCCTCTATAGGAGTATTATGTGCCAGCCTGGACAAACCACCATTGCCACCTGGGTGTGGGCTCCACCTCCAGAGTTGAAGGTGCCCATGCCATGGTTAAAATTTGGCTACAAAAGTCCACTGGTACTCTCCTGGAGGTAGTCAGGGCACTCCACATGGCATTCAGAAAACAATTTATTGAAATTATCAACAGAATCTCAAAAGAAATGATTGTCCATGTCAAGAATTTTCCTCCACACATCTGTGCCCTCAATGGCAAGATGTCTCATTATGCTCTTCAGATTGCCTTTGAAAATTTCAAAACAAAATTTCCTCCAAATGAAAAATGCACCAACAAATAAAACAATTATAAAAGCATTCCTTGCAAGCATAAGACCCAAAAGGCATCTGCCAAGCACCAAAGGCTTGAATTATCAGACTTCCATCCTCAGTGGCATTTGAATTTGCCTGTGAGGGTTTTTTAATTTCTTCTTATTATTTTTTTTCTTATTAACTGATTTTACTTGTCATATTCTTCTCAGACTGGTTTTCAAGGTGATGATCAAAGTGTTGAAAAAGAAAGAAAGAATGAAGCCAAGAAAATATTTGAAGACATTGGGGAAGACCTGTTTCAAAGACCAATGGCAGAAATCACCCCAATACTCCAACATTTTCAAGATTTTTTGACTGGAAAAGTCCCATTTGATCAAATTCCCAAGAGTCAAGAGGATGATCAATATTATGAAGACCCTCTGGAATGCAAGAACATCCGTGGAAGACCCCAAGGAGCCAAGAATAAAAACAAAAGAGAACCTTCAAGATTTGAAATTATTGAGAGTCAAACCAAGAGAAGAGGAAGACCCCCATCAAAAGTGACCAGCACAACAACTTCAAGATCCCAGTCAAATGTCCCCTCTCCAATTATGGAAGTGGACTCATCTGAAGATTCTGAAGATTCTGAGGACTCCTTATCTAAATCCATCAGCTCATCGGATTCACTACCCTCAGCAACTGAATTAAATAAATCAGAAGTAACCCTTAGAAGGTCCAGAAGATTGGCGATTGGAAGCAAAACATCACAAAGAAAATCACACAAGCCTGCCACCAGTTTGAATATCTATGATGCAATTGACCTGACCTGTGAGCATTGTCAAAGCAACTATCACACAAGTGATGAATGCTCCAAGCTGTTTGTGAGTTTCTGATTCTTTTTAGTGTAATTTTATGTTGTTTATTTTGATATTTATTCATTTTTTGAACTTATGTTATCAGATAACTAGCTCAGAAGACTTGCCCAAGTTGATATTGAAATACACCTTCAAGGCCATCAATGTCCAGGGTGATGGAAACTGTGGCTACAGAACAGTATCCCACTTCATTTACAAGACTCAAGATCAATGGGCTGATGTCAGAGGTGACTTGGCTGAAGAAATTCAACAAAATCAAGACCTTTATGAAGCCATTAACACCTTAATTCCCTCAGTATCCTCTTATTTGGAAAGAATTGAATGGTATGAAGATGTTGGCCAGGCTCCAAAAAGCAAGTGGATGTCTATGCCTGACATGGGGGATCCAATTTCAAATAAGTACAAAAGACCAGTTTTCTTTTATTCTGCAGCCCAATCTTTTTCTTTTTTCCCTTATTTCTGTCCTCCAAATGATAATCCCCCCATTTTCATCTGCTTCTTGAATAGTTGTGCTCATTTTGTTCCTTTGGACATCATCATTTCCAAAGTTTATCCAGTCCCCCCCATTACTGTGAACTGGGAGATTCATGCCCAAGCACAAGCCCTGGGGTGGGCTGATTAATTTAAGAAACACAGAATGTTGTATTTGTCAAATCTTCCTCCCCACTCTCATAAAAAACCCACTATTTTGGAGGTTGATTCTGATTGAATGATTTTTGTATATACAATTTATGCCAATTATCCCCCTCCTCAGTCATATTTATTGCTTAAATCCCACCTCAGTCTCATTTTATATCAAACGTGTGGAACTTTTGTACTTGAAAATAGTCATATTACACACAAGAAAAAAAACAGTTAAAAAAAACACTCATTGTGCCTTCACTTGTGGTCCCACCCAAAAAAATTTCCCAATTCATGAGCTTCTGGTTCTTTATTGTCCATATTAAACCCTTTAATTTAAAAAAAAATGAAGGAAATTCATAAGTGGGAAGTTATTAAATTCACATTTTAAAAATAGGCATATTACAATGACGGGAAAAAACATTTGAAAAAAAACCCTTTTTGCGCCTTCACTTGTCCCACCCAAAAAAATTCCCAAAATTTTGAGATTCTGGTGTTTTATTCTTCACATTGAACCCTTTATTTTAAAAAAAAAATGAAGGAAATTCATAAGTGGGAAGATTTTAAATGAATTTTTGAAAAAAATATGCCATTTTGGCATATTGGCCAAATTTGTGAAATTTGGCAAAAAAAAAATTTTGAAAAAATTTGTGCTTATTGAAATGCCAAGTCGGGAAAAATATGGCAAAAAAAAAAATTAACAAAATCCTCAAAACTGAGCCTGAGGAATGTTTTTTGAAAATTAATGTCACATACGTGTTTTTACCAGGAACTTACGTATTTTTACCATAAATTGGTAAAAACACGTAAGGGCTTACGTGTGTTTACCAACACCCTTATTTTAAAACCAAGACCCCCCTGAAAGTCAAAGAGGGCTTGTACAAAACTGTACAAAAGTACAACCAAATTAAAGATCTAAACAAGAGCTTTAATTTGAGACACCTTAGCCCTCTGTATCTCTTAAATTGACTGAGGGATCTTGGTTCAAAGGTTTAACAACCAAAATACAGATATTCTGAAAAACAACAATATAAACAAACCCCTGTATCTTTGGCATACACTCATACAACTGTACAGAGTAGTATACCAAACTGTAGAGCTAATCAAGCCCTACAAGACTGTATCATCAGAATACAGATATCTTCCAAATTGAAGAAGATATCTGGTATGGAAGTTTTTGAAGCCTCATACTGATGTACAAAAATACATCCAAAAACTTAAAACCCTTATAACTTTTCCTATTTTGAAGAAGGGTAAACATGAAGCATACCAAATTGAAGAGCTCATCAAGCCCTTCAATTCTGTGCTCTTGGTTTCTTGATATCTTAAGAACTGACTGAGATATCTTGACTGGAAGGTTTTTCTAGCAATACATGACTGTATCAAACTTGTATCAAACATTATTGCTCTCATACTTAAAATAATATACTTAGGAAGATATAACCTCTCTAAAATCATCATTACCGATCATACAGACACTAGAACAACATCATCCAAGTGCTGACATGGCAGGTGAAAAGTTTTTTCATCCTGTATTGATCCAGAATGATCATTTGTGGTTCCAAAACCACAATTCTGCCTCTATTGACGTCAGAATTGATGATCCAGAACCACAGATTGATCATTGGAGTGAAGAATTTCACTTCTCTGACGTGTGAAGAGCTAATAACTCTTGAAAGTCTTGAAAGATATAAAAAGAAGGGTTTTTTCCTTGAAAACCCATCATATCTTATCTTATTTACCCATATTCTTACGTGACAAAACTGATATCCATCAGTAGTGTCCTTAGAATTATTAAAGATATAATTAGAGCATAATTATTGTAGTACCTATTTACATTCAAAGATATTAGAGTATTGCAACCCAAGTCCTCAACAGACTCATCACCACTGCTACCACGTAGCAGTAGGACCTGAAGAATTAAATTTATTTGTTTTTTGACGTGTCACAGTCATAATACTAGCTTGTATTTACATTTTATAGCTACTATATAGACTCTCCCTGACACATATTGTAAATTCTACACACCGTGGGAATTTAGAGACCCTGTTAGGTGCCCAAAAAAAAGCCCACCACAAACCTAACTGCTATCTGCTATATGGTGAACGTAATTGATATACTGCATGGGAAAACAGTTAACATTTGCAGAGCAGGGCAAATCAATCGAAGATGAAAATATTGATTTGATTTATGATGAAAAGCTTGCTTAGAAGAATGAATCGCTGGACTTTGAAGTTTCCAAGAGTCATTAGGCTTGAGATTGGTAGTGAAAAGTGAGATCTGAGGATGAATAAGATCTGGTTGATCATTGGCCATGATACTCTAAATTTGATGCTGTATGGATGTGCACAATAAGTCAGCCAATTGCAAACATCAATGATTAATTTAAGATCTGCCAAGCACACTGAAAACTTCCAAACGTGGAATCCTGAGGCAGGATTCATGATGTTTTCTATACACTGGAGTCAATAACTGTTTTCCTGTACAGCATATCAGTTACGTTGCATGGTATAACAGATAGCAGTTAGCTGCTTCGTGGGTGTTTTTTGTCCATGCACAGCGCCCACCAGCCCACCTTCGGACAAGTGTGGTCGCAATGAAACAAGTGAGAGGATGGTGATGGAAATTGTTTAGTTTATTTGGAATGGAAGATATCAGATTTTTAGCTTTGATACGGTACGGACAATAACTTTTGGAATAAATAATGATATGATTGTTATCAATGACTTTCTGAATTTTTTGAAAGAGATTTTTAGTTTGAGTTTCAGAGTTGGAATGAAAAATTAATTCAATACATTTTACCTTGACTGTCTTTCCAACGACTGTGGCCATAACTTTAATCCAAAAATTAGTTCCGGCGTAAATGAAGGTCTTCTGAAGATGCAAGTTTAGTTTTTTGTGAGATTTGTGTAATTTTCAGGTATATGTTGTGCAGATTACGAGATTATTGATCAATTCTAATTTTTTGAAATTTAATAAGAGATGATCTTGAAGAGCCAAATGACTTTCAAAAATGTTTTTCTGGGTTCCTCTAATGAATCAGTCTCATCAGAAGATTTTCTCAGGTCATAAAAATTCATTGTTTCTTCCCATTAATTTTATTATTCTAGCTTGGTGTCCTGCTTGAAACTGGTTGGGTGAACTTATGGTGATTCCATTTCCATTTGAATTGAATGACTTGGACTGAAGCCCTGAGGAATACTTGTGAGATTTCCCTTGTTTCTCTTACAATCTCATTGCTTTTTCTCTGAAAGCTCAAGAATCTTCACCTATGAACCAATCTGCTCCCAGCTCACCCCAGTCTGACTTCAACAATCATCATAAAATTAGGTAGACTGAAAGATCTGACTTTTTTGTGATTTCAAAATGAGCAACTGATACATTTTTATCTTGAACAGATGGGTGACATCTTTACACATTTTGGTTTGCTGGCTCCAATATCCAAGGCACCTCCTCAATTGTCTCTGAACAGACACTTCAACCCAAGCTTGGCCTCTTGGCCACTTTAGTAGAAACATGTGTTCACTTGCAATTGATTGGTCATAAGTTTTTCTGGGTCTCATCAGGTGCCATTGGCATGGGAAGAAGGATGATGTCCTTATTAGGGGATAGTTCAAATGGACTCTGGGGCAAGAAGCCAAATGAGAACAATAAACAAGTAAGGCTTTCATTCTAGCTTTATGCTGGGTCTTTTCCTTTTCTTTCCTCAGACCACTTTCTGAAACATTGTCAGCCTGTGACTCAAAGCCAGAGCACAAGCATGACAGCCAATATACCATAAATCAATGGTATAGTCAAGATACCAACAAAACATGGAGCTGAGCCCAATTAGCTAAAAAGGTATCAAAAGAAAGGGGAAACTCACCTCTTTCTGAAAATATAAGTCTCATCACCATAGGACAAAGAATAACAAAGTTATTCATGCTCAAAGTTATTGCTGAGCATAAACCTTAATTTTCACCTCTCACCTGAAATACAGAGTAAGAGGCTTAACCCCATCAAGTGGGTATGCAAAATGAAGCTCTAAGCCAGGGCTATTCAATGGTACCAGCCAAACTGAGCTAGCACCAGCATTACTTAAGTTATGGTCAAATTCAGGCCAAATAAGGGTGAACAAAACATTCACCTCTCATCTAACTTCTACAGTTTTAGTGTGAGATACCTAAAGTGGGGTCTTTTTGGAAAGAGCACAATCAGGGCTATCTGATGGTGTCATCCATTTCCTCATATCCCAACTAGAAAAAAAGCTATGGGGCAAACAAGCCCAATACAGCTTTTGGCCAAAACATACATATGTACAAAAGAACTTGTACATGGAATAACTTTGCCATTTTTAATGATAACCATATCAAATGAGGTACCATTGTGTAGGACACATTCAGGGATACACACTGAACCCATTTTGAGGTTGATATCTCAAAACCTGACAAAGGTATCACTGTTTTAAGGTCAAAATCCCACAGTCTGGCCAATACAGCCTTATAGTGGGATACTATCCCATAAGTATGATTATGAGGTGTCAAACAGATGCTGAAGCTTATTTATACTTCAATACCTCATAGTTAAGTCAAATACAGAGGTCCATACAGGTTCTGTACAGTTTCTGACGCGTCAGAAGCACCAGAACACACCTGTAAACTCCATTGGTGAAATTCTTCACCCTGTATAGGGTAAAAATGACTACTTGTGGTTCTAAAACCACACTTCAACCCAATACTAGCCTGTATTGAGTGTATAGAACCACAAACCAGCCCACAGTAGTGAAAATTTTCACTCTGTGGTTGTGTGCAGAGGTAAACCACCTCCCACTCCCCCAGAACAAGATAAAAGGAGGCTTTGCCTCACCAGGAAGCAAATTCAGCATCCTGTTCTTGATATTCTTACGTGGTATAACTTTTCAAAAAGGAAGTGGTACTCTTAGAATTTAACAGGTATACTTTAAGTTTAAGTATTGTAGAGTTTGCTATTGTAAACCAACAGGCAAACACTGCACCCAGGGCTATCAGCAGTACTCACCATCACTGAATCATTTTAGTATAACCCTTTTACTCATATTCTCACTCTAATATCATCATTATTTTCGTGTCACACTCAGAGTTATAGCTTTGATTATCATTCTGAAGCTATATCATAGAGTCACCCTGACAAACATGTTTTATACATTTTATCTCAGGCTTTAGCTGAAATCAGTCAGGGTCATCTAATTTCACTGTGGGATAGTGTCACAGGGGCTCTAGTGGAAATACAAGAGTGGCCTGGCACTCAGAAATCAGGGAACTCACTTGGATGACTCCAAAAGAATAAAGAATAAAATTAATAAGAATGAATTCCTCTAAAAGATATGCAGGTACAAGATAAGATGCAAAAGAGGAAAGGGAAGCCAATTGGCCAAAGAGCCAACCAAGTAAGTCCTTAATCACTGTTTCGACCAGTCAAAAATGAATAATGGAACTAGTAAGGCTATGACCACCAAATATCCATTGACAGGTGAAGAAAGAGAAAGAGAAAAGTGCTAAATGACTGACTTAATAATATCAGTATTTGCTTAACAAAAAATGAGAAGAAAATAAAGATAAAAATAAATCAAAGTATATCAATTAACTAGGGAAAAATCTCCCAGGGTGGAAAGAGTAGCCGGTATATGTGAAAAGTTGGGAGCTTGAGTTCTTCAGGCTGAAAACTGATCTGTATTGATCCTTGAGGCTGTATTGATTGTTTTGGGAATTGATACAGCTGGCTAATATTGAAATTGAATTGGGTTGAAAGAATTTCCCATGCTTGAAAATGAAATAGGGTTCTTGATGGATCCAGACTGTATTGAAATGAAGGTGGTTGCCAAGATGGATTTGAGTGGATCTTTGACACTTGACAACTCCTTTTGGCACAGCCTCTTGAAATACACCTTGGGAATGAATTGAAAGTATTCCCTTGGAAGGAATACTTGGAGTGAGAATAACCAATGACTACTTGATGGCGTCATTGGTATTTGAGGTTTTGACACTTGCCCTTGAGCCTTGATGAATCCTCCTGATGACGTGACTGGATGGCTTGATGGAAAGTTGGAATAACCAGATGATATTGCCACCAATGGATTGCTGCTGAGAAAAGATGAATAATGATGTATAACACCATATATGGCATTTTGGTTATTGGCCGTTGAAAATGGCCATAAGTCTTTAGAGATGACGCCAGGAGGATGTTGGTGAAATTTGGTTTTGGAGGGCTTCAGAGGTGTCAGAGTGTCTTTTGAGGTATTTGGCCATTTTTGGGTTTTTGGCCAAATACAGCTCATACAGCATTAAAAATGTATTTGCGCAAAGTGCGCAAAAATGCGCAAAATGCGCACAAAGTGCGCAAATGCGCAGAAACTGTATTTAAAGCCAAATACAGCTTCTTGGGCTGTATTTCCCCTGTTGACTGGGAAATACCAAAATAGCCCAGGAGTAGAGAAAAGGCCAGGAAAGGCCTGATGACGGTGAAGGACCCAAGTTGGGCCCAGATGATGAAATGGCCATAAAAGGCCAAATGAGGTGAGATGGCCAATTTGGCCAATGATTTATGGATATGGCCAAATTGCCATATATTGGACGTGGCATGGATATGCCATATTGAAGTCCAAGGGGATGAATTGCCATGGTTGTGACAGATAGTCTCTTTGGTCGTCTCAATCAGCCAATTGCTCAGAGCTTATTGACTTGTTGTTACTTGTCAGATGTGATCTATTTATTGAGATATCAGCCTTTAGATTTTAGGCATATTCAGCAGTCTTTCTTCCTATTCCTTTCTTGTTGTCACAACCATGGCAATTCACCTCCTTGGATCCCCATATGGCATATCAAGCCACAGTTCATTTATGGCCAATTGGCCATATCCATTACCAGCGGCCAATATGGCCACGTCATCATATTATGGACCATTTATGGCCATTTGTGATTTGGGGCCTGCATGGCCCATCACCTCAATCCAGAACCCATAGCGGCAATTTATGCCCAAATGGGTATTTCTGGTCATTTCCCTCAAAACCAGGGGAAATGGCCCAAATGGCTGTTTTTGGCCATTTGGGCTCATAATGCGCATTTGCGCATTTTGCGCACTTTTTGCGCATATTTGCGCATTTTTGCGCACTTTGCGCATTTGCGCATTTTTTGCGCACTTTGACGCAAAGTGTCCAAAAGACACTTTCCCGCCTTTTGGGCCAGTTTTTGGCTCAGAACCCAAAAGTGGCCAAAAACCCCAAAGGGCCCAGAAACACCTTTCCAAGCTCTGAAGCCATCACATCCATCCTTTTGCCCTCTGCCTTTCCATCTCAAGACCTTTGGACGTAATCTTCTTGTCAATGAACCAATATGCCACAAATGATGTTATACATCATTGTGCACCATTTTTCAACAGCAATTCAATGGTGGCAATATCAAATGGTCATTTCAACATTCCAACATCTCATCACGTCATCAAGGCACCCAATCATTCAGAGGAATCATCAAGGCTCAAGAGCAAGTGTTTCAGTGTCAAAGACCAATGACGCCATCAAGCAGTCATTGGTTCTTCTCTCTCCAAGTATTCCTTCCAATGGAATACTTTCAATTCATTCTCAAAAGTGTATTCAAGTGGTGGTGCCAAAAGAAGTTGTCAAGTGTCAAAGCTCCACTCAATCCATCTTGGCAACCATATTCATTTCAATACAGTCTGGATCCACCAAGGACTGTATTTCATTTTCAAGCATGGGAAGTTCATTCAACCCAATTCAATTGCAATATTAGCCAGCTGTATCAATTCCCAAAACAATCAATACAGCCTCAAGGATCAATACAGATCAGTTTTCAGCCTGAAGAACTCAAGCTCCCAACTTTTCACATATACCGGCTACCCTTTCCACCCTGGGGGGTTTTTCCCCAGTTAATTAATATACTTTGATTTTATTTTATCTCTATTTTCTTTTCATTTTAGTTAAGCAAATACTGATATTATTAAGTCAGTCATTTAGCACATTTCTCTTTCTCTTTCTTCGCCTGTCAATGGATATTTGGTGGTCATATCCTTACTAATTCCATTGTTCATTTTTGGCAGGTTGAAACAGTGATTAAGGACTTACTTGGTTGGCTCTTTGGCCATTTGGCTTCCTTTTCCTCTTTGCATCTCATCTTGTACCTGCATATCTTTTAGAGGAATTCATTCTTATTATTCTTATTCTTTATTTCTTTTGGAGTCTTCCAAGTGAGTTCCCTGATTGCTGAGTGCCAGGCCACTCTTGTATCTCCACTAGAGCCCCTGTGACATTATATTAATTAACTCATAATTTCTTTTTCATTCTGTTCATTCTTTCTTTATAATTTCATTCACTCATTTCATCAAAATTATGATTCTTTTATGCTTATGAACTTAATGATTCATCGTCATCTCTCAATTTTCTTTCATTCATTCTTCATTTGAAAATTGAAAGCTGACCCATTTTTATTTTTGTTATTCTCTTTAAAATCTTTCTCAAATTATCAATTTTAATTTCATTCATAATTCAGGCGTCATCTTGGTTTTCTTTGATTTTCAAATTTTTCATCAAGATATTAAGACATGTTATTCACATCAAGATTCATAATTGATTCATTCTTCAAGAATTTTGGTTTTTAAAGAATAATTCACTTGATTTTGATTGATTGATTGATTTGACATATTTGATATTGACCTCAAGAAAATTGATTGACCTGAAGATTTCATTGATTTTGCTGATTTTTCACATCAAGAATTTTGACATAAACTGATTTTGCCTCAAGATTTCATTTGATTGATTGATTTTCTGCAAGATTTTGATTTTGATTGACTTGATTAATTGATTTTTTGACTTCAAGACTTCACTTGATTTTGATTTATTGACGTACTTGAAGATTTTCATTTTGATTCATTCATTTTCCTCAAGATTTGATTGTTGACTCTTTTCACTTCAAGAAAATTTTGATTTTTTATTCTTTTATTTCAATTTTGTTCCTGTTATCATGCCTATTCAACATTCACCTCCGGCAAGACAGACAAGATCTCAGGCCAGAGCTCAAGCTGTTCTCACTCCAACTCCAAGAGCTCCTCTAGATGGCACCCCAGCAGTTCCTCAACTGAGGGCCCAATTAGATAGAGGACCCCGCATGGAAGGAGCAGCACCATCCAGGAAGGAAGGAAGAGGGCCCAGAAGATCAAGTTCATTTTCAGGAGTAGTTGGCAGGTTTCCAGGAACTTCAAGGACTATTTTCAAAGGTCCAGGTGAAGATGGTGAAGAGGAGGAGGAGAATTCTGTGGAAGAGGAAGAGTCTGATGGTACTGAAGGTGCTCCTGCCTCGGTGGAAGCATCCCAAGGTACTGGAGGGCCAACTCTAGCCCAGTCTAATCAGCCTGTCTCTCATCAGTCTGAACCATCTCTATTGGCCATCATGCAGCAAATGACTCAGATTATGGCCAATCTTCAAGCAGCTTCATCTTCTGAAGCATCAAGACCACCAGCCTTCAAGACTCCATCTATGAAGGCACCGGAATGCTTTGATGGGACTCAGCCCTTCAAAATCAGAAGCTTTATTCAGTCATGCCAGCTTATCTTTCATAATGATCCGGCAAATTTCTCTCAAGACAGAAAGAAAGTTCTTTATGCCACTTCATTTCTCATTGGCAGGGCTGCAAAATGGATTGAGCCTTATCTTTCCAATCTCACCAATCAAGACTCAAATTATCTTCTCAATTCTTGGCCTCTTTTTGAATCTCAACTCTTCACTCTACTTGGTGACCCGAATGAAGTCAGAAAAGCAGAAGCTGAGTTGGATTCTTTAAGAATGAAAGAAGGTGGGAATGTATCTTTATACATTGCTGATTTCAGAAGTTTAGTCTCAAGAATCGGGGATTGGGGTGAAAGAGCTCTTATCCATCATTTCAGGAAGGGATTGCCATCCAGGATTTTGGATCAATTGGCCTCCCATCCTTCAAGAATTGACTCTCTTCAAGACTTAATGGACGTTACCCTGGAACTTGATACCAGGTACCATGAGAGGCAAAATGAAAAGAGTCATCATCAAGAGAAGAAGCCAGAAGCCTCAAAGTCAAGTTCTTCTCATCCTCAAAATTCTTCAAGCTCAAGTCAAAAGAAGAAGAAGAATTTTCAGAAGAGGGACAGGCCCCATTCTTCTTTATTGAATAAAGATTTCAAGCTCATGAATTCTGAAAAAGAAAGAAGAATCAAGGAGGGTCTTTGTACCTATTGTGGTGGGAAGCATAGTCTTGAGACCTGTTTCAAAAGGCCTCAAAACAAGCTTACCCAACCGTCAGGCAAATTTCCCAGCCAGGGAAAAGCCTGAGTGAAGACCATGTTGTGTTCAATGGTCTTCACAGTTTTCCTTCCAGAGCACAATTGTGCATTCTGAATACTGGTGTCAAAAATTCTCTTAAATTTTTTGTTTTTCCTTCTCTTTCTGATGTTTTTTACAGTATTCTCATTGATTCTGGTGCTACCAACTCATTTATTGCAAAGCAGTTTGTTCACAAGTATTCATTGACTACGTCAGAGCTTCCAGAGAAGATTCCCCTCATCATTTTAGACTCCTCTGAGTCTCCTTCTTTATTTGTGACTCACCATACTAAATATATGGTTGAGCTCCCTTCCTTCCCAAGCTTTGAATGGGACTTTTTAGTCATTGATACTCCCAAGGGAGAAGACCTCATATTGGGCTTTGACTTTCTTAATCATTTTAATCTGTTTATTGATTGGAGGCAAGGATTGATCACCTTTAATTCTGATCATAAGGACTATAATGATCCTTTAATTTCTTTCAGTAATGACTTTTCTTCTGCCAAATCATGTGCAGCTCTGGTTGGTGATTCTAGAACACCATCATTTCCGTCTTCTGTCCATATTCCTCCCTTAATTCCAATCAGTCATTACTATCATCTAGAGATGAAGTCTTCAAAGAGATTCAAGATTTTGGAGAAGATAATTCTGTATCTTCACTTCATCTCTTCTTTGGGAATATGGACCTTCCTCCTTTATCTTATCATGACTCCCTGGAGGAGTTGTGGGATGAAGAGGAAGAGCCAGAAGAAATAGAAACCGTGATGAAGGTTGTTCCTCCTGTTTATCACCAATACTTGGATGTATTCTCCAAGGTGAAAGCAGAGAAACTTCCTCCTCACCGCGCCTGTGATCATCATATCAAGCTGGACGGGTCTCTACCTCCAGTTGGGGTGATCTACTCTTTATCAAACCAAGAGTCAGATACACTCAGGGCCTACATTTCAGAGAATGTAGAGAAAGGTTTCATCCGGCCAAGCTCCTCTTCTACAGGAGCACCTGTTCTTTTTGTCAAAAAGAAAGATGGTGGCCTCCGTTTGTGTGTTGATTACCGCAAACTCAATGCTGTTACTAGGAAGAACAAGTATCCTGTTCCTCCTATGAATCAGCTTCTCACTGTTTTTAATGGTTCTTCTATCTTCTCCAAGATTGATTTGCGTGGTGCATGTAACCTGCTCAGAATCAAGGAAGGTGATGAACATTTGACTTGTTTTAGAACCAAATATGGTAGTTATGAGTACTTGGTTATGCCTTTTGGGCTTACCAATGCTCCTGCTTCTTTTCAGAATCTGGTCAATGATATTTTTTATGATCTTCTTGATGTTTATGTTGTGGTTTATTTGGATGACATTATGGTCTTTTCCAAATCTGAGGAAGAACATGTCACTCATGTGTCCACTGTTCTTTCCAGACTCAGAGCCAATAACCTCTTTGCTAAGGCATCCAAATGCCTATTCCATGTTTCTAGTGTAGAGTACTTAGGTTATGTTGTTTCTTCTGAAGGCCTCAAGATGGACCAAGCAAAAGTCCAGCAAATTCTCAATTGGCCGCCTCCAAGAAACCTCAAGGCTCTTCAATCATTCCTTGGCTTTGCCAATTTTTACCACCGTTTCATCAAGAATTACTCAAAGAAAATTAGTTCACTCACAAGTTTCCTCAAGAAAGATTCCCGTTTTCCCCTCAATGAGGAAGCTCTTAGACAGTTTCATCAACTCAAAGAGGCATTCACCACTGCTCCAATCCTTTCTCACTTCAATCCTTCTCTACCCACCATTGTAGAGACCGATGCATCAGATTATGCCTTGGGTGCTGTACTGAGTCAGGTCTCTGACTCAGGAAAACATCCCATTGCATTTGATAGCCGCAAGCTTCTCCCAGCTGAGCTTAATTATGAGATTCATGACAAGGAACTCCTTGGCATAGTCTGGGCTCTCAAGCGCTGGAGAGCTTTTCTTCTTTCCATTTCTTCCCCTTTTGAAGTTCTCACCGATCATTCCTCTCTTCAGTATTTTATGTCTTCCAAGATTCTCACTCGCCGTCGAGCCCGCTGGGCTGAATTTCTATCTGAATTTCATTTCTCAATCACTTACCGCCCTGGCTGCTTGGCCACCCTTCCAGATGCTTTGTCACGTCGGGACAACATTTACCCAGAGAGGGGGGAGGATTTCATCAGCAAGAATCCAATGTACTATCAGAAGATAATCAAGCAAGATGAAATTCAAGCCTCAAAGTTTTTTGCAGTCAAGGTGGATTCATTCTCAAATTTGATTGATTCAATTCAGAAGGCAGTGTGGCAAGACCCTCAATATAGAAGTGTCCTTGAAGATTTGGGTAAAGGTAAATCTGTCACAGATTATTCTCTTGATTCCTCTTCCAAACTTCTCCTTTTCAAAGATCGGGTGGTGGTCCCAAATGACCCCACAATTCAACTCAATATACTTCAAAAGCGGCATGACTCTCCTCTAGCTGGACACCCTGGCCAAGAGAAGACTCTCAAACTTGTCAAGCGGGATTTCCACTGGTCCGGCATGACTCAATTCATCAAGGATTATGTCTCATCCTGTCAACAGTGTTCAAGAAACGAAAATATTCATCACAAGAAGTTTGGACTCCTCAAGCCTCTTCCAATTCCAAGTGGTCCTTGGATTTGTCTTTCAATGGATTTCATCACTCAATTGCCACTGTCCAATTCCTTTGACTCAATCCTTGTCATAGTGGACAGATTCTCAAAAATGGCAGTTTTTATTCCAACAATAGCTTCTATCACTTCATTAGATTTGGCCCATTTATTCATCAAGAATGTTTTCTCAAAGCATGGCCTTCCTTCAAGCATTGTTAGTGATCGAGGTTCTCTTTTTGTTTCTTCGTTTTGGACCAACCTTTGTCAGCAGCTCAAGATTTCAAGAGACTTGTCAACTGCTTATCATCCAGAAACTGATGGACAGACAGAGAGGGTAAATCAGATACTAGAACAGTATCTTCGGATGTATGTCAGTTATCATCAAGATTATTGGAACACCTGGCTCCCTCTGGCTGAATTTGCCTACAATAACTCTGACCACTCTTCAACAAAACAATCACCGTTTTTCACCGTTTATGGAAGAGATCCACAATTTGATTCAGTTCACATCACTCAAGATACTCCTGCTGGAAAGTTATCAACAAAAATCCAATCAGTACAGCAAGATGTCAAGAGAGAACTTGAAATCGCCATAAACCGGTTTAAGAGGTATGCAGATAAAGGTAGAGCAAGTCCACCTGTTTTCAATCCTGGTGACATGGTATGGCTTTCTTCCAAGAACATCAAATCAACCAGACCCACCAAAAAACTATCCGAAAGATGGTTGGGTCCTTTTCCAATCTTGAAGAAAGTCACTTCTCATGCTTACCACCTCAAGCTTCCATCTCAATGGAAATCCATCCACCCAGTCTTCCATATCTCACTTTTGGAACCAGTCAAGACATCAACAATCCCAAATCGGCATCAAGAGCCTCCTCCTCCAATTATCATTGAAGAAGAAGAGGAATGGGAAGTCTCTCAAATACTGGACTCAAAGCTCAAGAGAAGAAAATTATGGTATCTGGTGGAATGGAAAGGTTTCAGTCAAGACCCAGAAAGATCCACTTGGGAACCAGCCAAAAACCTCAAGAATTGTCCTTAACTTGTCAAAGATTTTAATTCTTTATATCCTGACAAGCCGGGTCCCAATTCTTCAAAAGCTTGATTCGTTTATGGTGCTTGGTGGGGAGAGGAATTACCAAAAGTAAGTCCCACTCCTGGTATGCACCTTTAGGGGTATTCTGCTCTTTTTGTTGTAAGCATCACTTTGGCCACTCTGTAAGGTGTGGATATGAAACTTTGATTAAAAATCAAGTACTTTTCCTGTCCTCAAAATTTGTATAAGGTAAAATTCAGTTAAAAATAGTAAGAAATATTATTTTTAAGAGAAAACACGCCAATTTTATTGTTTATAACTTTATTAGTATAAAACAATAATATTATAAAAATTTATTGTTTTACCAACAATAAAAATTTATCCAAAAAATACTCTACAAGAGATATTTTAAGGCTACAAAAGAAATTTCTTCAAGAGCAATTTCAATTGGAATTAATTGAGCAAAGAACTGCAAGCAATTAATTAAAGAACAGAGTCTTGAAAAAGAATATTAAAGAGAAAAAACGCCCAAAAGTGACCAGAGTGAATTTGGAAACAAAGTGACAAAGTTTACAGTGATGAAAGATGCTTTAATTCACTTTTGGGGTGGTTCAGGGGTAAAAATGATTATAAGAGTTACAAACAATGATTATAATGATTTTTTCACGTGGTTAAAAGGTTCAAAATGATTTAAAAAGGGTGGTTGGAATCTTTTATTGATTGGTTTAACAGTTTTAAACTAATTAATAAAAGGAAAAGATTCTAACATGAAGAGAAAAGTGGGGCAAAGAAGACATTCTTTTATAGCCATCAATTCTCTTACTCCAAAAGTAAAATTTACTCTTGTCAGTCGTGAAAAACAGTCTGACAACAGAAAAGCCAATTATGGCATCATTGAACCCTGGTTTAGACCAAAAAAGGGCTGGTTTAAGCCATTTTTAGCCATTTTAGACCTTTAAATCAGCCATTACTATAGCAATACCAGGCCTAGAGCCTTCAAAACACGTCATAATGTGTGTCAGAGGCGTAGAAACCAGTTAAAACTGTTTTTACTATGATTGTTTTATCTTAAGGGTAGTTTTACCCTCTTGGCAACAGCTAAAACTACCCCAGTTGGTATCAAAACCTCATCATCAATTGAGTTCACAGACCCTGTAACTCAATTCCAGGCCAAAAGTGATGAACTTTTGCGTGAATTTTGACATCCCACGCCTGTCAGCAAGGATTTTGGGGGTCTAGCTCCCCCTTAGAGCTGGAGTTCCTTTTCCCCCCCAAATTTAATCTTTCCAATTTTATTTTTCCTTTAATTCCTCATCATGTATTATACTTATAATTTAAATATGTAATTCAATTCAATTGTACAGTACAATACAGTAATAACTGACACCTCATATGTAAATCAAAGTTCACTTATGTAATACATGCGCACATTTTGACATTTCAATTGAATTCAATTGAAAATACTTTAATTCCTCATAACTTCTAAACTAAACACAACACCTCAATTTTAACACAAAAATTGATGGTTAACACCACATGTGGTGTGAATTAAATTAAGGTTTTGAGGATTTTCAACTTTTGTATTGAAAATACTAAAAACTTAATTTAAGCTTATTTAGAGTTGAGTTACAAGAATTTCACTCAGAGGTGACCCCACCTGATTTTTTATGAGGAATCCAATGGTGAAATAAATTTTATGTGTTTATTTATTGGATAAAAAGTTATGATAATTTTTATATAACTTTTTTCCAAATTTATTTATTTTTTCACAATTTTGTTAAAATTTCATTTTTACTTAATTTTCTCAAGTATAAATGTAATTTTATACTTACAAAATTTTATGTATGTTTATTTTTAAATTGTAATTAATTTTTTATTTTTAATATAATTTTATATTTATATTTTGATTTTTATTTTAATAATATAAATAAATTTATTTTATTTATATTAATATGTTATTTTTGTATTTGTGGTCTTTTGGGTATATGAAATTACCTCTAAGGCTCACATTCCCTCCCCCTAAAAAAGAATATTACTTTGTAATATTGGTGTTTCTAGTGTGTCTGAATCTTCTGAGGAGTTTGGTAGCTTCTGGTATATCCTTTTCTTCTAACCATTCATCTTCACAAGTTGGGTCACTGTACCTAACAAGGTATTCCCTTACTTTCTTGGTTCTTAATTTCCTTTCTTTAAGAACTTTGGTAATTTTCTTAGTACCAGATGTCTCAATAGGAGGTATAACTTGGGGAATCTTATTCCTCAAGGGAAATTTCTCAGCATCACTAGATTTATATGGCTTTATCAAGCTTACTGGAAATGTAGGGTGCTTATTGCTAAGTTCTTCAGATAACTCTACTTCAACAGCATTTTCTCCATGGAGGGCCTTAATCACAAAAGGTACTGCAAAGGAGTCTTTCAGCTTTTTACATCCTTTGATGTTATTGAAGTTAGTGGTGGATACAAGAACTAGGTCCCCCACTTTGAAATCTGGAGTTGCATGTGATTTATCCCATTTGTCTTTAGCATATGGAAAAGAGTCCTCCATGCATCTCACTGCATGCCTTCTAGCTTTGTCTAGCATTCCTTTGAAGCCAGCAGCTGTGGGATGTATTTCAATTAAGTCTTTTCTCAAGGAATCTTGGGGTAACTTGGGGTTCCATCCTTTTTCTAGAATAGCAGGAGTCTGATTGGTACTGGCATGGATTGATGTTTTATATGCCAATTCCAGTGCTGGCAACAGAGTACACCAATCATGGGTAAATCCATCACAATCTTTAAGTTCAAGGCCATATGCACAAAATCTTCTCACCATGTCCTCTAAGGTTTGGATCATTCTTTCAGCCAAGCCATCAGTTTGTGGGTGGTAGGCTGTAGAGAAAGACAGTTTAGTGCCAAATAATTGGTGAAGATTTGTCCATAGTGCTGAAGTGAATTTGGGATCTCTATCACTGATGATATTTGTAAATATCCCAGTCCATGATACTACTCTATTCCATATCAGAAGAGCTGTATCCATGGCTGTATCATCTTTGTGACATGGTAAAAAGATTGGAGTTTTACTGAATCTGTCCACAATTACTAGGCAAGCATTATAGCTTCTGTCACCTCCTGGTGGTAGGCCAGTTACCCAATCCATATGGATAATTTCCCAAGGTCTGCTTGGTTCTTGGATTTTCATCATATTTCCAAGTCTTTTGCCAGTGGATTTATTTGCCTTTTGGCATCTGTCACAGGTTTTGCAATACTCTGCAACATCTTTCTGCCACATTGGCCACCATATGCAGGTCTTCACTTTCTCTCTTGTTCTGTTTTCAGAAAGATGTCCTGAAAAGGGACTATCATGGCATTCCTTCAGTACAAGATTGATTAGTGACCTGTCCACAACTGTCATAACACATGTGTGTTTTGTTCTGTGGTAGATTATACCATCTAGTAGGTGAAATCTTCCTTCATCATAAGATTTTTTCCATACTTCATCCAAGGCATGTGTAAGAGAGTTGTCCTTACAGTCCTTGTTAAGTAATTGGCATAAGATGCTACAATTCTTATCTTGAGTGTAACTGTTTCTGACTTCTTCAAAGAAGGTGGTGTTTAAGTCTGTAACACTTATCCCTTCTATTGGAATTTGTGGGGAGGCTTCTTCTGGTACATAAGCAGGATTATCAATATCATTTGGTAATGGCCATCTGCTTAGTCCATCTGCATTTTTATGAATATTGCCATCTTTTTGAACAATAGTCATATTGCCCCTATATTCTTGTATGGCTATTTGCCATCTAAGCATATGTCTGTTGGGTGTTTTCATGTTCAGAAGTGATTTAACAGCGGTACAATCTGTTATTACTTCAAAGACACATCCTTCTAGAAAGTAATTTAGCTTTTCTAGAGCCCAAACAAGGCATAAACACTCCATCTGACTTGCTCCATATCTGGCTTCAGTTGGTTTGATTTGCCTAGATATGAAACATATGGGTCCTTCTACAGGTTTATCATTTATGATCTGAACTTGGTGAAGTGCAGCACCTAGCCCATCTCCTGATGCATCAATATAAAGCTTAAAGGGCAGCTTAAAGTCTGGCATCAGTAAGAGTGGAGCAGTGGTCAAGGCTTGTCTCAAGGATTCAAAGGCTTTTACTATGTCAACTGTCATTTCAAAGACTGTGTCTTTGTCACATAGCTTATAAAGAGGTCTTGCTATGGATGCAAAATCTTTAATGTGTTGCCTGTAATACCCTGCAAAACCCAAAAATGATTGAATTTCTTTTTTGTTTTGAGGCATGGGTTTAAGCAGTACTGCTGCAACTTTGTTTTTGTCAATTCCAAGAGATAAACCAGATACTACATGCCCTAGTGCTTTAAGCTCTTTAAATCCAAAATGGCATTTCTTCAAAGAAATTTTCATATTGACAGATTGAATTTTTGTCAAAACCCTGGACAATCTGTACATATGTTCTTCCCAAGTTTTGGAGCAGACTATAATGTCATCAATGTAAATGATTAACCATCCTTCTGAAAGTTCTTCAGGGAAGATTTCATTCATCATTCTTTGGAAGTGTGAAGGTGCATTTTTGATACCAAAAGGCATTCCTAAATATTCATAAACTCCACAATGAACAATGATTCTCAAATACTTCCTTGCTCTTGGTGTTACCACATTCTGATGAAATCCCTTAAGAGCATCCATAGTGCTTATATATACTGCTTGAGATATTTGAGTGAGGGCAATCTGGATCTTTGGAATTGGGTATCTGTCTGGAACAGTATAAGTGTTCAGAGCTCTAAAGTCCCCAACCATTCTAGATTTTCCATTATGCCAAGCGACTATGACTGGTGTAGTTATTTCTACTTCTTCATTGTGGCCTACTTTCCTTATTACACCAAGGTCCAAAAGTTCTTTAATATGGCTTTCTAGTGCTTCTCTTGATTTTGGACTTGCTGGATATGCAGGTCTTCTTAAGAGTGGTGGATAAGGTCTCTCAATATTAAGGATAATATCAACTTCATGACCAATAATTGCCCCTAGGGGTTCTTTATCTGAGGCAAATGCTTCTTTATGGTCATATAAAAGAGAAAATAGTTCATTTTCTTGTTTATCACTCAAATGAAGGCTTATTTCAGCTTCATTTAAGTGTTCAGACTTGAATTTCTCTAACTCTAAGTTGACTGGTGATACTTTGTTTACTGTAATTTGTCTTTTAAATGGTAAAAAGGCAAATTTTTGGCGCTTATTGTCTCCAATGGTAAAGTATCTGTCTTTGTTGTTGTGTAAATCTATGCCATACATGATTAAATAATCATTTCCCAGTATGAAATGGGTACTAGAGCAATTTTCCATAACAACAAATTCAACAGTGATTCTTAAATTTCCATTGATATGTGGAAATATGACACTAGTCTCAAATATTCCCAATGCTTTCATTGGGTTACTTGCACTATTGAATTTTATGCCATCAATTGGCAACAATTGATCTTCAAAGTTTGGTACACAAGTTTTAAGAAAAGATTTACCAACACAAGAGCAGAAGGCTCCTGGGTCAAGCAAAAGTTTAGTGGGTTTGTTGTCAATCACCACTTCTGTTATACAGGAGTTACCAGCTGTATAACCTTTTCCTCTGTTTGGTTTGGTTTTCATGAGTTGTGCATCTTGGATTTTTGATAAATCAAGTTGACCATTGCTTAATTGTGGCAAGTGGGAATATGATTCCATGATGTCAAAAGTGGCATTGATATTTTCTATATCTTTTGAAGATTCAGAAAATATGGATGACTTGTCATCTGAATTTTCTTCAATTATGTCATCTTTTTCAACATCAGGTTCTTTCTCCACATCAATTTCATTGATTTTCCCTCTCTTTGGACATGTATTGGCTAAATGAGTGGTGCTTTGGCAAATATGGCACTTTCTGACTGTATCTGCAGACTTGTTTTTAATATTATTAGAGTTTTCTTTGGGGTTTTTGTCCACAGAATCCTTCCAAGGTGTATTAAACCTTGTTTTGAGATTCACCCTACTGGAACCAATTCTGGTTCTTGTGGTTACTGCCTCTAATATATTGATAATGTCTTCTGCTGAAGATTGTTCAGTAGTCCTGCTCTTGACAGCATGCTCTAAGTCACCTCCACATTGTCTTAAAATTTTTCTATGAATCATAAATTCTGACATGTCAGGGTATAATGCTGTTAACCTGTCCTTTTGTTGCCAAAACCATGGTAAGGCTTTGTCTTTATCAGCATTAAATTTGGCGGATTCAAAGGCTGTTTCAACTTTAAACCTCCATGCATCATTGGCCCATTTGTTGACAATTTGGGTTTTCCACCAAGTCCAACTCTGGTGTCCATGTGCTTGTCTCAATTTGATATACCATCTGTGAGCTGATTTGGTAAACAAGGTGTTAAACCTGGCTGTCACCAATCTGTCTGGTAATTCAAAATCTTCTTTGATCATGTCAATACCTCTGATAAATTCCATATGGTCATATTCTCCTTCACCACTGAAATGAGGCCATTCCTTAAGTTTTGGAACTTCTTTTAATAGTGCTTGGCCCATTGATGGTTCCAAGTTATGAAAAGAGGTAGAAAATTCATCTTTTAACTGTGAATTTGCTCCATCCAGTACTTGTGGATTGGGAATTCTTGCACCCTCATTCTGGTTCAGAGGTGTAGACATTCTTGGTAAGGTGTTTAGCAGTTGTTCAATATCATTCATTTTACTGTTGTTACACCTTTGAGAATTTTTTAACTCATGTTGTAAGCTTTGTATAGAGTCTATGACATTCTTTTTATGTTCATCCTCTTTATATGTAAGCTCATTCCATAACTCTGTTTGTCTAGTATTATCAGATATAACTTCATTCAATTTCATTGTTAATTTTGATATTTCCTCTTTTGAGGTATCAAAATCCTTTTTCAAGGCAATTGTATTTGTCTTTACTTCAGCAAATGCTTTTGAAACATAATCCAGAGTCTTTTTATTGTCCTCTTTGATAGTACTAATGGCATGTTTTATTCTTGTCTCAATTATGTCATCAATATTGAGCTTAGAATATTTTTCTGTTAATTCTTTAATAATTGCAGATTGTTCATTTATTTTAATGCCAAAAGAAGTATCATTATTGGAAGTTTTAATTGTTCTTAAAACCTTTTCAAAACACATAAGTGTTTCATTGATTTGGCACAGGCTCAAGGTGTTTGTTTTAATGTTGTTACAAATGGATTCATTTTTATCAGAAAGATGTTTTTTCACGTCCTTTATAGCATCATACAACTCTGGGATGCAATCAAATATATCAGAAATCATTTCTGGAACTTTAATCTGGCTTCCTCCTTCTTTTGTAATTCCATCATGGTTCTGGCCATCTGAAATACATTTTCCATGGCATCCTGTTGAATCTTTGGAATCCTGTAGCCCTGGCTGTAAGGTTTTGGAGCTTGTGCCTTCCCTTTGCCCTTGTTTGGAGGTTGTGGCTGCTTTTTCACGTTGGAAATGCTGCTGCTGGCCACTGGGGCTGTTTTTGGCACTGGTTTTGGTGGAGGGTTGTTTTTCCTCCATTCCAGTGTCAAAAGCATCATGTTTTTCTTCTCCATCAATGGATGCCATCCATTGAGCAATTTGCAAGTGTTGGGATGGCCCAAGAATTTTCTTACTGTCAGGTAAGAATTCATGCAATTCTTCCACAGGTCTGCAAGGATCTGGTACTCTTTGAATTGAAGTGCATTGTTGTATGCACTGTGGCTGGCTTTGTATATGTCCACAGAGGCTTGTTGTGGCGGTGTCAGCTCTTTTTGAAGGTAAAATAGTATTATCAGCTTCAGAATGACCCAATTTAGTTGTTTGGAAGTCATCAACTGACCCTTTTCCTTCTGTACCTGATTGGCCTCTGCCATAATCACGTCTATTACCTTTTTGGGAGCTGCTTGAGGGGCTGTAGCTGGCTCCTGACCTGGTTGAAGGCATAATTATGGTTAAAAAGGCTTAAAATAGTATTTTTACGTCAAAAACTTACTATTGGCCAAATCTTTAGCTTTCTGAAGGGTATTACTTATGTCCAAGTTAATTAATTCAGAAGATATTGGTTCAGGTTGGTTATTTTGAGTCACAATAACAGTACTATTATGATCAGAATTAACAGTACTGGCAGGGATAATGCTGGTTACTGTAGAGGCTGTTTCAATGTTTTCTTGTCTTACCACGTTGTCAGACACTAAAATTGATGAAAAAGCCAATTAATTAAGTAAAAAAAAGGATATTTCAAAAAAGAAATAAAAATATAAGCCTCACTTATAATATGAAAAAAATTATTTTTTAAGGATTTTTTGGATTATAAGTATTTTTTATATGTTTTTAAATTTTTCAATATAAGAAAAAAAGATTTAAAAAGAGTAAAAAGAATGTGTCACAGGTAAAATATCACGGCTGGGCCCCCAAATGTAAGGTGTGGATATGAAACTTTGATTAAAAATCAAGTACTTTTCCTGTCCTCAAAATTTGTATAAGGTAAAATTCAGTTAAAAATAGTAAGAAATATTATTTTTAAGAGAAAACACGCCAATTTTATTGTTTATAACTTTATTAGTATAAAACAATAATATTATAAAAATTTATTGTTTTACCAACAATAAAAATTTATCCAAAAAATACTCTACAAGAGATATTTTAAGGCTACAAAAGAAATTTCTTCAAGAGCAATTTCAATTGGAATTAATTGAGCAAAGAACTGCAAGCAATTAATTAAAGAACAGAGTCTTTAGAAAGAATATTAAAGAGAAAACACGCCCAAAAGTGACCAGAGTGAATTTGGAAACAAAGTGACAAAGCTTACAGTGATGAAAGATGCTTTAATTCACTTTTGGGGTGGTTCAGGGGTAAAAATGATTATAAAAGTTACAAACAATGATTATAATGATTTTTTCACGTGGTTAAAAGGTTCAAAATGATTTAAAAAGGGTGGTTGGAATCTTTTATTGATTGGTTTAACAGTTTTAAACTAATTAATGAAAGGAAAAGATTCTAACATGAAGAGAAAAGTGGGGCAAAGAAGACATTCTTTTATAGCCATCAATTCTCTTACTCCAAAAGTAAAATTTACTCTTGTCAGTCGTGAAAAACAGTCTGACAACAGAAAAGCCAATTATGGCATCATTGAACCCTGGTTTAGACCAAAAAAGGGCTGGTTTAAGCCATTTTAAGCCATTTTTAGCCATTTTAGACCCTTAAATCAGCCATTACTATAGCAATACCAGGCCTAGAGCCTTCAAAACACGTCATAATGTGTGTCAGAGGCGTAGAAACCAGTTAAAACTGTTTTTACCATGATTGTTTTATCTTAAGGGTAGTTTTACCCTCTTGGCAACAGCTAAAACTACCCCAGTTGGTATCAAAACCTCATCATCAATTGAGTTCACAGACCCTGTAACTCAATTCCAGGCCAAAAGTGATGAACTTTTGCGTGAATTTTGACATCCCACGCCTGTCAGCAAGGATTTTGGGGGTCTAGCTCCCCCTTAGAGCTGGAGTTCCTTTTCCCCCCCAAATTTAATCTTTCCAATTTTATTTTTCCTTTAATTCCTCATCATGTATTATACTTATAATTTACATATGTAATTCAATTCAATTGTACAGTACAATACAGTACTAATTGACACCTCATATGTAAATCAAAGTTCACTTATGTAATACACGCGCACATTTTGACATTTCAATTGAATTCAATTGAAAATACTTTAATTCCTCATAACTTCTAAACTAAACACAACACCTCAATTTTAACACAAAAATTGATGGTTAACACCACATGTGGTGTGAATTAAATTAAGGTTTTGAGGATTTTCAACTTTTGTATTGAAAATACTAAAAACTTAATTTAAGCTTATTTAGAGTTGAGTTACAAGAATTTCACTCAGAGGTGACCCCACCTGATTTTTTATGAGGAATCCAATGGTGAAATAAACTTTATGTGTTTATTTATTGGATAAAAAGTTATGATAATTTTTATATAACTTTTTTCCAAATTTATTTATTTTTTCACAATTTTGTTAAAATTTCATTTTTACTTAATTTTCTCAAGTATAAATGTAATTTTATACTTACAAAATTTTATGTATGTTTATTTTTAAATTGTAATTAATTTTTTATTTTTAATATAATTTTATATTTATATTTTGATTTTTATTTTAATAATATAAATAAATTTATTTTATTTATATTAATATGTTATTTTTGTATTTGTGGTCTTTTGGGTATATGAAATTACCTCTAAGGCTCACACACTCTGTGAGCACTTTGCAAATGTTGGACACAGATCTTTGGCCGGGCTTTTCAACATTCATTTCCAATCTTATAGCCATTTCACTTGGGACAATGGGCCATTCACTTTCCAATTCATTTCCAAGATTCCAAATTCAAAGTCATTCCTTCAGAATTTTGTTTTTATTTTTGTGGCACTGGCGGGAGTGGTAACTACTAAAAGTAACTTCCTCTCCTGGTGTGCACTTCCCTGAGGGGTCTACAATCTTGTCAAAGCATCACCTTGGCCACTTTGTGAGTACCTGGCATCAATTTTCTCTTTCCAGGTCCTTGGCCAATTTCAAAATCAGTTATCAACCTCTGTGATGAAGATTGGAACCTCCTCAAGATTCAATTCATTTTCTTTTCTCTTTTTCTTTTTCTTTTTATTTTCATTTTAATTCTTTATTTTCATTTTGTTTTCATTTTAAATTTTATTTTATCACGTCAATTATCACGTCAAAAATTTTCATTCATTTTAAAATTCAACTCAAACCATGAAGCCAATGTCAAAAGAAGATCAAGCAAGTCCTGCGTCAAATGTCAAATTTTTAATATCAGTTTTCAAATTCTTCAACTTAATCAGTCCTCTTGAATCACTCTCTCAAAATCTTTCCAATAGCCTCAACAGGCTTCACCTTGTATTGGTGCTCAGGAGCTCACCATTTCACGGTGGGGGGTACTGTCACAACCATGGCAATTCACCTCCTTGGATCCCCATATGGCATATCAAGCCACAGTTCATTTATGGCCAATTGGCCATATCCATTACCAGTGGCCAATATGGCCACGTCATCATATTATGGACCATTTATGGCCATTTGTGATTTGGGGCCTGCATGGCCCGTCACCTCAATCCAGAACCCATAGCGGCAATTTATGCCCAAATGGGTATTTCTGGTCATTTCCCTCAAAACCAGGGGAAATGGCCCAAATGGCTGTTTTTGGCCATTTGGGCTCATAATTCGCATTTGCGCACTTTTGCGCATTTTTTGTGCACTTTGACGCAAAGTGTCCAAAAGACACTTTCCCGCCTTTTGGGCCAGTTTTTGGCTCAGAACCCAAAAGTGGCCAAAAACCCCAAAGGGCCCAGAAACACCTTTCCAAGCTCTGAAGCCATCACATCCATCCTTTTGCCCTCTGCCTTTCCATCTCAAGACCTTTGGACGTAATCTTCTTGTCAATGAACCAATATGCCACAAATGATGTTATACATCATTGTGCACCATTTTTCAACAGCAATTCAATGGTGGCAATATTAAATGGTCATTTCAACATTCCAACATCTCATCACGTCATCAAGGCACCCAATCATTCAGAGGAATCATCAAGGCTCAAGAGCAAGTGTTTCAGCGTCAAAGACCAATGACGCCATCAAGCAGTCATTGGTTCTTCTCACTCCAAGTATTCCTTCCAATGGAATACTTTCAATTCATTCTCAAAAGTGTATTCAAGTGGCGGTGCCAAAAGAAGTTGTCAAGTGTCAAAGCTCCACTCAATCCATCTTGGCAACCATATTCATTTCAATACAGTCTGGATCCACCAAGGACTGTATTTCATTTTCAAGCGTGGGAAGTTCATTCAACCCAATTCAATTTCAATATTAGCCAGCTGTATCAATTCCCAAAACAATCAATACAGCCTCAAGGATCAATACAGATCAGTTTTCAGCCTGAAGAACTCAAGCTCCCAACTTTTCACATATACCGGCTACCCTTTCCACCCTGGGGGGTTTTTCCCCAGTTAATTAATATACTTTGATTTTATTTTATCTCTATTTTCTTTTCATTTTAGTTAAGCAAATACTGATATTATTAAGTCAGTCATTTAGCACATTTCTCTTTCTCTTTCTTTGCCTGTCAATGGATATTTGGTGGTCATATCCTTACTAATTCCATTGTTCATTTTTGGCAGGTTGAAACAGTGATTAAGGACTTACTTGGTTGGCTCTTTGGCCATTTGGCTTCCTTTTCCTCTTTGCATCTCATCTTGTACCTGCATATCTTTTAGAGGAATTCATTCTTATTATTCTTATTCTTTATTTCTTTTGGAGTCTTCCAAGTGAGTTCCCTGATTGCTGAGTGCCAGGCCACTCTTGTATTTCCACTAGAGCCCCTGTGACACTTGTTTGACAAGAGAGCTAGATATCTAAACACTTCCTCCACTCTTACCACTCTGCTTAATGATGGTGTCATTCTGATCATCAACGAAAACAATACTTTATCAGATGTCAAAATCAAATTTGGAGATAATGATACTCTCTCCGCCATCACAGCTTCCATGTGCCATGCTGAATTTCCCTTTTTAAAGACTGATGTCGAGTGCTTATATATTGAGAACCCTCTACGCTCATCCACTGCTTCATCAACCTATCCATCAGTGGCATTACTGGGACCATCTCAGCCCAATCCTTCTCCACTGGAATATGAAACAAAGCCACTATATACTTTCTTTCTTCTGCAAAACACCCCCCCACAAGTCGCAAGTCTTGGGTTGAACATGGCTTGGTACCAAAGGGCTCAGTGGTGATCAACAAAGAGATATATAGAGAAATCAGTCATAAATCCATTGGTGAGAGATTGCTTCCATCTGGTGTTGTCCATGTTTATGGAATGTTCGCTGTGGCACAAGCAGTGAATATAATGGTTCCTCAAGCCTATCTCAGTCCAGAGCTTGAATCGCACAATTAAAAAAATGATGAACCCAGTGGTTCTCTTTAAGCTCACATGGCTATGACAAATGAAACTTGGGGTAGCATAGTAGAAGTAGGCAAGGGGTTGGTCAATTACAATTCCTCTGACATGGACAAGTTTAAGGGTTGACAAAGGTAAGAAAATCTTTTATTTCCATTTGTCCTTGTGGTATTTTGAAAGTGCATAAGAACCTGATCTTCATTACCTCTCCCATTTGCCTGAATTTTAAATAAAAAAAATCCCAAAATTAATCCAATAATATACTAATTAGCTCAGAAATAAAGCTACTACTAGGTAATATTGAATCAGAGCATGTGATTGAGTAAATTGTTTCCTTTAAACCTAGCTCATCATCTCAGACTTCATTGTCTCCTTTTTTTTCTTTTTTTTTTCAAGCCTCAATTTGGAGTCTGGGACCAATTTGAAACCTGTTGATCATTGATGGCTTTCCTTTATAGACTTTAAGAGTAATTTGGGAAAAATTCAGTAGTTAATTGACACTGCACTGTTAAGGCTTTTTTTTGGGCTTTAATCAGGGATTTGTAGTAAAGCGCACTTAGTGCTTCCTGTATTATAATAATTGCCTGTACTTTGGCTACAGACTAACATTCTTTTGCTATTAGCTTATTGAAAAGATTACGCAGCATTCACAACCATCATCTGCCAGAGGTCTCTATTGATTTGTCAAAGAATGCTTCCCATTGTTGGTCAATTAGGGAGGGCGCTGTGTGGTGTGTGCTGTGCATGCACAAAAAAAACAGCACAGAAGCTAGCTGCTATCTGTTATAACATGCAACATAACTGATATACTGTATTGGAAAACAGTTATTGACTCCAGTGTATACCAGGTGAAGGTTCTTTTAGCAATTTCTCTATATCTGACTTGCAACTGATATTGTTTACCCCTACTACTCTACACTTTACTAACTAGAATTCTAACATTTTCTGCATATGTTTCCAGGAAATTGAGTCCCTTATCTGTATGAGTGGGCCAAGAAAAAAAGCCCAAGCCTGTACAGATGACCTTTACTGTACAGGAATTATTTATTGTATTTGGTGTTTCCCTAAATTTTTCAGAATGTTGTACTGTTGCATGTGAGGGTAAATCATGTATTGATAATGTCCATTCTTGTAAAAAGCACACTAGCTTAGTGGTAAAGGTTCAGTTATCTGTTTTTAACTTTGAGCTAAGCACTTGGTTTAATTCCCCCTATCTGAAGGGTGGAAGTCCAGAGCTGAAAGTGGTCATCATGGAAACTGAATGGACAAAACTTGACTTTAGTGGGTTTTGCACTAGTCAAGGCCATTTGGTTATCCACATGACTTTATGCTTAAAATTTGAACATTGGCCTGTTCACAAGGCATACGGTGGCATGCCACAGTACATGAATTATCAAATGCCCAACAAGGTGTATGGTATCTTGCCATAGTACATGAGAGATAACACCGCTTAGGACGGTGTACAGTGGCATGCCACCATACATGAAATGCCCCGCCACTTGAAAATGGGGTATGGTGGAAGCATAGTATTTGCATGATCAAATTTAATGAATTTCTGTTTATCAAATATTTTCTCTTCATTTTCTCCACCATTTTTGTGTTTAATTGTGTCCCCCAAAACATGGCATCCACATTTGGTTCTTTTTGGTGTCAACATGAGTCACACATGATTCCAATGTTCTTTTCTCACATTCCATCAGTGGATACACTCATCAAGGAAAATTTAATGTCAATTTCCAGTGATTGAATTCACATCACACCTCTGCCCTATACAACTATTACTCTCATGCAAGAATTGGCTTGCATACCGACTGCTCATTATCTCTGCAATTCACAATAATTACACTCACACAAAGTTTGCCTTTGGAACTTCACCCTCATCATGAACTCCGCAATTTACCATTTTTACACTCCCACACCCCTGCCTCATCATCTCCACAATTTACCATGCTTACATTTCCACACATCCACCTCATCATCTCTACAATTTACCATTCTTATGGTTCTGCACATCCACTTCATCATCTCCACAATTTACCATACTCACACTTCCACACATACACCCCATCATCTCCTGCTCATTGATGGGTGGATTAATTACTACAAAAGGTTAGGCCTGCACATGCTTTTGCCTTTGTATATGTGTGTCACCCTTACAATGCTACACCTGCAGAATTGTGGGACTGCCTCCACCTATATCACCCACAAATTGTCAATCCCACTTGTGCTGAGACTATTCAGAGTTACATTAACTTAGGCCTGCACATGAATTTGCCTCCATGTGCATGTGTCCCACTTACACACCCACACCAACAGAATTATGGGGCTGGCGCTCCCCGTGTCCCCCACTTGTTCCAAGTGGATTCATGCATACACATGCTTTTTCCTGTGTATGAATGTGTCACACTTACTCACCCGCTGCAGGGTGCAGCTGCCTTCACACCTGTAACCCACAAATTTCCATGCCTCTTGATATTAGGCCTGCACCTCCTTTGGCGTTTGTGTGCATGTAACACTTACACAGCTGCCACAGGGTGTGACAGGCTTCACACATCTAACCCACAAATGCGTGTTCCTTTGGGTGTGTGTCACACCTACGCACCTGCCACACCTGTCACCTGCAACTTGTTGATTCTGCTTAACATGAATTAGGCCCTCACATTCTTTAGCCATGGTGTGCATGTGTCACACTTAGGAACCCACACATGCTAATTGCCAATTCTTCTAGTCATGAAGGTATTGCATGCTTTTTCCTTTGTGTGTGTATCACACTTATGAAACCACTGCATTGTGTGGCGGGCTCCACCCATGTCACCTGCAACATATCAATGCCACTCATTCATAGCTGAGCCGGGGAAGTCACACGCCCCTCAGCTACATCTAGACTGATTTAAGAACCTCTCTGATATGTGCATGTGGAAAGAGGTGGGTCTTGTGTTACTTTTACCAACATTTGGCTGGTTGAGGGAGGATCCGGTGGTGAGACACCAGGGCAAATGTTGCATCAATTTATGGCTATTGCCTTCACTCTGCACAGAGGTAAGTATAAAATCTTGCTTCAGGGCATGAGTGTCACATTAGAGTCACTGGATTTAGTGGGTCACATCAAATCTGCATCAAGACAATTTCAATACAATGTCAATCCTCAAATGTGTCACATGAGTATATCACTCACTGCAAAAACCCATACCCACATCATTCACAATTTTTGGGTAATTACATCTCAAGGTGCAAGGCAGCAGTTTGGCATCCTCATATTTGTCCTTTGGATGACTCCTGCCCTGCTTCCTGATCATCTAACCCCTTTACCATGCCTACTCTCATGCATGAATTGGCTAATGCACCATCTACTAATCATATCTGCCAGAAGCCAAGATATGCTTCAACTCCTGCCACTGCCCCTCCACAATCACCCATCCTTATGCTTCTGCACCCCCTCTGCACCCTCCTGATTTCCCTCTGACTCTGCCACCCCATATCCGCCCTCACTCATCCTTACGCTTCCACACCCCCGCCACACCCTGACAATTTTCCTCCAAGGCTCCCACCACATGTCCACCCTCACCCATCCTTACTCTTTGGCACCTCCTCACAATTTCCCTTGACACTGCCACCCCATACCCGCCCTCACCCATCCTTATGCTTCCGCACCCCTGCCTAATCCTCATGCTCCCACTTCCACCCCTGCAGCTTACCATCCTCATGCTCCTGCTGTGCCCTCACAATTTACCTCCGACACTGCCACCACATGTCCTCCCTCACCCATCCTTACAATTTGGCACCCCCACCACGCCCTCACAATTTCCCTCTGACGCTGCCACCCCATATCTGCCCTCACCCATCCTTATGCTTCCACACCCCTGCCTAATCCTCATGGTTTCCTTCCAACACTTCCACCCCTGCGGCTTACCATCCTCATGCTCCTGCTGTTCCCTCAGGATCTAACTCTGACACTGCCACCACATGTCTGCCCTTACCACTCCATATGCTTTGGCACCCCCACCGCACCCTCATGATTTCCCTCTGATGCTGCCACCCCAAATCCACCGTCACCCCGCTGTGCTCTCATGATTTCCCTCCAACGCTGCCACTCCATATCCACCCTCACCCATCCTTACACTTCTGCTCCCCCTTGGCTTACCATCCTCAAACTCCTGCTGCACCCTCATGATTTACCTCCAGCTCTGACACCCCATGTCTGCCCTCACCCCACAGCTTACCATGCTTAGGCTCCTGCGCAACCCTCAAGATATGGGTCTGACACTGCCACCTCTCCCTACACTTCCACACCCCGCCTCATCTTCTCCGCAGGTTACCATTCTTACCCTCCTGCATTAGACCCATAGGCTATGGTGGCTTGTTGGCATACATGATGCACCCAATCACAGAAATATGCTGGGTGGCCTTCTCCGCCAACATCTTCTGGGGGGAAATTGGTTGGGATATTCACAATGTTGTGGTTAGGTTTTAAATCATGAGACTAACAAATCAAAACCTAATAATTGAACTATTTAAGACCACATCTGTGTCTTGTGTCTCACCAAAAGAACCATTTTATTTCATATCATTCAATTTTAACACTTTGCTTAGTCCTTACCTCATGAGGGTTGAATAGTTCAAAAGCTGACTTTAGTAGGTTTCTCACTAGTAAACCTTATTCAATTTCTCACAAGGAAATGATTTCATTTGAATGATATGAAATAATTTGCAACACATCACCTCCTTGAATTTCCCAACACATCATATTTTGCAAATGCAATACAAGTTCAATAGATATTGATGGAAGGCTCCAAGGCTGTTTATCGGTAGGTTTTCTTTGGTCAGATTGTCGCTCTACAATGTATTTTTACTAGAAAATTCACTAACTATTGAGCTGATTTAAATTTTGATTTAACTTCTTTCAAACTTTTCAATATTCTCCAATATTTATATTGCCTAAAAAATATTCAATCATTAATATATTAAACTTATTTTACTTCCACCACTTTCAGAAATCCTTCCTTTTTTGGTCAATTTTGTTCTTTTTATTCTACTATTTTCAATCAAGCTATAAATCAACTTGTCACCATCTTTTTACTCAATAAACTACATCCGCTATGCCCCAAGCAATGCCCCAAGCCCCAGAAAATTCAACTGAATTTAATGACCTATTAAGTTCAGCCGCAGAGACTGGAAGTGAAATCTCTGATATGGTTAGTAGTCATGAATTATGCATTAAAGTAGAAAGCCTTTCACATGAAAATAATCAAGATCCACAAGTTTGTCCAGACTATGATTATAGATTCATCTTGAATATTTGTGATCTGTAACAACCACTCACCAGGGGTAAGGGTATTAATTAATACACCCAGGCAAACACCTCAAATTCAAAGATCCACTATTTGCATCAGCATTCAGTTTCAGCAATCTTCCTTGCTGAATCATACATACAGCTTGGTACTTCAATACAGCCTGTCAACATCTGTACAGGTTGGATTCACCCAATACAATTTGGATACACCATTATGAAACTGTATGATCACTAAACTCCATCACACCTCTTGTACAGGACCTGTCTTGGCCAGACTCAATTCAATCATTCAATTCTCTCATGCAAATTCTCTCTCTGGATCAGGGCTGGTGATTCTCACATATACCAGCCCCTCTTTCTCCCCCTGGGGACTTTTCCCCAGTTAATTAATTTAGTTTATTTATTATTTAATGAATATTATTATCCTTATTTTGGGTATTATATTTATTTAATATTAAGTTAGTCTTTTCATTTTCTTTCTTTGCCTGTACAGTGTGAGTTAGGTGGCCATATCCTTATTAACCCTTCTCTTTTCATTCTGACAGGTTGAAACAGTGGACTTGGACTTGTTTGTGGTTGGCTCTTTTATTCTTTACTCTTATTTCTTTTATTGCTGCTTTTCTTATATTCTTTATTTTAGTAATTCATCTCTTTGCACTCTTAAGTGTATTCTTTCTTACCATATCCTGAGCCCTCCATAAGTGAGTCCCAGTTTGCTGAGTGCCAGGCACTCTTCACTTCAAAGAGCCCCTGTGACATGATCTCTCAAATCCTAATAGTTTTTCCATAGACTTTATTTCAGCTCAGCCTCCAAGCTCTCAAAAACTGAATTTGAAAAGCTTAGAGAAGGAAAAGACTTTTGACTTCTTGTAACTCTGAATAGATGATATAGATAAAACCTTAATTCAACATATCTGTCAATTTTCCAACCTTTCCAACCTTCTGAAATCCCCATCAGCGCCATGTGGAATAAAAAACTTTTCAAATCACAGCTGCCTGCCCCATTCAACCACCAAAAGCATAAGAAACCATTGTGCTATGACCAACAAAATTATGATTCACTGGTTGAATACTTACAGAATTTTGATTCCACAAGGGGAATAGTTGCATGGATTAGCTTAGACACTACAGTTCACTCCTCAAGTCCTCCCACTTCAAGAATTGACTCAACTTGGTATTTTCCAGTTTCAAACATTAATATTGGGAAAAATATATTTTCAACTGAATCCAAGAATGTTAGCAACAGTGTGATATTTTTCCTGAGGTGCAACTCACAAGGATGCAGTATTATTAATAGAATTTTGTAAGCCTCTGAGCCATCTTGCATGCTGAACAATAACTTTGCAATCCTAAAAGCTTTGAAGATTTATTGGACTTTCTTACTAGATTGGCTGCATCTCAATATTTATAAAGCTCTTGGTTTTGATGATAGACAATTGATTATATCTGAAGAAATAGAAGGTAACTGTGGATTGTATGATAACGAAGTGATTTCATGTGGGATGCTTGTAATGATAAAACTGTTATTTCATGATATTTAGTCTACACTTTTTGCTGAAAATATAGTAATACAATAATGCAATTCTATCAGCTTCATTAGGCTTTTTTCCAGAGGAATAACTGCTTCAAGATTTGGTGACAGCAACATGCCATTGTGACGAGCAAAGCCCAGTAGTTCACATTGCCACAAAGAAATTCCTATTTTGACATTGGGTACGGTGTGAGGAAGCCAATTGCAATGATCAAATGAGCCATACACTCACATATCACCGGATCTCAAATTACACAACTGCACCATCATCATGTTAGAAGGGTAATAGGCCAATAATCCAAGTGGGCCTCAGAATTACATTGCGTCTATGAGAGCTTGGATGTTTATAAGCCGTATGGAGCTGGTCACATGCCCTAATGAGTGCTTTTTGCAAGTATGTTTCAGAAAATTACATTTGCACATGTTCTTGCCTTCTTGCGCATTTCTCACACTTACACACCTGCCCTCACCACTGTACAAGCACCTGCAAAGGCACACGACACTGCAAAAGCACCCGCACCCGCCAACAGGGGTTCCACATGTGTCACCCACAAATGGTTGATGCCACTTGACATTAGGCCCTCACCTGCTTTTTGTTTGTGTGCATGTGGCACACCCATGCACCCGCACCCAAACCCGCTGCATTGTGTGGTGGGATCCAACCATGTCACCCGCTCATTCTTAGCTGATTCATGGCTACACAAAATTAAGACAACACATCATTTGTCCTTGGTTTGCGTGTCACACACACATCCACACCCGTGGGATTGTGAGGGAGACTCCACCACTGTCACATGCTGAGGCAGAGTCCTTTCATGGATGACCTGGGAAGTCACAAACCCCACCTCTACATTAAGACTGGCTGAGGGACATCTTTGAGTTATGTGTGTGGAAACAGGCAGGTCTTGTGTAATCTTTACCAACTTTCGGATGGTTGCAACAGGATCAGGTGGTGAGGAATCTCTGTTGAAGGCACAGGGGAACCAATATTGTTGGATGTCACAGGATTTGGGTTTAGACCAGAGTGTGACGTGTGCTTAACGTTCACTTGATTTTTGCTTTACGTTTTCTTGATGTGAAGTCAATCTCCGATGATTGACGCAAGATTTTCCCTGGTGAATAATGAGTGAATGAGCTCAAAAATAGTAATTGTATATCAAAAAACTTACTGTTTTCACTTATAATATGAAAAAGGAATATTTTTTGTGAATTTTTAAAATTATCAGTATTTTTTCTAGCTTTTTTTACATTTTTCAATATAAGGAAAATATTTAAAAAAGGTGAAAATTTTGAGTAATAGGTAAAACTCACTTATGGCCACCAAATTGAAGATGTGGTAATCAAAATTTTATTTAAAATACATTTATGATTACTTTTCTCAAATTTTTCCTAAGGTAAAACAGTATAGAAATAGTAATTTTAATATTTGTAAAAAGAAAACACAAAAAAATTATTTCTTTTTTCAATTTTTTAGTATGAAACAATAAAAATTTATCCAAAAATACTCCACAAGACATTTGTGGAAGAGAAATTTGAATTTTAATTCATTGAAAAGAAAAATTCAGGAAAATAATATGAAATAAGAGTCTGTAGCATAAATATTGAAGCTAAGACATGCCAAAAGCTACCAGAGTGAATTTGGAAACAAATTTACAAACTTTAAAGTGATGAAAGATTCATGGATTCACTTCTGGGGTGGTTCAAGGGTAGAATGATTGTAAAGAGTTACAAAAAATGACTAAAATGATTTTTTTGCATACTTTTATTGTTTCAATGATATATTAATTGTTGTTTGATATATTTTATTTATTGGCTTAACAATGTTTAAGCAACTATAAAAGGCAAATATTTTAACATGAAAAGAAATGATTGGGAAAAGAAGACATTCCTTTATAGCAACAGGTTTTCTTCCTCATAAGGTAAAATTTACTTTGATAATTTTTGATAAATGCAATTCCAGAAAATATGCCAATTATAGAATCATTAAAACCTGGTTTGGACAAAAAAGGGCTGGTTTTAGTCAAGTTTTCCTTTTTATTCATTTTAATCTCCTGAGCCAGCCATTACTATAGTAATATGTGTTTTTTAAGCCTTCAAAGCACATCAAAATCTGTGTAAGAGACTTTAAGAACTTTTAAGAGTACTTTTGTGAAGTTTGTTTTAAATTAAGGGTACTTTTACCCTCTTGGAACCAGTTAAATCTGCCCTGGTTGATATCAAAACCTCATCATTAATTGAGCCACAGACCCTTTTATTCAGTTCAAGAAGAATGTTGATGAACTTTTTCATGAATTTTTGTTTCTTGCAACCCCCAAAACGAAATTGAGGTGAGGCTGGAACCCTTGGAGCTAAGATTCCTTTCCCTCAAAAACTTAATATTTCCAATTTCTTTTTTCTTTCATTCCTAATAATGTATTATGGTCAGATTTTTCCACATTTAATTCAATACAAAAATTAAATTACACCACTGTAACTCTTCATTCCTCATATGTCCATTTATTTTCAGTTATGTAATACACATGCACATTTTGAAATTTCACTTGAAAATACTTCAATTCCCCATACCATCTAAGCTGCACACCATACATCAATTTTCATACATAAATTAATTGTGAGAACAGAATTTGATTAAAATAAAATTAAGATTTTGGGATTTCCAGATTTTCATACACAAAATACACAAAAATGAATTAAATCTTATTTAGAGTTGAGATACAGAAATTTCACCCAGCAATGCCCCCAGCTGAAATTCAATGAGGAATCCAATGGAAAAATAATTTCCAAATTTTTATATACTGGAAAGAAACTTATAATATTTTTTATTAGATTTTTTCCCAAATATTATTTTATTTTTAACATTTGTTGTTGAAAATTATTTTTACTTCATTTTGTCAAGGAAAAATACTTTTTTAATTTTCGTCACATTTTCATTTTTAAATAAGCTTGGGATTGAGATTTTATAACAAATTTAAAATAATCATTTCTTTTTAATAATGATAATTTTCATTTATTCTTGGGGTCTTTTGGGCATATGAGAACACCTCTAAGGCTCACAAAACACTTATATTTAAAGATCTCAATTTGTCTAACTCCTTTTATGGCTAATATTTTCTAATAACCTGATTTATACTATTGAAGAATTTCATACTTTTTCTCTCATTAATAATTATTCATCAAAAATTCTATGCTTCCTTTCAATTCCTATCAAGAAACAATCCAGTAAAATTGCTCTCAGATATCATGATATGTTTGATGAATTTGCCTCTTTCACAGGTCATCTTTTTAATTTAGGTCTTACTGGCAAGAGTCCTACAATTTTCCTAATGGTATGTCATTATGGAAATATAAAACATTTTATTTTCTATCCCCATGGTGGCTGTAGTGGAAGATTTTCCAGCTTTTTAATGTCAATGCAAATATCCCAACAAACCTTCAATATCTTGAAAAAATAAAACTAAGGAAAACTTTCTGGAAGAACATTCAATTAGAAAAATATCATTGTGAAGAGAATTATTCCTACCTGCAAGTAATTCACATTGATTATTTGGAATTACCTTTGATAATTTTTGAACACAATTGACTATATCAATACAGTTTTTTTAATCAAAGGTTCAGTATGAATAAAAATATTTATACCCTACAATATGTTTTGTTTTTCATGATCTGTCTATGAAACACTTGATAATATGGCTATTAAGCAAGAGTACTATGACTTTTCTGATGAAATATAATAGATAAATTGATTATAGCCACAAATAAATAATTAATGGATCAATTATTTATTTTACTTTTAATACAAAAATACTAGTAACTATAGAAGTAAGCAGTAATTTTCTACTAGAATCAATTACAACAAGTATCAATAATAAAACTTCTTACCAAAATAATATAGAACCTTTTAATTACTAATTATCTCATGCAAGGATAATTATATTTAATTCTTGAAGAAAACTACAAACTTCAGACAAAAACTATGAGAATTAATCAAAAACTCACTACTACCTCAAAGAAATCTTGAAACAATAAGCAAAGTGATTTGAAGGATTATTTAGGGATTTGAAGCATAAATAGTTGTTTATGACAGTAATACATCAATTGATAGTTGAATAATATTATTAATAGTAAATTGATTTTCTTTCACATCCTTCTGATTTATTTGGAAAGATAAAAATACTCAAGAAGGATTCTAAATAATACTTACATTGTTGGTATTATTGATAAAATTTACTGATATGATTCTATTGGAAAAAATAGCAAGATTAGGCTTATTTTAAGTCTACAACCACTCACAGAGGCATCTGATGGAGAAAGCCAAAGAACCAATTAGTGAGAATCATTTTTCATTACTTTGTCCAATTATTACATCACTGGTAGTCATTCAAGATTATCATAATTACTCAATAAGGTTATTTTACATAACTACCAACCAACTTATGGTTAGGAAGTAAAGTAGTAAAAACTGTAAATATTTTTTATTGAGAAATAAGCATTCATTTCTCAAAGCTATCATTGGTATTGGAAACTTCATCACAGGTTGTATTTTCTGTAAATTTTTGAAAATTAAGTTTTTCACATGACATTATCAAAAAGGGACTGTAAGTGGAACTTTGAATTCCAATTATGAATTCATAATTACTTCTTGGCTTAGGGTGGATTGACCCCTTCTTTATTTTTACACAATTTTTAAAAACTATTTCTCAATTATTATATTTTGAATGAATTTTTGAATTTTTATATCATTTTCTATGTGATGTAGACAAATAGCAGAGAGATAGCTGGCTTCCAAGAGGTGATCTCATGGATACTAGTCCAAAAAGGGTTTTAATTACTCTTTTTTGGCTTAAAAATGAAAAAACTTAATAATGGACTATGTTATAGGAGTCAAAGTTTCTCATTACCTCCTTGACACATCAAAACAGCAGCTTATTTGCTATTCCCCATGCATTAATGGGATATTGACTTGGCAACAAGGTTCCCAAAATGCATTAAGAGACCAATTTAGTCACAATAATTGTCAGCCTTTTAATCAAAACCAGAGCACAAGCATGAAAGGCAAAATACCATAAACCAATGGTATAGCCAAGATACCACCAAAACATGGATCTTAGCCAAATAAGCTCAAAAGGTATCAAAAGAAAGAAGAAACTCACCTCTTTCCCAAAATATAAGTCCCATCACCATAGGACAAGAAATAACAAAGTTATTCCTGCTCAAAGTTATTGCTGAGCATAAACCTTAATTTTCACCTCTCATTTAAAATCTAGAAGGAGAATCTTAACCCCATCAGATGGGTATTCAAAATGCATCTCTAAGCCTGGGCTATCCAATGGTACCAGCCAAACTGAGCTAGCACCAATATTACTGGAGTTATGGGCAATTTCAGGCCAAATAAGGGTGAACAAAACATTCACCTCCCATCTAAATTCTACAGTTTTAGTGTGGGATACTTGAAGTGGAGTCTTTTGTTAAAAAAACAATCAGGGCTATCTGATGGTGTCATCCACTTCCCCATATCTCAACTACAGCAGAAGTTTTGGGGCAAACTAGCTCAATACAGCTTTTTGCCTAAAACATGCAAATGTACAAATTTCTTGTACATGGGATTGCTTTGCAATAGTTAATGATACCCATAGTAAATGAGGTACCATTGTGTAGAGCACGTACAGGGCTACACACTGAACCAATTTTGAGGTTGATATCTCAAGAATTGACAAAGTTATGACTGTTTTAAGGTCAGATTCCCACCTGCTGTCATATACGGTCTTACCATGGGATAATATCCCATAATCATGAATATGAGGTGTCAAATAGACAAAAAAGCATTTTTTTTACTTCAATACCTCATATGTCAGTCAATACTGGGGTCCCATACAGTTTCTGTACAGCATTCTACGCGTCATACACGTCAGAATCAGGCTGTGAGGTCCCCAGATGAAAATTTTCACCCTGTATTGGTGAAAACTTCCCAGATGTGGTTTCAAAACCACATCTGAGCCCAATACAGGCTATACAGGCTGTTTGCAAACCACAAGCCTGCACTCAAGAGTGAAAAATCTTCACTTCCTCTACGTGGAAAGGTCTAGCACCCTTTCCACCCCATTTCAGGATAAAAAGGAGGCTTTTCACAGCCAGAATTGTTTCCTCATCCTGCTCTTGATTATCCTACGTAGTAAACTTTCCAAAACAGTTTTACTCTTGGGTAATAATCAGGGTATAATTACAATTTTGATTATTGTAGTTCTTATTATAGTAATTCAACTGGTAAGACTGCATCCAGGGTTCTCCATAGCGCTCACCACCACTATTTCTCAAATAGTAGAACCCTTTTATTATATTGTAAACTATTATATTATTAAAAAACTCTTATTTTAAAATTATTTTCATGTGTCACAGTCATAGTTCTAGTTGCAAATAGCCTAATTACTGCTTCAACATAGACTCCAGGTGATATTTTGGGGGCCTGGCCATGTTTTTAACCTTTTTGGACCCTTATAAGTGAGTTTTTCTCTTATTTCTCACTTTCTGACAATTGTTTTATTTCTTTTTAGGCGTAATATTTCTCAGATATATATATATTATATATATATTTCTCTTCTTGGTACATATACCACCTTTTTTACTCATATTTTAAGAGTACCTGTCACGTGGCTAATAACCACAAGACCCTTATTTTTGGCGTGTTTTACATATAAAAACACTTAAGCTATCAATACAGTCTCCTTTTTTAATTAAAATAAGACACCTCATACTGATAAACCAACAGTTGAGGCGTGGTTGGACATATTGTTAACTCAATTGCCCTGTTACACACCAATTTTTGACAGTTTACACTTGCTAATCACAAGTTATTCTGTGAGATATTGGTATCCAAACATTATACTAAATATCAGTAAGCTGTATTTCTGACGTGGAATTGTTAATTCAATCACACTGTCATTATACAAGGGCACACTGTAATAATATACAAGCCCAGAGGCCATTCTTAGATATGCAAAACCAGCATTTCTTGAGAAGTCTTAACTCACATAAGCCCTCTTTTTCCTGTTTTGATTCAGTGGAAGATAACTTCATACCACTTGAAAGCCAGTCACAGGCCAACACACCAGTGACACCCTCAGAACAAGAGGGCAGCAAAGGCAAAGGGAAGAGGCACAGTGAAGGCCTGATAACAGCAAAAAAGTGGACACCCATTGCCACACAGAAGAGTAGAAAACCACAAAATTCTGCATCAATACAAGGTAAACCAACCTTGATAACTTGTACAGGGAAAATTACTATAATTAACCCAGTTGTAACCTCTAAAGGTAAATTGCCCAAATCAGCAGACAACAAATTTTTACAAGCCACAGTCAAAGGTAAATACCCTAAGAACATGAAGTTTTCGACTGCTTGCAAACACTAACATGTCACCTGTACACCTCAGAGATCTTGGCTTCCAAAGCAACCAACCAGAGGACAGAGAAGGTTTGTCCAGAACCTGAAGACCTGAAAGAGGACACCCTGGAAACAGTAGTGGATGGCAAAACAATGAGGGAGATAATATCAACCTTGCCATTCACACTCCAATTCAGCAGGAACCTCAAACCAGAGGACTGGAAGGATATGGATCAAGTTCTTCAGCTCCACCAACACCTCAAAGATTTATTTTAATGGAGCATGGACAACAAAAGGTTCAACCTTGCAAGTCACTGGGAAGAACTTGGAGCAAGTTGCCAGAAGATCTGTCTCAGAGAGATAGACTTTAAAGACCTGATGGTAATCACCAAAGGTTGGAATCCTACCACGAAGTTCAGACTCCTGGAGGCAAGGGCACAGAGGATAAGGGAGAATCAAGCCACTATCCAAGTTATAGAAGAACATTTAACCCAGACAGGGCCTACTCAGATTCCTTCAGGCTCACAAGGAGAAGGCCAAATCAGCTCTCCAGTGGCTTCACACCATTCAGAAACCTGCAGATCAGCGGCCAAGAGTCACCATTCTTCAAAATTCCAGGAAGTTTCCAGGAGAAGACAAGGAAAAAAGGGCAAGAACAAAACCTCCTTCAACCAGAGGAGGAAAGAGTCAGAACCTATGATTCAGAAGCTGTTGGATTTGGTAAAAGAAGTGCACAAGAACCAGAAGTAATTGTAAACCACTCCAGAATCAGTAGTCCTAGTAATAGAAACATTACCCCCACTCAGACTGAACATAACACACCAGGGCAAATCTCGCGTCAATCGTCGGCGATTGACTTCACGTCGCACCGCGGTCAGTATAAAATCTTGCTTCAGTCGCGTTAGTGTCACTTTATAGTCACTGGATTTAGTGGGTCACGTCACGTCAGCGTCAAGACAACGTCAATCGTCACATGTGTCACATGAGAATGTCACTCAAAGCCCAAACCCATTTCAACACTATGCGCAACGTTCGTGTAATTTCACCTCATTGGCTTCCGCCTCCCCGACGCTTAGCATGCTTACGCACCCGCACCGCCCTCCATCCGGATGAGACTCCGACACTGCCCACCCCTCTCCGTCCTCACCACTCCTTACGCTTTCACACCCCCGCCCCTACCATCCTCACGCTTGTGTAATACCCTCCCGACATGCCTCCGACAACGCTTACCATCCTTACGCTCATGTAGTGCCCTCCCGACATGCCTCCGACACCACTGATGACCCTTACGCTTGTGTAGTGCCCTCCCGACATGCCTCCGACACAGCTTACCATCCTTACGCTCATGTAGTGCCCTCCCGACATGCCTCCGACAACAGTTACCCTCCCTCCCGACATTCTCCCGACACTGCTTACCATCCTTATGCTCATGTAGTGCCCTCCCGACATGCCTCCGACAACAGTTACCCTCCCTCCCGACATTCTCCCAACACTGCTTACCATCCTTACGCTCATGTAGTGCCCTCCCGACATGCCTCCGACAACAGTTACCCTCCCTCCCGACATTCTCCCGACACTGCTTACCATCCTTACGCTCATGTAGTGCCCTCCCGACATGCCTCCGACAACGCTTACCCTCCCTCCCGACATTCTCCCGACACTGCTTACCATCCTTACGCTCATGTAGTGCCCTCCCGACATGCCTCCGACAACAGTTACCCTCCCTCCCGACATTCTCCCGACACTGCTTACCATCCTTACGCTCATGTAGTGCCCTCCCGACATGCCTCCGACAACAGTTACCCTCCCTCCCGACATTCTCCCGACACTGCTTACCATCCTTACGCTCATGTAGTGCCCTCCCGACATGCCTCCGACAACAGTTACCCTCCCTCCCGACATTCTCCCGACACTGCTTACCATCCTTACGCTCATGTAGTGCCCTCCCGACATGCCTCCGACAACAGTTACCCTCCCTCCCGACATTCTCCCGACACTGCTTACCATCCTTACGCTCATGTAGTGCCCTCCCGACATGCCTCCGACAACGCTTACCCTCCCTCCCGACATTCTCCCGACACTGCTTACCATCCTTACGCTCATGTAGTGCCCTCCCGACATGCCTCCGACAACGCTTACCATCCTTAAGCTTCCGTACTACATCCATAGTGTGTACGGTGGCTTGTTGGCGTACACAATGGACGCCATCGCCGAAATATGCTGAGTGGCCTTCTCTGCCAACAGGACCTCAGGGGAAATTGGTCAGTATATTCACAATGTTGTGGCTAGGGTTTAAATCATGAGACTCACAAATTAAAACCTAATAAGTGGACTATTTAAGACAAGAATTGTGTCTCCTGTTTCGCCGACAAAACCATTTTATTTCATATCAATCAAATGAACACTTTGCTTAGTCCTTACCTCATGAGCATTGAATAGTTCAAAAGTTGACTTTAGTAGGTTTCTCACTAGTCAACTTTATTCAATGTCTCACAGGGAAGTGATTTCATTTGCATGATATGAAATAATTTGCAAAACATCGCCTCCTTCAATTTCCCGACAAATCGCATTTGCACCTTTTTTCTTGAATTTGGATCTTTTATCAAAAAATTTTCAAACAAGTTAGCAATCAACTGGTCACCATCTATTTGCTTAATAAACTACCTCCGCTATGGCCCGAACCCCGGGAAATTCAACAGAATTCAATGAACGACCAACTTCAGCCCCAGAGAGTGGAAGTGAAATCTCTGATATCGCCAGTAGTCGTGAATTAGGCATTGAAGTAGAGAGCCAGTCACATGAAGATAATCAAGATCCACCAGTTCTTCCGGAATGTGAGTATGCATCCATCTTTAATATTTCAAATCTCTCAAAACCTGATATTGTGTCATAGCCTTTATTTCAGGGCAGCCTCCAAGCTCTCAGAAACCGAATTTTAAAAGTTATGAGAAGGAAAAGACTGTTGAACCTTGTGCACCGACAGAAGATGATGGGCAAGATGATGTAATTTTCAGTGGGGAGGTGGAAATTATATCCAAGGAACAATTTGTCTCCAACATTGCTCAAACAATCCCAAGGCTCGAAAAAATCCAAAATGATAGTAAAATTCCTGATTATGTGCGTCAAAAGATTGCTGAAGCCATGAGCCTGCTCAAAATGGATTTGAACCGTAAGTCCATTACTAATTCAAAACAAAATTGATAAAAATAGCTGCTTACAATATATGGGCAGGTGTGGAGGTGGGAGAATCTCTACCTGAAGGATCTCGAGTCGTAATTGGATTTCCAGGCAAAGGATTAGGAAAAAGACCAAATATACATGCGACCAAAAAATCAAACAAAAAACGCCGTACCTTTGAAGCCGCAAACGATTCTCGCGATCAAGGTGATGAAATTATCAATGTTGAAGGGGACCATATTGATAATGAACCTCCGCATACTGAACCCCCCCCAATACTCAATGAAACAATCCATGATGAAGCTCCACATACTGAAAGTCCCCCGATACCCAATGAAACAATGCATGATGCAACCCCTCCCGCCTCTCCTCGGAATATTCAAGCCTTTCAAGAAAGGGAAACAATTAAACATGATACAATGGGACGAGATATGACTGATATAATTCCCGACGCTGAGCCCGAAGTGTCATCCGCTGCGAATTTTCAAGGAATATTTTTATCCCGCATGGAAGAGTTTGCAGGCGTTTTGAATTATCATTCCAATATTACTCAACAATCATGGAAAAGGGGGCTTGATAATATCAATAGGATTTACAAAAATAGATGGGACAATTTACCAACAAAGGATGCTCATACATTCCTGCCCGTTGGTATTAAGGTGATCAGTAACCGAGATCTTAAAATGTCGGCTTGGCTGCAGGACCTTGAGATGGCAGGTGAGTTTTTTTTTATCTTTGTGCATGATACTTGATTATTGGCTGTTGACTGGTGATATAAATTGCAATATACAGGGTTAGATTTTTTTAAGCCAACCGAAACAGAAGCGTTTTTTGATCACAACATTTGGAATCTCAAATTGATGAAGGAATCAGCTAAACCTCCAGATAATCTCCCAAAATCTGAACACTCCTTCTTCAAAATGGTTCAGAGCCTTCTTTACCCCACCAATCCAGTTAAACATTTTTGGGCAAATGTTATGTTTGAATCCATTAGTTTAGTCTCATACGATGTGATTGCACCCAAACCATATGTTGCACCAACATCAAATTCAACCGATCCTCTTGGACTCGAACGGGGAGCAGTTGAATACCTTGCCTCCTGCTTGAGTAAATCGAAGCAACGTGCAACCCAACTCAGCATTGAAGGTGGCGGGGCTGACAATGAGATATCCACAAAGCCGCACAAGAACCTGGAGGATCTAATGGATACAGTTATCCATTTGATGATTGCATACAAAGGTCGAAGTTAATGGCATCAAAGGCAAACTCACAAACTCAAAAAAAAATGAGGCCATCAAAGATCTTTTGGCGTGTCACAAGAATCTTGGAATCAATCGAATTTGCTATGGTATATTAGCGGCATTCTGTGCGGCGGGGGTTCGTGGTTTGATGGTATGCTCAGATGACTGGAGAACAAGCTCAGTTAAAGGGGCTTTAGCACTAATTGACATTTCCGCAAAACTTTCAGAGGGTAAAAATCTAGTGGAGCCAGTGTGGCTACGTACTAATAAGTATATATGTAATTTACTGAATAAAAGTTTCTTCTCATCAGAGTCTTTTAACCCCACTGTACCTCTTAGATTTGATTTTGCACGATGCTTAGTATTAGACTTTGGTGATGCCTGGGTGGCGAATCGCGGGCTTGGTTCAAGTGATGAGGTCACCTTGACGGTACCCAGGTCAGCTAAACTCACAACCAGGATTGACCCGTTTTAGATTAGCTTTGTACTAGATAGATTGTAATTTAATTTTGCAAAGTTATTTATGAATTTAATAATCATGACTTCCTATCCTACTACTGCCCGGATGCCACAGTCTGAGTACCAATAGTAATTGTACGGCGGCATGCCTCCGTACATCATTGCGAAGACTCCGACAAGACGCAAGCTGAGTCAGGCGTTGTGCCCGCGAGTAGCACACGCGGGGGCATTGCGGGAGGTCGCGTGTATCACTTCACGCCAGCCCATAATAGGCAAAAGGTTCCTGTGTCTTTCAAGAGGAGTGGGATAACTAGGGATCCGCAGCAGGATGCATATTGCATTTGCGTGTGCTTGCAATATTCCAAATTGCTGGATTGGAAAGTGATTGCATGGGAACATCAATGTGTAAAATTGAATAATGCACTATCCACTGCAATTTTCAGGTTCAGGTATTTGAGATCGTGAATTTGCCAAGGTCAGGCGTGAGCTTTCTTTTTAGCCGCAATTAAAAAAGATTCATCCATCGCAATCCAATTTAGGTGATATTAAGAAATCAGTAATCATTCGGTTTCATTTCATTTTCTGCTGAAAGCATGCCATTCACGAAAAAAGGAAAAGAGCGTAAAAGGGAACTCGCGAGAAAGCGTCGGGCTGAGGAAGGAAAGTGTGAGTTACTCGCTTAATCTCAGTGTATATATATAGATATATATATATGCTTCCACATTTATGTGGCACCCTCATTGGGCCCCACTGAAGAACATGGGCTTTAGTCGGTTCAGATTGTGCCAATGTCATGTGGGCTCCAACAGGGAAGTCAAAGGATGTGTGCCGAAGAAAGCTCCTTGGCAGTATCTGATATCTTGTGTGCTTCAACACATAGTGATCCCGCAACCACTCGGGAATAGTAGCAGATCCCAAAAGACAAATGAGCGCAAAACGACCCGAATGAATAGGTTTTTTTCCTCCTCTCGCCCAACAGCACAAATATCAATGCCAGTATCAGCAAATATCACCCCAAGTGAAATTCGGAGGGTGGTGGATGTCAATCAGATCAAACGCATTCACTTTGGCCGTGTGGCAATTTTCTCTTCAACCGGATTACTCATTGCCCTTGTTGAATTCCGACCATTCACAACAATGAGTGAAGTCGAGGTCAATCAATGGGATGAATTATCACAATTCTTATTTCGCGAAAAGAGGTTCACTGACCCTATTGCAACAAATGGAGCATTACTGGAGGGATTTATGTTCGCAATTGGGTGGCGCAAATGCACCACGAAGAATGAACAATTTGGTCTGTATGGTAGTGCTGGCAAAATTGAAAATGCAAAAGATGAATGGCGGGACCGAGGTGCCAATCTTAGCTCGGTGGGTCGCATTCTAGGTCAATCCTTACAATATGTTGGGGATAATTTATTTCAGAAGATTCAAAATTGCTACAACTCATTGGGGGTTCCGTCTTTTGATCAAGTCAACTATGAAGGCAATATTCCGGCAAATCAGGGTGCATTCGAGTTCGCTTCCGCACTCACTTTCACCATGAATGGATTCAAAAACGCACCTCATGTTGATAAGGATGCATCGCTGTATGCTTCGGGATGGTGGTTTCAAGCTGATAAGCGGACCGGCCAAATTCAAAGAGATGCGTCAAAGCGGTGTACAGGGGGAAAATTGATTTTCCCAAATGAGCATTTTTGGATTGATCTATCCACATGTCATGGGCTCATTCAGGTAGTGTGGGCCAGTAGTACATTTGTTCATTATACTGATCCAGCACAGGACAACGAAAGCACGACACTAGTGGGTATGTCCGCACAATGCTCAAGCAGGTTAGCAAAAACAATGCGGCAAAAAAGCAATGGCTATTATGAGATTGGCGAGAGAGCGGGCTATCAAATCAGGGATGGTAATACAATCTCATGCCGATTCAAAGAATGAGGAGATTTGCAAGTGGGTTGGGTAAGTAATGGTGAGGTAAGGCAGAGGACAATATACACCAGGATTGGATGGATTCGAGTGCGGGAGATGGGGTGTCTCACATGAAAAAGGGGTGAAGTGGATTATGTACGGTGGCATGCCATCGTACATCGGTCCTGGTTTGTTGCTATTGTCCAGGATGCCAATGCTTCACACGCGAATACTCATGCTTGTGCAGGTTCTGACAATGCTAAAAGTTCCTTACGCCTATGCGGGGGGCCATCGCTACACACGCCAATCCTTATGCCTGTGCAGGCTCCCGAAAGTTTACACGCCAATCCTTACGCCTTTACAGGCTTTTGACGATTCACACGCCAATTCTTACGCTTGTGAAGCTTCCCCACAATGCTGAAATTTTCTTTAGCCTGTGCAGGATCCCAAGAATTCACACGCCAATTCTTACGCCTGTGCAGGCTCCCAACAATTCACACGCTAATCCTTATGCTTGGGGAGGGTCCCAAAAGTGCTAAAATTCCTTACGCCTGTACAGGCTTCCGACGATTCACACGCCAATCCTTGCGCATGGGAGGGTTGCCAACAATGCTGACAAATTCTTACGCCTGTGCAGGCTCCCAACAATTCACACGCCAATCCTTATGCCTGTGCAGGCTCCCAACAATTCACACGCCAATCCTTATGCCTGTGCAGGCTCCCAACAATTCACACGCCAATCCTTACGCCTGTGCAGCCTCCCGACAAGTCACACGCCAATCCTTACGCTTGTGAAGGTTCTAGCCAATTTAAACAATTCAATACATGAGTAAGACTAATAGCGTGTGACCATAGGAAAGGCCATGTTTCACGAATCTGGACTCGATTGCTCACATACGGGAACCTCCCGCTTTTCTACAGTTAAGAATGGGTATGGCTCTAAACCATGGGAGAAGAAAATATAGGAGAGGATAACGGCAACTATTGGCGCATTTTGAGAAAAAGAGGTTCACGAAAACAAATACTCACTCAAACTCTTGGTGGGGCACTTACAAAAATAATTCTCACGCAATCAGGGTTTTTCTCTAAGGAGGAAATAAGTAATTTTTACGTGAACAAAGAATGTAATAGAATTTGAACATAACAATAATTTAAGACAAATATTTTATTCAAAAGAAAGTATTACAAAAAATAAAAAGAGGAAATAATGACATTTTTTTTAAATTTTTATTTTTCGAGGAATTTGGAGACCATCCCGGTTATGTCCTCCTTTGGATAAGCCTCCAGTGCCTGGGCAAGGAGGGAGTTTAGTTCCTCCCGGAATTCCCGGTGCATCTCATTTCGATGAGTTGCATCCACGAAAGGAATCATGTGGAGCAAGCGACGATGCTCCAACAAGATTCGGTTGATCGAACCGTGGACGATGGCTCGAGGAATCATTAGGGTCGGTCGCAGGTTGGTGAATTCCTGGCGAGCGTCATCGTGAGAATGAGACGAGCTTGGCACCGGGGGGGAGGAGGCGTTGGGGTTCTCGGGGGCACTGGAAGGGATCTCTGGGGAGGGAACTGGGGTTGGAGTGGAAGGGGAAGATGGTGGAGTCGGTGAAGAAGAAGGGGGATGGGGTGATCCCACGGGCGTATCGTCGATGATGATGATCGAGCGAGGAGTGGCGGGACGATCTGGAGACGGTCGAAGAAAAAATGAGGAAAGGTGAATATGGATCGAAGAGAAAGAAGGGGTGACTTACCATAAGGTTCCTCCGTGGATTGCGTAGGAGCCACCTCAGGTTCTGGCTCACAAGTCGTATCGTCCTCAGGTGGTTGGGACGATGGACTCGGGCCAGGAATAGGTGGCTCTTCGGTTCGGGAGGGTTCTAAAAAAGGAGTAAGAGTCAGTTCACTCGACTCGAAAGTGAAAGTGAAAATGAAATGAAACTTTGGCTGCTTACCACGGAATAATTCCTCAGACCATCGGGTGCCACTCGGGCCTGGAGTGGGTTGCCGGGGGGTTTGCTCGCGAGGCAAACTGGGAACGGGAGAGTCGTGTCGGGGGGGATTCGGGGGGTTTGGTTCTATGAGTAATGGAAAAAAGTCAGTATTATTGCGTGAAGAGAAATGAGATAAAGAGGAGAAATAAAACTTACTTTGGCGTTTGAATCCCATCGGTGACAAGACATGGTGACGATCAGCCCAAGCTCGAATGTCCTCTCGCCATCGCCATCCTTCATCGGCCGGATAATCACTTCGCTCCGGTCGAGGAGTGAAGTGACCATCGGATGGTGGCCTAGGAGGGGGAGTGGACAAATCGATACTGGAGGGGACAGGGCTAATCGTCCGGAATCGTTCCCGTTGGCCTGTTTGGGGGCCCGGCGTCCATTCACGCTCGGAAATGGTTTCATCATCGTCGACCACAAAGGAGTCCTCGCGAGGGCGTCTTGGGCGAGAACTCGTCTGGCCTCGTGGTCGGAAGGGGCGGACAACGAACGAACATTTCTTGTGTGCTTGTCGGCAAGCATCACAAGCGTCGTTCGTCGTCGAGGAGCGAATGCAGGGGATACCCCGCTTGGTGCATAACGTGCACGACATCTAAAAACAAAACAAAACAGGTTAGTAACTGAATAGAAAGTAAGCAATCAAGAAAGAAAAGGAAGACATACGATGATTTATATAAATTTAAAACGGAATCAATATAAAAACGCTCTAGTTGGAAGTTTTTAAAAGTCTGGAAGGAAGTCGTGAAGAAAGAAAAATATTAATATCGGTACATAATGTTGACGAAAGTTTAATTGGAGAAAACGTACAAAGTAAATAGAAGTGGGGTTCTGAAAGTATTAGCAGGAAAAACAAAAAGCGAGCAGGAAGGGGAGTGGGGTTAGTCGAGTGCGAAAGAAAAGACTGGAAAGGCAGGAAGACGAGGGGGAATACGCACAAGAAGGACAAACGCGGGTGAGGTTGAGCGAAGTGGAGCGGGTGAGAAAGAAAGTGAAGTGCGTGTCGTGTGAAGATGGTCTTTTATACCAAGGTGAAGCTGAGACGATCTCAGCAGTTGCAGCACCCGCAAAAGTCTCAGCTTCAAGGCGTGTGGGCAAAATTGAAGCTGAGTCTCAGCGAATGCTGCAACTGAGAAGTGAAATGCTCGCGTGAGGCAGAAGAACAATGGGGGTCTGGCTGAGTATTTCAATTTATTGAATTGTCAAGCTGAGTATTGCAATTTATTGAATTTTCATGCTGAGTCAAATCCCCTTTGTTTCCTTAAATTGCCACCCGATCACCCAGGAGGGTGGTCGTGAGGCCCTCATTGATTGTGCATTGTGGGTGCAATGCACAAGTGACCGCGGCAAGATCACCGGCCTTATGGCCTGGTGATAGTCTTTGAACAAAGGGGGGGGCTGTAAGACAAGTGAATACAGCGTGAGCTTGCCTCGACCCATTGCTCAGGTTTGCTTTCGGGTCATAATTGAAATGCTCAGTGGCTGAACATTTTAATTGCACAGTAATTGAACAATTGATATAACAATATCAAATGCACCGCTGAGTATTGCAATTTATTGAATTGTCAAGCTGAGTCAAATCCCCTTTGTTTCCTTAAATAGCCACCCGATCACCCAGGAGGGTGGTCGTGAGGCCCATGTTGAATGTGCATTGTGGGTGCAATCCACAAGTGACCCATGCAGAAAAGCACCCGGTGCATTTGGTCACAAGTGACCGCGGCGAGATTACCGGCCATATGGCCTGGTAATAGTATGTGAACAAAGGGGGGGGCTGCAAGAAAAGTGAATACAGCGTGAGCTTGCCTCGACCCATTGCTCAGGTTTGCTTTCGGGTCATAATTGAAATGCTCAGTGGCTGAACATTGGAATTGCACAGTGATTGAACTATAGATATAACAATATCAAATGCACCATGCTGAGCCATTGCTCAGTCGTTTTTGTATGCGCGCACTCTGAGCATTTGGCACAGCATCGGATGACATTTCAGCCAGGTGCAGCATTTCACACGCTTTGGTGAAGTGCTCCAAACTGAGCCTTCCAATGAACTATTGCAAAAAAGTTCATTCCATGGCTTTACTGAGCACTTTCTCACGGTGCTTTTGACCATGACATGCTCAGCTTGCGTGTGCAAATCGGGTGAAACGCAATGCTGAGCATGTGGCACATGAGCTACATAAATGCAAACGATCGGAAGGTGCATGCACATTTGCTAGATGGATGCAGGCTCAAGTAGTATTACACCTTCCTGATCTGTACAGTACAGTCGACACTGTAGTACGCAGTACACCTTTGTAAATGTACTGCGGGGCAGAGCAAAAAGCTGTTCAACAATGTAACATGCAATAACGTCAAGCCATCGAGTCATATCTCTCACCTGCATCCCTTTGAAGCACCTTGTTGGACAGCTCTGCCTAACTACGGCACAGATGCGCATGTAATCCAAATTAATGTAAGTGGGTCTTAATGGGATGACTTAATATTTGGGTCTAACACAAAGAGTTGATTCACTCCGGTGCCATTGTTGGGGCAAACAATGACTGGCCCGCTTGTTCATTGTCGGGCAGCCACACGCTTTCATACGCACCCCCGATGGGTCATACACAGGCAACTTTCACACGCCTGGAAGACATTTTACTGCCAGTCTTCCAGCTGCCTATTTTCTTGGTCGGGTTGTCAGCTTGACTGCAGACGCTCACCCGCTTGCGCGTGGAAACCTGAGGCCAATCAGTGTGGATTCGCTTCAGCCTCATCCACATTAGAATAACAATCCCAGCCTATGATTGCTGAGGCTGGTCATGTTCGCGTGGGTATCTCCCACCGCGGGTCATTTTCTTCACGTTCTCACACGCCCCGCACAAGTTGTGGCACCTGGCTTGCAGCCAAAAAATTCCTCGGGCGTGTGGCCTCTTTCTCCGGAGTTCTGTACGCGCGTGAGGCAAAGAGGCCAATGCCAATCTCGGTGGATTAGTACTCGCCTCAAACGCCATAGGGGTGAATGTATATGTGGATCACGGCTCACGGCTGGCGCCCCCTTTGATCATCCCAGACATTCCCCCCTGAAAGCCCAGTATGCATCAGTCAGCAAAAAACTTCAGGCCAAACCAAAGTCATGTTCGGTGGCATGCCACCGAACATATCTCACCCGCCCACACACAAACATCCCCACAGTGAGATTGCCCTTTGAAACTGCCAACATTGCCCAGTAGGTCCCTGTGAACAATTAACCTGGGGAGGATACGCTCATTGTTCGCTGTCACACCAGCGAACATGACTGCATGCCTCTAATATGCCCTCCACAATAAGCTGCTACAACCCACCCAATTTCGGATGTGCTAATGTCAGCCTTGTTCCACCAAAGGTTTCGTAACTCGCTGCAGATCCAGCAGTCAAATGGTGCACCCACATTTTGGCCACCTTGCCTTGATATATGCCCCAAATCGGATATGAAAATTATGAGCCCAAGAGGCCCACCCCCATCAAGACCATGCACGTAACCACAGGCCATCCCCCCTTGACCCCATTGCTGCCTCTCATATAAGTTCCCCACCTGCGCTTGTTTGTCTTCATTCCGTTTAGCTACCCCCTCCCGATCATATAATTTCCAACTGTCCCCAAATAGTTCAAAATAGCCATCATGTCAACCCCTTCACAACCACTTTGCATTGGGATGATTAATATTCGTATTCAAATAAATAGTGATATAGCCTTAAATCCTGAGAATTCCCACTTAGCTTTTTGGATTATCCTATGGCACAATCAACACAACATATTCGTATATCTCCCCAATCACCAGCATGCTATTGGCTCTCTCCCGGGAACCCTTTCCCAAACGTTGATACCATTCCTTGGGGCACCCAAAACGTTCATGCACTGTGGTCCTGGTGGGGCATGGATTGAAAATTGCCAATCCAATCCTACTCAAATATTATTCGTTGAGGGAGTATTTATGACTGATGCCAATGATCCCTCCTCATCTCAGAAACCCAATCTAGCATTGATGTTCTTCACATGGTATCCAAACGTTCTATTCATAATGGAAAGCTTTCAAACACAAGATTTCAAGCTTAAAATGCCCAAAGAATATGACTGTACTACTCATTGTCAATGTCAACTCTTTACTCCGACATTTCCCGCTTCAAACTCGACGCCTGCTTCATATCCTGCTGTTTCATCATTGATTTCCAAGCAAAAACTGATACAATTACCCAGTGGATCAGACCTCCCCATGATGACCCCGCCCCATGCCATTATTCAAACCCCCCTCCTCCCTCATCAAAAGACCGGACTAGCTTTTCTCTGGGATCGAGAAATCCCCAATGGCCAATCAGCCCGTAACCTTTGGGCAACCTCACCCCCAGGATCCACTTTTAATGCCAGGCACATCATTACAAACAAGGTTGTTAGCTCATTTGAATCCCTTTCGAGCAATACCCCTCTTGGAGGACTGCTTGCGGATGATATGGGATTAGGTAAAACCATTCAGGCCATTGCTCTAATTGGTACCTCCAAGGAGCGGATGATTGCAAACCCCCATCGCTCCACGCCCACCATGATCATCTGCCCCCCTCGCTTAATTACCAACTGGCAATCAGAAATATCCAAGCATGCTCAGGCTGGAGCACTGCATGCCAAAATCTACCATGGTCCCACTCGTCACTCATTATCCCAAGCCGACATCTTAAAATATGATATCATCATCACTTCTTACAATACTATCACCCAAGAATTTAAGCAAACCAATCCCTCTACATCATTCATTTTTCAAATCAATTGGCATCGTATAATCTTGGATGAAGCACAGTGAGTGGCTGAGCTTAAATGATTCAAATTACCTTTTATATCCAATAACCCTTGCCCCCTCTTATAGCTATATTTGCTCTCAATACACTGCCACTCACCGTGCCATTAATAGCCTCCTTTCATCCCGTCAAATATGTTTAACGGGCACACCTATTCACAACACCATTTATCACCTTTTGGGCATAATATCCTTCATCACTCAACCCCAGAGCGCCGATCAAGATAACTGGTCACCATTCATCCTGAGTAGTCTGTCAAAAGGTTGCAATGATATTTTGCATTTGGCATTGCGGCATTTAAGTTTGCGCCGCACCAAAACCACACATCTCGAATCTCTCCCCACTATTAGCCATCATTATGAGCTGCTCCCACTCAACCCGACCATGCAGCAAGAATATTCCACATTATATGAAGAATTCCTATCATCCAAAAGCAAAGGACCAGGAGAGTTTTTCAGAAATATTAATAAGCTGCGAATATGTTGTAACCATCACATCATGCTTAACACAATTGCGGAGGCGGAGCTGGAAGACCCCGAGGGCAGGAGCACTCAGGATAACTCCCCAAGAATCACACGAACTATTGTGGATGTGGAAACATGCATGATGAGTAGTAAAATTGCACACCTCCTACAAAGCTTAATGAAGAACAAACAAACAAGGTGTGGTCCAACGAAATCGGTGGTTTATACCCAATGGACCCAATTTCTAGATTTGTGCGTTAATTCTAATATGCATCCATTACCAATTGACTCCATCTGACTTTTTTATATTGTAGAATTGGTATTGCTCTTGCCCATCACTCTATCCTTTCAGCACGAATTGATGGAACAATTACACCACGAGCGCAGGACAAGGCGCTTGAGAATTTCTTCAATAATCCTGAATGTGAAGTACTCATTGCATCCATTGCCGCGGCTGGAACTGGCCTCAATATAACTTGTGCTAATGTAGTCTATTTAATGGTGAGGGGCCCCCCAAAATTCTCCCCTGATTTTCGGACCCTGACATCCACATTTCCAGGAGCCCAATTGGAACCCAGCCATTGAGGCTCAGGCTGTTGATCGTCTACATCGTATTGGCCAACAACGACCTGTACAGGTCATCCACTATATCACTCCTCATTCAGTTGAGGTCAACATGCGGAAGGTACCTTTCAAGCTCATCTTTCACTTGATTGTATTACTATTCTGAAATCATTCCTTATGGGAATGCCATATTCCAATTACCAATAGGTCCAAGAAAAGAAAAAATCATTAACTGCGTGAGCCTTACTGATATTATATAATTTGTGATTGACAAAGTTGATAACTCCTGTTGACTCTGGCACAGGTCCACAATTATGAACACCATGAGCTGGATCGAACTTCTTCAATATTTCCTCAATGAAAATGAGCAATAGAGTATTATTGCAAGGGAGACGGTGATACATTTCAATTCATATTGTCTATATTCTAACATATTTAGCAAGTTCTTGCATCCTTAAGAGATAATAATCAGATTTTATTACACCTGCACAAATAATTCACAAAATTTTAATTTGTCACAGTGCTATACCGTGACCAATTACTAAGTTATTGCAGAGCATCACCATTAGGCCTAATAACTGGCATGTCAAGTATCTTGAGGGCGCTAGTCTGCATCTTACTACAGCCTTTGAGCCAATCTTGATCAAATACCTGAAATGATAGGCCTTCCGGAATATCACCATCATCTGTCAATCGTAATTCTGGCAATCTATCAATAGTTTTTTTACCCTTTTTTTTAATCCGATTACAAAACTCTATGTCTCTATCCATTTTCAATACCAAATCTTTAAATAACTGGGAGCGCCAGCGTAATCCCACTTTGCGGTAAACTTGACGGCCATTTTCCAGTACCTCCTCAGTATCTGAGCATACTCGAGGGTCATTGAATTGTGATGCTAGGATGGGAAATTTAGCCGTATCACACCATTCACGACGGCGCTCACAGGTCTGCACATAATCAAGTAGATCATCATCAGACTTGGTCCACAATGAAGAAGAGATACAGTAACTAACTCTTTGACGAATCTTTGCGAGCTTTTGATTCTCTTTCTTTTTTACCAAATACTCGGCATCCTTTTGAATAGACTTCCATTCTCTTTTCAAATAAGTGAAATATCGCTCCATTAAAGCCGCCACGACCCCATAGTTGTTATGATCCTTGTTCCAACAGTAGTGATGATACTCAGTGCTGACAAGTGCGAGACGGAATGTACGGTAAAACACCATAGACATCAGCTCGTTGAACGGATGTTGCCATGAGCTCTCCCAGTCCCAAGTGAATCGCTTTAGTCCTAGCTTGTGGAGCTCATTTTCGCAGTAGCTTTGGAAACCCTGAGACTGAACCTGTGTTGATGGCTCATTGAACACATCCTCGGGGACATAACCGAGATGACCAGCCACTTGAATTGCAATTTCACGCTCTTCTGTGCTGGGTGGTGTTGGTAGTGAGGAAAAATCCTTATCCCTAACTTTGAGTAGGAACAGGCAATGTGCGTGTACTGCTGATCTCATTCCATGGACATTCTCTGGAAGTTCTGCCTTCAGCCATTTTTGTTGCTCCTTCTGGCTTGCACGTTTCGCCACATTGTGAGCTTTGCGGGCCTGGTTCCTTTGCTGTCTGACCTCGGATTGTTCAAGCATACTCTGGGCGAGGCCCAGCTGAGGATGGGTGAACTCACTATTTGATTGAGTGCCTTGCTCATGCGCTGTGAAATTGTCCCTCCTTGGTTCATCATTTCTTTCACTTTGAGTCGGAGACATGTTCTCATCCTCATCATCCACCATTGTTTCTCTTGATGTACTGGCATGACCCGTTCTTGGTTTGGAGGCATATGGATGATGACGTCCACTGACTTTCTCTTTATGGACCAGAGGTGAAGACGCATAAAGTTCATCCCCTGCTATGCAAATCATCAGTTAACACATTAAAACATTAATGAAGACTGGTCATCCTCACGATCTTCAATTGGCTCCTGAGATCGGACTGACTTGCCTTTAGGTGCCATATCTAACCCATGAAACAAACATATCAAATCATGAATAAGTTTCTACTCCAAAATTCAAATGACTTACTTTGATGAAGCGTCAATACTGGATTTCCCTCCGACAGACCGCTCCAAGTTACATTTTCCAAAGGTCTTTTTCGTCGCCCCCCATCCACGCGCCTTTCATCACCCACATGAACCTGCGATCCTGATGGAATATTGAGGGTTGGCTGTTTACTTTGGCCAAAGGGATCCTGGGATGTGACTGGACTCCGACCGGGATTAAGGAGGAACTCACGTGGAAATTTTGATTGGGGATTAGCGTGTGAGGAGATTTGAGGTGTGCCTTCTGGCCCCTGAGACACATGAATTTGTGTATTAGTGGGATTCGGGGGAATTGGAGTGACGGAAATATTTGGGATCGACCAAGTGCTTGAAGTTGGAGCCTTTGGATTGCCCACATCAATGTTAAGACCTGATACATTCATTGAGGATGCGATAGGGGTTGTGAGAGGAATGTTGGGACTCAATGGTGACTGTGTTTGAACATATTCTATGCTAGATTCACTATTTGAGTCATGAACAGAACCTGAACGGGATTTATGTGACTTGAAAGATGACATAAGGGCCGAAAAAGTACAGTAATATTTTTAACTAGATAAAACACCTCAGTATTATGATAAAATAGAGTGATATGAGATGAAATCTTTTCAAATTTAGAATAGAGAAATTCTATGAATAGTTGGAACTAAGTGTTGTGTGGAAGTCGGATAAGACTCTTTTGAGGAGAATCCTCCCTGCCTCCTCTTGAGCTCCTCCGCTTTTGTTGGAAACCACCCTGCACGGCCTACCAGCATATAATGTGATATTTCCTTGATCTGAAAGGGGACCCATCATCCATAGGTAATCATATTTGGTAACATTTCCGCCTCCCCATTGTCACATTTTGTGAATTATCCAAACTGCCAATATATGCATTGAAATTCCCCAACATTGTACATCTGTAAAGGGGTATATTCATGAAGGATTTACCCACAAAAGAGACATCACCTTTTCACGAAAGGCAAGACAATCCAAATCACATTCCAACTGATTCAAAGCCCGCCGTACTCAAACCAATACCAAGACTTTAGCTGCACTCCAACCCCTTATGTAATAGAGTTATATAGTTATGTCTGTAATAAGGTTTAAACCATGTACGATGGCGTGCCAGCGTACATGGATTAAATGTTAATCCCCTCAATTCAATGGTAACACTTCACTAATGGAACCCCCTCAATGGTCAAACCCGCACTATCACAATGTGTAAATAAACTAGAATATGTATGAGCATTGAGCAGCATGGCATTTTACCCAATTAAACGCCTAACCAATTCCGCCATCCAGATGAGACATGTTAAACTTTATCCACTGCAGCTCATGCTCCATTACAAATGGGATAAAATCCTCAGCTGGCTCAAATCATCTCCCCCTTCATAAATAATCACTGAATTTTATTTCCAATTAATAACACTCCTAAACACTTTCACATCAACCATAGATATTTATACACAAACCAACCGTACTCCCAATTCCTGCAACAATGACAACCCGGCCATATTCCTCAATGCGTATATGCATGTGTCAACACTGCTCAACTCAAACACATTCTTCCCCTGAGGGTGATAGGCAAGGAGTTGCCTTCACACCTTTCCAATATAAACAGCACATTAAAAAGCTCAAATCAACCATTGCACCCAAATCTCTTCCAAACATCCCTACTTCTGCATCAGGATCTGGGTGCCCACAAATTCTATTGGATCAAATCTTCCCAGCTGATTATTCACGTTTGACCCAAAGCACTTTCCCAACTCCAGCGGGTCTCAATTCAACTGCACAGAAACCATATAGTGGCAGTCAAACCCTTCCCCCACAAGACCTAGGAATGATAATATCTGCCATTCTATCATTAAGGTATAATTTACCCCGCAGGGCTTCACGCATACTCAACCCCGCCCTGAACCTGCTGATCAAGTCCAGTATCTCAAGCTCAGCTGGTCCCCCCGCTCCTGCATTCCATATACCTCAAGATCTGAGTACCATATTTGAACATCTCCAATTGGAGCCAGTGATTCAAAACTATATATGTTGTCCTCAATGTTTCTCTCTTAATGGCCTTACTGAATCAGTCACAACTGACCAACCCCACTGTCAACGCCATAATGACCCAAATGATCATGATCCCCCTTGCACACAATCATTAGGCAAATTCATCTATTCATCTGAACCCCACACCCAAAACACAACCAACATGAAGCAAAAATTTATACCAACAAAACATTTCATTTATCAACCATTCAAAAATTGGCTTGCCAGATTCCTCCAGCAGGCTGGAATTATGGACATTCTGCATCAACATCAACAATCCCAAACTCCCGAAGATTCCCCAAAACGTGACGTCTGGGATGGATTGGTCTGGAGACGCTTCACTGGCACTAGAAATATCCATGACCCCCCATTCATGTCCATTCCTGGTGCATTGGCCTTCTCCATATATGTGGACTGGTTTAATGCACATGGAAAGTCAACCCGGTTGGCTAGCATTGGACCTATCATGCTTATTTGTCTTAATCTCCCCCCAAGTGAAAGATTGAAGCCCGAGAATGTCTATGTTGCAGGAATCATCCCTGGTCCGAAGGAGCCAACTGCGCTTCAATTGAATTATCTATTAATGCCACTCATCAACGAGCTCAAAGAGCTATGGCAAGGTTACCATTTTGCACCCACCTCAACAGGTCCATCAGGATCCTTTATCCGTGTTGCCATCCTCACAGCCATTGCGGATGTGGTTGCCATGCGCAAGCTTACTGGATTTATTTCCCATTCAGGAAACCACTTTTGTAATTTTTGCACCATTCACAAAGCTCAAATTGAAGAAATTGGTCCTCAATTTCACTACACGCGCTCATACCAAAGTCATAAATCAACCATTGCCAAATGGCTTCGGGCAACCCCACAACAAAGACAAGCAATTTTCTCTGAGTATGGAGTGCGATATTCAATTTTGGAAGACCTTCCGTATTGGGATGCAACCAGAATGGTTAATCTTGACATAATGCATAATTTAATACTTGGAATTTTGAAGGATCATGCAACTTTCAAATTGTGCATTCCAGAGGCGAAATCAAAAATTTACTTCAGGTCCCGCAGGAAATCCAATGACACCAACAGTTCAGACTCAGATTCCATGACCTCCAACAGCTCTCTTGATAAAATCACATTGAGAGAGGCCCGCTCCCTGAGAAGAGACGCAGCAAAAATAATAAATGAGCCACTCCCCACTACTTCCACCCGAAAAAACTACTTCCCAATGCCCACCCCTAACACAGAACATCCATCTAGTGGTTCTGCGGAGATTCCTTCATTTGATGCCAATTACATCCCCACTTCTGAAATACCCTCTGAATTGGATATCACTGCACTGAGTGATCACCAGATCAAGGGTGAGGCTCTTGAGCATCTCCGACAAATCATATCTGAGACCATAATTCCCTCATCATGGACAAGAGTTCCCCGCAAAATGGGTTCCCCCTCTCATGGTAGCTTAAAAGCCGCTGAATGGGCTCTCTTATATAAGCTCTATATTCCATTTCTAATCCTCAGTCAACAGATGTCATTAGATGCACACCAATCTGCCAACACTCAAAGAAAAATGGGTCAGTCAGAAGAACTTGCAAATGAACTAGCCAAGAATACATTCCATTTGATTAGTGCTATCAACATTGCCACAAGCTGGACTGTTTCAATAGATGATGCGACTGCATTTGCTGAACATTGGAAAAAATTCCGCCTTTCCAATCAACACCTGTTCCCAAAACAGAAAAGTAAACCAAATCATCATTTTGCTGATCATATTCCCGAACTCTTCCAACGTTGGGGCCCAGCACAAGCCTCAGCCACATGGGGTTATGAGCGCTTGATTGGAGTATTTGCAAAGATGCCAACAAATAACAAGATATGTAAGTCAATTAATAAGATCAATATATTCACATTGATTAAACACCTGAACTGAATAAGACTAACTTTTTGCAACTCTGAATAGATGATATAGATAAAACCTTACTTCAACATATCTGTCGATGTTCCAACCTTTCCGTTCTCCTGAAATCCCCATCTGTGCCATGTGAAATAAAACAGCTTTTCGAATCACAGCCACCTGCCGTGTTCAATCACCATAAATATAACAAGCCATCCCGCCATGACCAACAAAATTATGATTGCCTGGTTGAGTACTTACAGACTTTTCATGCAACAAGGGAAATAGTTGATTGGATCAGCTTAGACACTACCGTGCAATCCACAAGTCCTCCCACTTCAAGGATTGTCTCACCTTGGTATTTTCCAGTTTCAAACATTAATATTGGGAACAATATATTTTCAACTGAATCCAAAAATATCAGCAACAGTGTGATATGTTTTCTGAGGGGCAACTCACGACAATTTGGTATTATTGATAGCATTTTCAAAGTCTCTGAGCCATCTAGCATACTGAACAATAACTTTCTGATTTTAAAACCTTTGAAGATTGATGTGAATTTCCTACCAGATTGGCCGCATCTGAATATTTATAAAGCTGTTGGTTTTGATGATGGACACTTGATTATATCTGAAGAAGAAATAGAAGGTAACTGTGGATTGTATGATAACAAAGCTCTGTCATGTGGACTGCTTGTAATGATAAAGCCGTTATTTCATGATATTTAGTCTACTAAAATGCAAATCTCTCAGATTCATTAGCAATTTTGCTAGTGAAATAATTGCCTCAAAATTTAGTGACAGAGACATTCCATTGTGACAAGCAAAGCCCATTATTTCACATTGCCACAAAGAAGTTACTATTTTTACATTGGGTACAGTGTGAATAAGCCAAGTCCAATGATCAAATGACCCACACACTCACCTTTCACAGCATCCAAAATTTCTAACTGCGCCATCATCATGTTGGAAGCGGAATCGGCTTTTGCGTACCCACACCCGCATGTGCACCCGCACGCGCCAATGCACACGCACACGCACACCCACCGGCACGCGCCAATGCACACGCCCACGCACCCGCACACGCACACCCACCCGCACACGCCAATGCACACGCAAACCCACCCGCACACGCCAATGCACACGCAAACGCACCCGCCCCCACGCATGCACACGCACACTTCATGGATGACCTGGTGAAGTCAAACCCCCCGCCTACATCAAGACTGGCTGAAGGACATCTTTGATGTGTGTGTGCAAACAGGCGGGTCTGGTGTAATTTTTACCAATCATCGGACGGTTGTGGGATGATCAGGCGGTGAGGAATCTGAGTTGAAGGCACAGGGGAACCAATATTATTGGATGTCACAGGATTTGGTGTAAGACCAGAGTGTGACGTGTGCTTGACGTTTGCTTGATTTTCGCTTGACGTGAGCTCGACTTTTATCCTGCTTGACGTTTGCTTGACGTGAAGTCAATCGCCGACGATTGACACGAGATTCGCCCCGGTGACATTGTCACATCTGAGAGTAACATCAACAGTGATACACTGTGGTTACAAATGTCCCAGTATGCTGAACAATCTGCAAAGCAGTTTGCAGGAATTGAAGCTGGCCAAGAGAGGATGAGAAAAACTCAAGCCTCCTTGGAACAGATAGTTATGAACTTTCAAGAAGGATATTCTCAACTGAGCAAAGCCTCTGAAGAAACCAAAAAAAGACTGAAAATAGTCTTTGAAGAACAACACCACAGCAAAAGGGACAGGGATTGTCTGGACCAAGACATTAACAAGTTGTTTAATGCCTACCATAGCTTGAAGCCCCAACCACAAGGCCAAGTTATGAATATTCCATATCAACCAGATGACATCAAACCAGATGCCATATTGATGAATAAGGCAAGATCCCCATCACAATACCAGGATGGAGATGGCATGTCTTATTCAAAGAAGGAAGCCTTGAAACAGCTTCCTGAGGCCTCAAGTTGGCCCAAATTCTCTGGATCAGGAGAATATGATCATATGGAGCTCATAGATTATATTGATGGACTCTTCATTGATGTACCAAGCATACCAGACTACTGGATCACTGCTAGATTGAATACTGCATTTAAAGTTCATGCTAGTATATGGTACACAGAAATGAAAGAAATCCATGGCAGAAGAAACTGGCCATGGTGGAAGAGTCAAATCATTCAAAAGTACAGTAATGGAGCTTGGATATGGCAAAAGACCATGTCATTTGAAAATGACAAATACTCTGTAGACAAAGCTCCATATGAGTGGTGTCTAAGACAGTCTAAAAGACTTAAAGCCATTGATCCTCAGATGAACATCCAAATGAGGAATCACAAACTTCTGACACAACTGCCAGGAGAACTAGAGCATGCAGTAAAATGCAGATGAAACCAAAATTACACTCTAGATGACATTGCCAACACCTTACAAGACATAAGGAAAAGGACTAATATAGGGAAATTCACCCCATATAAGAGCAGTAGTTTCAAAGAGAAACAACCTTTCAGGGTAGAGCTCAAAGACAAACCCAAAGAAAGAGTGTCAGAAGTGGCAAAGAAGGGGAATTCTTGTCACAATTGTGGTTCACCAGACCACTATGCCAACAACTGTCCAAAGGCAAAGAAAAAAGTCTATTCCATTGAGAAAGTCCCAGAGGAAGAATCTCCAACAGAGGATTCTGAATCAGACTCCATTGGTGATGCCATCAGAGAACCATCTGATGATGATCAAGACCCAAGAGAGGAATTACTAGTGGAATACCAAGAGGAAACCCTACTAGAAATTTAGGACATACAGTTGGAAGCAGGCTTGCCACAGGACACTGCTAACAAAAACTTGTGCAAACACACACAAGATTCACAAACATTCCTGGTTACACCAACCAAAGGAATGGCATATATACATGGGACAGCCACAAAAATGACTGTTTGCATTGACAATGCTCAGCATCCACTGATCATTGATAGTGGAGCACACTGCTGCATAGTGGCCACAAACAATCTGGATACCCACTTCCCAAACTGGGAAAAACAGCTCTTGCCCACTAAGGCAAAGAACTTTAAAAGTGCATCAGGGAAGATGACTTCTATTGGAACAATTATCAAAGAGATAATTATACCCCACAGGAAGGGTAATATCAGACTCAACCCAGAGTTTGTAGTGCTTGATGATGCCCACATCCAAGGAATTTTACTGAGAACAGATTAGCAGAGGATGTATGGCATAGACATTTACAACAGTAAAAATAGGAACATCACTATTGGTACTAACAAGGAAAAGAAATTTTCACTTGATATATACCAGATATCTTTTCAAGATCCATTAGAAGAACTTCTGAAGGAATTCAGAGAGGGACAGTTTAGCACTACCCTCACCAGTAAACAAAAACTAAGTTTACTGAAGATTCTGAGAAAAAACAGACCAGCATTTGCCATTGGTGAAGAACCATTAGGCAAGATCAAAGGCCATGATATAGAACTATATCTGGATGTGGAAAGACCTTATCCACCCATGCTTAGGAGACCTCCTTATCCAGTAAGCCTGGAAACCAGGAAAGAAATTGAGAAACATATCAATGGCCTCCTGGATATGGATGTCATCAGGAAGATTGGACATAATGAAATAGTGGAAATTACCACACCTGTCTTAATCACCTGGCATGATGGCAAGTCTAGACTGTGTGGAGATTTTATAGCTCTGAATAACTACACTAAAGCAGACAGGTACCCTATACCCAGGATACCCCATTCCTTGGATAAACTGGCAAAAGCCAAATACATAACCAAAATGGATTGTATGAAATGCTTCCACCAAAATGGAGTTAAACCAAACTCCATGAAATTACTCAGGATAATATGCCATATGGGCATATATGAGTATACCAGGATGCCATTTGGCATAAAAAATGCACCAGCCCATTTCCAAAGGATGATGGACACCATATTTAAAGAAGAAATACTGGAAGGCTGGATGGTGGTATATGTTGATGATATCATTATATACGCAGAGACATGGGAAAACCATGGGCAATACATAGACAGAGTACTAAGTAAATGCACACCCATCAATCTCAAAATTTCACTTAAAAAGTGTAATTTTGGCCAACAAGAGTTACTGGCTCTAGGACGTAAAGTCTCAGGTCTTAGTCTTGCAATTGACCAGAATAAAGTAGCAGCAGTACTGCAAAAACCAGTACCAAAAAGCATCAAAGAGATGCAATCTTTCCTTGTGTTTGCTAGCTACTATAGAAACCACATTAAAAACTTTGCACACCTAACTAGTAGTTTATACAAGTTATGTTCAAAAGATGTAGTTTTTGAAATATCCAAGGAAAGGAGGGATGCATATGAGAGGATCAAATATGAACTCACAAATGCACCTGTGCTCATCTTACCTGACTTTGAACTACCATTCAAGTTATATATAGATGCAGCATGCAGTCAAGGCCTAGGAGCAGCCCTTCAACAAAGACAAATTGTGGATGGTGAACCAAGAGAAGGAGTAATTTGCTACATCTCAAGGCATCTGAAAGATTCAGAAGCCAGGTATGGGGCCACCCAGACTGAGTGTCTATGTCTAGTCTGGGCTCTAGAAAAACTCCATTATTATCTGGAGGGTACAGTCTTTGAAGTCTACACAGACTGCACAGCCTTGAAGTCTTTACTAAACATGAAGACTACAAATAGACACATGCTGAGATGGAAAATAGCCATCCAGGAGTATAGAGGGAATATGACCATCATATACAAAGAAGGTAAAAGTCATACCAATGCAGATGGCCTCAGAAGATGGCCACTGGATAATGTGAAGAGTAATCCAGCTTATGACCCTGAAGTTGCAGCCAAAATCCCTATCCATTTCACGGAAATAGATAGGAGGAAGAACTTCAGATTTTCTGAATGGGCACCAAAAGGTGATACCCTTGACAGTGGGAACACTGATTCAGAGGGGACAAAAACTCTCATATTGGGAATAAGCTCCTTTGAACTGCACAATGAATTTTTGAGTGCAGTACTGAAGTCTTATGCCAAACACAAACAGTGTGGCATACTACTACAACTCCTTCAACAAAAGTACAGGAGCCCAGAACTGGAATCCCAGCTGGAAGAACCCTGGTTGAGGGCCTATAAGAACAACAAGTTCTTCCTTATAAATGGCCTTCTCTACCACAGAGAAAAACACACAAGTGCACTCACAGTGGTAGACAGGGACCACATCTCTCTGATCCTGGAGGAATGCCATGACTGCCCCTATATGGGACACATGAGTGAAGACAGGACCAAGGAGAGGGTTGCAAGCACAGCTTGGTGACCCAAGTGGGAACAAGAGTTGAGTGAATATATTAACACATGTGAAAGATGTCAAAAGGCAAATAGGAAACATGGGAAGAAGTATGGGTTACTTCAATATATAGAAGAACCTAAACACCCATGGGAAACCATCAACATGGACTGGGTTACAGGACTTGTCCCAGGATGCAAAGAAAACTACAACTCCTGCTTGATCATAGTTGATAGGTTTAGCAAGAGCATGAGGTGTTCACCATGCCACAAAGAGGACACAGCCATGGATACTGCCCTGTTATTCTGGAATAACATCATATCTACCTGTGGAGTCCCTAAAATCATCATTTGTGATAGGGACCCAAAATTCTCATCTGAATTTTAAACCAACTTTTATGACATGCTTGGCACCAAGCTTGCTTTTTCCACAGCTTACCATCCCCAAACAGATGGCCTAGCTGAGAGGATGATCCAGACTATGGAAGACATCCTCAGAAGGTTCTGTGCCTATGGCATGGAGTATAGGGACCATGAGGGATATACACATGACTGGGTTACCCTTCTACCAGCTGTCCAACTGGCTTATAATACAAGCCAGCACTCTACCACAGGAAAAAGACCTGCACTGGTAGAGAAAGGGTGGAACCCCTTGTTGCCTGTGGATCATTTGAAGAAGAATCTTCTAACCATCCACCCCACAGCCAAAGGCTTCCATGATATGTGGAAGAGGGCTTGTGACACAGCTGCTAAATGTATAGCCAAAGCAAAAGATTATAATAAGCAGAGGTGGGACAAGACACTCATGGAACCTGACTTTAAGGAAGGGGACCAGGTGCTAGTGTCTACACTTAACTTTAATAATCTTAAAGGACCCAAGAAGATGAGGGACTCATTTGTAGGGCCTTTCACTATCATTAGGTTGATAGGAAAGAATGCAGTGGAAGTCAAACTTACAAAGGAATTTTCCAGGAAGCACCCAGTCTTCCCAGTGAGTTTGGTCAAACCATACTTCCAAACAGAGGAGAATAAATTCCCCTCAAGGAAAAAGAACCCCACACCACCTGATATAGTGGAAGTGGAGGATTCCCCAGGACCTGTGAGTACAATCATCAGGGCCAGGAAGATCAGACTTAATGGAAAGGATCAAATACAATACTTAGTCAGATTCAGGCACCAAACAGCTGATAAAGACAAATGGTTGGCAGAAGATGCCATACCAGATGGGAACCTTCATCTAAGGAGATTCACGGCCTCTAGGAGGACTGAACAGTCTCATCAATGATGAGTATTTTTTTAAAGGGAGGGTATGTCAGCCTGTGACTCAAAACCAGAGCACAAGCATGATAGCCAAAATACCATAAACCAATGGTATAGCCAAGATACCACCAAATCATGGAGCTGAGCCAAATCAGCTCAAAAGGTATCAAAGGAAAGAGGAAACTCACCTCTTTCTGAAAATATAAGTCCCATCACCCTAGGACAAGAAATAACAAAGTTATTCCTGCTCAAAGTTATTGCTGATCATAAACCTTAATTTTGACCTCTCATCTAAAATCTAGAAGGAGAGGCTTAAACCCATCAAATGAGTATTCAAAATGAAGCTCTAAGCCAGGGCTATCCAATGGTACCAGCCAAACTGAGCTAGCACCAATATTACTGGAGTTATGGTCAATCTCAGGCCAAATAATGGTGAACAAAACATTCACCTCTCATCTAACTTCTACAGTTTTAGTGTGGGATATTTGAAGTGGGGTCTTTTTGGAAAGAGAACAATCAGGGCTATCTAATGGTGTCATCCACTTCTCCATATCTCAACTACAGCAGAAGGTTTGGGGCAAACTAGCTCAATACAGCTTTTTGCCTAAAACATGCAAATGTACAAAATTCTTGTACATGGGATAGCTTTGCCATAGTTAGTAATACCAATATCAAATGAGGTACCATTGTGTAGAGCACATACAGGGCTACACACTGAACCAATTTTGAGGTTGATATCTCAAGAATTGACAAAGCTATGACTGTTTTAAGGTCAGATTCCCACCTGCTGTCATATACAGTCTTACCATGGGATAATATCCCATAATCATGAATATGAGGTGTCAAATAGACAGAGAAGAATGTTTTTACTTCAATACCTCATATGGCAGTCAATACTGGGGTCCCATACAGTTTCTGTACAGCATTCTACGCATCATACACGTCAGAATCAGGCTGTGAGGTCCCCAGATGAAAATTTTCAGCCTGTATTGGTGAAAACTGCCCAGATGTGGTTTCAAAACCACATCTGAGGCCAATACAGGTTATACAGGCTGTTTGCAAACCACAAGCCTGCACTCAAGAGTGAAAAATCTTCACTTCCTCTACGTGGAAAGGTCTAGCACCCTTTTCACCCCATTTCAGGATAAAAAGGAGGCTTTTCACAGCCAGAATTGTTTCCTCATCCCGCTCTTGAATATCCTTCGTAGTAAAATTTCCAAAACAGTTTTACTCTTGGGTAATAATCAGGGTAAAATTATTATTTTAATTATTGTAGTTCTTATTATAGTAATCCAACTGATAAGACTGCATCCATGGTTCTCAATAGCGCTCACCACCACTATTTCTCAAATAGTAGAACCCTTTTATTATATTATAAACTATTATATTATTAAAAAACTCTTATTTTAAAATTATTTTCACATGCCGCAGTCATAGTTCTAGTTGTAAATAGCCTAATTACTGCTTCAACATAGACTCCAGCTGACAATAATTCATGGATAAAATGTTTGGATCTGGCCACACTTTATAGGCCTCAATAGTTTGGTACCCTGGCTCTCTTTCATTTCTTTTACCCCCCTTAGCTTTTTCATTTTGAAAAAAGGTAATTCAGGCTAAGACTGATATCATCCACTATGGGTGTATCAAATATTTATGTAATAATATAGTAACTTGAGGTCCCAAAAACATTCCTGAAACTATTTTAGTGTATGTGTGACGTGGGATTTCTCACATTCCCATTATTATGGCGTGAAATTGAGAAAAAAAAGTGTGTTCACAAGCATTTTATATGCTATTGAATTATTTTCCATATTACCACCTCATGGAGTTGTCATAAGCTCACTCACCCTATGGAGTTATCCTAGGTGAAATTCAGTGTCGAATGAAAATCTTGTTTCCGATACATAGATTTACCTTCAAACAAAAGAGTTATTCCACTTTTATTAAAGGGAAAATGATGAATGTTGGATATATGCATGACTTATAGGTTATTCACAGTTTGAAGGTTATCTTTTGTATTCATTAAGTCTAATTTCCTTATGTAAAATATACCTCAAGGCTCACATATTTACACTTTGAAATTATGTAACTCAAGAATTGAAACCAAATTTACTATATACATAATTAACAATTCTTCTATTAAAATATAGCTTTCCACACACCTTTTCAATTGGCAAAAATAATTTGAATGTTTATGAATGCTCCTGAAATTCAATATTAAATAAAAAATTAAATGAAAAATAATATCAGTATGGAAATTAATCATTCCACTCCATACCGGGATCAAAGGATTAATATTCTTCTACATTTTGAAGAATTTTAGATTATTCACCCAACCAGGAAATATTGGAAGGGGTGATGAATCATTCTTTTCATAAAGCTCATCTAATTCATTAACCATCTTGATCAAGAGGTTGCAAAGATCTATGTAGATCAATAAATAAATTATTGTACTTGTATTTCATTTTACATTTTTTTGTGAATCTTTATGAGGGATGGCCATTGTCCTTTAAGTCTTCTGATTGAATTTTTAACTCTTAGCTCTTATTTTGAAAGACAGAATTTGAATTTAGTATATTTTGTGTGAGTCTTTGTGGTATTTGCACATACTCAAAAGAGGACAAAAAATTGAATTCAGTTATAATTCAAAACCCAAACTTGTATTTTCAAATATAAAAACAGGTTTAAAATATAATAATAATATTTATAATGAAAACTTAATGATAAATTTACTTTGAATTCCAACAATGGAAAAATATTTTTTAGCTAAAATAAATAATTAAAAATCAATTTTTATCAAAAATATTTTTTGAAAAAAAAATAATAAAAATTATTAAATCTTTTTTCCCATAATTTAAAAATACGAAAATCATTTTACCATTGAATTTCTGATAAGAATCAGGTGATGTCACCTATGAGGGAAATATTGTAACACAACTCAAAATAATCTTAAGATAATTTTTTAGTATTTTCTGTATTAAAATCTGAAAATCCTGCAAAAATTGATTTAATTTACAATGCATGTGGTGTTTACCATCCAATTTTGAGTCAAAATTGAGGTGTGGTGTGTAGTCAAGAAGATAAAGGAGATTGTATTATTCTATATTGAAATTTCAAAATGTGTGCATGTATCACAGTTGGTGAGCTTGAATTTAAATATGTGTAATAAATTGTCAATGTCAATTTTGAGGGAAAAACAAATCTTGGCTCCCAGGGTTGAAGAATGCCCCAAATTTCTTGCAGGAAAGTGTGGGATGTCAAACTTCAGGCAAAGGTTCATCACTTTTGTCCTGGAATTGAGTCACAGGGTCTGTGACTCAATTGATGATGAGGTTTAGATAACAACCAGGCCAGTTTGAACTATTAAAATTAGGTTAAAAATACCCTTCATTTGTAAAGATTGATAGAAGCATTTTAACTGGGTTGAAGGTGTCTTACACACATTCTGATGTGTTTTTAATGCTATAAACCAACTATTACCATAGTAAAGGCTGGTTTAAGGGACTAAAATGGCTAAAAACACCCCTTTTTTAGTCCAAGACAGGTTTCAATGACTCTATAATTGACTTTTTTGTTGTCAGTGTGTTTCTCACAACTGATTAGAGTAAAATTTACTTTTGGAGTAAGAGAATTGGTGGCTATAAAAGAATTTCTTCTTTACTCCACTTTTCTCTTCATGTGATAATTTTTTCCTTTTATAATTAGCTTAACCACTGTTAAACCAATCAATAAAAGATTCCAAAAACCACCTTCAGGTTATTTTTAACTTTTTAACCACATGAAAAACTTATTACAATCATTTTATGTAAATATTAGAATCATTTTTAGCCTTGATCCACCACAAAAGTGAATTAAAGCATCTTCCATGACTTTCAATGTTTTCACTTTGTCTCCAAAGTCACTCTGGCAACTTTTGGGTTTTTTTCTCTTAAAAAAGCATTTTGGAGACTCTGTTCTCATATTAATTTCCTGCAGTTCTTTACCAACTAATCAAATTGAAATTTCTCTTGTTTTTAGCCTTGAGGTATATTATAAAGACCCCAATAGGCCAAAATTAATATTTACATAACTGCTGGAATTGCATAACCCATAATTCATTAATATATTCAAAACTAATCAATTTTGTCTAGAAAAATATGAATAGTGTTTTTTGCATAGGTAAATTCATGTATTCAAGGGCAGATCTGCATTATACACAAAAGTGTCACTCAGGGTAGCTTCATAGGGTGAATAGTATTCAATTAACTCCATGAGGTGGTAATATGGAAAATATGTTGACACCACATAAAATAATTGTAAATAGTTTTTTCTCAATTTCATGCCAAAATAATGGGAATGTGAGAAATCCTATGTTATATATACACTAAGAATAGTGTTTTACAAGTTTTTGGCACTTTCAATTCATTCTTTAAGCCTAAATACCATTTCTTGACATGGAAATAGCTAAGGGGGACAAAATACATCAAAGAGAGCCAGGGTACCCAACTCCTGAGGCCTTTGAAATCTTTCCCGCTCAAAATCTTGGATATATGGATTAGAATATTCCAATAGGTCCATTAAAACCTATTGGGAACCTTGTTACCAAGTCAATATCCCATGAAAGCATGAGTAAAAAGCAAATAAGCTGCTATTTCAATGTGACAAGGAGATAATGAGCAGCTCTGAATCCTTTAACCAAGTCCATTATTAATTATTTTCTACTGATAAACTCAAAAAGAGGAATTAAAACCATTTTTGGACTAGTATCCATGAGATTACCTCTGTGAAACCAGGCATCTCTCTGCTATTTGTTTATATCACATAGAAAATAAGGTAAAACTTCAAAAATTCATTCAAAATATGATCCTTGATTAATACTTTTGTAGTGCCGAGGACTGATGGAGAAAGCTATAATACACGCAAAAATTCAAAATAATTATGACTTCATAAGTTGAATTCAATGTTCAACTTAAAATCCATTTTTGATGATTTCATGTGAAAACTGAATGTTCAAAAATCCACAGTAAGTATAACATGTGATGAGATTTTCAATAAAATTTATAACTTTGTGAAAGAAATGTTCATTTTGAAATAAAAAAATTCCAGTTTTTACTCCTTTATTTCTTAACTATAAATGGGTTGTTAGCTACATAAAATTACTTTATTAAGCAATTATGATAATCTTCCATGACTACAAGTGATTAAATAATTAGACCAATTAAGCTAAAATGTTCCTCACTTCATGGCATGGCTCAGTGAGCTGTTATAAGCTTCAAAGAGGCCTATTCTTCCTTTTTCCCCAATATTATCTTATAATCAAGTTTTATCAATAATAACAGAAAATCAATTATTAGTTAAAATGGTTCTTCAGTATTTTTATCTTTACAAATGAATCAGAAAGATTTGAAATGAAAAAATATTCTATTTATAATGGTTTTTAAATGGTAATTTCTGTATGACAGTCATAAATTAATCATTGATATTTCAAATCCACAAATAATTGGTCAAATCACTCTTCCAATTCTTTTCCAGGTACTTTTTGATTGTTAGTGAGTGTTTGTTAATTATCCAATTTTTTCCCCAAAATTTGCAGTTTTATTCAAGAATCAAATATAATTATTCTTACAAAAGATAATTATTAATCAAAATAATTCTGTATTATTTCAAGACAATGCTTTATCATTAACACTTCTTGTAATTGATTCTAGAAGCCCATTACTGCTTACTGTTATATTCACTAGTGGGTTATAACAAGTAGGGGAAATAATTAAGAAATTAATCATTAATTTGTGATTATAATAAATTTATCTATTATATTTAATAAGAACAGTCATAGTAATCTTGATCATTAGTAATTTTATAAATATTTTAATAGAACAATCTTACACTTATAGACATAAGTATCTCCTTTAGAATATTTTGGATAAAGCTTGTTTGTTGAAAAACACTAAATCTTCATAATATTACTGTTTTATACTAACAAAGGTAAAAACAGTGATTTTTGCGTTTTTTTTTTCTTGAAACTCCTAATATTACTATCCCAAAGTAATTTTACCTTAAGAAATTTTTCTCGGAATGGAAAAATACTTGATTTATAATGAAATTTCCATATTGTAAGGGGTGAATATAAAACTTTGATTGAAGATCAAGTAGTATTCCTGTCCCCAAAATTTGTAAAAGGTGAAATTTAATTGAAGATAGTAAATTTTAGGACTTTTAAGAAAAAACAAGCCAAATTTATTGTTTTTAGCTTTGTTAGTATAAAACAACAATATTATAAAGATTTATTGGTTTACCAAGAATGAAAATTTATTCAAAAATACTGTACAACAGAGATTCAAGGCTACAAAAGTGATTTCTTCAACATAAATTTCAATTGGAATACATTGGCAAAGAACTGCAGGAAAAAAATATAAGAACAAATTTGTTAAAAAAAATATCAAAAAAAAATGCACCCAAAAGTGACCAGAGTGAATTTGGAAACAAAGTGACAAAGCTAACAGTGATGAAAGATGCTTTAAACCACTTTTATGGTGGTTCAAGGGTAAAAATGATTATAATGGCTTTTTCACATGGCTAAAAGGATTAAAGTGATATAAAAGTGGTATTTGGAATCTTTCATTGATTGGTTTAACAGTGTTTAAATTAATAATAAAAGGAAAAGATTCCAACATGAAGACAAAAGTGGGGGAAAGAAGACACTCTTTAATAGCCACCAATTTTCTTACTAAAAAGTAAAATTTAATCTTTTCAATCGTGAGAAACACTTTGAAAGCAGTAAAGCCAATTATGACATCATTGAACCCTGTTTTGAGCCAAAAAAGGCTGGTTTTGGCCATTTTTTGCTATTTTCAACCAATTTAGACCTTTAAATCAGTCATAGAATGTGTGTACAAGATTTCAAAACAATTTAAAACTTTTTTAATAAGATTGTTTTGACTTAAGGGTAGTTTTACCCTCTTGGAAACAGTTAAAACTGCCCTGGTTGGTATCAAACCCTCATCATCAATTGAGTCACAGACCCTGTGACTCAATTCCAGGCCAAAAGTGATGAAAGTTTGCATTAACTTTGACAACTCATGCTTGTCATCAAGGAATTTGGGGGAGGATGGCACCCTTGGAGCCAAGATTACTTTTCCCCCCTAAAATCAATCTTTCCAATTTATTTTTTCTTTAATTTTTCATCATGTATTATTGTCAGGTGTGGATATGAAACTTTGATTAAAAATCAAGTACTTTTCTTGTCCTCAAAGTTTGTATAAGGTAAGAAATGATTAAAAATTGTATGAAATAGTATTTTTGAAAGAGAAAACGCCAATTTTATTGTTTTTAACTTTATAAGTATAAAACAATGATATTATAAAGATTTATTGTTTTACCAACAGTAAAAATCTATCCAAAAATACTCTACAAGAGATATTTCAGGCTACAAAGAAAATTTCTTCAAGTCACATTTGAATTGAAATTAATTGAGCAAAGAACTTCAAGAAATTAATTAAAGAACAGAGTCATTAAAAAGATATTTAAAGAGAAAACAAGCCCAAAAGTGACTAGAGTTAATTCGGAAACAAAGTGACAAAGTTAACAGTGATGAAAGATGCTTTAATTCACTTTTGGGGTGGTTCAAGGGGTAAAAATTACTATAAGAGTTACAAACAATGATTATAATTATTTTTTTCACATGGTTAAAAGGTTCAAAATGATATAAAAAGGGTGGTTGGAATCTTTTATTGATTGTTTTAACAGTGTTTAAACTAATTATAAAAGGAAAAGATTATAAAATGAAGAGGAAAGTGGGGAAAAGAAGACATTCTTTTATAACCATCCATTTTCTTACTCCAAAAGTAAAATTACTCTTGTCAGTCATGGAAAACACTCTGAAAATAGAAAAGCCAATTATGGCATCATTGATCCCTGGTTTAGACCAAAAAAGGGCTGGTTTTAGCCATTTTTTGCTATTTTCAGCCATTTTAAACCCTTGAATCCTCCGTTACTATAGTAATACCTGGTCTAGAGCCTTCAAAACACGTCAGAATGGGTGTAGGAGACGTAGAAACCAGTCAAAACTGTTTTTAACAAGATTGTTTTGACTTAAGTGTAGTTTTACCCTCTTGGCAACAGTTAAAACTGCCCTGGTTGGTATCAAAACCTCCTCATCAATTGTGTCACTGACCCTGTGACTCAATTCCAGCCCAAAATTGATGATCTTTTGCGTGGATTTTGAAATCCCACACCTGTCAGCAAGGATTTTGGGGGTCTGAATCCCCCTTAGAACTAGAGTTCCTTTTCCCCCCATATTTAATCTTTTCAATTTATTTTTTCTTTAATTCCTTGTCATGTAATACATTTTTAATTTGCACATGCAATTCAATTAGAATTTTACAGTACACAACTGTAATGATTGATACCTCATATGTAAATTACAGTTCACTCAGGTAATACACATGCGCATTCTGACATTTCAATTGAAAAGACTTCAATTCCTCATAGCTTCTAAACTATGCACAACACCTCAATTTTAACACAAAAATTAATGGTTAACACCACATTTGGTGTGAATTAAATTGAGGTTTTGAGGATTTTCAACTTTTTTACAGAAAATACTAAAAACTTAATTTAAGCTTATTTAGAGTTGAGTTACAGAAATTTTACCCAGAGGTGAGCCCACCTTATTTTTTATGAGGAATCCAATGGTTAAGTAATTTTCTGAAGTTTATTCATTGTATAAGAAGCTACAACATATTTTATGTAACTTTTTACCAAAAATATCTCAATTTCATTGATTTTATTAAAAATTCATTTGTACTCAATTTTTCCAAGTAAAAATGCATTTTCACAATTTCAAAATTTCATGTGATTTTCATTTTGACTTATGATTAAATTTTTATTTTTATATATAAATTTGTATTTATATTTTAAATTTTATTTTGATAATATAAATAAATTTATTTTATTTATATTTGTATCTTATTTTGTTATTTGTGGTTTTTTGGGTATATGAAAATACCTCTAAGGCTCACAATTATACTTATAATTTACATATGTAATTCAATTGAGTTTCTACAGTAAACCACTGTAATAATTGATATCTCATATGTCAATAAAAGCTCACTTATTTAATGACACACATGCACATTTTGACATGTCAATTGAAAATACTTCAATTCCTCATAGCTTCTAAACTACACCTCCCACCTTAAATTTAACACAAAAATTGATGTTTAGCACCACATGTGGTCTGAACTAAGCTATTGTTTTGAGGATTTTCAATTTTTATACAGAAAATACTTAAAGCTTAATTTAAGCTTTTTTAGAGTTGAGTTACAGAAATTTCACCCAGAGGTGACCCCACCTTATTTTTATAAGGAATCCATTGGTGAAATAATCTTCATAAGTTTCTTCATTGGATATAAATTTATAGCTATTTTTATGTAACTTTTTCCTAAAGATATTCAATTTTAATACTTTTATTGAAAATTTGTTTTCACATTTTTAAATTTCAATGTAATTTCAATCTTATATTGTAATAACATTTTTAAATTTGTAAACAAATTATATATTTATATTTTAACTTTTTTTGTATAATATAGATAAATTTATTTATTTCTAATTCTAACATAATTTGCAATTAGTGGTTTTTTGGGTATATAAAATTACCTCCAAGGCTCACATTCCCTCCCCCTAAAAAAATATTACTTTTTGATATGGTTATTTCTAGCATTTCTGAAACATTGCAGAAGTTTGGTAGCTTCAGGTATGTCTTTTTCCACCAATCATTCATCTTCACAAGTTGGGTCACTGTACCTGACAAGGTATTCCATTACTTTTTTAGTTCTCAATTTCCTTTCTTTGAGAGCTTTGGTAATTTTCTTAGTGCCAGATGCTTCAAAAGGAGGTATATGTTGTGAACTTTATTCCTCAAGGGAATTTTTCAGCCTCACCAGTTCTGTAAGGCTTTATCAGCCTTACTCGTAATGTAGGATTATTATTACTAAGCTCCTCAGATAGTTTTAATTCAACAGCATTTTCCATATGGAGGGCCTTGATCACAAAATTTCCTGAAAAGGAGTCTTTTAGCTTTTTTCATCCTTTTATGTTATTGAAGTTAGTGGTATATAAAAGCACTAAATCTCCTACCTTGAACTCTGGTGTAGCATTTGATTTGTCCCATTTGTCTTTGGCATATGCAAATGAGTCTTCCATGCATCTCACTGCATTATTCCTAGCTTTTTCATTAATAATATGTACTCGACAAAGTGCATCTCCTAGTCCATCTCCAGATGAATCAATTTAAAGCTTAAAGGGAAGCTTAAAATTAGGCATTAGTAAGAGTGGAGAAGTGTTCAAGGTTTGTCTCAGGAATTCAAAGGCTTTGACTCTTAAAGAATTCATTTCAAATACTGTGTGTTTGTAACACAATTTTTAAATAGGTCTTTCTATGGATCCAAATTCTTTAATATGCTGCCTATAGTATCTTGAAAACCACAAAAGTTCCTGGATTTTCTCCTTGTTCTTAGGCATTGGTTTCAGTGGTACTGCTGAAAAATTGTTTTTTTCAGATCCATGGGATAGACCAGATACTCCATGTCCTAGGGCCTTGAGCTCTTTAAATGCAAAATGAAATTTTATCAAAGAAATCTTCATGTTTACAGATTGGAGTTTTCCCAAAACTCTGGATAATCTGTACATATGTTCCTCCCAAGTCTTATAAGAGACAATAATGTCATAAATTTAAATTATTAACAATACCTCTGAAAGTTCTTCAGGGAAGATTTTATTCATCATTCTTTGAAATTGTGAAGGGGAGTTTTTGATACCCAAAGGAACCCTTAAATATTAATACACTCCACAATGAAAAATACTTCTAAAATACTTTCTTGCACTTGGGTTCACTAAATGCTTATGGAATCCTTCAAGGGCATCCATAGTTCTTATTTACAGGTATTGAGATATTTGAGTGAGGGAAATTTGGATCTTTGGTATGGGATACCTGTCTAGGACAGTGTAAGTGTTTAGAGCTCTAAAGCCCCCACCCCCTTTTGGATTTTTCATTATGAAATTTCACTATGACTGGTGTAGTTATTTCCAAATCCTCATTGTGGCCAACCTTTCTTATTCCACATAGGTTCAAGAGTTCTTCAATGTGAAACTCAAGGGCTTCTCTTGATTTTGGCTCACTGGGTATGCAGGCCTTCTCAAGAGTGGTGGATAAGGTCTCTCAATGTTCAAAATAATGTCAAATTGATGACCAATAATTTCCCTTAATTGGACTTTATCTGGTGCAAAGGTTTCTTTGTGGTCACATAGAATGGTAGAGTGTTCACTTTTGTGTATATCAGTAAGATTTATACTTACTTCAGCTTCATTCATTTGTTCTGACTTGAATATCTCTAGCTCTAAGTTGACTGGGATACTTTATTTACCATAATATTTCTTTTAAAAATTGAAAAGGCAAATTTTTGGTGCTTATTTTCCTCAAAAGTAAATTATATATCTTCATTGTGATGTAAATCTATGCCATACATGATTAAATATTCATTCCCCAATATGAAATTGGTACTAGAGCAGTGTCCCATAACAACAGGTTGAACCATCATTCTTAAATTTCCATTTATATGTGGAAATATTACAGTTTTTTCAAATAAGCCCAATGCCTTCATTTGATAACTTTCATGTTGAATTTTATGCCATAACTTGGTAGTAATTGATCTTCAAACTCTGGTACATATCTCTTGAGAAATGACTTTCCAACACAAGAGCAGAAGGCTCCTGGGTCAAGCAAAAGTTGAGTGGGTTTTTTATCAATTACCACTTCTGTTATAAAGGAACTGCCAGAGGAACAGCCTTTCCCCCTGTTTGGTTTGTTTTTCATACATTGTGAGCCATGGAGAGAAGACCACATATCCAAAAAGGTCACAAGAAACATTTTACAATAATTATTCCTCCAAATAATTATCTTAAGATAAGTAAAATACCATACAAAAGAATAAATGCTGAATTAGTTTAGAATCTTATGGGTAAAAATTTGAAAGAAATTAAACCATCAGATTCCCCATGATAGAACACACATATATCATTTTTATGGCATATCTGTAAAGTCAATAACTAATGAGTAATAAGCTGAAAGTTCTATAAAAAGACATAAATTCTTATTTCTCTCAGAATCCAATGACACAGCATGTGAAATAAACTGCACCATTTGATTCCCCAAGAAATACTACACATAAATAAATTTATTTCATTTCTCTAAAGTTGATAATTAAGGAATTAAGCTGAATATATGCACTTTTTTGGTCAGTCAATACATTCATGGTTTTTAGCTAATATCTCTTGAAATATACATGATAAATAGTTAAGCCAAGAAAAAGGTAACACATAATTACTGTAAAAACACAGATATGAACTTTATTTGACAGTTTACAAACAAAGTTATAACTTTTAAGGGTTTATTGAACAAAATTCCTAGAGCTATTGACCACTTTGTTGTGAAAGTGGTCCAAAAATAAAATAAATTGGATATTAACGTTCCCCTAGTTCATATGTGCATAATGATGTGGTTTTTATCACAATATTCAAGGTAAAACCCTTTGAAATCATGATGTGAAGTTTAATATATTTAATTTTGACAGAAAAGATGAGATACAAGAAAAATCATCAAAAATAGAGTTTTGATGATTTAATGAAATTCTATTTGAAGTTGAATGAAAACATTCTAAGCTATCAGAATTCACTCTATGAATTTCTGTAGTTTGTATAAATTAAAAGCTATCAATGATCAAAGTTTAAGCTTAAAATTGATCATTTATGGTTGCTCACTGTAATCTTCTTTTCAGTTTAACAGTTATATATGCGATAAAACTGGTGAATACTATTATTCTATTATACTATTATTTGTAATGATAAAATCCATGAATCTTATGCTTCTTTCAAGCTTATGATGTCATCAAACCTAGAGTTATAGTGATAACTCTAAATAATGGCATAATAATGGGATAAGATGGTTTGATCATGATGTAATAATCACTAAACCTTGAAATACTTATCAATTGCAGTGGATACCATCAGTATATATCTACTAGAATTCTTCTGGACTCTAGAAAGGAGTAATTAACTATAAATAGAGCTCTTTTTTCTCTACTTCCCCCTCAGATGCATCAAAAATAATAAAACACTAAATAAAAAAGGTAAAATCTTTATTCTTTTTATATAAATCATTTATATTAGCAAAGGCCAAAGGTAATCTTTATTATAATCATCAATCTTGATGTGATTACTCTCTGTGTTTAATTTGTTTTGCTATATTTCTCTATAAATCATATTTTCCAAGTAAAATTTAGAATATTTGTAATTTCTTTTATTTCATTTTGTAAATACAATGTCAATAAGTTGCATTTACATTCTTTTGGCTTAAAATCATTCAAAATTATTATATTAAGTGTTAAAAGTAGGTTATTTTCTCTTTTGTAATAATTTCTCTTTATTATTACTTCCAATAATTCCTTTATTAATATAAATAGTATTTTTATTAATATATAGATCTAATCTTAGTAATATTATTGTTATTAATTGTTTCTTATTATTAAAAAACAATTTTTTATGCCTTTATTACTTGTTGGTAAAAATAATAAAGAGCTTTTAAGATATTAATTATTATATATTGATATATTTATTTTTATTATATTATATTATTATATTTATTTAATAATATAATAATTTTATGCCATAATCATGATAATTCTTCATTATTATAATTATTATTTCTTTTGTTTATTAAATTGATAAGTATATTCATAGTACAATAAGTGGAATATTTTTAATATTCACTTACTGTTTCATAGTCAAACTGTACATTTGGGGGCCTGGCTGTGATTTTTACTTCAAGAGCTTTAAAATGGTTTATTTTGGATTTATCCAATAAAAATTATATTTTCAATTATAAAATTATATAATAATCTTATATTTATTGATTTCAAGAGCTATTGAGGCATTTTGAAAGCAATAGTACTGTCTTACATGTGGTTTTTCACATCCTTAGACTTGCAAGAACTTTCTTTAAGTGATCTAGTTATTAAGAAACATATCTATAAAGTTAAAATAAATTTATATTTTAAATTAATTTTAAAAAAGAATCATCTTAATGTTATTTTATTCTTTAAAAAATAAAAATAAAAAAATATATAAAAAAACAATAAAAAAGTTATTTTTATTCTTTTTCTTGATCATTTCTTTTATTCATTTTACTCATTCAAAAGATATTAAAGAAATTATTTTGTGGAAATTGCCATATCTTATAAAAAAACACTTTTAAGAAAAGACTTATATTTATTTGTCTTTTTAGTGTTTGCAGACAACCCAGCAGAGGATAATAAAACCACTGTTGAGAGATTGGTGGAAGAAACTTGTCCAAGTTCTCCAACATCAATGTTCAATAAGAAAAAGAAAGCTAAGAAGCTAGTCTTTCCAGGACCCACTATTCAGCACTCTGAAGGTGAGTAGCTCCTTTTTAATTACCATAAAATGATTTTTTTGTGTTCTGAAATATTTTGTTTTCTTGAATTTTTCCTATGACTACTAGAAGAGGATTCCAATACTCCATCCAATCAGATGGAATTGGACTCAGAAGGAGAGTTGATCCCTCAAAAGGGAAAAGAAAGGGAAAATTCCCCAGCAGAACAGAATCCACACAAGGATGTGCCATATCCAAAAGGCAAGTCCCAGATATTCTCTTGATTTCTGAACCAGAATTGGAGCTAAGTATGAGTAATTCCAAAGGGGACAAATCACATTCAGAGGGCTCAAATAGACATTCATATCAGCCAGTACAAGCAGTATTACACAGTTTACGAGGACAAACATTGGGAAAATTTGCCACAAATCCATCAAGGAGTGATGAACTCCTGGCATGTCCTGAAAAAATTCATCAAAGAGGACGAAAAAGTGAGATACTCCAATGGATGGAATCCACTATCATCCAAGCCTCAAATCAAGGAGATAAAGGAATACTGTAAGGTTTGACTATGAAACAATAAGTAAGAATTACTAATATTTTACTTATTGTACAATGAATGTCCTTATAAATAGAATAAATAAGATAAAAAATAATTATAATAATATGGAATTATTATAATTATGTCATAAAAATAATTATATTATTAAAGAAATATAATAATATAATTTATATTATAAAAAAATATAATAAATAAATATATTAATATGAGATAATTAATATATTTAAAAGCACTTTATTATTGTTACCAACAAATAATAAAGGCATAAAATATTGATTTTTATTAATAAAAAACAATTAATAACAATAATATTACTAATATTGAAGTTATAAATTAATATAAATACTATTTATATTAGTTAAAGAATTATTAAACTAATAATAGAGAGAAAATTATTATAATAAGAAGAAATAACCTACTTCTAACACTTAATATAATAATTTTGAATTATTTCCACCAAATAATATAAATAAAACCTATTTAAATCTTATTTACAATAAAAATTAAGAGAAATTATAATTTATCTTGATTTTACGCAGTTTTGAGGTTTTTTGAGAATTTTAAACAAAACAGTTAAATAATTGAAGTAATCATGTCAAGAATGATGATTATAATAAGGATAATCATTGATCTTCAATAATATAAGAATTTTGTATATAAAGAATAAATAATTTAGCTTTTTGTTTCAATTTTTGAGTGTTTTGTAAGAATCTGGGGGGAAAATAGAGTAAAAAGAGCTCTATTTATAGTAAATAACTCCCTTCAACAGTCCATCAGGCTTCTAGTAGACGTTTACTGATGCATTCTACTATAGTTGATCAATATTTCAAGGTTTAGTGATGATTACATCATGATCAAACCATCTTACCTCATTATTATGCCATTATTTATAGTTATCACTGTAACTTTAAGTTTGATGATGTCATAGGCTTGGAAGAAGCCTAAACTTCGTGTATTTTATTAGTATTAATCATCATCTAATAGTATTCATCAGTTTTAACACTTATATGACTGTTAAACCTAAAATGAGATTACAGTGAGTGATCATAAATGAACAAATTTAAGCTTAACTTTTGATCATTAATAACCTTTACGTTATACACGCCACAGCTACTCTGAGAGTGGATTCTGATAGCTTGGCATGTACGTATTAAGCTTCCAAGAGCATTTCATTACATAATCAAAACTCTATTTTTGATGATTTTTCTTGTAACTCATCTTTTCTATTGAAACTTAATATTTTAAACTTCAAACCATGATTTCAAGGGGTTATACCTTGAATATTGTAATAGAAATTACATCATTATTCACTAATGAACTAGTATAATCTTACTTTCTCCTTATTTTCAAGTTTGGACCACTTCCACAGCAAAGTGCTCAACAGCTCTATTGATTTTGTTCAATAATCCATTACAAGTTTTAACCTTGTTTATAACTTGTGAAATAAAGTTCATATATGTATTCTTATAGTAATACATGATGACTTTATTTTTTTTTCATCTCTCTATCTTTTATATTTCAAGAGATATTAGCTAAAAACCATGAATATATGTGTTGACCAAAAAAGTGCATATATTCAGCTTAATTCCTTAAGTATTGACTTTAGAGATTACCTTTAAAACTGTTTTATGTGTAGATATTTATGGAGGATCCAATGGTACAATTTATTCCTCATGTTGTTTCATTGGTTTCTGAGTTAAATGAGGTTTTGTACCTTTTTTTAGGGATTATTACTTATAGTTCAATAATTATTGACTTTTCAGATATGCCATCAAATTCCATACCACCAAACAGGATTGTACCACAATCTGATATAGTTAATTAGGGTATCATCCACTGTCATACCTCTTCAATAGACTTTGTTAGTCTTAAAGCTCAATAATGCTGGATTTTTCTATTCCGTAGGTTTTCTTTCATGTCTTAACCTTCTTAGTAGTTTATCAGAATCTGTTATATCCCTCTCAAGTAGCCATTCATCTTCTTGAGTTGTATTTATATACCTTAAAAGGTATTCTCTTCCCTTTTTATTTCTTATCCTTCTTTCTTTAAGGACTTTCACAATTTTCTTTTCATCTCCTTCTTCCAAAGGGGGTATTTCAAGTGGGTATTTATTTCTTAGTGGAAATAATTCCTTGTCACTTGAGCTATAAGGTTTTATCAGACTTACAGGGAAAGCTGGGTGTTTATTCATTAGTTCACCTGTGAGCTCCAATTGCACAGCATTAGGTCCATGTGGTGTGTTTATCATTAATGGTCCTGAAAAGGAATCTTTCAGTTTCTTTGGTCCTCTTATATTATTGAAATTAAGAGTTGACACTATGACCAAGCCTCCTATTTTGGAGTCAGGTGGTTTATGACTTTTATCCCATTTTTCTTTTTCATATTTGAAAGAATCTTGCATACATCTGTTTGCATGGTGTCTTTCTTTGTCAAGCCTTATTTTAAAACTGCTTGCTGTTGGATGTATATCCACTAAGTCCTTTTTGAGGATATCATAAGGAAGTCTTGGATTCCAACCCTTTTCTAGAATTGCTGGTGTTTTTCCAGTAGAAGAATGGATTTATGTTTTATATTCCAGTTCAAGAGCTGGTATTAACATACACCAATCATGGGTAAAACCATCAGAATCTTTAAATTCCAGTCCATAAGCAAAGAATCTTCTGATCATTTCCTCCAAAGTTTGTATCATTCTTTCTGCTAAGCCATCAGTTTGAGGATGGTACGCTTTTCAGAATGACAATTTGTCCCAAACAAGTTATGGAGGTTTGTCCATAATGCTGAAGTGAACTTTGGGTCTCTGTCACTTATGATATTTTGGAATAAGCCTGTGTGGCTAATGACTTTATTCCATATCATTATGGCTTTTCCCATAGCTGTGTCATCTTTGTGACATGAAAAAAGTGTTTTTTATTGATAAAAAACAACTAGTAACAATAATATTACTAATATTAAGATTATAAATTAATATAAATACTATTTATATTAATTAAAGAATTATTAAAGTAATAACAGAGAGAAAATTATTGTAATAAGAAGGAATAACCTACTTTGAACACTTAATATAATAATTTTGAACGATTTTGCGCCAAATAATATAAATACAACTTATTTAAACTGTATTTACAATAGAAATTAAGAGAAATTACAATTTATCTTGATTTTATGTGGTTTTGGGGTTTCTTAAGCGAATTTTAAACAAAACAGTTAAATAATTGAAATAATCACATCAAGAATGATGATTATAATAGAGATGATCTTTTTTCTCTCTCATAATATAAGAATTTTATATATAAAGAATAAATAATTTGCCTTTTTGTTTCAATTTTTTAGTGTTTTGTAAGTGTCTGGGGGGAAAATAGAGTAAAAAGAGCTCTATTTATAGTTAATACCTCCCTTCTAGAGTCCAGCAGGCCTCTAGTAGACATTTACTGATGCCTTCTACTAGAATCAATCAATATTTTAAAGTTTAGTGATGATTACATCATGATCAAACCATCTTACCTCATTATCACGCCATTATTTAGAGATATCACTGTAACTCTAAGTTTGATGACATCATAGGCTTGGAAGAAGCCTAAACTTTGTGGATTCTATTAGTATTAATCATAATCTAATAGTATTCATCAAGATTAACACTTATATGACTGTTAAATATAAAATAAGATTACAGTGAGTGATCATAAATGATCAAATTTAAGCTTAAACTTTCATCATTAATAACTTTGGATTTATACATGCCACAGCTATTCTGAGAGTGTATTCTGATAGCTGGGAATTTCCTATTAAACTTCATTACATCATAAAAACTCTATTTTTGATGATTTTTTGTGTAACTCATCTGTTCTGTTGAGATTTAATATTTGAAACTTCAAACCATGATTTCAAGGGGTTATACCTTGAATATTGTAATAAAAATTACATCATTTTTCACTAATGAACTAGTAGAATATGACTGTCTACTTACTTTTAAGTTTGGACCACTTTCACAACAAAGTGGTCAACAGCTCTATTGATTTTATTTAATAATCCATTACAAGTTTTAACCTTGTTTATAGCTTGTCAAATAAAGTTCATATCTGTATTCTTACATTAATTATATGGTGCCTTTCTTTATGGTTCATCTCTCAATCTTGTATATTTCAAGAGATATTAGCCAAAAACCATGAATATATGCATTGACCAAAAAAGTGCATATATTCAGCTTAATTCCTTAAGTATTGGCTTTAGAGATTAGTTTTATAATTGTTTTATGTGTAGGGATTTATGGAGAACTCAATGGTTCAATTAATTTCACATGTTGTTTCATTTGTCTCTGAGATAAATGAGGTTTTGTACCTTTTTTAAGGTATTATTACTTCTACTTCAGTAATTATTGCCTTTTCAGATATGCCATAAAAATGACATATGTGTATTTTACCATGAGTAATCTAATGGTGTAATTGATTTCAATTGTTTATCCATTCAATTCGGAGTTAATTCAGATTCTATACATTTTTATGGTATCTTACTAATTTTTGAGATCATTATCATAAGCATAATTATTACAGAAATTTTGTTGTGACCTTTTTGGATATATGGTTATATCTCAAAGGCTCACAAATACCATTCCAAAAAGAAAGAGGCAAGCAAAGAACAATCCCCCATAGCTTCTACCAGAAAGCCTCAAGCCAACCAACTTCCCCAAGAAGGGAAGAAGGGCAAGAAAAATAATTGGAGGAAACCATATTCTGCAAGTTACAGGAACCCAAAAATCCAAAAAAAATGCCATGGACAATGTCTTCAACATGGCCAGAACCTTGATGGAGTTCAAGGACAAAGAGGAACAAAGAATGAGAAAACCTCATAAACCTCATTTCCCAAAGAAATAACTTTGTCTCCTGATTTTTTAAATAATTTAATTTAAATCAAAAATAGTATCTTACCTCTTTAAGACATTAAAAAACTGTCTATTATCCTTAAAAGTAATAAATAACAGCTGATAATTTTTAACAAAAATTGTTGCACAAAACAAAAAAGAAATTGATAATATTCAATTTATGGTTGAAAAAACAAACAAAAAATTCCAATTGAGAATACTCAAAATTTAATACAAGGACAACAAGAAGACATTAAAAAACTGTCTATTATCCTTAAAAGTAATAAATAACAGCTGATAATTTTTAACAAAAATTGTTGCACAAAACAAAAAAGAAATTGATAATATTCAATTTATGGTTGAAAAAACAAACAAAAAATTCCAATTGACAATACTCAAAATTTAATACAAGGACAACAAGAATTTTATAAATACATAAAATATATCAAAGAAAAAACTTTAACAATTAATTATGATGTGAGCATTGACAATTCAACAGAAAAATTAAACAAATTAAGTATTTCTGTTGAAAGATTTGAAGAAAATACTTCATCACATCAAACATTACTTCTAGACCATGTAGAAAAAAGTGATGAAGCAGGAATGAATCTTAAAGATGACATTCAAAGTGAAATAAGACGTATTACTGAAGAAAGGGATAAAATAAATGAGGCTAACTTCAATATTGCAAAGTTATCAACCCCATTTTCTCACATTAGAAGACTTGTTAAACCAAAAGAGAAGATAACAAACTGATTCATCACAGAGTTGATTCATTGAGACAATAACCAAGTCTTAATGAAAGAAGCACCTCAATTAAAAGAATGGCCACCATTCACAGGTGAAGGTGAATATGACCATGTGTCATTCATTAAAACATTTTATATGTTACAAGGAGATTTTTCCATACCAGATGAATTAATCACTGCACGATTACATGCATAATTTCAAAAATCTGCAAAAAGATGGTATTATGGCATAAGAAATCAATGTTAAAAATACCTGGTCTTGGTGAAAAAAGAAATAATCACCAAATGGTCAAATGATGCCTGGAGGTACAAAGAAGAAAATGAATTTTAAAATTCCTTCTTTGATCCAGATAAGGATAAAACTTTGACTTGGTTCTTAAAGCAAGTTGAAAGATTGAATTAACTGTACCCAGAAATGTCACAAATGATGGTGTACATGAAGATACTTAAGAAATGTGGAGGGGAATTAGAACATGCCCTGAGAAGAAGGTCCATAGAACCATGCTCCACAGAGGAATATATCAATTCACTGGAAGGTATAGTGACAAGAACTAAAACTGGTAGAACTTTGAGAAAGGTGGACATCAAAAGTCCAAATAAACCATTTATCAAGGAATATAAACCAAGAGAACCTTTAAAACCCAATACACCTAACAGTAATGAGCAAAGAAAATGCAATAAATATGGAGGTATTGGACGCTTAGCCAATAATTGCCTCAAAAAAGCAAAGATTGATGAAATAGTGGAAATATATGACCACAATGACAAAGATGAAGAATCAGATTCCAAAAACAACACTTAAGAGTCAGGAACTTCTGCAAGTGATGAAATCAAAATAAATAATGCACAAACTAATAATATTGATTTAATATATGAAGTATTGGATGTTAACTCAAACTTACCACAAGTTGGAACATCTGATACAAGCCTGAAAAACATACAATATGGCAAGCTTTATAGAACCAAACCAGTGAAAGGAATTGGATATACAGCTGGAAAGTCAAGTATAAGCATTTTCATGGTTTACAACAAAGAGGCAAAAGTAAATTTGGATTCAGGAGCATACTGTACATGTGTTGGTAGAAATCATTTGGAATCAATTTTACCATATTGGGAAAGAAAACTTATACCAAGACAAGGAGTCAAATTTAGTAGTGCCAGTGAAAGCATAAAGCCCCTTAGAATAATTGACTTGACATTAATTTTTCCTCACCCTTCACAATGTATAAGAGTGAAAATACAGTTTGTAGTAACGGACAGCTGTACTAGTAACCACTTTATACTTGGAAATGATTACTTTTCAATTTATGGCATAGATATTTTAAATCAAAAAGACAGATATTTTACCATAGGAGACAATAACAGAAAAAAATTCTGGTTTTCAAATAACAAAAAACAAATTACAGTCATAAAAAAAGAAGAGAAAATCTCAGCAAAAGACTTTTTCATAGGGAACCAACTTAAAGAGGCAGAATTCAATCAATAATTAACAGAAAAAATGAAAGAAAAATAGATTTACCTCTTATTCAAATATAAAAATACCTTTGCAACTGAAAAAGAGCCACTAGGTTCCATTATTGGAAATGAAGTAGACATTATCCTTAATGTAGAAAACCTTTATCCACCTCTGTTGAGAAGACCGGCTTACCCAGCTAGCCCAAAAGCCATAGAAACCTTAGAAATACACATTCAAGAATTAATGGACCTTTAGGTATTAAGGAAAGTAGGACATAATGAACAGGTAGAGCTCACTTTACCTGTCATTATTACTTGGCATAATGGAAAATCAAGGATGGTAGGGGACTTTAGAGCCCTAATTACCTAAACTATCCCTGACAGATATCCAATACCCAGAATTCATGAGACATTAACACAATTATCACAAAATAACTTCATTACAGCCATGGATTCTCTAAAGGCATTTCACCAAAATGTCTTGACAGACAATACTAAGAAACTATTGAGGATAATAGTTCACTGTGGGATATATGAATACTTAACAATGCCATTTGGTATAAGAAATGCACCTTCCCGTTATCAAAGGATGATGAACACCATATTTCCTGAATAGTTATCAGAAGGATGGTTAATCACCTATATTGATGATATCATAGTTTGCTCGGAAACTTTGGAAAGTCACTTAACAAGACTAGAAAGAGTACTACAAAAGATATTCCAAGTCAATATGAAAATTTCCGTCAAAACATGTCATTTTGAATATAGTGAGCTTAAAGCACTAGGACATGTTGTATCTGGACTATACTTGGGCATAGACAAAATCAATGTAGCAGAAGTACTACTGAAACAAATTCCCCAAACCAAAAAAGAAATCAAATAATTTCTAGGATTTTCTGGTCACTACAGACAGCATATAAAGGATTTTGAAAGAAAAGCCAAATCCTTGTATAAACTCTGTGAACAACAGAAAGTTTATGAGATTACTGAAGAAAAAGTCAAAGCATATGAGGAATTGAAAAATTCCCACACAAATGCCACATTTGTTCTAACTCCAGATTGGGAATTACCTTTCAAACTATACATTTATTCTTGTGGAAAAGGATTAGGTGCTGCCCTAAACCAGAAACAAATTATCAATGATAAACCTATTGAAGGACCAATTTGCTTCATTTCAAGACAAATTAAGCCCAAAGAGGCAAGGTATGCAGAAAGCCAGATGGAATTTCTTTGCGTAGTGTGGGCTTTAGAAAAATTACAATCTTATTTGGATAGTACATTATTTGATGTAATTACAGACTGTAATCCTGTAAAATCTTTGTTAAACATGAAGACACCAAATAGACATATGCTAAGATGGCAAATTGTTAGCCAATAATATAGAGGAAATATGAGTATAGTTCATGAATCTGGAAATATTCACAAAAATGCAGATGGTCTTAGCAGATGGGCTTTAGCAAATACACCTGAAAACCCAGTATGCGTACCACATGAAGAGCACCATATAGAAGGCATATGTGTCACAAATATTGGCACAGAATTCTTTAATAAAGTTGAATAAAGCTATAAAATGGATAAGAACTGTCATATCCTATGCCAACTGCTGATGAAAGACTGAAAAGACCCATCACTCTCATCCAAACTAGACAAAATATGAAAAAATCATATGATGAAGGAAAATTCCACCTCCTTTATGAAATACTGTATCATAGTAAAAAAGACACATTTGTCATGAACTTAAAAGATAGAACCTTGATAAATACTATATCACATGAATTTTATGATAGTTTTGCATCTGGGAATCTCTCAGAAGATAGGACACTGGAAAGGGTTAAAACCTGCGCTTGATGGCCAAATTGGAGAAAATATGTTGAAGAATACTGCCAAACCTGTTACATATGTCAAAAATCAAACAGTGCCACAGGAAAGAAATTTGGAATGATTATCCAAATCCAAGAACAAAAATCCCCATGGCAAATAGTTCATATGTATTGGGTAACAGCCTTACCTCCAGGAGGAGACAGGAGTTATAATGCATGCCTAGTACTGGTTGACAGATACAGCAAAACTCAAATGTTCCTGCCTTGTCCCAAAGATCACACAGCTATGGACACAGCCATAATTATATGGAATAAAGCAATTAGCCACACAGGCTTATTCCAAAATATCATAAGTGACAGAGACTCAAAATTGACTTCAGCATTATGGACAAACCTCCATAACTTGTTTGGAACAAAGTTATCATTCTCAAATGCTTATCACCCTCAAACTGATGGTCTAGCGGAAAGAATGATACAGACCTTAGGAGACATGATCCAAAAATTCTGTGCTTATGGACTAAAATTCAAAGACTGTGATGGCTTTACCCATGATTGGTGTACATTAATACCAGCTCTTGAGCTGGCATATAAATCATCAATCCATTCTTCAACTGGCAAAACATTATCAATGTTAGACAAAGTTTGGAATCCAAGACTTCCTTATGACACCCTGAAAAAGACTTAGTGGATATAAATCCAACAGCAAGCAGTTTTAAAATAATGCTTGACAAAGCAAGACATCTTGCAAAAAAATTCATGCAAGGCTCTTTTAAATATGCAAAAGAGAGATAGTACAAAAGTCAAAAACCACCTTACTTTTAAGTAGGAGACTTGGTCTGAGTATCAACTCTGAATTTTAATAATATCAAAGGTCCAAAGAAATTGAAAGATTAATTTTCAGGACCATCTATGATAAAAGCACTACATGGACCTAATGCTGTGCAGTTAGAACTAACAGGTGAACTTATGAACAAACACCCAACTTTCCCTATAAATCTAATAAATCCTTCCAGATCAAGTGACAAAGATTTATTTTCATTAATAAATAAACCCCCACTTTAAATCCCTCTCTGGAAGAAGGAGATGAAAAGAAAATTTTAAAAGTCTTTAAAGAAAGAAGGACAAGAAGCAAAAAAGAAAGGGAATACCTTGTAAGGTATAGAAGCCCAACTTACAAAGATGAATGGCTACTTGAGAAAGATATAACTATTGCTGATAAGCTACTAAGAAGGCTCAGACATGAAAGAAGACCTAAATAATAGAAACGTTAAGCATTATTGATCTTCAAGACTAATAAAAGTCTAATGAAGAGGAAGGAAAGTGGATGATACCATAATTAACTATATCAGATTGTAGTAAAATCCTTTTTGGTGGTAGGAAATGTGAGCCTTTGAGATATGACCACATATCAAAAAAGTTCACATGAAAGATTTTACAATAATTATTCCTCCAAATAATTATCTTGAAATAAGTAAAAATACCATAAAAAAGCATAAATGCTTAATTAATTTAGAATCTGATGAATAAACATGTGAAATAAATTTCACTATTAGATTCCCCATGAGGAAAACAAACATATATCATTTTTATGGCATATCTGTATGGTCAATAACTAATGAGTAATAACCTAAAAATGCCATGAAAAGACATAAATTCTTATTTATCTCAGACCACAATGAAACAATATGTGCAATAAGCTGCAAAATTGGATTTCCCATAAAAAACACACATAAAATAACTCTGTGTCATATCTCTAAAGTTAGTACTTAAGAAATTAAGCTGAATATAGGCACCTTTTTGGTCAATGCATACATCATGGTTTTTAGCTAAAATCTCTTTAAATATAGATGATAGAGAGTTAAACCAATAATAAATTTGACATGTAATTACTTTAAGAAAACAGATAGGAGCTTTATTTATCAAGTGATAAACAACTTTATAGCTTTTAAGGGTTTATTGAACAAAACTACTAGAACTGTTGACCACTTTTTTGTGAAAGTGGTCCAAACTTATAATAAAGTGGATATTCAGATTCTACTATTTCATATGTGTATAATTCTGTAATTTGTATTATAATATTCAAGGTCAACCCCCCTGAAATCAGGATTTGAAGCTTAAAATATTGAATTTTGACAGAAAAGATGAGATACAAGAAAAATCATCAAAAATAGAGTTTTGATGATGTAATGGAATTCTCTTGGAAGTTTAATAAGGATATACCAAGCTATCAGAGTTCGCTCTCTGAGTCACTGTAGCATGTATAGCTTGAAAGTTATCAATGATCAAACGTTAAGTTAAAAATTGATCATTTATGATCACTCACTGTAATCATATTTTAGGTTAAACAGTTACATACATGATAAAACTGGTGAAAACTATTAGATTATGATTAATACTAATGAAATCCACAAAGTTTAGGCTTCTTCCAAGCCTATGATGTGATCAAACTTAGAGTTATAATGAGAACTCTAAATAATGGCATAAGAATGAGATACAATGGTTTGATTATGATGTAATAATCCTAAACATCAAAATACTGATCCATTTCAGTTGATACCATCAGTAAAAGTTCACTACAGTCCTTCTGGACTCTAGAAGGGAGTAATGTACTATAAATAGAGCTCCTTTTACTCTACTTCCCCCTCAGATGCATTAAAAACAGTAAAACACTACAGAAAAAGGTAAAATCTTTATTCTTTATATATAAATCATTTATATTATCAAATGCCAAAGGTAATTTTATTTTTAATTATCAATCCTGACATAATGCCTGTATTTGTTTAATTTTTTTGCTATATTTCTCTATAAATCCTATTTTCCACGTAAAATTTAGAATATTTGTAATTTCTTTTATTTTATTTTGTAAATACAATTTAAATAAGTTTTGTCTACATTATTTTGGCGTAAATTCATTCAAAATTATTATTTTAAGTCTCAAAATGGGTTATTTTCTCTTTTATAATTACTAATTTTAATAATTATTTTATTAATATAAATAGTATTTATATGAATATATAACTCTAATACTAGTAATATTATTGTTATTAATTGTTTTTTATTATTAAAACACAATTTTATATGCCTTTATTACTTTTTGTTAACAATAATAAAGAGCTTTCAAGAAATCAATCATTATATATTAATATATTTATTTTTATTATATTATATTTCTATAATATAAACTATATTATTATATTTATTTAAGAATATAATAGTTTTATGCCATCATTATCATAATTCTTTATTTCATTTATCAAATTAATAAGGACATTAATAGTACAATAAGTGAAATACATGTAATATTCACTTATTGTTTCATAGTCAAACCTTACATAAGTTGTGAATCTTGCATTTTTGACAAATCAAGTTGACTATTACTCAATTGTGGAAATTGGGATTAAGATTCCATTATTTCAAATGCAACATTGATATTTTCTATACCTTTTGAATATTCAGAGAATATTGATAATTTATCATATGGATTTTCCACATTTACATCATGTTTTTCAATATCAGGTTCTTTCTCAATGTAAATTTTATTTAATTTTTCTCTTTTTGGAAATTTATTAGCTAAATGTGTGGTGCTCAGGAAAATATGGCACTTTCTGATTGTATCTGCAGCTTTATATTTCATATTTTTAGAATTTTCTTTGAAATTTTTGTCCACAGAATCTTTTCAAGGTGTATTAAACCTTGTTTTAAGTTTCACCCTAATAGAACCAATTCTGGTTCTGGTGGTTACTTCTTCTACAACATTTATCATATCCCATGCTGAAGATTGTTCAGTAGTGCTGCTTTTGACAGCATTTTCTAAGTGTGAGCTTTGAGATATATTTTACATACCCAAATAGGCAACAGTTATATTCAAAATGAATTCTGAACTATGCATAACCCATAAGTCATATATATATTCAAAAATAATAATTTTGGATTTAAGGAAAGATGAATAACTTTTTTTTGAGTAAGTAAATTAGTAAATCTAAGGCCAGATTTGGATTCTACACAAAAATTCACTTAGGGTAGCTCCATAGAGTGAATTAGCTTAAATTGACTCTATGAGGTGGTAATATGGAAAATACTTCAACACCACATCATCAATACCACATAAAATAATTGTGAAAATTTTTGTTTTTCTCAATTTCATGCCAAAATAATGGGAATGTGAGGAATTCCATGTTCATATACACTAATAATAGTGTTATACATGTATGTGGAGCTTAAAATTATGGTATTCTTACATAAAGCTTTGGTACACCCATAGTGGATATCAGTATTGAAGCCTAAATTACTATTTCTGATGTGAAAATAGGTAAGGGGGACAAAAGACATCAAAGAGAGCCAGTGTACCCAACTTCTGAGGCCTCATAGGCATTGATATCTCTAAAGCTTGGATAAATGGCTGATCATGTCCCAATTAGTATACTAAAGCCTTTTTGGAACCTGGTTACCAAGTTAAAATCTTGTTAAATCACAAGAAAATTGCAAATAAGCTGCTATTTTGACAACACAACAAGGTAAATATCAACTTAGACTCCTGTAACCATGTCAATTCTTAATTATTTTCATGTATAAACCTTACAATAGTAATTAAAGCCCTTTTTGGACTAGTATCTATTGATTTACCTCATAGCAACTAGCTATATTGTGCTATCTGAAATTCTACATAGAAGTGAGGTAAAAACTTCAAAAATTTATCAAAAATATAATTCTTAATAAATATTTCTGAGCTTTCCAGGACCAATGGATAATTCTATGAATCATAAGGAAACCAAAAATAATCATTTTTTCATATGTAAAATCAAAATTTTTACCTACAGTTCATGTTTCCTGATTCCATGTGAAACACTTAATCTTCAAAAATTCACATAGGATACAACCTTTGATCTAATTTCCAATAAAATCAATAAATTTGAGAAATTAATGTTTTTTTTTAAATAAAAGAATATTTACAGCTGTTACTTCTATTATTCTTAACCATAAATGGGTTGGTAATCACATAAAAGCATTCATCAAGTAATTATGATAATGTTAGATGACAACAGATGATACAATCAATAATCCAAAAAGGATTATTGTTTTCTCATTCACTGCTTTTTCTGTTTTCTCCATGGCACACCTCTGTGAGCTTTTTTTTGACTTAAAAGAGGCCTCCTCTTTTTGTTTTTTTAAAATCATCTTATTATCCAATTCTATCTTTGTTACCAACAACTAAGTATTAGTTAAATCTTTTCTTAAGTGTTTTAAATCTTTTAGAATAAATCAGAAAGATGTTAAATCATACAAATAAACCATATATTGCTGTAATACTTCTATAAAGAAATTTTTCTTCAAGAATTATACTTATAATTATTCTTATATAAGATAATTATATATTGAAACAATTTATCATTTTAATAAAGAAGTTTTATTATTAAATACTTCTTCTATTTGATTCTTGAAGAAAATTACTTCTTACTGTTATAATCACTAGTAGTGTATAACAAGTAAAAGAAATAACTAATTCATTAATTAATTAATTACTTGTGGTTATAATAATTTTTGTTATTATATTTCATAAAAACAGTCATACATAGATACATCTTACACTAAGTGTAAGGTTTGTCTATGAAACTCTTGATAATAGTAGCAATATCAAGATTACTATGACTGTCCTCAGGAGAAAAATATCAGATAATAAAATATTATAACCACAGATTTATATAATTATTTAAAATAATTATATATATATATAAGAAATTTATTTATTATTAAATAATTTAATAAGAAAAAAACTTGATAATTATAATAAATTATAATTATTCTATTATTGCTATAGTCACTGACAATTATAGCAATAAAAAGTGTAAAGCTCTTAATGAGACAATTACACATGGAAAATATGAATATTTAACCACTTATGAATAATATAGCTATTATTTATAAAAGAAATATTGTACACACTGTGCAGAAATAATTCTTATAGGAAAATTCTATATAAAAGACTAATAATAGATAAAAAAATATAGAACTTCAGAGAAAAACTTACTTTTAATATATATTTAATACAACAATTTGAATACAACAGTTATCATATTAAATAATTATTATAAGTTAAAAACACACCAAAAAATCAATATTTTAAAGATAAAACAACTTTTCATAATAAAAATATGATTTAAAGAGTTTTTAAGAGGAATTTGTTGATTTTAAAAGATATTTTAGATGATATATTTATGAAATAAAATATATTATTGGTTATTACAACAATAATCTGAATTCTATGATCTCAATTCTTTGATTTAAGATGAATTAATAATAAAATAACTTAAGAATTACTTTAATAATGAGAATTTATATGTAATAAACCTTACGTGTTTAAATGTCTAATATAATTGGATTTATAATGAATGATGGACAAAATCAGTTATGAATAGACTCTTTTTATGTCTGCAGAGAAGCTCTCATGATTAATAATCAAAAGATAGGGTTTTCTCAGGTCAAAACCAAAAACCCATTCTTGAAAATAAGGTTCTTAAGCTAAGGTAACTTATTTTAATTCCAATTTGAATTTACCTGTGTTATTCTTAACTCCAAGTAGCTTTAGTCCTCAGTTGGGTTAATTATTTCAAGTTTTAATATAAGATAAGTTTGTTTATATTAAAGCTCATCACATGAGAAACTTGAAAATATATTTTCAAGCAAAAATATCTTAAACTCAATTTTTAATTAATTTTTAAAGAAATATTAATTTTCTATAAGTATAATTGAAAGAGTAAATTTCCAGGCTAATTACCAATAACACCTGTTCATATAAGAAATGTAAAATATAAATTATACACAGAAAACATTGAGTTTTAAGGTGTGTAAAAAATCTAGGCAAATCCATTAAGAATTGGATTTTTAATGAATTTTTAAATTGATAACTATTTTTCCACCTAAAATATCAATACACACCAAATCTTAACTTTTGATAAGGTTTTGATTCTTGTAACTTTAAAGCTTTAAGCATAATTAAGCTGTGAAAGTTCTTAAAACCTTAATTTCAAGCTTGCATGTTGGGATTTACCCTTTGGCAGCTTGAAATTCCTGTCCAAATTGGGATAAAACCAGTTGAAACTTTTAGGTGGGATCATGAAATTCTAATCTTAAAGTTTAAATAAAATTTAAATTCCTCCAATACAAGCGGACAGCCTTAATTGAATCCTTGAAGATCCAAAGCATTGGGTACCCCAGGTCTGTTTGGTATTTTTCCTTTGTCCCACCTTTTTGCATGGATTTTGCCCTTTTATTTATTTAAAGCCATACTATGGCCTCAAAACCTTTTAAATTGAGCCCATGCAGGATTTACATCCTTTATGGCAAATGCTTAGCCAATTCAGTAAATATACCCAACACCTTTATTTAACTAAAATTTTGGTATGTTTGCATAAACCTTATGAAACTTTGAATTTAAGCTAATTTAAGCATAAATTTAAAAATTTTTGAAAAATGTTAAAAAAAGTTGTAATTGTACTGTGATATTCTTAAATCTTCTAATAACAAAAGAAATAATCATTTTTGGGTATAAAGCCCTATGGGTGTACCCTAGGTTATTTTTGGTGTAAAATCCAAAAATGACATGATAATTATAACTTTGTTGATCCAAAAAAAATTTATACTTATTTTTTGTTATTTTTTACTTTCAATTCAATTGAAAAGTCTTTTAAAGACTAAATCAACTGTATATAAAGCTATTTGTGGCCTTATGGGTATGTGATACATACTACACAGGCTAACACTAAGTCACCCCCACATTGTTTCTTGTCTTAATTTAATATACCATTCATGAGCTGAAGTGGTAAAAAGGGTGTTAAATATTGCAATTAACAATCTGTCTGGTAATTTGAAGTCTTCTTCTTTCATTTAAGTACCTCTGATGAATTCATATGGTTATATTCTCCTTCATCCATGAATTGAGGAATTTTTTAAGTTTTGGTACTTCTTTCAAACCTGCTTGGCCCATTGATGGTTCCAATTTATGGAAAGAAGTGAAGAATTAATTTTTCAATTTGTATTATTCTACATCCAATACTTGTGGGTTGGAATTTCTTGTACCCTCATTTTGATTCAGGGGTGTAGACATTCTTGGTAAGTTGTGAAGAATTTTTGAATATCATTTATTTTACCGGGGCTACACCTTTGGGAATTTCTGAATTTATGTTGAAAACCTTGTATTAAATTTATTAAATAAATTTTAGAAATTTCTTCTTTAATTATCATTTCTTTCAATAATTCATTTTGTCTAGTATAATCAGAAATGACTTGATTCATTTTCATTGGTAATTTCTATAATTCCTCCTTTGAGGTGTTAAAACATTTTTTCAAGGCAATGGTCTATATCCTCACTTCAGTAAATGAACTTTATATATCATAAAGGACTTTCTTATTATCTATTTTGATAATATATATGGCTTGTTTTATTCTTGTTTCAATTATGTCATTGATATTGAATTTGGAATATATATCTATTAATTCTTTTATAAAGGAAGATTGTTCTTTTATCTTATTTCCAAATGAACTTTCATTATTTGAAGTTTTAGTTTTTCCTAAAGCTTTCTCAAAACAAATCAGTGCTACATTTATTTTGCTCAAGCTTACATTATTTTTTGAATATTGTTACAAATTGATGAATTTTTATCATAAATATGACTTTTTACATCATTTATACCTATATATAAAAGTTTGGAATGCCATCTAGAATATCAGAAATCATTTCTGATATTTTAATCTGGCTTCCACCTTTTCCTGTCACTCCATCATGGTTCTGGCCATCTAAAACACATTTTCCATGGCATCCTGTTGAATCTTTGGGATTCTGTAGCCCTGGACGTGGAATTTTTGGCTTGTGCCTTTCCTTTGCCCTTGTTCTGAGCTTGTGGCTCCTTTTTTGCATTTGAATTGCTGATGCTGGGTATTGCGGCTGGCTTTGGCACTTGTTTGGGTGGTGGAGGGATGTTTTTCTTTTCCATTAATGAATTCCATCCATTTAGTAACTTGAAAGTATTGGGATGGCCCAGAAATTTTCTCACAGTCAGGTAATAATTTATCCAGATTTTCCACAGATCTGAAAGGATATGGTACTCTTTGTTCTGCAAGGCATTGTTGTAAGAGTTCTGGATGGCTTGTTAAATGTCCACTAAGGCTTCTTGTGGAGGTTTCAGCTCTGTTTTTAGGTAAAATGGTATTATCAGCTTCAGCATGGCATAATATTTCAGTTTGGCCTTCATTCAATGACCACTTTCCTTCTGTAAATGATTGGCTTCTGATATCATCACATCTATAGCCTTTTTTGGGAGCTGCTTGAGGGGTCATAGCTTGCTCCTGATGTGGTTGAAGGAATAATTATGATTAAAAAAGCTTAAAATACTATTTTTATGAAAAAAACTTGCTATTGGCCAAATTCCTTTCCTTTGGGAGTGTGTTATTAATTTCCAAATTGATGAATTAAAAACAAATTTTCTTTTGTTAATTATTCTGAGTTATAATAACAGTGCTATTATGATCAGAATTAACAGTACTTTCAGGGATAATGCTAGTAGCTGTTGATGCTGTTTCAATATTTTCTTTTCTTACCACATTGTAAGACACTAAAACTAAATAAAAAAGAAATTTATCAATTTAAAAGAAGTTCTTTCAAAATGGAAATGAAAAAAATGAAGCCTTCCTTTTAGTAGGAAAAGGTTTTATCTTTTATTATTCCTTGAATTATAAGTATTTTTTAGGGATTTCTGAATTTTCAATATAAGAAAAACATTAAAAAGGTAAAGAAAATATGTCACAGATAAAATATCACCGCTGGGCCCCCAAATGTAAGGTTTTGATATGAAACTTTGATTAAGAATCAAGTACTTTTTGTGTCCTCAAAATTTGTAAAAGTAAAATTTAATTAAAAATAGTCAGTTTTAAGAGGTGTAAGTGAAAACACACCAAATTTAATTTTTTGACCTTTGTGAGTATAAAAAAATAATATTATATGAATTTCTTTTTTTATGAAAAATCAATATGTATCTAAAAATACTCTTCAAGAGTTATTTAAGGCTACAACAGAAATTTCTTCAATATCAATTTCAATTGGAATTAATTTAGAAAACAACTGCAGGAAATTTATATGAGAAGAAAGTCTTTAAAAAGAAAATATTAGAGGGAAAACATACCAAAAGTGACCTTGTTTAATTTGGAAAAAAAGTGACAAAGTTGACAGTGATGAAAGATGCTTAAATTCACTTTTGGGTGGTTCAAGGGTAAAAATGATTATGAGAGTTACAAAAAATTATTACTATGATATTTTCATGTGATTAAAAGGCTTTAAAATGATACAAAAGTGGCTGTTGAAATCTTTCAATGATTTGTTTAACAGTGTTTAAACTAAATATAAAGGGAAGAAATTCTAACATGAAAAGTGGGCAAAGGAGACATTCTTTTATAGCCACCAGTTTTCTTACTCCAAAGGTAAAATTTACTATTTTCAGTCTTGAGAAACACTCTGACAATGTAAAAGCCAACTATGGTATCATTGAACCCTTTTTTAGACCAAAAAAGGGGTGGTTACACCCATTTTTTGCTATTTTCAATCATTTCAGAGCCTTAGATCAGCCATTGCTATAGTGATACCTGGTTTTAAGCCTTCAAAACACGTCAAAATTTGTTTGTGAGATTTCAAAGTGATTTGAAACTGTTTTTACTAAGATTGTATTAACTGAAGGGTAGTTTTACCCTCTTGGAAACAGTTAAAACTGCCCTGGTTGCCATCAAAACCTCATCATCAATTGAGTCACCAACCCTGTGACTCAATTCCAGGCCAAAATTGATAAATGTTTTCATAAATGTTGACATCTCACACTTGTCAGAATGGAATTTGGAGGAGTCTGGCAGCCTTGGAGCCAAGATTCCTTTCCCCTCCCCAGAATTAATCTTTCCAATTTATTTTTTCCTTAATTCCTCATAATGTATTATAGTTGTAATTTACATATGTAATTCAATCAAGCTTTTACAGTAAATCATTGTAATAGTTCATAGCTCATATATAAATAAAAGCTCACTTATGTAATACACACACACATTTTGAAATTTCAATTGAAAATAGTTCAAGTCCTCATAACTTCTAAGCTACACACCACATCTCAATTTTAACACAAAAATGGATGGTTAAAACCACATTTGGTGTTAATTAAATGAATTTTTTGAGAATTTTCAATTTTTATACAGAAAATACCAAAAACTTAATTTAAGCTTATTTAGAGTTGAGTTACAGAAATTGCAGTTAGAGTTGACCCCACCTTATTTTTTAGGAGGAATTTAATGGTGAAATAATTTTCATAAGCTTATTTATTGGATCAAAATTTATAATAATTTTCTATTTAACTTCCTTCTAAAAAGATTTTAATTTTAATATTTTTTTTGAAAATTTATTTTTACTTAAGTTGTTCACAGAAAAATTGGTTTTCCACAATTTTAAATTTGAATATAATTTAAATTTTATATTGCAATAACATTTTTAAATTTGTATATAAGCTTTATATTTATATTTTCATTTTTGTTTTCATAATATAAATAAATTTCTTTACTTATAATTATAGCATAATGTGCTATTTGTGGTTTTTTGGGTAAATAAAAATACCTCTAAGGCACACATCAATCCACACCCCAAAAACTGGCTTCTTTTATGAATTTACTTTCTATTTTGGAAAAGTGGTCATTGAGCTTTAATGGCCTGATTCTGCTAAAATAATTTTTTTTCTGGGAAATATCTTTCAGTGCCTTTATGAATTCTCATATTTGAATATTGACTTTTTAAATTTACTGGTTCTGGAAATCCCATATGAAATTAAGTGAAAAACAAATTGTTATCACATAGTAACTGTACGCACATGGATTAACTGAAAAAAGCCATGATCAGTGTTCCTCATGCCCTTTATCCAAAGCAATGATTTTTTTCTTATGGTAATTATGCAACTAAAGGTTGAGCTCAATTCCTTCCTATCTCACCTGATAATTTATAGAATTAAATTAATAAAGCTGAAAATTTGAGTTATCAAAATAGATAACAGCTTTGTGCTGTAAATAAGTTATTAAACACTGATATTGAATTTGAAAATTTCCATTCACAGAAATAAATTCTAGTTTTTCTTTCACTTCAGATATTCATTATTTATTTTTGAAAATAAATTTGTTAAATTGACACAAAAAACTGCCTATTTGTTTAATTTATTGATATTGTGAGCCTTGACGTATATTTTACATACCCAAATAGGCCACAATTATCTTAAAAATAAATTTTGAATTATGCATAACTCATAAGTCATGCATATATCCAAAATTCATCATTTTTAATTTCAGAAAAGATGAATAACCTTTTATTGAGTAAGTAAATCCATGGATTTAAGGCCAGATTTGGATTCTACACAAAAAACCACCTAGGGTAGCTCCATAGAGTAAATAAGCTCAAATTAACTCTTTGAGGTGGTAAAATGGAAAATACTTCAATACCACATCATCAATACCACATAAAAGATCCGTGAAAGGTTTTGTTTTTCTTAATTTCAAGCCAAAATAATGGGTATGTGAGAAATCACATGTTACATTTACACTAAGAATAGTTTTATGCATGTTTTGAGCACTTAATATCATGGTATTCTTACATGAACGTTTGGTACACCCCTAGTGGATATCTCACTTTAAGCTTAAATTTCTATTTTGACGTGAAAAATAGGCAAGGGGGACAAAAGACATCAAAGAGAGCCAGTGTACCCAACTTCTGAGGCCTCAGAGGGGTGGGCAGCTCCAAAGCTTTAATCTATGGCTGATATTTGCCTAATTGGTAAAATAAAACCCTTTGGAAACTTGGTTACCATGTTACAACTACTGTAAATCTTAAGAAAATAGCAAATAACCTGCTATTTTGACATGCCAAGGAGGTAAAGAGCTACTTAGACTCCTGTAACCATGTCAATTCTTAATGATTTTCCATGGATAAACCCCAAAAGAGTAATTGAAACCCTTTTTGGACTTGTATCCATTAATTTACCTCATAGCAACCAGCTATATACTCCTATTTGCAATTCTACGTAGAAATGAGGTAAAAACTTCAAAAATTAATTAAAAATACAATTATTAATGAATCTTTCTGAAGCTTTCAGGACTAATAGAGAACTGTATTATCTATGTTAAAACCAAAAAGAATTTAAGTTTTTACTAGTAAAATTAAAAGTTTTACTTACAGTCCATTTTTGACTGTTCTACATGAAACACTGAATCTTCAAAAATTTACAGTAATTACAACCTATGATGAAATTGCCAAAAACATTGATAACTTTGAGAATTCAATGATTATTTTGTAATAAAAGAAGATTTACAGATGTTACTCCTTTTATTCTTAACCATATTGGGGTTGGTAGTCACGTAAAAGCATCAATTAAGTAATTCTGATAATCTTACGTGACAACAGATGATGCAATCAATAATCCAAAAACGTATCTTGTTTTCTCACTCACTGGTTTTTCAGTTTGCTCCATGGAACGCCTCTGTGAGCTGTTGTTGACTTAAAAGAGGCCTCCTATTGCTGTTTTTTTTCACATCATCATCTTATTATCATTTAAATCATTATTACTAACACATAAGTATTAGTCATAACTATTCTTAAGTGTTTTAAATCTTTCAGAATCAATAAGAAAGACGTAAAATCATAGAATACAACTATATCTTGTTGTAATACTGTTATAAATTCATTTTGATCCTTAAAATCCACAATTCTATGTCAAATCTCTCTATCTTATCTTTCAATAAGTTCTTTGGAATATTAGTGAGTGATTTATTTTTAATTCTTAAATTTTTTCTCTAAAATTGGTTTTCTTCAAGAATTATCATTATAATTATTCTTGCAAAAGATAATTATATATTAAAATAACTTTATTATTTTAATAAAAGAAGTTTTATTATTGAAATCTTCTTGTAATTGATTCTTGTAGACAATTACTGCTCACTGTTAAAATCACTAGTAGTGCTTAACATGTGAAAAAAATAATTCTTTGATTATTTAATTGTGGTTAATAATAATACTATATTATTATATTTCATAAGAACAGACATAGTACTGTTGATTACTAGTGATATTATCATCAGTTTCATAGTCACATCTTACATTTGGGGGCCTGGCCGTGTTTATGAACCTTGTACCCTTAATTAATATATTTTTAAGTTCTAAAATATATTAATTTAATAATTTTTTCTTTCATTTTGAAGTTAAAATAATTCTTATTTTTGAAATTGTTTTGGAAATCTTTTTCATTGAAAAATTTGGTTAAATTTTATACTGTTTTTACACATGGCTTTTTCACATCCAAAAACTTATAAAATTATTCTTTGAGTTACTCTGAATCAATTTTCCTTCAAAATCTTAAATTTTAATTTTTTTCTTCAAAAGGAATAATTTTTTTAATATTAAATGATATAAAACTTATAAAAAATCTTTCAAAATATTTTAAAAAGTATAAAAAATAATTTTTTCTCTTTTACAATTTTTTTCTAGTGTCTTTGATCAAATACTGTGCAGCTGGCAACAGACTCAGTAAAAGATATATCACTAGTCCAGAATCTTGAGAAGCAGAATCTGAAGACAGTATTGAGGTGCAAATTGCTAAAAGAGGCACCTTATTTAACTCAGAAAAGACTAAATTACCACCAAAAGATGTGTATTTTATCTTATATTCTCACCTTTTATCTTTGAACTGACATGAAAATGGTGCATACCAGAAATGGAAGCAACTATTCAGTCCAACCAGATGGATGTGGACAAGGAAGAGGCAAGACCAAATCCAGAAGTGCCAAGTCTTCCTCAAGAAAGACACATTTGGAGGATGCCAGAGTTGCCCCCCATTTCCCAAGGTCTGTACCCACAGATTTTGACGTGAATTCTATGCCTGAACTGATTCATGACAATATTTCCAGGGCTGAACCATTTTCAAGTGGAAGCAATAGAAATATATCAATGCCAGTACAAAAATTGGTTCAGAGAAGCCAAAGAAGAGGAGTGGAAAATATGCCCAAGCCTTTGGCAGGGGGCCATGACTGTGAGCCTTGAGGTATATTTTACATACCCAAATAGGCCACAATTATCTTAAAAAGAAATTTTGAATTATACATAACGCATAAATCATGCATATATTCAAAATTCATCATTTTTGATTTCAGAAAAAGTGAATAACTTTTTATTGGGTAAGTAAATCCATGGATTTAAGGCCAGATTTGGATTCTACACAAAAATTCACCTAGGGTAGCTCCATAGAGTGTTTTACTCCTTTTATTCTTAACCATATTGGGGTTGGTAGTCATGTAAAAGCATCTATTAAGCAATTATGACAATTTTACGTGACAACAGATGATGTAAGTACCAATCAAAAAGGGTTTAATGCTTTCTCACTCATTGGTTTTTCAGTTTGCTCCATGGCACGCCTCTGTGAGCTGTTGTTGACTTGAAAAAGGCCTTTTCTTGCTGTTTTTTCCGCATCATCATCTTATTATCATTTTATATCATTGTTACCAACAAGTAAGTATTAGTTAAACTATTCTTAAGTGTTTTAAATCTTTCAGAATCAATCAGAAGGACGTGAAATCATAGAATCCAACTATATGTTGTTGTAATCCTGCTATAAATCAGTTTGATCTCTCAAATCCACAATTCTACGTCAAATTTCTCTACTTTTATCTATCAATAAGTTCTTTGGAGTATTAGTGAGTCATTTATCTTTAATTCTTAAAGTTTTTCTCTAGTAATAGTTTTCTTCAAGGATTATCTTTATAATTATTCTTGCAAAAGATAATTATATATTAAAATAATTTTATTATTTTAATAAACGAAGTTTTTATTATTAAATTCTTCTTGTAATTGATTCTTGTAGACAATTACTTGCTCACTGTTAAAATCACTAGTAGTGCTTAACACATGAAAGAAATAATTATTTAATTATTTAATTGTGGTTATAATAATATTTTATTATTATACTTCATAAGAACAGACATTGTGAGCCTGTGAGGTATGTTTAACATACCCATAAGGCCACAAATGATTTTATAAACAATTAAATTTGTCTTAAACAGACTTTTTAGTTGAATTTAAAATAAAAAATAATAAAAAATAAGTATAACTTTTTTTGGATAAACAAAGTTATAATTATTATGTCATTTTTGGATTCTACACCAAAAATAACCTAGGGTACACCCATAGGGTGTTATACCCAAAAACACTTATTTCTTGTGTTATTAGAAGATTTAAGAATCTCACAGTACTAATGTAACTTTTTTAACATTTTTTTTAAATTGTTAAATTTAAGCTTAATTAAGCTTAAATTTAAAGTTACATAAGGTTTATGCAACTTTACCAAAATTTTAGTTAAAATTAAGGTGTGGTGTATATTTACTGAATTGGCTAAGGATTTGCCATACAGAATGTAAATCCTGCGTGAGCTCAATTTAAAAGGGTTTAAGGCCATAGTATGGCTTTAAATAAATAAAAGGGCAAAATCCACGCAAAAAGGTGGGACAAAGGAAAAAGACCAAATAGAGCTGGGGTACCCAACTTTTTGGATCTGCAATGATTCAATTAAGGTTGTCCACCTGTATTGGAGGATTTTCAACCTTATTTAAACTTTAAGATTAGACTTTGATCCAACCTTAAGGTTTAAACTGATTTTATCCTAAATTGGATAAGAATTTCAAGCTGCCAAGAGGGTAAATCCCAACAAGCAGGCTTGGAATCAAGGTTTTAAGAACTGTCAAAGCTTAATAAAGCTTAAAAAGCTTAAATAAGCTTAAAACTCTAAGGTTTCAATCATCAAAACCTTATCAAAACTTAAGGTTTTGTGTTTATTGCTATTTTACGTGGAAAAATAGTAATAACTTCAAAAATTCATTAAAAATCCAAATCTTAATGTATTTGCTTGAAAATTTCACACAGCTTAGAATTTAATATTATCAATATATAAATTAAATTTTAAGTATCTTTTATTAATAGGTTTCCTAGGTAATTAGCCTGGAAAATTACTTTTTTTAATTGAGCTTAAAGAAAATTATGATTTCTTTAAAAATTAATTAAAAATTCAGTTTAAGAGATTTCTGCTTGAAACTCTGATTTTATGTTGTTCATGTGATGAACTTTAATATAAATAAACTTATTTTATATTAAAACTTAAAATAATTAAACTAAATCAGGATTAAAGTTACTTGGAGTTAAGAATAACACTGGTAACTTTAAATTGGAAGTAAAAATAAGTTGCCTTAAGTTAAGAACTTAATTTTTAAGCATGGTTTTTCAGTTTTGACCTGAGCACGCCCTCTACATCCATTATGAATCATGAGAGCTGCTCTGTAGACATAAAAAGAGTCTTTTCATCACTGTTTTTGTCCATAATTCATAATCAATCCAATCATATCAGAAATTTAAACAGGTAAAGTTTTATTAAATATAAAATCTTATTATTAAAAGTAATTCTTAAGTTATTTTTATTCTTTATTTATTAAATTAAAGAATTGAAGTCATAGAATTCAGATTATTGTTGTAATCATCTATAATAAATTTTATTATATAAAATTATCATCTTAAATATCTTTTAAAATCCACAAATTCCTCTCAAAAACTCTTTAATCATAAATTTTAGTATAAAAAGTTGTTTTATCTTTGATTTTATTGATTTTTGGCGTGTTTTCAACTTATAATCATTATTTAATATAATAACTGTTGTTTTATAACTTGTTGTATTAAATAAATCTTATAAGTAAGTTTTCTCTAAAAGTTCTATATATTTTTTTATCTAGTAATAGTTTTTTTTATATAGAATTTTATTCTATAAAGAATTATTTCTGCACAGTGTGTGATTAATTCTTTTTATAAATAATATTTATATTATTTATAAGTGGTTAATATTCTTATTTTCCACGTGTAATTGTCTCATTAAGAGCTTTACACTTCTTATTGTTATAACTGTCAGTGACTATAACAATAATAGAATAATTATAATTTATTATAATTATTATATTTTTTTTATTATTATATTATTATAATAATAATTAAATTTATTTTTTTTATATAATTATTTTTAATAATTATATTTAAATTTGTGGTTATAATATTTCATTATATTATATTTTTCTACTGAGGACAGTCATAGTACTCTTGATATTGTTACTATTATCAAGAGTTTCATAGACAAACCTTACATTTGGGGGCCTGGCCGGGATTTTAGACCAATTTTTGGGACATAAATCATATTCTAGACCTTATTTTACTTTTTTTGACGTAAAATTGCCATATTTGTCTTAATATTGGCTTTTTTGGGACTTATCCCTTATAAATAATCTTTATAATATTAATAAAGTTATTTTTTCTTAAGAATATTGTTTGAAACAATATACTATTGAGTGACTTGGAATAAATTTCTTTTGTCTAACTAGTGGCTTTTTCACATCACAGACTTGAAATTTATTCTTTGAGTTATTCTAGTATAAAGTGAAAAATAAATATAATTTTGATTAATAACTTGTTAATTGCATAATTATTATTTCTTTAAAGAAAATAATAAATCAAATAAAAAATCTTTTAAAAAATAAAAATCTTTACTAAAAATATTTTTTTCTTTTATCTTAGACATTTTTTCTTTATTTTTGATGTAATTTGCCATAAATTACATAAAAACAACTTTATTTAATAAGTTGAGTTTATAAGTTATTTTTATTGCTTTATAAAATAACTTATATATTTTTTTTCTCTAGTGTCTTCCATCAGAGAAAATTCTTCAGACTCTGAAGCCTCAGAGTCAAGTATTGAAATTCAAACCAGCCCAGCACCAAGGGGTTTAATAACCAAGGAGCCCTTTAAAGGTCCTGCAGGTGAATTCAATCCATTTTTACTCTAATTTTTATTAAAATTGACGTGAAATGACTCCTACTAGAAGTGGAAGCAACTACTCCATCCAATCAAATGGATCTGGACCAGGACATTCCAGCCATAAATCCAAAAGGCAAGAATGTCCTCCCAGAGGAGAGGCACAAATGGAGGATGCCAGAACTTCCACCAGTTCCCAAAGGTTAGCCAGCACCTTTGAACCTCTTATTGAGAGTCCAGAAGCTGACATAACTGCTATTGCTGTTAGACCTGAACCATTTCCAACAGGCAACTGTGGAAATTTATCAATCCCAATGGAAAAACTGGTTCCTGGCGTCAAAACAACAAGAGTGGGAACTCCTTCCAAGTCTTTGGATAGGCACCATGAACTCTTATCTTCAAGTGAAGAAGTTCATGGGGCCAGAAAAGACAGAAGATCTTCTATTGGGTTGGACACCAATGTCTGTCAAAGGGCAAGTCCAACAGATAAAAGCTTGGTTGAAAAACCAAAGCATGTTATCAGAAGACCAGAAGAAGAAGTTGGCCCAAGGCAAGGACAACAGCCAAGTGGAAGCTCCTCAAGCATCCACCAGCCAAAATCCGCCTCAACAAGTGCCAAACAAGCCCAAGCAAGCCCCAAAGACCAACCAGAAGGGCAAGAAAAAGGCAAAGGGAAAGGCAAAGCCCAAGTGGAACAAGCCTTACCCTCAGAATTACAGGATTCCAAAGAAGGAAAAGACAGCCATGGACAATGTGTTCAATATGGCAAGAACTTTGATGGAATTCAAAAACAAGGAGGAGGAAAGATTGAATCAATCCTTTCCAAAGAAATAGACCTTGTAAAGCTTGTAACTTACTTTGAATCTTGTAATAAAGAAATTATGGCAAAATTTAAAGCATTTGATCATGTCCAACAAAAGCTGGGCAATGAGATAGTACAAGTTAAAGACCAACAAAAGACCATTATTGGCCTTGAAAATGTTAATAAGGCAAATATTTTGTCTTTGACGCAAATTTGTGAAAGACTTGAGCATAAAGTTACCTTACTCAATCAACCAGATGAGAATTCAATTTCTTTTATAACTGGACAGTTAAGAGAATTGAAAATACAAGTTCAAAACTTGGAAAATTCAACTGGCCACAATGCAGCTCTTTTTCAAGAACAATTGGAAAAAAGTGATAAAGCAAGACTTGAATTGAAAGAAGATATTCAATCAAGTATTAACAATATATCACTGAAAAATGAATTGCCAAGGCAATCCACACCATTTCTTGACAGAAATGTTCTTAACTTGAATAATGATTTACATCATACAATTTCAAGTAATGATGTGGAAACTGCTTGCAATTTCAAAGAAATTCCAAGATTAGAGGAATGGCCAACCTTCAGTGGTGAAGGAGAATATAATCATATGGAATTTATGAAAACAATTGATATGTTCAAAGAAGACTTTAACATACCAGATGAATACATAAGTGCCAGATTACACTCATTATTTACCAAATCAGCTAAGAAATGGTATTATAAAATGAGACAAGACCATGGTAAACATTCCTGGCCTTGGTGGAAAGAACAAGTTATTTCCAAATGGGCAAATGATTCCTGGAGATTTAGAATGGAAAATTCTTTTGAGGAAGCCATTTTTAATATTGAGAGGGACAGGCCCATGACTTGGTTTCTTAAACAGAAGGACAGATTAACTGCCCTTCATCCTGATATGTCTGAACCAATGGTACATAAAAGGATATTAAGAAAGTGTGGTGGTGACCTTGAGCATGCTATAAGAAGCAGATGTATTGAGCCTTGCTCTACAGAAGATTATATCAATGCTATGGAGGATATCACTACTAGAACAAAAATTGGAAGAAATTGGTATAAACCCCCAATAGACAACAAGACTAGTGGGAAACCAATTTCAAAACCAAATAAACCACATGACAGACCTCCTTTGAAATGTCATAAATGTGGAAGCACATCTCATTTAGCAAACACTTGTCCAAAAAAGACAAGAGTCAATGAGATAAATGTTGAAAAAGTGGAAGACACAAAAGAAACTGATGTAGCTTTACATGAAAGTGATTCTGAACCTTCAGAAGAAGAAGAAACATCAGAAGAACTTAGTATAGAGAATATTAATGTTTCTTTTGAGGTCACTGAGGTACATACTCACTTACCACAGTACAGTGATGAATGTATGGATCTCATACATGTGCAAGATGCCAGAATGCAAAAAACCAAACCTGCCAGAGGTAAAGGTTATACAGCTGGGTCATCTTGTATCACTAATATTGTTATAAATAACACAGAAGCCAAGATACATCTTGACTCAGGCGCTTTTTGCACTTGTGTTGGGAAAGATTATCTTGACAAAATTTATACAAATTGGCAAGACAAGTTGATGCCAAGCGAAGGTGTAAAATTCAGCAGTGCTAGCCAGAATATGCATCCTTTGGGTATATTTGAAGCTACAATAATATTTCCTCACCCTGCAGGAAGTATGAGATTGAAAGCTGAATTTGTTGTTATGAATAATTGTACTTCACAACACTTTATACTTGGGAATGATTATCTCAATATCTATGGTATTGATATTAATAATTATAAGGACAGATATTTCACTATAGGGGAAAATAAAAGGCAAAAATTAGCTTTTTCTCCAGAAAGGAAAGAAATTACTGTCATTCAACAAGTAAAAAATGTTAATAAAGAAAAATTTGTGTCAGATCAATTAAGTGAAGCACAAATTAGTCCTGAATTAACACCAGAAATGAAGGAAGAACTTATTGAAATTTTATTTCAATTTCAAAAAGCCTTTGCTTCTGATGATGAACCACTTGGGGCTATAAAAGGCCATGAAGTGGATATCATGCTTAATGTGGAGAGACCTTATCCCCCACTATTAAGAAGACCAGCTTACCCAGCTAGCCCTAGGGCTAGGGAAGCATTAGAAAGTCATATTCATGAACTAATGAAACTGGGAGTTCTTAGAAAAGTTGGACACAATGAGGAAGTGGAAGTCACAACTCCAGTAATCATTACTTGGCATAATGATAAGTCAAGGATGGTTGGGGATTTTAGGGCATTGAATACCTATACTATTCCAGACAGGTATCCAATCCCTAGAATCCATGAGACTTTGACTCAATTATCCAAAGCAAAGTTTATTACTTCCATGGATGCTCTTAAAGGCTTCCATCAGAATGTTTTAACACCTCATGCTAGGAAATTATTGAGAATAATAGCTCATTGTGGTATTTATGAATATTTGAGGATGCCTTTTGGTATTAAAAATGCACCCTCTCATTATCAAAGAATGATGAATACCATAATCCCACATGAATTATCAGAGGGATGGTTAATCATTTATATTGATGACATTATCATTTGTTCAGAAACCTTGCAATCACATTTAGAGAGACTTTCATTAGTACTTAAGAAAATTCTACAAGTAAACATGAAGATTTCTCTTAAAAAATGTAATTTTGGGTTTCATGAGTTGAAAGCTCTGGGACATGTAGTATCAGGACTAAGCCTTGGTGTTGACAAAAACAAAGTGGCTGCAGTTTTACTGAAACAAATGCCCCAGAACAAAAAAGAGATGATGTCTTTCTTAGGATTTGCCAGTTATTACAGGCAACACCTTAAAGATTTTGCAATCCATGCCAGATCATTATACAGAATTTGTGATCAACAAACTGTTTTTGAAATGACACAGGAGAGAATTCAAGCATATGATAAAATCAAGTATGCCTTGACCAATGCACCATTATTATTGATGCCAGACTGGAAGCTTCCTTTCAAGCTGTATATTGATGCATGTGGTGATGGTTTAGGAGCTGCTCTTCATCAAGTCCAAATTGTCAATGACAAACCTTATGAAGGTCCAGTTTGTTTTATTTCAAGACAAATTAAACCTACTGAGGCAAGATATGGAGCTAGCCAAATGGAGTGCCTTTGCCTTGTTTGGGCTCTGGAAAAACTTCATTATTATCTTGATGGTAGTGTGTTTGAAGTAATTACTGATTGTAATGCAGTAAAATCACTTCTTAACATGAAGACTCCAAACAGACACATGTTAAGATGGCAGATTGCTATACAGGAGTATAGAGGCAATATGACCATAGTACATAAAGCTGGAAATATTCATAAGAATGCTGATGGCTTAAGTAGATGGGCATTACCCAATACACCTGATAATCCTGCCTATATTCCTACAAGTGCAGAACCTCAAATTCCAATTGAAGGAATTAATATCACAGATGTTGGAACAGAATTCTTTGAAGAGGTTAGAGAAAGCTACAAGCAAGATAAGAATTGTCATATTCTTACTGCTCTACTTGACAAAGATTGTAAAGATTTAGCCTTGGCTAATTCTCTGGATGATATTTGGAAAACATCATATGATAATGGAAGATTTCATTTGTTTGATGGTATACTATATCATAGATCTAAACACACATGTGTCATGGTCCTATGTAGTAGAATGTTGATTAACACAATACTACTAGAATGCCATGATAACATTTATTCTGGACATCTGTCTGAAGACAGAACAATGGAAAGAATTAAGACATGTGCCTGGTGGCCATCTTGGAGAAAAGATGTCATTGAGTACTGTCATAGTTGTGATAGATGCCAGAAAGCCAATAAAGCTACTGGTAAGGGATTTGGTTTAATGATCCATATTCAAGAACCAAGTACCCCATGGGAAGTGGTTCACATGGATTGGGTAACTGCTTTACCACCTGGAGGTGATAAAAGTTACAATGCATGTCTTGTTATTGTGGACAGATATAGCAAAACACCAATCTTTTTACCATGTCATAAAGATGACACAGCTATGGATACAGCTCTTTTGATTTGGAACAGAGTCATATCCCATACTGGTCTCTTTAAAAATATCATTAGTGATAGAGACCCAAAATTCACATCAGCCTTATGGACTAATCTACATAAGCCTTTGGGTACAAAATTATCATTTTCAACAGCCTACCATCCACAAACAGATGGACTGGCAGAAAGAATGATTCAAACCCTTGAGGACATGATCAGAAGATTTTGTGCTTATGGCCTGGAGTTTAAAGATTCTGATGGCTTTACCCATGATTGGTGTACTCTTATACCAGCATTGGAATTAGCCTACAAGACCTCCATCCATGCTTCAACAGGCAAGACTCCTGCAATGTTGGAAAAAGGATGGAACCCCAAACTTCCAGTTGATACTTTGAAAAAAGATTTGGTTGACATTCATCCAACTGCTTCAAGCTTTAAGCTGCTGCTTGATAAAGTGAGACATCATGCAAATCAAAGCATGAATGATGCCTTTGAATATGCTAAGCAGAAATGGGATAAAAGTCATAAGACACCAGAATTTAAAGTAGGGGACTTAATACTAGTTTCAACCTTAAACTTTAATAATATTAAAGGTCCAAAGAAATTGAAAGATTCCTTTGCAGGACCATTTATTATTAAAGCCCTCCATGGGACAAATGCAGTACAAGTAGAACTGTCAGGAGAGTTAGGAAACAAACACCCAACTTTCCCTGTCAGTCTTGTAAAGCATTACACATCAAGTGATAAGGAATTATTTCCTTTGAGAAATGAAACACCCTTAGAAGTACCCCCACTTGAACCAAGTGAGGAAAAGAAAGTACTGAAAGTCTTAAAAGAAAGAAGACTTAGGGGTAAAAATGAAAGAGAATACTTAGTCAGGTACAGAAATCCACAACATGAAGATGAGTGGGTTGAGGAAAGTAAGATACCTGATTCCCAAAAGTTTCTCAGAATATTCAGACATGAGAGAAGACCAATTCCTCAATAAAAGTTTGAATTATGTGCTTTACATACTTGAACAGTATCAGTAAAGAGGTTGGACAGTGGATTATACCCCCCCCCCCCAAATAACTTGGGGGTATACTACAAAGGAAAATTGTGGTACAATTTTTTTTTGGTGGTAGGGAATGTGAGCCTGTGAGGTATGTTTAACATACCCATAAGGCCACAAATGATTTTATAAACAATTAAATTTGTCTTAAACAGACTTTTTAGTTGAATTTAAAATAAAAAATAATAAAAAATAAGTATAACTTTTTTTTGGATAAACAAAGTTATAATTATTATGTCATTTTTGGATTCTACACCAAAAATAACCTAGGGTACACCCATAGGGTGTTATACCCAAAAACACTTATTTCTTGTGTTATTAGAAGATTTAAGAATCTCACAGTACTAATGTAACTTTTTTAACATTTTTTTTAAATTGTTAAATTTAAGCTTAATTAAGCTTAAATTTAAAGTTACATAAGGTTTATGCAACTTTACCAAAATTTTAGTTAAAATTAAGGTGTGGTGTATATTTACTGAATTGGCTAAGGATTTTCCATACAGAATGTAAATCCTGCGTGAGCTCAATTTAAAAGGGTTTAAGGCCATAGTATGGCTTTAAATAAATAAAAGGGCAAAATCCACGCAAAAAGGTGGGACAAAGGAAAAAGACCAAATAGAGCTGGGGTACCCAACTTTTTGGATCTGCAATGATTCAATTAAGGTTGTCCACCTGTATTGGAGGATTTTCAACCTTATTTAAACTTTAAGATTAGACTTTGATCCAACCTTAAGGTTTAAACTGATTTTATCCTAAATTGGATAAGAATTTCAAGCTGCCAAGAGGGTAAATCCCAACAAGCAGGCTTGGAATCAAGGTTTTAAGAACTGTCAAAGCTTAATCAAGCTTAAAAAGCTTAAATAAGTATAAAACTTTAAGGTTTCAATCATCAAAACCTTATCAAAACTTAAGGTTTTGTGTTTATTGCTATTTTACGTGGAAAAATAGTAATAACTTCAAAAATTCATTAAAAATCCAAATCTCAATGGATTTGCTTGAAAATTTCACACAGCTTAGAATTTAATATTATCAATATAAAAATTAAATTTTAAGTATCTTTTATTAATAGGTTTCCTGGGTAATTAGCCTGGAAAATTACTTTTTTTAATTGAGCTTAAAGAAAATTATGATTTCTTTAAAAATTAATTAAAAATTCAGTTTAAGAGATTTCTGCTTGAAACTCTGATTTTATGTTGTTCATTTGATGAACTTTAATATAAATAAACTTATTTTATATTAAAACTTAAAATAATTAAACTAAATGAGGATTAAAGTTACTTGGAGTTAAGAATAACACTGGTAACTTTAAATTGGAAGTAAAAATAAGTTGCCTTAAGTTAAGAACTTAATTTTTAAGCATGGTTTTTCAGTTTTGACCTGAGCACGCCCTCTACATCCATTATGAATCATGAGAGCTGCTCTGTAGACATAAAAAGAGTCTTTTCATCACTGTTTTTGTCCATAATTCATAATCAATCCAATCATATTAGAAATTTAAACAGGTAAAGTTTTATTAAATATAAAATCTTATTATTAAAAGTAATTCTTAAGTTATTTTTATTCTTTATTTATTAAATTAAAGAATTGAAGTCATAGAATTCAGATTATTGTTGTAATCATCTATAATAAATTTTATTATATAAAATTATCATCTTAAATATCTTTTAAAATCCACAAATTCCTCTCAAAAACTCTTTAATCATAAATTTTAGTATAAAAAGTTGTTTTATCTTTGATTTTATTGATTTTTGGTTTTTTTTAACTTATAATCATTATTTAATATAATAACTGTTGTTTTATAACTTGTTGTATTAAATAAATCTTATAAGTAAGTTTTCTCTAAAAGTTCTATATATTTTTTTATCTAGTAATAGTTTTTTTTATATAGAATTTTATTCTATAAAGAATTATTTCTGCACAGTGTGTGATTAATTCTTTTTATAAATAATATTTATATCATTTATAAGTGGTTAATATTCTTATTTTCCACGTGTAATTGTCTCATTAAGAGCTTTACACTTCTTATTGTTATAACTGTCAGTGACTATAACAATAATAGAATAATTATAATTTATTATAATTATTATATTTTTTTTTATTATTATATTATTATAATAATAATTAAATTTATTTTTTTTTATATAATTATTTTTAATCATTATATTTAAATTTGTGGTTATAATATTTCATTATATTATATTTTTCTACTGAGGACAGTCATAGTACTCTTGATATTGTTACTATTATCAAGAGTTTCATAGACAAACCTTACAGACATAGTACTGTTGATTAATAGTAATATTATCAACAGTTTCATAGTCACATCTTACATTTGGGGGCCTGGCCATGTTTTTTTTAACCTTGTACCCTTAATATATTTTTCAGTTTTAAAATATATTAATTTAACATTTTTTTTCTTCAATTTAAAGAAAAAATTATTTTTATTTTTGAAATTGTCTCAAAATCTTATTTCATTGAGGAATTTGGTTTAATTTTGTGCTGTTTTTACATGTGGCTTTTTCACATCCAAAAACTTATAAAATTATTCTTTGAGTTACTCTGACTTAATTTTTTATTCAAATTCTTAAATTTTAATACCTTTTTCTTTAAAAAGAATATTTTTTTAATATCAAAAAATAATAAAACTTGTAAAAAATCTTTTAAAAATATCTTAAATCATAAAAAATAATTTCTTTAAGTGTCTTTAATCAAATACTGTGCAGCTGGCAACAGACTCAGTAGAAGATACATCACTAGTCCTGAATCTTCAGAAGCAGAATCTGAAGAAAGTATTGAGGTGCAAATTGTTAAAAGAGGCACCTTATTCAACTCACAAAAGAATAAATTACCACCAAAAGGTGTGTTTTTATCTTTAAATTTACTCTTTATCCTTAAAGTGATGTAAAAATGGTGCATACCAGAAATGGAAGCAACTATTCAGTCCAACCAGATGGATGTGGACAAGGAAGAGGCAAGACCAAATCCAGAAGTGCCAAATCTTCCACAAGAAAGACACATCTGGAGGATGCCAGAGTTGCCCCCCATTCCCCAAGGTCTGTACCAACAGATTTTGAGGTGAATTCTGAGCCTGAACTAATTGATGATATTATTTCCAGGGCTGAACCATTTCCAAGTGGAAGCAATAGAAATATATCAATGCCAGTACAAAAATTGGTTCAGAGCAGCCAAGGAGGAAGAATGGGAAATCTGCCCAAGCCTTTCGCAGGGGGCCATGAACTCCTACTTACACATCAAGAGCTTTCTGGGTCAGGAGAAGACCATAGACCTCTTAGGAGGTTGGAGCCCCCTGTCTTGCAAAGACAAGGTCAAAAAGATAAAGAACTGGTTGAAGAACCAAAGTCTTTTATCCATAGACCAGAAGAAAGAGTTGGAAATGACTCCAGCGTTGGAGACAGAGGCACCAGTGGCGTCCACCAGCTCCAAACCAGCTCCAGAAGTGTCCAAGGACAAGACCAAGGGACCTCAGAAGAAGCAGAAAGGTCCCAAGAACCATCAAGGCAAAGCCAATTGGCACAGACCTTACCCACAAGGGTACAGGATCCCCAAATTGGAGCCTTCAGCCGTGGACAGTGTCTTCAATATGGCCAAGACTCTGATGAAATTTACAGCTAAAGAGCAGGAAAGGATGAACAGAAACTTTCCACGGAAATAATTGGTGTACAGACTAGTATTAATGTAGAAATTGGTAAACTTGATGGCAAGCTAACTAAAATTGCATCAGATATGGTTGAATTAAAGAAAAATGACAAGAAATACATTGAATTGCACCAAGTGACAAATGCCAAACTTGACTCAATTACCAATTATTGCATAAGAATTGAAAACATGTGCCAAGTTCAGCATGAGGAGATGGAAGATCTTTCCATTTTTAAAACAAATGATCAACTTAAGACCCTGCAAGACCATGTCTTGACGATAGTTGAGAATACCAATCAATTTTCTATACACTTAGCAAAAAGTGACAGTGAAAGGCAGAAATTGAAGAATGAAATAATTGCAAGTGTGGAACAAATTCATAAGAATCATGAACCACATATGCCAAGACATTCTACACCTTTAACTGAAGAGAAACCTTCTGTTAAAGAAAGTCTCACCCCATTCTTGGGAGAAAATGCCTACTCTGCAAGAGATATTCCCAAAATAGAAGAATGGCCAACATTCTCTGGTGAAGGAGAATACAACCATATTGAATTCATCAGGACTATTGATATGTTGCAAGAAGACTTTAATATACCTGATGAAATCATAGTGGGAAAATTACATTATCTGTTTACCAGAACTGCAAAGAAATGGTATTACAAAATGAGGATTGATCATGGTAAACATGATTGGTCTTGGTGGAAATCTGAAGTGATCACCAAATGGGCCAACAATTCTTGGAGGTTTAAGATAGAAAATGCCTTTGAGAGTGCCATTTTTAACTCAGAGAAAGATAAACCACTTACTTGGTTCTTCAAACAAAAAGACAGATTATCTGCTTTACAACCAGATATGTCTGACACTATGATTAATATGAAAATATTAAGAAAGTGTGGAGGAGAATTAGAACATGCTATCAAAAGCAGATGTGTAGAGCCCTGTTCAACAGAAGACTACATTAATGCTATGGAAGATATCATTTCCAGAACAAGAATTGGTAAAACTTGGTCTAAAATCCCAGCAGAATCCAAGATGACCTCCAAGATTCCCAGAGAGGAAAAAAGACCAGAAAAACCTGTCTTAAAGTGTCATAAATGTGGAAGCACTTCACATTTAGCCAACACTTGCACCAAAAAGGCAAAAATCAATGAAGTTCAAGTCATTGAAGAAGTTCAATGTACTGAATACAAGGAAGAATCTGATCAAGATTCTGCAATCTCTGAAGATACACCAGTGGAGGACTATCCCATTGAAAACATCAAAGCTTTCTTTGAAGTCACTGAAGTCCATACCCACTTGCCACAGTATAGTGAAGATTGCTACAACCTTATTAATGTTCAGGATGCCAGAATGTGTAAAAGCAAACCTGCTAAAGGAAAAGGTTATACTGCTGGAGCATCTTGTATCACATCAATTCTGATGAATAATGTTGAAGCCGAAGTCAATTTGGATACAGGAGCATTTTGCACTTGTGTAGGCAAAGATTATCTCCAAGCTATACTTCCTGAATGGAAAAACCATCAATTACCAATAGAAGGTATACAATTTAGTAGTGCCAGTACCAATATGTACCCTTTGGGTATACTAGACACTACTCTTGTATTTCCCCATCCTACAGGAAGTAGAAGAATGAAAGCTGAGGTTGTAGTAATGGACAACTGCACATCTCAACATATCATTCTTGGAAATGATTACCTAAGTATTTATGGTATCGACATCAATAACCATAAAGACAGATATTTCACAATTGGGGATAACAAAAGACAGAAATTTGCCTTCTCCAATATGCCAAAGCAAATATCAGTAGTGTCTTCTGAGAAAGATACTTATAAAGAAGAATTTGTGTCCACACAACTTGTTGAAGCACAAATTAATCAATCATTGTCACCACAAATGAAGAATGAACTTATTGATGTGTTATACACGTACAATACTGCATTTGCCTCTGATAATGAACCATTAGGTGCTATAAGAGGACATGAAGTTGATATTACTCTTAGTATTGACAGACCATATCCCCCAGTACTTAGAAGACCAGCTTATCCAGCCAGTCCCAGAGCTAGAGAATCCTTGGAGAAACATATCCAAGAGTTAATTCAACTTGGTGTACTAAGGAAAGTAGGCCATAATGAGGAGGTTGAAGTGACAACACCTGTTATCATTGCTTGGAATAATGATAAGTCAAGAATGGTTTGAGATTTTAGAGCTTTATATACCTACACAGTTCCAGATAGGTATCCAATCCCTAGAATCCAAGAAACCTTGACTCAATTATCTAAAGCCAAGTATATAACATCAATGAATGCATTAAAAGGTTTCCATCAGAATGTTTTGACGCCTAAAGCTAAGAAATTACTTAGAATTATCACTCACTGTGGTATTTTTGAGTATCTTAGAATGCCATTTGGCATTAAAAATGCTCCATCTCATTATCAAAGAATGATGAATACCATCTTCCCCACAGAATTGTCTGAAGGATGGCTTATCATTTATATTGACAATATTATCATATGTTCTGACTCATGGTCTTTGTCCCTTGAAAGACTTGCAAAAGTACTCCACAAAGTTGCAGAAGTGAATATGAAAATTTCACTTAAGAAATGCAACTTTGGTTTTGAAGAACTTAAAGCATTAGGACATGTCGTTTCTGGTTTGAGCTTGGGTATTGACAAGAATGGAGTGGCAGCAGTGCTACTTAAGCCAATGCCCCAGAATAAGAAGGAAATGATGTCTTTTCTTGGATTTTCTAGTTACTATAGGCAACACTTAAAAAACTTTGAAATTCTAGCCAAATCACTCTATAGAATCTGTGATCAACAGACTGTATTTGAGATGACACAGGAGAGAATTAAAGCTTATGAGGAAATAAAGAAAGTCCTTACAGAAGCACCTTTACTCCTCATGCCTGACTGGGATATTCCTTTTAAGTTGTACATTGATGCATGTGGAGATGGATTAGGGGCAGCCCTACATCAAGTCCAAATTATTAATGACAAACCTACAGAAGGACCAGTTTGTTATATCTCAAGACAAATCAAACCAACAGAAGCCAGATATGGTGCAAGCCAAATGGAGTGCTTATTTTTGGTATGGGCACTTGAGAAATTACACTATTACCTTGATGGCAGTGTTTTTGAAGTGATAACTGACTGTAATGCAGTAAAATCACTTCTGAACATGAAAACTCCCAACAGACATATGTTGAGATGGCAAATAGCTATTCAAGAATATAGAGGAAACATGACTATAGTTCATAAAGCAGGAAACATTCACAAGAATGCTTATGAACTTAGTAGATGGGCTTTAGCCAACACTCCTGATAACCCAGCTTATGTACCTTTGGAAGCTGAACCACAGATTCCAATTGAAGGAATTAAAATAACTGATATTGGGACTGAATTCTTTGAGGAGGTCAGAGAATCTTATAAACAAGACAAGAATTGCCATATCTTGACTTCTTTATTAGATAAAGACTGCAAGGACACATCTTTAGTTAATGCACTTGATGAAGTTTGGAAAAATTCCTATTCTGAAGGAAGATTTCACTTGTTTGATGGAATCATTTACCACAGAACAAAACATTCTTGTGTTATGACATTGTGCAGTAGATTACTTATCAATACCATTCTTCATGAATGTCATGATAGTATCTACTCTGGACACCTGTCAGAAGACAGAACACTTGAAAAAGTGAAGAACTGTGCATGGTGGCCATCTTGGAGAAAACAAACCATTGAATATTGCCATACCTGTGACAGATGCCAAAAAGCAAACAGGGGTACAGGCAAGAAATTTGGACTTATGATCCATATTCAAGAACCAAACTCCCCATGGGAAGTTGTTCCCATGGATTGGGTCACAGCACTTCCTCCAAGTGGTGACAGAAGTTATAATGCTTGTTTAGTCATAGTAGACAGATATAGCAAAACTCCCATATTCTTACCATGTCATAAAGATGACACTGCTATGGATACAGCTCTTCTTTTATGGAGTAAAGTTATTTCTCATACAGGATTATTTAAGAATATCATAAGTGACAGAGATCCTAAATTCACATCTGCACTTTGGACCAATCTTCATAGATTGTTTTGGACTAAGTTATCATTCTCTACAGCATATCACCCTCAGACAGATGGGCTAGCAGAGAGGATTATTCAAACTTTAGAGGACATGATCAAGAGATTTTGTGCTTATGGATTAGAATTCAAAGACTCAGATGGCTTTACCCATGACTGGTGCACTCTGATACCTGCATTAGAATTGGCATATAAGACATCAGTCCATTCTTCCACAGGACAAACTCCTGCTATGTTAGAGAAAGGATGGAATCCAAGACTCCCAACAGACACACTGAGAAAAGACTTTATTGACATTCATCCTAAAGCTTCCAGCTTCAAAATAATGCTTGATAAAGTAAAACTTCACGCAAAACAAAGTATGGATGATGCTTTTTATTATGCAAAACAGAAGTGGGACAAGAGTCATAAAGTACCAGACTTCAAAGTAGGGGACTTAGTTCTAGTTTCAACCTTGAATTTTAATAATATCAAAGGCCCAAAGAAACTTAAAGATTCTTATGTAGGACCTTTTGCAATTTTTGCCTTACATGGAACCAATGCAGTTCAAGTGGAATTGAGTGGTGAATTGGAAAATAAACACCCCACTTTTCCAGTCAGCCTGAAAAACCCTTATCAACCAGCTGATAAAGAATTGTTTCCTCTGAGGAACCCAACTCCTTTAACTGTCCCACCAGTGGAACAGAATGAAGACAAAAAGATAAAGAAATTCATTAAATAAAAGAGACTTAGGGGTAAAAATCAAAGAGAATGTCTTGTCAGATATAGAAATCCAGTACATGAAGATGAATGGATGGCAGAATCAGAAATACCTGACTCAGATAAACTCTTAAGAAGATTTAGACATGAAAGAAGGCCACAAGCCTGAATATGTCTATAAATGTGCTTTAAATTACTTGATCTGAGTGATTTGAAGAGGTTGGACAGTGGACATTAACCCCCTTTGGGGCCTTATTCTTTTATCACTAATAAAATTGTAGGACAATTTTATTTTTTGGTGGGAGGGAATGTAATCCTTGAGGTATATTTTACATACCCAAATAGGCCACAATTATCTTAAAAAGAAATTTTGAATTATACATAACTCATAAATCATGCATATATTCAAAATTCATCATTTTTGATTTCAGAAAAAATGAATACCTTTTTATTGAGTAACTCAATCCATGGATTTAAGGCCAGATTTGGATTCTACACAAAAATTCACCTAGGGTAGCTCCATAGAGTGAATAAGCTCAAATTAACTCCTTGAGTTGGTAATATGGAAAATACTTCAACACCACATCATTAACACCACATAAAAGATCTGTGAAAAATTTTGTTTCTCTTCATTTTATGCCAAAATAATGGGAAAGTGAGAAATCCCATGTTACATATACACTAATAATAGTGTTAAACATGTGTTGAGCACTTAATATTATGGTATTCTTACATGCACCTTTGGTACACCCATAGTGGATATCTCACTTGAAGCTTAAATTTCTATTTTTACATGAAAAATAAGCAAGGGGGACAAAAGACATCAAAGAGAGCCAGGGTACCCAACTTCTGAGGCCCCAGAGGCATGGATAGCTCCAAAGCTTGGTTCCATGGCTGATCTTGACCCAATTGGTAAACTAAACCTCTTTGGGAACTTGGTTATCAAGTTACAACTACTGTAAAACACCAGAAAATAGCAAAAAACCTGCTATTTTGACGTGCCAAGGAGGTAAAAAGCTACTTACACTCCAGTAACCATGTCAATTACTAATGAATTTCCATGGATAAAGCCCAAAAGAGTAATTAAAACCCTTTTTGGACTAGTATCCATTGATTTACCTCATAACAACCAGTCAAACACTGATATTTGCAATTCTACGTAGAAATGAGGTAAAAACTTCAAAAATTCATTCAAAATACAAATCTTAATGAATCTTTCTGAAACTCTCAGGACCAATTTAGAGCTGTATTATCTATGGTAGCACCAAAAAGAATTACAGTTTGACTAGTAAAATTAAAAGTCTTACTTACAGTCCATTTTTGGTTATTCTACGTGAAACACTGAATCTTCAAAAATTCACAGTAAATACAACCTGTGATGAAATTTTCAATAACATTGATAACTTTGGGAAATCAATGATTACTTTGGAATAAAAGAAGATTTACAAATGTTACTCCTTTTATTCTTAACCATATTGGGGTTGGTAGTCACTCAAAAGCATCAATTAAGCGATTATGACAATTTTACGTGACAACAGATGATGTAAGTACTAATCAAAAAGGGTTTAATGCTTTTACACTCATTTGTTTTTCAGTTTGCTCCATGGCACGCCTCTGTGAGCTGTTTTTGACTTAAAAGAGGCCTTCTCTTGCTGTTTTTCCTGCATCATCCTCTTATTATCACTTTATATCATTATTACCAACAAGTAAGTATTAGTTAAACTATTCTTAAGTGTTTTAAATCTTTCAAAATCAATCAGAAGGACGTGAAATCATAGAATCCAACTATATGTTGTTGTAATCCTGCTATAAATCATTTTGATCTCTCAAATCCACGATTCTACGTCAAATTTCTCTACTTTTATCTATCAATAAGTTCTTTGGAGTATTAGTGAGTCATTTATCTTTAATTCTTAAAGTTTTCATCTAGTAATAGTTTTCTTCAAGGATTATCTCCATAATTATTCTTGCAAAAGATAATTATATATTAAAATAATTTTATTATTTTAATAAAAGAAGTTTTTATTATTAAATTCTTCTTGTAATTGATTCTTGTAGACAATTACTTGCTCACTGTGAAAATCACTAGTAGTGCTTAACACGTGAAAGAAATAATTATTTAATTATTTAATTGTGGTTATAATAATATTTTATTATTATATTTCATAAGAACAGACATAGTACTGTTAATTAATAGTGATATTATCAACAGTTTCATAGTCACATCTTACAATGACCTCCTACTTACACATCAAGAGCTTTCTGGGTCAGGAGAAGACCATAGAACTCTTAGGAGGATGGAGCCCCCTGTCTTGCAAAGAAAAGGTCAAAAAGATAAAGAATTGGCTGAAAAACCAAAGTCTTTCATCCATAGACCAGAAGAAGGAACTGGAAATGACTCCACCTTTGGAGACAGAGCCCCAGTGGCGTCTACCAGCTCCAAACCAGCTCCAAAAGTGTCCAAAGACAAGCTTAAAGGACCTCAGAAGAAGCAGAAAGGTCCCAAGAACCATCAAGGCAAGGGCAAAAGCAAAGCAAATTGGCACAGACCTTACCCACAGGGGTACAGGATCCCCAAATTGGAGCCTTCAGCCATGGACGGTGTGTTCAACATGGCCAGAACTCTTATGGCATTCACAGCCAAGGAGCAGGAAAGGATTAACAGAACTTTTCCATGCAAATAGATCATATACAAAGAGGTATTAATGTAAAAATCAGTAAACTTGGTTCAAAGTTAATTAAAATAGCATTAGATATTAATGAATTGAAGAAACATGAAAAGAAATATACTGAATGGTATTAATTGACAAATGCCAAATTTGATTCAATTATCAATGCTTGTAGCAGAATTGAGAGTACATGTCAGATTCAGAATGATGAAATGGAAGATCTTTCTATTTTTAAAATTAATGATCAACTTAAAACTATACAAGACCATGTCTTAAAGATAATTGAGAATACCATTCAGTTTGCTACACATTTAGCAAAAAGTGACAGTGAAAGGCAGAAGTTAAAGAATGAAATCATTGCAAATGTAGAACAAATTCATAAGAATTATGAACCACATATTCCAAGGCATTCTACACCTTTGACTGAAGAAAAACCTTCTGTTAAAGGAAGTTTTACCCCACTTTTAAGAGAAAATGTGGTCTCTGTTAAGGATATTCTTAAATCAGAAGAATGGCCAACATTCTCTGGTGAAGGAGAATACAACCATATTGAGTTCATCAGGACTATTGATATGTTACAGGAAGACTTTAATATACCAGATGAAATCATAGTGGAGAAATTACACTCTCTGTTTACCAGAACTGCAAAGAAATGGTATTACAAAATGAGAATGGATCATGGAAAACATGATTGGTCTTGGTGGAAATCTGAAGTGATTACCAAATGGGCCAACAATTCTTGGAGGTTTAAAATGGAAAATGCTTTTTAAAGTGCCATTTTTAACTCAGAGAAAGATAAACCACTTACTTTGTTCTTCAAGGAAAAAGACAGATTATCTCCTTTACACCCAGATATGTCTGACACTATGATTAATATGAAGATATTAAGAAAGTGTGGAGAAGAACTGGAAAATGCTATCAAAAGCATATGTGTAGAACCCTGTTCAACAGAAGAATACATTAATGCAATGGAAGATATCATTACTAGAACAAGAATTGGTAAAACGCAGGCTAGAATCCCTATGGAATCCAAGATGGTCCCAAAGATTCCCAGAGAGGATAAAATACCAGAAAGACTTGTCTTGAAGTGTCATAAATGTGGAAGTACTTCACATTTAGCAAACGCTTGCACCAAAAAGACAAAAATCAATGAATTTCAAGTCATTCAAGAAAGTCAGTGTACTGAAGAGAAAGAAGAGTCTGATCAAGATTCTGCAGTCTCTGATGATACACCAGTGGAGGACTATCCCATTGAAAACATTACATATTTCTTTGAGGTCACAGAAGTCCATACCCACTTGCCAAAGTACAGTGAGGATTGCTGCAACCTGATAAATATCCAAGATGCCAGAATGTGTAAAACAAAACCTGCTAGAGGAAAAGGTTACACTGCTGGAGCATCCTGTATCACATCATTTTTGATGAGTGATATTGAAGCCAAAGTAAATTTGGATACAGGGGCATTTTGCACTTGTGTGGGCAAAGATTATCTCCAAATTATACTTCCTGAATGGAAAAATCATCTATTACCAATAGAAGGTGTGCAATTTAGTAGTGCCAGTAACAATATGTACCCCTTGGGTATATTAGACACTAATATTGTATTTCCACACCCAGCAGGCAGTGTGAGGATGAAAACTGAGATTGTGGTAATGGATAATTGCACATCTCAGCACATCATTCTTGGAAATGATTACTTGAATATTTATTGTATTGACATAAATAACAATAAATACAGATATTTCACAATTGGGGATAACAAAAGACAAGAATTTGCTTTTTCCAATATGCCAAAACAAATATCTGTAGTATCTTCTGTCAAGGATCCTTATAAAGATGAATTTGTGTCTAATCAACTTGTTGAAGCACAAATTAATCCATCATTGTCACCAAAAATGAGGAATGAACTTATTAATGTGTTATACACATACAATAATGCATTTGCCTCTGATAATGAACCATTAGGTGCTATAAGGGGACATGAAGTTGATATTACTCTTAATATTGACAGGACATATCCTCAAGTACTGAGAAGACCAGCTTATCCAGCCAGTCCCAGAGCTAGAGAATCCTTGGAAAAACATATCCAAGAGTTAATTGAACTTGGTGTACTAAGAAAAGTAGGCCATAATGAGGAAGTTGAAGTGACAACACCTGTTATCATTTCCTGGCATAATGACAAGTCAAGAATGGTTGGAGATTTCAGAGCATTAAATACCTACACAGTTCCAGATAGGTATCCGATCCCTAGAATTCAAGAAACCTTGACTCAATTGTCTAAAGCCAGGTATATAACATCAATGGATGCATTGAAAGGTTTCCATCAGAAGGTTTTGGCACCTAAAGCTCAGAAATTACTTAGAATTATCACTCACTGTGCTATTTATTAGTATCTTAGGATGCCATTTGGCGTTAAAAATGCTCCATCCCATTATCAAAGAATGATGAATACCATCTTTCCCACAGGGTTGTCTGAAGGATGGCTTATCATTTATATTGATGATATTATCATATGTTCTGATTCATGGTCTTTTCACCTTGAAAGACTTGAAAGAGTACTTCACAAAGCTGCAGAAGTGAACATGAAAATTTCACTTAATAAATGCAATTTTGGCTTTGAAGAACTCAAAGCATTAGGACATATTGTTTCTGGTTTAAGCTTGGGTATTGACAAAAACAAAGTAGCAGCAGTGTGACTTAAGCCAATACCCCAGAATAAAAAAGAAATGATGTCTTTTCTTGGGTTTGCCAGTTATTATAGGCAACACTTGAAAGACTTTGCAATTCTAGCCAAGTCACTTTATAGAATCTGTGATCAACAGACTGTATTTGAGATGACACAGGAGAGAATTAAAGCTTATGAGAAGATAAGGAGACCTCTTACAGAAGCACCTTTACTCCTTATGCCTGACTGGAATATTCCTTTTAAATTGTACATTGATGCATGTGGAGATGGATTAGGGGCAGCCCTACATCAAGTCCACATTATTGATGACAGACCTACAGAAGGACCAATTTGTTACATCTCAAAACAAATCAAACCAACAGAAGCCAGATATGGTGCAAGCCAAATGGCGTGCTTATGTTTGGTATGGGAACTTGAGAAATTACACTATTATCTTGATGGAAGTGTTTTTGAAGTGATGACTGACTGTAATGCAGTAAAATCACTTCTTAACATGAAAATTTCCAACAGACATATGTTGAGATGGCAAATAGCCATTCAAGAATATAGAGGAAACATGACTATAGTCCACAAAGCAGGAAACATTCACAAGAATACTGATGGACTTAGCAGGTGGGCATTAGCCAACACTCCTGATAACCCAGCTTATGTACCCTTGGAAGCTGAACCACAAATTCCAATTGAAGGAATTAACATAACTGATATTGGGACTGAATTCTTTGAAGAGGTCAGAGAATCTTATAAGCAAGACAAGAATTGCCATATCTTGACTTCTTTATGAGATAAAGGCTGCAAAGATACATCTTTGGTCGATGCACTGGATGAAGTTTGGAGAAATTCCTATTCTGAACGGAGATTTTACTTGTTTGATGGAATTATTTACCACAGAAACAAACATTCTTGTGAAATGAAATTATGCAGCAGATTGCTTATCAATACAATTCTTCATGAATGCCATTATAGCATCTACTCTGGACACCTGTCAGAAGACAGAACACTTGAAAAAGTGAAGAACTGTGCATGGTGGCCATCTTGGAGAAAAGAAACTATTGAATACTGCCATACCAGTGACAGATGTCAAAAAGCAAACAGGGGTAGAGGCAAGAAATTTGGACTTATGATCCATATTCAAGAACCAAAATCCCCTTGGGAAGTTGTTCACATCACTTGGGTCACAGCACTTCCTCCAAGTGGTGACAAAAGTTATAATTCTTGTTTAGTCATTGTAGACAGATATAGCAAGACTCCCATATTCTTACCATGTCATAAAGATGACACTGCTATGGATACAGCTCTTCTTCTATGGAGTAGAGTTATTTCTCATACAGGATTATTTAAGAATATCATCAGTGACAGAGAATCCAAGTTCACATCTACACTTTGGACCAATCTTCATAGATTGTTTGGGACTAAGTTATCATTCTCTACAGCATATCACCCTCAAACAGATGGGCTAGCAGAGAGGATGATTCAAACTTTAGAAGACATGATCAGGAGATTTTGTGCTTATGGGTTAGAATTCAAAGACTCAGATGGCTTTACCCATGACTGGTGCACTCTGATACCTGCATTAGAATTGGCATACAAGACATCAGTCCATTCTTCCACAGGACAAACTCCTGCTATGTTGGAAAAAGGATGGAATCCAAGACTCCCAGCAGACACACTGAGGAAAGACTTGATTGACATTCATCCTACAGCTTCCAGATTCAAGATAATGCTTGATAAAGTAAAACATCATGCAAAACAAAGTATGGATGATGCTTTTGATTATGCAAAACAGAAGTGGGACAAGAGTCATAAAGTACCAGACTTCAAAGTAGGGGACTTAGTTCTAGTTTCAACCTTGAATTTTAATAATATCAAAGGCCCAAAAAAACTTAAAGATTCTTATGTAGGACCTTTTGTAATTTTTGCGTTACATGGAACCAATTCAGTTCAAGTGGAATTGAGTGGTGAATTGGAAAATAAACACCCCACTTTTCCAGTCAGCTTGAAAAAACCTTATCAACCAGCTGATAAAGAATTTTTTCCTCTGAGGAACCCAACTCCTTTAACTGTTCCACCAGTGGAACAGAATGAAGACAAAAAGATAAAGAAATTCATTAAATAAAGGAGACTTAGGGGTAAAATTCAGAGAGAATATCTTGTCAGATATAGAAATCCAGTACATGAAGATGAATGGCTGGCAGAATCAGACATACCTGACTCAGATAAATTCTTGAGAAAATTTAGACATGAAAGAAGTCCACAAGCCTGAATATGTCAATAAATGTGCTTTAAATTACTTGATCTGAGTGATGTAAAGAGGTTGGACAGTGGACATTAATCCCCTTTGGGACTTTTTATTATTTCTACTATTAATAAAATTGTAGTACAATTTTATTTTTTGGTGGGAGGGAATGTGAGGCGTGAGGTATATTTTACATACCCAAATAGGCCACAATTATCTTAAAAATAAATTTGAATTATGCATAACTCATAAGTCATGCATATATCCAAATTCATCATTTTTAATTTCAGAAAAGATGAATAACATTTTATTGAGTAAGTAAATCCATGGATGTAAGGCCAGATTTGGATTCTACACAAAAATTCACCTAGGGTAGCTCCATTGAGTGAATAAGCTCAAATTAACTCTTTGAGGTGGTAAAATGGAAAATACTTCAATACCACAAAAAAGATCCGTGAAAATTTTTGTTTTTCTTAATTTCAAGCAAAAATAATGGGTACGTGAGAAATCCCATGTTACATTTACACTAAGAATAGTGTTATGCATGTTTTGAGCACTTAATATCATGGTATTCTTACATGAACTTTTGGTGCACCCATAGTGGATATCTCACTATGCTTAAATTTCTATTTTGACGTGAAAAATAGGCAAGGGGGACAAAAGACATCAAAGAGAGCCAGGGTACCCAACTTCTGAGGCCTCAGAGGCGTGGACAGCTCCAAAGCTTGAATCTATGGCTGATCTTTGCCTAATTGGTAAAATAAAACCCTTTGGAAACCTGGTTACCATGTTACAACTACCGTAAGTCTTCAGAAAACAGCAAATAACCTGCTATTTTGAAGTGCCAAGGAGGTAAAGAGCTACTTAGACTCCTGTAACCATGTCAATTCTTAATGATTTTCCATGGATAAACCGCAAAAGAGTAATTGAAACCCTTTTTTGACTTGTATCCATTTATTTACCTCATAGCAACCAGTGAAACACTGATATTTGCAATTCTACGTAGAAATGAGGTAAAAACTTCAAAAATTCATTAAAAATACAATTCTTAATTAATCTTTCTGAAGCTTTCAGGACTAATGGAGAACTGTATTATCTATGGTAAAACCAAAAAGAATTATTGTTCTACTAGTAAAATTAAAAGTTTTACTTACAGTCCATTTTTGACTATTCTACGTGAAACACAGAATCTTCAAAAATTTACAATAATTACAACCAAGATGAAATTGCCAATAACATTGATAACTTTGAGAAATCAATGATTATTTTGGAATAAAAGAAGATTTACAGATTTTACTCCTTTTATTCTTAACCATATTGGGGTTGGTAGTCACCTAAAAGCATCAATTAAGTAATTATGATAATCTTATGTGACAACAGATGATGTAATCAATAATCCAAAAAGGTTTATTGTTTTCTTACTCACTGGTTCTTCAGTTTTCTCCATGGAACGCCTCTGTGAGCTTTTGTTGACTTAAAAGAGGCCTCCTCTTGCTGTTTTTTTTTCACATCATCATCTTATTATCATTTAAATCATTATTACCAACAAGTATTAGTTATAACTATTCTTAAGTGTTTTAAATCTTTCAGAATCAATCAGAAAGACATGAAATCATGGAATCCAACTATATATTGTTGTAATACTTTTATAAATTCATTTTGATCCTTAAAATCCACAATTCTATGTCAAATCTCTCTATCTTTTCTTTCAATAAGTTCTTCGGAATATTAGTGAGTGATTTATTTTTAATTCTTAAAGTTTTTCTCTAAAATTAGTTTTCTTCAAGAATTATCATTATAATTATTCTTGCAAAAGATAATTATATATTAAAATAATTTTATTATTTTAATAAAAGAAGTTTTATTATTAAAATCTTCTTGTAATTGATTCTTGTAGACAATTACTGCACACTGTTCAAATCACTAGTAGTGCTTAACATGTGAAAGAAATAATTCTTTAATTATTTAATTGTGGTTATAATAATATTATATTCTTATATTTCACAAGAACAGACATAGTACTGTTGATTAATAGTGATATTATCATCAGTTTCATAGTCACATCTTACAGATATCCTTTTTTTCTCTAGTTCAAGTTGTTATTGGGGGAATACTAGACCCCCTTTCTTTCAAAATTTAAATTGAATCTGCTATTAACACTCTTAAATAAGGTAAAAATAGGATAAGATTTTAGTGTCTTGGATAACTCAGCTAATGGTTACAGTATGAAGGTGTAAAACCGAAACTGCTAACATGTTTTGAGCTGGTTACAACGTATTAATCTTTTCTGAAATGATTCAATTCCATAACGAAAATCTATCTTTTGAAAAATCCAGAATTAATGAAATGAGCAATAAAAACCTGAATAAACATAAATAAACATCCTTATTATATCAAAAACCAGCTTTGAAGAAACAGAAAAACTTAAAAGGTGATGAGAAAGTTACTCCTCACAAAAACAAAAGAAAAATCCAGCTTTCTGTCCCCAAGGGAAATAGTGATTTCCATCAACTTCTGGAGCTTCACTCAATGAAATTGCTTTTTTCATGAGGATATTTTATACATCCATGCAATACGTCAATATACATTATATGGTAGCTCTCCAAATGTGGTTTCTCATCTCGTCAGGAAATAAACCTATTTTTAGATCCAAAAATTAACACAATAGATTGGTTATTATACAGGAATATTTTTTCATAGAATGATACAAAAAGATTTTTCAACTGTGAAATTGAATCCCTGTTTTCTTGAATATGAGGCAGAAAAGGTTTACTGAAATTTTTAAGGAATTTTTTCTTTGTTCATAAGCTTTTTTTTTTGGAAAATTGGAAGAGTCTGAATCATATTCCAAAGAAGGTGGTATTATTTTGAAGATGTTCTAGAATTATTCTTTTAAGTAACTATTTTTAATAAAGAATAAGTCTTCTTCCAAATCATATGGGGAATGATTTATGCCTTTATGTGGAGCTCTATTTTGTTTTCGAATAGAAGCTTTTGGAGGGATCATAATCTTGGGTTATAAAAAATTCCTGAAGTAAATAAATATATTTGAACGGTTTATTTTGAGCCTTGAGTTTTTCTTTACATCACCAATTTGGCCACAAATAGATTGAACTTAAAATAAAAGTAAATAGCATATTATGAATAATTCATAAATCATATTTATACTCAGAGTTAATCTTTTTTAACAAGAAAAATACCAATAAAGATTCATTTAGTAGTTAATTCCATGGAGTTGAGAAAATTTTTGGATACTACACAAATTTCTAAGCGGAGTAAATACATAATTTTGATCAAATTGAACTAAATCTAGAAGTTGTTAATTCAAATTAAAAAAATCTGAATTGAAAATACTTAACCATCACATAATAAAAATTCAGAAGGAATTTGTGATTTTTTTCTCTTTTTCATAAAATTCTATGGGACTGTATGGGATCCTAAATCACAAGTAAAATTATCTAAGTTCATTACACTAATGCAATAATTGTAATTGCTTCATTTATTATTACATTAATGGTTTACCCAAAGTACCATGACCTCTTTGAATAAAATCAGAAGAGGTAAGGGAAAAATTCTCAAGGGGACAAAAGGAAAGCAAAGGCGGCCAAGGTACTTCAGATTTTGGAACCAAGCTGAAGAATGATAATAGCCAAAAATTGAAATTGATTTTGACAAGCCAGGCTTTTGCAGGGGGACTAGTCTGATTTGAATGCATACTTCAGAAATGAAGAGTGACATTTTCTTGGCCTGATGAATTCTTGAGTTGACATGCAGGGCTTGCTCCTACGCCTTTCCCTGCTGGTCACCATGAAATTGGGGCATGACGTCATCTTTTGATTTCCTCAAGGCTTTCGGATGTTCATCTTAAATTTGATTGACTAGCTTGGGAGGCCAATTTGGGAATCGTCCACACTTCCAAGCGGTGAAGTTTGAGGAAGGCATCCAGCTCGATGACTTGCTTCCCCTCGAGTCTTTATTTCGGTCGTCAATGCTTCTGGCTTGATTTGAAATCCAAACATTCGAACCAAGCTTTTGTCTTTGCACATCCTGCGATCTGCTATCCCTTCGATGCTCATGTCCTCATCCAGACTGTTCACGAATCCTACGAAACCGTTGATCACGTTCATAATCAATGCCGTAACCGCCCACCGTCTTAAATACCATTCACACGATCCTTGTGCTCCTCCTGTCTTCGTTGGTTTGCAAGGTCCTCCAGGCATCGGTGAGCTTCGGCGGCAGGTTTATGGCCTTGGCTATGGGAAGAAACTGCTGAGCTCTCAAGTTTCTCGTGGTAGGAAAAAGCACCCTTGCGAAGCAGATTTACGATCACCTCTCTTCACCGCCAAACGATTTGTTATCTATCTTCTTGTCTCTCGATGATCTGTATCTGACTCGTTCTGATCAACTTAAGCTGCAGGAAGATTATCCCAACAACAGCCTTTTCCACGGACGAGGTCTTCCTGGTACACACGATTTGCCCCTCACCCAGCGGGTCATATATGCTCTAGAAAACGTAAATGCCCTCAGAAAGATCCAAGTTCCGAGATATGACAAATCCGTCCATAATGGCTTAGGCGATCGGGCTGGGTTTGAGGAAATAACCGTCCCCAAAGGTAGAAAGGTAGACTTGGTAATTTTCGAAGGCTGGATGGTTGGCTTTTCTCCGCTTCCATCACATTTACTCAAGTCTCTTTATAACGATGTCATTCAAATGTCCAAAGGCCAAAATACAAACTCTTGCCCATTTATGACTCGTTACCCTGTGGAAAATTTGATTCAAATGAATGAAAAACTTGCCGAATATAAGGAGAAGATTTGGCCTTATCTTGGATCACTCATCACCCTCGTTCCAAATGATTTTGCCTTTGTTTGTAAATGGAGACAACAGGAAAGTCTAACTTTACCCATATCCATGTTGAGCAATCTTTGCAAGTCACCAGTTTTCTATTGACACATGAATGATTGCGTTAATAGCAAGAGCAGGAAATGAAAGCTCGAAATGGTGGGGTTGGTATGTCGGATGAAGCAGTGGAAGAATTCGTGGCTAGGTGAGTGCCCAGCCCAAGGCCATTCTTTTGGGAAAGCATTTTTCTATAATTTGCTAATAAAATTTCTAGATACATGCCTTGCTTTGAGCTTTATTGCAGGCAAGAAAATTTGCCCGATCAATGCCTTTTCCAAGCATGGCAAGGCAGGGGATTGAGAGTCATCATGGATCAACATAGGCAGGTGCTTGACACTACGTTATTTTAGCCATCTCAGTCCAATGCAGCTTTTGGCATTTAAACTCAAGAAATAATATATTTAAGACAATCATATCAGGTTAAATCCAGCATTCTGTCTTCCAGTTGTTAAAATGTACTAGGCTGTCTTTTTGCTGATATACATGACCAAAAAAACAACACTTTCAGTCAATTGGTGCCATCAATAGTATATCCCACTCTTTCCTTAGTCTTCCTTGGGCGATAGCTTATACCTTGATAGTTTCTTGCTTCTTTTGAGATATTTCTCAGTGGTCCAATGTTTCTTCAAAGGTCTTAGTGTATCGTAGAAGCATTCATATTTTTGTCCGACAATATTTGAGCCAAAGTAAATCTTAAAACCATTACTAGTAAACTAAAAGTTCCGCATTAAGATTTATATTGAATAAGCCATGTATGGTTTATATTAAATAAACCATGACTAGTTTATATTAAACAAACCAATAATATTTTATTTCAAATAAACAATCACTGGTTTATATTAAAGAAAAATGAGCATTTTATATTAAAGAAGCCATCAAATCCGTAAAACATTGTCTATTTAAAATAAAACAATTTAGTGCAAATTGATATCACATAGTTCATGTTTATTCATTTATGCAGGCAGTGAATCACCACACCCATGGCTTTCAGAAGTGCCCATCACCACTATTATTAGCAAAGCCCTTCAATTTTAAAGTCCAAAAATATTACAAAATCCATTTTTCTACATTTCACCCTCAGAATTACAATCTTGTACATACTATATTATAGAGTCATCCCGCCACAAATCCTTGGAATTAGTCCTTAAAGATCCATGGAAATCCTTTATGATTGATTGGTACACCCTGATTGAAGGACGAGTCCAATCTTTATTAACTTCAACAGTTGACCCTGGAACAGGTCCTCATAAAAGATGTCCTTGAGGACATTTCCATAACAAAAAGATTGTGAGTATAAGTGTGATAGGGGAAGAATCACCATAAAACTTGAGGTACAATCATTTTATGCACAATTTGAGATAGTAAGATTTCCATAACTGAAACCACAGGGAAAATATATATCTTTTAATATTATTTTAATCTTGGAGTAATTTAGGTGCCAAGGTCAATCAAAAAAGGTCCCTTACCCCTGGGTGGATTTCTGGAAAGAAGTTGAATGTTTGGCTTGGAGCTCTGGAATGGCTCCCATATGCCTTATGGCTATTTTGATAAAACTAGGATTTGGGGGTTCAAAACAGGCTTTTAACCCCCCTACAGACTGTAGGATGTAAAATGTGGCCTTTGGGTCATAGAGTTGATAGAAGGTGTTTCATGAGAATGGGAAAAAAGATGGGTCCTGAAGCTGGATATGTGCCCATGTGGCCAAACAGTAGTTTATCTAATAATTGATAAAGAGGGGATGGGTTTCAATTTCTTGGCCTTGGGATTGGTGGGTGTTTATTTTCTCTGAAGCAAATGGACAAGGAGCTCCCACAGAGTGGCCATGATGATTTTTTAAAGACATAGAAAACCACTTAATAAGTGAATACCATGAGATTAACTTACTTTCATATGCTCCACCCCCCACAAAGCACTATATAAGTGTAAAGAAAGAAAGGTTGCAAGCATTTCTCAATGGGAGTATCTTTACAGAAAGAAAGATAAATATAAATCCAAATGAGGCAATATTTTTTAAAGAAGCCAGATTCCTGTTTTTAAAATATTTTTTGCAGGTGCTCACAAAGAAGCCAAGGAAATGCTGACAAAAAAACAGTAGAATACATCTGAAGGTGCATACCAGGAGGGGAAATCACTTTCATGAAACCCTCTCCCAGCCAAGAAAAATGAAGATAATTCTCTTCAAGAATCTAGTTTTGGATTGTCAGGATATAATTGATGAAGCTCTTTGGAAAGTTCAGGACATTCATTGAGGCTTCTAATCTTTTCCTAGGTGCATCGTTCTGAGTCTTGACTGAACACATTCCATTCAACAAGGTACAATATTTTTCCTCTTTTGAGGTTGGAATAAAGGATTTGGGATACTTCCAATTCCTCTTCTTCTTTCATGATGGTTGGAGTAGTAGGCCCTTTCTGCCTATCTTGTATTTCTTATTTCTTTACTAGTTCCAGGAGGGAAATATGGAATACTGGGGGATAGACTTCCATTGAGCTGGGAGCTAAAGGTGGTAAGAATGAGCGCTGAGTTTTTCAAAGATTGATTAAGGGGCACAAAAATACATCTGACAGCTCTTTGGTGGGTCTGGCTAATTTGATTTTATTGGAAAAAGACATACCATGTCACAAGGGTTAAAATTGGGTGGACTTGTTCTAACTGTCAGCCTGTAGCTCAATGCCAGAGCACAGGCATGACACCATAATACCATAAACCAATGACAGAGAAAAAATGTGCACTAAAGGTGAGCTGCAACAAAAAAAATCATAAAAACCATCAAAAGAAAGAGGAAAGTCACCTGTTTCCAAAGATAAAACTCTCATAAACATAATAAAAGGAATGTCAGAGTTGTTTCAGCTCAAAACAAGAACTGAGCATAAAAATTAATTTTCACCTCTAATCTAAAATCCAGGGGCAGAGGTAGAACCCCATCCAATGGGTGCAGAAACTGAAGCTATCAATAAGGGCTATCTAATGGTACGTGAAAAATTGAGCTAGCATCAAAGTATAGAAGTTATGGCTAAAAATAAGCCAAATGAATGTTAACAAAATATTCACCTCTCATCTAACTTCTACATTTTTAGTGTGAGATACCTCAAATGGTTTCTTTGTGGAAAGAGAACCATTGGTGATTTCTGATGGTTCCATCCATTTCCTCATATCTGATTTAGAACAAAAGCTATGGAGCAAACAATCTCAATACAGGATTAATAACAAATACACAAATTGATAATAGAATTTAAAATTGGTATAACTTTGCCACATTTAATTTTAGCCATACCAAATGAGTGACCATTTTGTACAGCTTATCATGTACTAAAAAATGAGTAAGACATCATCTCTTTATCTTGAAACCTGCAAAGGATATTCAGGTTTCAACATTATAATCCCAAACTAGCCAGTATAGGCTCTTACTGTGGGACAGCAGTCCATAAAATTGAATTGAAAGCTAATGAGTTGAATTCAATTCTGTTCACTCTTAAATCTCTCTTATTCTGACAAATAAGAGTCATACACGCATGTTCTGTACAGCTTCTGACATTTCAGGAGCACCTTAACATACCTGTAAAATCCATTGGTGAAAGAATTCACCCTGTATAGGGTAAAAATGCCAACTTATTGTTATGAAACCACATTTCCACCTAGTACCATTCTGTATTGCTTTTATAGAGCCACAAAACAACCCACATTAGTGAAATGTTTCACTTTTTGGTGGTGCTCAGAGGTAAGCAACCTCCCACTACCCCAGAACAAGACAAAAGGAGGATTTTTTCTCACCAAAAGGCCAATTGATCATCCTTTTCTTAGTATTCTTATGTGGTATATCTTCTTAAAGAAGTTCTTCCCTTATAATATAACAGGTATAATCATAATCTTTAATCATTGTAACCCAAGAGGTAAATACTGAACCCAAGGCTATCAGTGGAACTCACCATTACTAAAATATTTAGTATAGCCCTTTTAACCATCTTATAATTAGCTTATAATCATTATTCTCGTGTCAAAGTTAGAGTTGCAGGTTTTTATTATAACTTTAAGGCTATATCTTAGAGTCACCCTGATGCTAAATTTATCTGAATACTTCTTGAATTCGTTTATGGAAACTCCACGTTCTCCTCTGATATCTTGCTTTAATGATTGGGTTTTTGTTGATAATTTATCAGAAGTAATTTATTGGGTACTGAGGGTATCTTTCTTAAAAAGTGAAAACAGAAATTTCTTGGTAGAAGCTTGGTCAGAGCTAGTATAGGACAGCTCAACCAGGGGAATCCGAGTGTTCCCATAAACTTGATTATAATTAGGATAAATACAAGGATAATGTTCTAGTAACTGATTTACCCTCTCTGTATGTGCATCAGTTTCAGGATAATAAGAAGATGAAGGGTCTATTGAAATCTTGAGCTGGTTACAAAGATTAGTTCAAACATAAAAAAATCAAGCTCTACCATTACAAATGCTTTAGGGAAGGCCATTCCTGGAGAAACCATCCTTTATGAAGATATGGGCCTAATACAAGGAAGTGATTGAAGACTTCCATTTTTTGAGAATTTTTCAACTACTACCAGTATTGAATAAATGTAATTAGACAGGGGAAGTACAGTGATGAATTTAATTGAAAGAAAAATAGAAAATTTGTAATGGGAACAGGTTTGAGAAGTCAAAAATTTGTGTGATGAATATTATTTTTTTTGAAAAATGTTGACAGGATGAGACATAGTACTTCATAAATTGAGTAATTATATACAAGTGAAAATCACACTTGAAAATCTTGAGAGTCCTCTTGTGAGAAATATTTAAATCTGGAAGAGACTCATTATGGCTTTGAAGTGTGTTGAGTTGAGGTTTGAGGTCATTTGGGACCACCACCAAGTTTTTGAGGAGGAAGAAAGAAAGTGATCTGGAAAATATTATCATTTTCCCAAATCTTGCAGGGTCCTTCTTTACAAAGGATATTTCTGAATTGAATCAAATATCCTTGAGAATAAGTTCACATTTACTGAAAGGGACTTTGAGGGTTGAATTTAATCTTTCATGTTAATTTTGTAGAAATGGAATGGATTAATGGGGATAAAATCCTCCCCCCTCCCTGCCTAATTTTGTCCTGATGTGATGAAGTTCCAGGAAGAGTTTCCAGGAAAAAAGGGTGGTAAGTGATTGGAAGTTTAAATTAATACAGTGGGCTTGGTTTCAAGTGAGTGTATTTGAAGAAATAAAGGATTAAAGGGAGGAGTTATTGGAGAGAGATTCAAAACACAAGGAGAAAGATGGAAAGAAAGAAAGAAGAAAGAACCTAAAGAACTTGGGAGCCCAGAATATTTCTAGGAGCTTCTTGTCATGAATCCCATAGTTGAGCTCTATTAAAAGGAGCTTGCAACTATCAAATGAAATGGGATTTTTTCCTGAGTGACTCACCTGACTCAGGAAAGAACCCAAGGAATAATCAAGAGAATCAGTCTCTGGAAGGGTTTCAAAACAAGAATTAAAATCATAAAGGATTAGTGCTGTGGTTAAATAATGTTTTCATTGATGGAATTTTCTAAGAGATTCCTCATTGCGGGGGAAAGATGAATATTTCTTGAGGAATTTAGTGATGGAACTGACTTTCTTTGAATAATCATTGATCAAATGGTGGCAAAAGCTGGTAAAAACACAGAATGGTTGAAGAGATTTGATATTCTTTGGGGGTTTCCAATTGATAATTTTCTGAAACTTGGCTTGGTCCACCCTTAGACAATCAAAAGAAGCAATATAGCCTAAATACTCAGCAGAATGAGTATGAAAAGAAATTTGGAATCCTTTGAGAATCGTTTTAGCTCTGATTATGGAAATAGCATTGGAAAAAGTATAGAGATTTTCTTCCTCAGACCTGGAAAATACCATGATAAAATATGTATAAACAACTTAATATATGAGTAAGATCAGAGAGAATATCATTAAGATTTTGAAAGGAGGAAGGAGAATCGGTGATCCCAAACAGAATACCAAAGAGCTAATAGCTTCCTTATTTGGTTCTGGAAGCTGTAAAATTCTCATGTAATTTTTTGAACTTTAAGAGATTATAAGAACCAAGAAGACAGAAGGGCCATTAAAAACTGAAATAATTTGATTCATAGGAGGCACAGGATATCTTTTCCTTATAGTTTCAGAATTGAGTCTTGGTTAATAAACACACAGAGAGAGACCACTATCACTTTTGAAAAAGAGGACAGGCTCTCCTGTCAAAAAGGATCTTGGACAGTTGAAAGCTTTCTATACATTATCAGAAATGTAGTCCCTTACTTTCTTTTCCTCTTGGTTGGATAAAGAGTAGATAACCCCACCTGAAGGTAAAGACCCCTTTAATTGGATATTTTTATCTCAGGAACATTGTGAAGGATGTTTCTATGTTTTCACCTTGGAGAACAAATCCAAGTATTGGTGATAGACAGATGGAAAAAGCATAATCATGGTTTCCATTTCTGCTGTCTCTTCCTCTTCATCCAACAGTTCCTCCAGGGAGACATGATAGGATGAAGGATGAAGGTCCACATTCCCATTGGAAAAATCAAGTGAAGGTATAGAATTTTCTTCCCCAAAATATTTTATCTCTTTGAAGACTACATCTTTGAAGTATCATGAGCCTGTGAGATATGTATAACATACCCATATGGCCAAAAATGATTTTATATACAGCTGGTTTAGTCTTCAACAGACTTTTCAATTGAATTTAAAATAAAAAATAACAAAAAATAAGTATAACTTTTTTTGGATAAACAAAGTTATAAATATTATGTCATTTTTGGATTCTACACCAAAAATAACCTAGGGTACACCCATAGGGTGTTATACCCAAAAAGGCTTATTTCTTATGTTATTGGAAGATTGAAGAATCTCACATTACTAATGTGACTTTTTTAAAAAAATAATTAAAATTGTTAAATTTAAGCTTAAATAAGCTTAAATTTGAAGTTGCATAAGGTTTATCCAAACTTACCAAAATTTTAGTTAAAATTGAGGTGTTGTGTATATTTACTGCATTGGCTACGATTTGCCATACAGGATGTAAATCCTGCATGAGCTTGCTTTAAAAGTGTTTAAGGCCATAGTATGGCTTTTAATAAAAAAAGGGCAAGATCCATGCAAAAAGGTGGGACAAAGAAAAAACACCAAACAGAGCTGGGGTACCCAACTTTTTGGATCTGCAATGATTCAATTAAGGTTGTCCACCTGTATTGGAGGATTTTCAACCTGATTTAAACTTTAAGATTAGACTTTGATCCAACGTTAAAGCTTGAACTGGTTTTATCCCAATTTGGACAGGAATTTCAAGCTTCCAAAGGGTAAATCCCAATATGCAGGCTTGAAATTAAGGTTGTAAGAACTTTCAAAACTTAATTAAACTTAAAAATTTAAGTTTAAAAGAATTGAAACCTTATCAAAAGTTAATGTTTAGTGTTTATTGCTATTTTGTGTGGAAAAATAGTAATAACTTCAATAATTCATTGAAAGCTCAATTCTGAATGAATTTGCTTGAAACCTTCACAAAGCTTACAATTTAATATTATATATACTTAAATTGAATTTTAAGTATCTTTTATAAACAGATTTACTGGGTAATTAGCCTGGAAATTTACTCCTTTAGTTATAATTGAAGAAAACTAAGATTTTCTTTAAAAATTAATTCAAAATTGAGTTTAAAAAATGTCTGCTTGAAGCTCTATTTTTAGGGGAGTGATATTTCCACGCCTTAACCTAAAACTTACGCCTACGCCTACGCATAAAATTGTGGATTCAGATACGCCTTCACGCCTTTCATGGATGTAGTTTGCTAAATCCACGCATCCAAGTGATTACTAAATCCACGCCCCCATTTTCTTCAATCCAAAAGAACTATAATTTCACAGTTACCCACTTTCAATTTTGATGTTCATATGAGTCTCTAAGAAAAGTTTTGATAGCTCAGCATATGTCAAAGTACTTGCTAAAGTTGTTCTTACATGAAAAAAATAACCACCATAAGGACAGGAAAATAAAATCCAATTAGTGATTTCAATGATTAAAAATGTACACACCTTGCCAAAGTACGCTTCCTCTGTTGTACCTGTAATTCATAAATATAAAATAAGTGGTTCTAAATTTTTCATTAAATAAAACTTCTTATGAATTAACATACCCTTTGCATGTTTATCTCCACTGTATCAGGTGATATAAAATGGTATGCCATTACATCTTTCCTTTGTCCAATACAATGTAGACGATCAATAGCTTGATCTTCAGCAGCTGGATTCCAATGAGGCTCCTAGACATATATTAGATATATAGATTATATTAAAATATTGCCTCATGGTCATATAATCATAATTAATACCATTATAAATACCATGTCTGCACAAGTTATATTCAGGCCAACCCCTGCAGCCCCTATTGAAGCCACAAGTACTTCTACATTGCTGTTTTCCTTGAATTTCTTGAGTTCTGCTTCCTGTGTAGCTTGGCCTATTGTTCCATCAACACGTGTAAAAATGATCTTATTGTTTTCTAAGACAATTCCAATCCTACCAGTTTATCACAAATAATTGTCAATCAAAAGCTTCATCATTATCAAAGGAGAGGTACAAAGCAGAAGCTTAATATACAAAATAAGGGAAATAACCAAGCTTACAAATCAAGAAATGTTGTAAACTATGAAAAAATCACTGATTTTGGAGTTGAATTTTTAATGTTTCGGTGTGATAAAAGAATTTTCAGGAGCCTCTGAATTTTAGTGCTTTGTAGACATGTTTTGACATCAACATGTTCTTTTATGGTACTATTAAAAAAACTCCCTTCTATCTGTGTCCCATATGGCGGCTTGTGGTTTGCACTTACCATTTCTATTATAAATAGAAACACATGAGGCTCAATAAAATATTGTTTGAAAAAAAACAGCTCAATTTAAAGAGGCAAGGAAATTTATTCTTGGATATGTCAATATAATTGTATCAAGCTCTGCATGAGAAGAATCTTTCTATTCGAAGTCGTGACTTCGAACAGAATAAATGAAGGAAATTCCTAAGGATACTTAAGGACATATATTTCAAGAAAGTCTCCAAAGGAAAATATGTACTCAAGTTTGCATCAGCTATCCCATTTCATGCATAAGTATCGTAGTCTAAGGTTGAAAAGCTACATCAAAAGAAATGGAAAATCACAAGAAATTTATATGTTTGAAAGCTTCATTTTTTTCTGTTGATGTCTTTGCTTTTCATTTTGAATCCTTTATTGACGTCCATATGTCTTCTCTTCTTGGGTTATTGGATCCATACATATAAGGCTTTTAGCTCTTGAATATAGCTTGGAGTTGATTTGGAAAGAACAGCCAAAGTGAGTTATGGTGGGAAGTTCATCAAAAATAGGAGGTGGCTGAGTGGTCTGGTGAAAAGTGGTCGAAGTTTTCCAGAGAAGCTCAATAATACCTTGTTTGCGAGAAAAATCCAAAAGTGTGGAGTATTCAGGAAATGAGAGGCCATAGCCACAGGAGCGGATGGGAGATGGAATTGGTTTTATGGCTGATTTGTCAAAGAATGTGAACAAACCATAAGTCCAAGTATTCATGTCCTTTTCATCTCTATGAACACAATTATGAAAACCATTTGTTGTTATGATTACATTGGAGAAAGACCGTAAATTTTGGTGGAACATTGGATTCCATTCACCTTCATGCCATTCAGGTAGCTGGGCTTCTTGCATGATTTCATTATTCTCACGGGCAGCAGACATAGAAAGAAGCTTGATGCGGGAGGAAACAAAATTTTCAAACTGAGAAAGGGTAATCCATTCATCATTATCTGCGTCTAATACTTCTGGATTCATTGTGGTCTTCCTGGCATAAACACCTAGTAAAAGGAGAATAAAATTAACAAAAAAACTTGAATATAATTTTTTAAATACTCACCTAAGGATTTACCACTATCACTTCCACAGCGAAATCCAACTCCTTTCTTATGACCATCAATAAGATCACTATTGGATTTAATATGAGGACGATTTTGGGCTAATTTGTAAAGTGATATTATTAATTGATTTAATGAAGTACAAGTTGGAGAAGGAATATGAAATGGATGCAGGTGATAAATGAAGAGGGGCTCATGATTTTTTGAATTGAAAACAATTGAAGGATTTGGTGTTTCATTTATGGAAGGTAATAAAAGCTTATTTTTTCTATTTGGCTTGGGCTTAACTGGAACTGTACTGAATTCGCCTCTGCTTCTTGATGCATGGTCCAAAATTTGGGTGAGTAATTTTCGTGCAATTTGAAATCTTCTATGTGAATGATTAGATTTCTTATTTAGAGATGAGTCATTTTTGGATAAGGGGGAATCATTCACAGCTGGTGAAATAGTCCTTCCCATGGAATGATCCTCAGAATGCAAAAATGACTCATCCTTTCCGTTTTCGCTGTGTAAGCTTGAGTTTTGAAGGGTTTTTGGATGCATTGAGTCACTAATTGATGAAGAAAAATCATTTACAACTGGTGAAATAGTCCTTCCCATGAAATGTTTTTCTTCATCATTAAGTGACTCCATACATTTTGGGAGCTCAATGAGTTGGTATGGTGACTGTTGATTCATGATTGGTGAAAAAGCAAGAAGCGACAGGTGAGGCTTTCCCCTAGAATGATTTTTATTAAAAAAAAAAGTCAAATAAGTAAATAAAAATCATGGTTGCTTAAATTTTATTAAAAAAAAAAGAATAAGGCTTTTTTGAAAAAATAATGGTTGTAACGAAATTGAAAAAAATTAGTAAATATAAATTTAAATTTTTTCTTTTAAAAAATTCAGAGTTGACAATTGAATTAACACAAAAACAACCAAAAAAATAAAAAACCATTGTGATCACTGGGGCCAGCCCCAGTGATCAATTTAAATTAAAAAAAAATTCAAAAATTGGAAATGTTTTTTAAAAAATAAAAAATAAATAAAGTAGAAATTAAAATTTTTTAAAAAAATAGAAACATTTTGATTGCTGGGGCTTTAAGGGGTCCAGCAGTCAATTTGAATTAAAACAAAAATAAAAATAAAAATAAAAATGTTTTTCAAAAAAATTGAAAAAACATCGTGATTGCTGGGGCCCCAGCAATCAATTTAAATTAAGAAAAAAGAAAATAAGATAATTGAAAATTCAATTTTGTTAAAAAAAAAAATTAATGTTTCTTTTTTGAAACTTTTATAAAAGCTTTTTTTTAATAAAAATCAAAAAAAATAAAATAAAATAATTAAAAATTAATTTTTTAAAAAAAATAAATAAAATAAAAGTAAAAATTATTAAAAATTAAAATTTTTTAAAAAAAGATAAAAATTGTTTTTTTAAATAATTTTTGATCAAAACAAATAAAATGAAAATGAAATTTTTAAAAAAAAATAAAAAAAGTTTTTTTTTTGAAAAATTTTGATCAGTGGGGCTGTAAGAGGCCCAGCAATCACTTTCAATAAAAAAAAAATTAAATTAATTAAAAATTAGATTTTTTTTTAAAAAAAAAATGTTTTTTTTTTAAAAAACTTTTGATCGCTGGGGCTGTAAGAGCCCCAGCAATCAAATTAAATTAAAAAAAAATAATAATAATTAAAAAAGAAAATTTTTTAAAAATAAATAAAAAAAGTTTTTTTTTAAAAAACTATTGATAAAAAAAAAATAAAAAAAAAATTAAAATAATTAAAATAATTAAAATAATTAAAAATTATATTTTTTTTAAAAAAAAAGAAAAAAGTTTTTATTTTAAAAAACTTTTGATCGCTGGGGCTGTAAGAGCCCCAGCAATCAATTTAAATAAAAAAAACAAAATAAAAATTATAATAATTAAAAATTGAAAGTATTTGAAAAAAATCCAAAAAGTATTTTTTTAAAAGACTTTTGATTGCTGGGGCTGTAAGAGCCCCAGCGATCAATTTAAATAAATAAAAATAAAAATAATTAAAAACTAAAATTTTTAAAAATAAAAATAATTAAAAATCAAAAAAATTTAAAAAAAAAGAAAATGTTTTTTTTTGCAAAAAATTGTGATCATATTGGTAAATTGAAAAGTAAAAAAGAAACTCACTTGGGTAACTTTTAATTACAAGTGTTTTGTTATGAGTATTATTTTGTATCAAAGAAAATGATATTTTGAATTAAAAAAAAATAGGTTTCAGTGATGATATCCAAAGTGAAAAGGATGCAGGTGGATTGGGGCTTTTGCCCCCAGAGTGTAGGAGGAAGTCAATGTGATGTGAATGACCTAATGGTTAGAGCATGTGCCTCTCAAAATGGTTGAGAGGTAGCATGTTCAATCCTGGGCGCTGGCCAGACTCACCCGGGGGCACCTGGGTTGTGAATCTGGGTGGTTGGTGACAATAGCTTCGGCAAACCAAATCCAACTCATTCCTCCTTGGTGGAACAGGTAGGCTCTGTGGGTTCAAGCCCCTCAGAAGGTCCCTGGCATCACTTCTCTCATATGTTTCTCTTTTTACACTAAATTCCCATAAGCACAATTATTCTCCATTGTGATACTTGAGGCATCAACTTGTTACCCATGACTTTTTTTGCACTCAGGTGACAAAAGCACACTGGACAATCTTATAAGCAGCTTGGCACAAAGCTGTTCGAAGTCATGACTCCGCACAGTAAGCATATCCTGCACTCAATAGTGATGAATTACAGGTCACAGGTAATAATAAGTAATATGACACACACACACTCTACTACACCTTTTGAATTTCTTTGTCAATACCAACCTTTTTAGGTAAGTTCATGATTAAATTAGACTCCAAAGGGTGTTTTTTTTGCCAAGCCTCACTAAAATCCAATGCTAAATATTCTGCAAGGCGGTATTTGCTGGGGCAAATTGGTGAAGATGAAGGATTTGAGAAAAAGCTTTCATGAAGGATTTCACATATATACTTGTTTGTGCGCTTCCAAATATCTTCATCTGGCAAAGATTCTTTTCTCTTGAGCATTGATGTAATTTCCAGAAGCTGAAGGGTCCCTTTTGCTGAACTAATGCGGTAATCAGCTGAACACACCAGAAGTCCACGTACACCCCCTGTAAGGAATGCTGCAATCAGATTGTAGCATGGCCTTCCAGCCTTCATCTGATCTTGAATGGTCACCAACTCTTGCAAAGGATCCACTCCTCTCTTGACCAATCTCTTTCCAATTTTCTGAGTAGTTTTGGAATCGACCTTAGTATGTGCCCGAACCCAATTAAATGCAATCATCAGCTGGAGGATATTATCGACCAAGCCAGTCAAAGTTGGTGTTAAAATTCCCTTTGATGTCATACTAGTACCTTCTTTACTTTCATTGCTTTGTGGAACAAGTTGAACCTTGTTGACACTCAAAAAGGAGCCCAAATATCGCATAGCACTAATTTCCACAGACAAAGAATCACTGGAAGCTGAATCAGAAATATTGAATGTAACCGGAGGGTTCTGATCATCCATATAAAGTGCAATGGCTTCAAATAAAATGTTTGCAACCATTAAGCTTTTTCACCCCGAAAAGGCTTTAATTTCACGTGGTAGGCCATCACTAAAAAGGAAAAGGGTAAAGTCTACCAAAAGGCTTCCATCCAAGTTTGAAATTGAGCAGGATATCCTGAATCGTCACAAAAGATTTCTTAAAAAGATGCACAGAGCTACTATTGGTCCCAACACTCAATTTATGAGGGGGGAAAAGTTCTATTTGATGAAAAAAGAGGCAAGCCAAGATGATGAAACTACCACAAAAAGAAAAAGAAAACTATTAAATGATATAGGAAAATTGGAAAGAAACTTGAGACCCCAAAATAACTCAAATTGTTTGGAAGAACCAGTGAGTGGATAAAATTTAATATGCAAATGAATAACTGAAAAATAACCTCCTTTTCAAAGACTCTCTATATTGATCAGATACAGCCACCTTTCATGCACAAGTTTATTGAGAAAATTTTTAATCCTCCTGCAGATGGGAATTGTGGATTCCATGCAGTGGCAAAAGGATTGTCACTTTCAAGCCCACAAAAGGAAAAGAGCTGGAGAGAAGTGAGACAAGATTTGATAGAAGAAATTGATAGGAATCGCAATTATTACAACCAAATATTGGGAGGAGCAGTGGAAATGGATAAGATAAGAGATAATCTGATGGCTACAGCTATTACAAGAATGGATAACTGGTTAAGTAAATGGGATCATGGACCAATATTGACAAATACATATAAGCGTCCATTTGTATTTTTCCATGCAGATTGCCAGAACTTCCCACCACAAACATTCCTTCCAACCCTATGCAGTCCATGTGGAGTTTCAATTATGCATCCAATCTCCCTAGGTCACATAAATGGTAATCATTGGATACTCATTATTTTCAATGAACATGAGATAGGCAAATTACCTCTACCCAAATTGCCACCGCAGTGGCCCGGGGCACATTCACATCAATCAGCTTCAAATTGGAGAAGAGTATATTCCTCATCAATAAAATTATTCCGCAAATGTAGACAGATCACTTGTATATAGCATTTTTTCATTTTAGAGTTTTTTGTCGAATTTCTGAGATAAACATCTTATAAAAATCTTATTTGGCGTGGATTTAGTAATCACTTGGATGCGTGGATTTAGCAAACTACATCCATGAAAGGCGTGAAGGCGTATCTGAATCCACAATTTTATGCGTAGGCGTAGGCGTAAGTTTTAGGTTAAGGCGTGGAAATATCACCCCCCTATTTTTAAGTAGTTCATGTGATGAACTTTAATATAAATAAGCTTGTTTTATATTCAAACTTAAAATAATTAGCTTAAATGAGGATTAACGTTCCTTGGAGTTGAGAATAACACTGGTAACTTTAAATTGGAACTCAAAATAAGTTACCTTAAGTTAAGAACCTTATTTTTAAGCATGGATTTTTAGTTTTTACCTGAAAACACCCTCTATATCTCTTATGAATCAGGAGAGCTGCTCTTTAGACATAAAAAGAGTCTTTTCATCACTGTTTTTGTCCATAATCAATTATCAATTGAATCATATTAGACATTCAAACAGGTAAAGCTTTATTATATATAAAATCTTGTTATTAAAATACTTCTTAATTATTTTATTCTTTGTAAATGTTAAATTAAAGAATTGAAATCATAGAAATTAGATTATTGTTCTAATCAGCTATAATATATTTTATTTTATAAAATTATTGTCTTTAAAAGATCTTTTAAAATCCACAAATTCCTCTCAAAAATTCTTCAATAATATTCTAATTATAAAAAGTTGTTTTATCTTTGAAAATATTGATTTTTGGTGTTTTTTTAACTTATAATCATTATTTAATATGATAGCTGTTGTTGATTGACTTGTTGTATTAAATAAATATTATAAGTAAGTTTTCTCTAAAATTCTATAATTTTTTTATCTATTATTAGTTTTTTTTATATAGAATTTTTCTATAAGAATTATTTCTGCACAGTGTGTGTTATAGTTCTTTCATAAATAATATTTATATATTATTTATAAGTTGTTAAGTATTTACATTTTCCATGTGTAATTGTCTCATTAAGAGCTTTACACTTCTCATTGTTATAATTGTCAGTGACTATAACAATCATGGAATAATTATAACTTATTATAATTATTATATTTTTTTATTATAATCTTATATAATGATGATTAAATTTATTTTCTGTATGATCATTCTGAATAGTTATATTTTAATTTGTGGTTATAATATTTTATTCTGTTATATTTTTCTACTGAGGAAAGTCATAGTACTCTTGATATTGTTACTATTATCAAGAGTTTCATAGACAAAACCCCACATTTGGGGGCCTGGCTGTGAATCTAACCAATGTTTGGGACATATATCATATTCTAGACCTTATTTTACTGTTTTTTGATGTAAAATTGCCATATTTACTTTAATATTGGCTTTTTTGGGACTTATCCCTTATAAATAAAGTAATTTGTTTTCTTGAGAATATTTTTTTAAACGATATACTATTGAGTGACTTGGAGTAAATTTCCTTTGTCTAACTAGTTGCTTTTTCACATCACAGACTTGAAATTTATTCTTTGAGTTATTCTAGTATAAAGTGAATAATAATACAATTTTGATTAATAACTTATTAATTTCATAATGATTATTTCTTTAAAGAAAATATAAAATCAAATGAAAAATTTAAAAATCAAAAATATTTACTAAAAACATTTTTTCTTTAATCTTAGACATTTTCTCTATTTTTGACATAATTTGCCATGAATTAAATTAAAACAACTTTATCCAATAAGTTGAGTTTATAAGTTATTTTTATTATTTAATAAAATAACTGATATTTTTTTCTTTACTGTCATCCATCAGAGAAAGTTCTTCAGACTCTGAAGCCTCAGAGTCTAGTATTGAACTTCAAACTAGCCCAGCACCAAGGGGTTTAATTACCAAAGAACCCTTTAAAGATCCAGCAGGTGAATTCAATTCATTTCTTAGTCTTAATTGCTTTATATTGACAGAAAGTGACTCCTACTAGAAGTGGAAGTAACTACTCCATCCAATCAAATCAATCTGGACCAGGACATTCAAGTCATCAATCCAAAAGACAAGAATGTCAGCCCAGAGGAGAGGCTCAAATGGCAGATTCCAGAGATTCCACCAGTTCCCAAAGGTTAGCCGGCACCTTTGACACTCTAATTGAGAGTCCAGAAGCTGACATAACTGCTATTGCTGTTGTTAGACCTGAATAAATTTCAACAGGAAACAATAGAGATATACCAGTCTCAGTACAAGAACTGGTTTATGGCAGCAAAACAGCAAGAGTGGGAGCTTCCTCCAAGTCTTTGGATAGGAACCATGAACTCATATCTTCAAGTGAAGAAGTTCATGGGGCCAGAAAAGACAGTGGAACTTCTGAAGGGTTGGACAACCATGTCTTGCAAAGGACAAGTCCATGAGATAAAATCTTGGTTGAAAACCCGGAGCATGTTATCAGAGGACCAGAAGAAGAAATTGGCCCCAGGAAAGGAAAACAGCCCAGTGGAAGCTCCGCAAGCCTCAACAAGTGCCAAACAAGCCCAATAAAACCCCAAAAACCAACCAGAAGGGAAAGAAAAAGGCAAAGGGGAAGGAAAAGACCAAGTGGAACAAGCCTTACCTGCAGAATTACAGGATTTCCAAGAAAGAGAAGACAGCCATGGACAATGTGTTCAATATGGCAAGAACTGTGATGGAATTCAAAAACAAGGAAGAGAAAAGATTGAACCAATATTTTCCAAAGACATAGTAGACCTTGTAAAGCTTGTAAAGCAAATTGAAACTTTTAATAAAGAAATTATAACAAAGTTTAAAAAATTTTAGTATATCCAACGAAAGTTGTGTAATTAGATACTACAAGTAAGGGAATCACAAAGGACCATTATTGACCTTGAAAATGTTAATAAAGACAATATTTTGTGTTTGGCCCCAATTTGTGCAAGAATTGAGTCTAAGGTTACCTTACTCAATAAACCAGATGACAATTCTATTTCTTTTAGAACAAGACAGCTAAAAGAATTAAGAATACAAGTTCAAACCTTGGAAAACTCAACAGGGCACAATGCAGCTCTTTTCCTAGAACAATTGGAAAAAAGTGATAAAGCAAGACTTGAATTGAAAGAAGATATTCAATCATGTATTCATAATATATCACTGAAGAATGAATTGCCAAGACAGTCCACAGCAATTCTTTAAATAGATGTGCTAAACTTGAATAATGACTTACATCATAAAATTTCAAGTAATGCAGAAGTGGAAACTCCTTGCAATTTTAAAGAAATTCCAAGATTAGAAGAATGGCCAACCTTCAGTGGTGAAGGGGAATAGAATCATATGGAATTTATGAAGAAAATTGATATGTATAAAGAAGACTTTAACATACCAGATGAATACATAAGTGCCAGATTACACTCATTGTTTACCAAATCAGCAAAGAAATGGTATTACAAAATGAGACAAGACCATGGTAAAACTTCTTGGCCTTGGTGGAAAGAACAAATTATTTCCAAATGGGAAAATGATTCCTGGAGATTTAAAATGGCAAATTCTTTGGAAGAAGCATTTTTAATATTGAAAGGGACAGGCCCATGTCTTGGTTTCTTAAACAAAAGGACAGATTAATTTCCCTTCATCCTGATATGTCTGAAACAATGGTACATACAAGGACATTAAGGAAGTGTGATGGTGACCTTGATCATGCTACAAGAAGCATATGTATTGATACTTTCTCTACAGAAGATTATATCAATGATATGAAGGACATCACTAATTGAACAAAAATTGGTAGAAATCGGTATAAACCCTCAATGGACAACAAGACCAGTGGGAACCAATTCCAAAACCCACTAAATCACATGACAAAGCTCCTTTAAAATGTCATAATTGGGGAAGTACTTCTCATTTGGCTAATACCTGTCCCAAAAAGACAAGAATCAATGAGATAGAAATTGAAAAAGATGACACAAAAGAAACAAATCATGTCCCTTCACATGAATGTGATTCTGAGCCTTCTGAAGAGGAGGAATTACCAGATGAATTCAGTATAGAAAATAATGATGTTTCCTTTGAAGTCACAGAAGTGCATACTCACTTACCACAGTACAGTGATGAATGTATGGATCTTGTACATGTGCAAGATGCTAAAATGCAGAAAGCCAAGCCAGCCAGAGGTAAAGGTTATACAGCTGGATTATCTTGTATCACTAATATTGTGAAAAACAACAGAGAAGCCAAGATACATCTTGACTCAGGTGCTTTTTGGACTTGTGTTGGAAAGGATTATCTTGAGAAGGTTTATACCAATTGGAAAGACAAGTTAATGCCAATTGAAGGTATAAAATTCAGCAGTGCCAGCCGAAATATGCACCCCTTGGGTATATTTGAAGCATCAATGATATTCCCTCATCCTGTGGGAAGTATCTGATTAAAATTTGAATTTGTTATTATTAATAATTGTACTTCACAACACTTTATACTTGGAAATGATTATCTCCACATTTATGGTATTGATATTAATAATCATAAAGACAGGTATTTCACTATAGGGGAAAATGAAAGGCAAAAATTTGCTTGTCCTCTAGAAAAAACAAGAAATCACTGTCATCAGACAAGTGAAAATGTTATCAAAGAGAAATTTGTGTCAGACCAATTCATTGAAGCACAAATTAGTCTTGAATGAACACCATAAATGAAGGAAGAACTTATTGAAATTTTATTTCAATACAGGGAAGCCTTTTTTTCTGATAATGAACCACTTGGGGCTATCAAAGGCCATGAAGTGGACATTATGCTTAATGTGGAAAGACCTTACCCTCCACCTTTAAGAAGACCATCTTACCCAGATAGCACTAGGGCCAGAGAAGCATTAGAAATTAATATTAATGAACTAATGAAACTGGGAGTTCTTAGAAAGGTTGGACACAATGAAGAAGTAGAAGTCACAACTCCTGTAATCATTACTTGGCATAATGATAAATAAAGGATGGTTGGTGATTCAAGAGCACTGAATACCTACACTATTCCAGACAGGTATCCAATCCCTAGAATCCATGAGACTTTGACCCAATTATCCAAAGCAAGATTTATTACCTCTATGGATGCTCTTAAAGGCTTCCATAAGAATGTTTTAACACCTCATGCTAGAAAACTATTGAGAATAATTGCTCAGTGTGGCATTAATGAATACTTGAGGATGCCTTTTGGTATTAAAAATGCACCCTCTCACTATCAAAGAATGATGAACACCATTTTCCCACATGAGCTTTAAGAAGCATGGCTATTCATTTATATTGATGACATTATCATTTGTTCAGAAACCTAGTGATTTCATTTAGAGAGACTTTCATTAGTACTTGAGAAAATTCTTCAAGTGAACATGAAAATATGTCTTAAAAAATGTAATTTTGGGCTTCATGAGTTGAAAGCTCTAGGACATGTAGTCTCAGGACTGAGCCTTGGCGTTGATTAAAACAAAGTGGCTGAAGCGTTACTCAAACAAATGCCCCAGAACAAGAAAGAAATGATGTCTTTCTTAGGGTTTTCCAGTTATTACAGGCAACACCTTAAAGATTTTGCAATCCATGCCAGATCATTGTACAGAATTTGTGATCAACAAACTGTCTTTGAAATGACACAGGAGAGGATTCAAGCATATCAAAAGATCAGATATGCCTTGACCAATGCACCATTATTACTGATGCCAGACTGGAAACTTCCTTTCAAGCTGTATATTGATGCATTTTGTGAGGGCCTAGGCGCAGCTCTTCATCAAGTTCAAATTGTCAATGACAAACCTTATGAAGGTCCAATTTGTTTAATTGAAAGACAAATCAAACTTACTGAGGCCAGATATGGAGCTGGCCAAATGGAGTGCCTTGGACTTGTTTGGGCTCTGGAAAAACTTCATTACTATCTTGATGGTAGTGTGTTTGAAGTAATTACTTACTGTAATGCAGTAAAATCACTTCTTAAAATGAAAACTCCAAACAGACACATGTTAAGTTGGCAGATTGCTATACAGGAGTATAGAGGTAATATGATTATAGTACTTAAAGCTGGAAATATTCACAAGAATGCTGGTGTCTTCAGTAGATGGGCATTACCCAATAAACCTGAAAATGCTGCCTATGTTCCCACAGGTGCAGAACCTCAAATTGCAATTGAAGGAATTAATATCACAGATGTTGGAACAGAATTCTTTGAATAAGTTAGAGATAGCTATAAGCTGGATAAGAATTGTCATATTCTTACTTCTCTACTTGAAAAAGATTGCAAAGATGCAGCTTTGGCTATTTCTCTAGATCATATTTGAAAAACATCTTATGAAAATTGAAGATTCCATTTATTTGATGGTATCTTATATCATAGATCTAAACACACATGTGTCATGGTCCTGTCTAGTAGAATTTCAATTAGCACAATACTGCTAGAATGCCATGATAACATTGATTCTGGACATATGTCTGAAGACAGAACAATGGAAAGAATTAAGACATGTGCCTGGTGGCCATCTTGGAGAAAATATGTCATTAAGCACTGTCATAGTTGTGATTGATTCCAAAAACCCAATAAAGCTACTGGTAAAAGGTTTAGCTTGATGATTCATATCCAAGAGCCAAGTACCCCATGGGAAGTGGGTCATATGGATTGGGTAACTGCCTTACCACCTGGAGGTGATAAAAGTTACAATGCATGTCTTGTAGTTATAGACAGATATAACAAAACACCAATCTTTTCAACATGTCATAAAGATGACGCAGCTATGGATACAGCTCTTTTGATTTGGAATAGAGTCACATCCCATACTAGTCTCTTGAGAAATATCTTTAGTGATAGAGAACCAAAATTCACATCAACCTTATGGACTAATTTACATAATCCTTTGGGTACAGAATTATTATTCTCAACAGCATACCATCCACAAACAGATGGGTTATCAGAAAGAATGATACAAACACTTGAGGACATGATCAGAAGATTTTGTGCTTATGACCTGGAGCTTAAAGATTCTGATGGATTTACCCGTGATTGGTGTACTCTCATACCAGCATTGGAATTAGCCTACAAGATCTCCATCCATGCTTCAACAGGAAAAACTCCTGCAATGCTGGAAAAAGGATGGAACCCTAACCTTCCAAGTGATAATTTGAAGAAAGATTTAGTTAATATTCATCCAACTGCTTCAAGATTTAAGCTATTTCTTGATAAATTAAGGAATCATGCAAATCAAAGCATGAATGATGACTTTGAATATGCTAAACAGAAATGGGATAAAAGTCATAAAACCCCAGAATTCAAAGTAGGGGACTTAATACTAGTTTCAACCTTGAACTTTCATAATCTTAAAGGCCCAAATAAATTGAAAGATTTATTTTCAGGACCATTTATTATTAAAGCCCTTTGTGGGATGTATGCAGTACAAGTAGAACCATCAGGAGAATTTGAAAACAAACATCCAACTTTTCCTATTAGTCTGGTAAAGCATTACACTTCAAGTGATAAGGAATTATTTCCTTTGAGAAATGAAACATGGTTAGAAATACCTCCACTTGATCAGAGTGGGGAGAAAAAAAGTACTAAAATTCTTGAAAGAAAAAGACTTAGGGGGAAAGATGAAAGAGAAATCTTGGTCAGGTACAGAAATTCACAACATGAAGATGAATGGATTTGAGCAGAAAAGATACCTGATTCCCAAAGGTTTCTCAGAAGATTCAGACAAGAGAGAATACCAATTCCTCAATAAAAAATCTGAATTGTGTGCTTCACATACTTGAAAGTACAAGTAGGGAGGTTTGACAGTGGATGATACCCCCCACTTAACTTGGGGGTATACTACTAAAAGAAAACTGTAGTACAATTTATTTTTGGTGGTAGGGAATGTGAGCCTGTGAGGTACGTAAAACATACCTATAAGGCCACAAATGATTTTATATACAGCTGATTTAGTCTTCAAAAGAATTTTCAATTGAATTTAAAATAAAAAATAACAAAACATAAGTATAATTGTTTTTGGATAAACAAAGTTATAAATATTATGTCATTTTTGGATTCTACACCAAAAATAACCTAGGGTATACACCCATAGGGTGTTATACCCAAAAAGGCTTATTTCTTATGTTATTGGAAGACTTACGAATACCACAGTACTGATGTAAATTTTTTAACATTTTTTTAAAATTGTTAAATTTAAGCTTGAATAAGCTTAAATTTAAAGTTGCATATGGTTTATGCAAACTTACCAAAATTTTAGTTAAAATTGAGGTTTTGTGTATATTTACTGAATTGGCTAAGGATATGCCATACAGAATGTAAATCCTGCATGCCTCAATTAAAAAGTGTTCAAGCCCATAGTATGGCTTGAAATAAATAAAAGGGCAAAATCCATGCAACAAGGTGGGACAAAGGAAAAAGACCAAACAGAGCTGGGATACCCAACGTTTTGAATCTGCAAGTGTTCAATTAAGGTTTTCCACCTGTATTGGAGGATTTTCAACCTTATTTGAGCTTTAAGATTAGACTTTGATCCAACCTTAAAGTTTAAACTGGTTTTATCCCAATTTGGACATGAATTTCAAGCTGCCAAAGGGTAAATCCCAATATACAGGCTTTAAATTAAGGTTTTAAGAACTTTCAAAACTTAATTAAGCTTAAAAACTTAAGCTTACAAGCATTAAAGCCTTATCAAAAGGTAAGGTTTAGTGTGTATTGCTATTTTACATGGAGAAATAGTAATAACTTCAAAAATTCATTAAAAATCCAATTCTTAATGGATTTGCTTGAAACTTTCACACAGCATACAATTTAATATTATCTATGTATAAATTGAATTTTAACTATTCTTTATAAACAGATTTACTGGGTAATTAGCCTGGGAATTTACTCTTTTAATTATACTTGAAGAAAATTAAGATTTTCTTTAAAAATCAATTCAAAATTGAGTTTAAGAGATTTCTGCTTGTGACTCTATTTTTAAGTTGTTCATGTGATGAAATTAATATTCATAAACTTATTTTATATCAGAACTTAAAATAATTAGCCTCAAATGAGGATTAAAGCTACTTGGAGTTAAGAATAACACTGGTAACTCTAGATTGGAACTAAAAATAAGTTACCTTAAGCTAGAACCTTACTTTTAAGCATGGCTTTTCAGTTTTTACCTGAGCACGCCCTCTTTATCCATGATGAATCATGGGAGCTGCTCTGTAGACATAAAAAGAGTCTTTTCATCACTGTTTTTGTCCATCATCAATTATCAATCCAACCATATTAGACATTTAAACAGGTAAAGTTTCATTATATATAAAATATCATCATGAAAATATTTCTTAAGTATTTTATTATTTACAAATCTTAAATTAAAGAATTGAAATCATGAAAATTGGATTATTGCTGTAATCACCTATAATATCTTTTCTTTAATAAAATTACTGTCTTCAAAATATCTTTTAAAATCCACAAATTTCTCTCAAAAACTCTTTAATCATACTTTTATTATGAAAAGTTGTTTTATCTTTTGAAATATTGATTTTTGGTGTGTTTTTAACTTATAATCATTATTTAATATAATAACAGTTGCTGTTTGACTTGTTGTATTAAATAAATATTATGAGTAATTCTTCTCTATAATTCTATAATTTTTTTATATAGGACATTTCTATAAGAATTATTTCTCCACAGCGTGTTTTATAATTCTTTTATAAATAATATTTCTATATTTTCTATATGGTTAAATATTTATATTTTCCACATGTAATTGTCTCATTAAGAGCTTTAAGCTTCTTATTGTTATAATTGTCAGTGACTATAATAATAATAGCATATTTATGATATATTATAATATATTATAATTATTATATTTTATTCTTATTATTATTTTATATAATAATAATTAAATTGTTTTTTGTATAATTATTTCTAATAATCATATTTAAATATGTGGTTATAATATTTTATTATATTATATTTTTCTACTGAGGAAATTCATAGTACTCTTGATATTTTCACTATTATCAAGAGTTTCATAGACAAACCTTACAAGCATAGTAGATCTGAGGGGAATTTGAAGAAGGAGTACAAACAGGAGTTGGAAGAGATGGTGTTCTAGAATAACTAACAAGGGCTGAAAACATAATGGCAATGGAAGAGTCAGTACCAATATAATTTAAGGAATAATAACAGTCCTTATGGTTAGTATTATTGAATATCAGTACTTTCCTCCAATTACTATATGAATAAAAATGATCAAGTATATCAAAGCCTAAGGTGAGGTATTCTCCCTTGGGTGTATTAGTTATAAGAAAATCCCATTGACACCTTGGAAAAGGGAGAAGCTTAACCATCCCATAGGTATGGCAAGTAAGGAGTAAAGAAGGGGAATCCTAATATCGCAAGATCATAAGAGGAATATTTCCTGGGATCTCTGATATGGCCAAAAAATACTTGTGAACAAAATTTGTTGTAATTAATGGATTGTTAGCACCAGAATTAATGAAAATACTGTAAAGCATATCAGATAAAGAAGAGAGAAAAAATAATTTCAAATATTCTTTATCACAGGTATTTGGAGTGCACAATTGTGCTCTGGGTGTAAAACATTGAAGAATATTGGGAAAAAATGATCTCAACTCAGGCTTTTCTGTGGCTGGGAATTGTGTCTTCTGGTTGGGCAAGCCTGTTTTGAAGACTTTTAATACAAGAAGAAATAGTGTTATTTCCACTGCAATAAAAGCACAAAGAATCCTTTAATCTTATATCCTTTCCAGAACAAACATGTTTGTGGTTCTTATTAAGGAGGGAATAATGGGGCTTATCCCTCCTTTAAAAATTAAAGCTCTTCCTATTTTTATGCAAACTTGATGAGAATTGATGATGAGAATTGCTTTATCCTAGGGCTTCAGTATTCTTATCTCAGTTGAAATTATTCTCCTTCTGACTTTCATGGAACCTGGTAGAATGTTCCAAGAAAATATCCATCAAGCCTTGAAGAGAATCAATAGTTGAAGGATGAGAAGCAAATTTATCTAGAGTACTGAAGGAAAATTCCTTTCTGAAATGATGATTAATGGCTCTTTCACCCCAATAATTGACTATTGACATTGAGCTTCGAAAAGAAGAAATATATAAGGTTACACATCCCCTTCCTTCATACTTAAAGGAGCCAATTCTGCTTTATATTTTCTTACTTATTTTGAATCTATAAATATGGTGAGGAGTTGTGTTTTGGTTGAGGCTCACTTGTTGAGAAGGTATTCTAAGTTGATGATAGTGTGATTTATTATATATGGCTTTATCCATTTCCTGGCCCCCCCTGTGAGAAATAAGTTTGAATATGGAGCTTTCTTCCTGTCTTATGACAATTTGATTAATCATTATGGAAGAGAAGTTTGGAAGAAAGTATAAATATTCTCAATCTAAACACAACTCTTGGAAAGAATTTCTGATCTTCTGGACACTCTTTATTTCATCCTAGATGGTTCTTATTCCATAATTAATCCTCTGTGCAGATGGGCTCTTAGTGAAGAAATTTCCAGTGTCCCATCAAGTGCAATCCTTGGGGTAGGAGTCAGAACAGCTTAACCTCTGGCCTAGGATCTTCTTTGTAGTGTAGAAGGTGAGTGTTTTAACATAATGATTGAATAATGGAATGAAAAACAAAAATTAATATGAAATTTAAATTTGGGTTGTTGAAAATTTGAGGGAAATAAAATATTTAAGGCTTTACTTCAAATAAAAATCAATATTTTGAGACAAAATGAGAATGAATAATTTCTTTAGGTTGATAAAAAAATCAATGATTATTTAAGAGTTAAATCATAAATTTACAAGGAGAAACAATTAAATAAAAAGGAATTCTTGAGGTAATAATAAATCAATCAATCAAGTAATCAAGTAAAATTGACAAAATGTTTGGGTCAAATGAATAGCTTGAAGTAAAAGCTAGTTTATGAAGAAATTAACTGAATAAAATCAAATAAAATCCTTCTTTTAATCAATATTTTTGAGGAATATATCAATATGAATTTTATGAATCAACATTGTGAATGATAATCCAATTATAACAGATTTTGAATAAATAACATTGAAGCTGTAAACTGAATGAAAATGACTCAAAATCGTCAACCAAAAAATTCAAGCGAAAGGAAGCTAATAAAGGTTAAAATAAACTTATAAAGAGAACATCAATTTTTGAGTACAAAATAATTTAATATTGAGGTAATTTAAGAAAGAAATAATTAAGAATCATAAAGGTTTCATGAGTGATGGATTAATGTATTTGAAAATAGGAAATAAAATTAGCTGAATGAAGAATAAGATATGAGTGAATTAATATGATGTCACTCTGGCTAGCTCTTGGGGAAAAAAGGAGTTTACTGGCTATCACTGGATGATAAGTCACTTTTATGGACTCCAAAAAATTAAAGAAATACCAGAATATGAATTATATCTTCTTTATAAGAATTAAGTGAGAGGATAGTAAGCTGAAAGAAGAAGCCAATTGCCAAAGAGACAACCATGAAAATTCTGATGTAAGTTTTTTTCACATTTTCAGAGGGAACAAAGGAATTAGCAAGGATTTGACAATTGATATAAAATGAACAGGCAGAGAAAGGGTTAAAATGAATGAATTTATATTATCAGTATTCATTATCAAAAATGGAATAAAGAAATTATAAAATTGCAGGTTGAAGTCCCAGATTTAGGATTGGTGGACAGCTGTATTTACGTTTTTGGGAAATATCCTTTTTACAGATTAGAAAATGAAATGGGAAGAATAAAATACCCACATTATTGAGTTGAATTGACCAAAAGGGTCAATCTCATACTGAAAACTTTTAATTTGATCTTTATGGCTTAATTGAGTTGTCCATGATGAAATGAGTATCAAATCCTTTAAAACTGGTCTTTTAGAATCCTTTAATATCCATGGAAATGTATCTATTATGGGAATACTGTGTGAATAATTCGTACAGCCTAATTTAATGAGGAGTCTGGTCTTGATTGAATTCAACTCTTGATTTGGTTGCCATTGAGTACATTGCCATTACTAAATATTGAGAGGGTAGGGATTACAGGGGGAAAATAGCAATAACAGTTGAGTAATAATGTCATTATTCTCAATTTGAGAAATTAATGTCTCCAGAACTGAAACAATGGGATAAATTGGTTAATTTTGATATGATTGTAATTTTGGAGGAATTGGAGGGCCATGGTCTATTTCAAAGGATGCATTCCACTTGGTATATTTTTGGAAAGAGGGTTAATGTTCGGTTTGAAGGCCTTGTGGCTAATTTTGAGAAAATCAGCATTTATGGCCATGCAAGGTCAAAATGGGTTTTGAATACCAATGAAAACTGCGGAACACAGCTGGAAGTCCATAGGCAGCATAGTGCCTCCCACAGGAGGCCTCCTGAGGAGATGTGACAAATAGTGGCTTAACAAAACATAGGTCCTGAAGCTGTGATGTTTCTCAAGTGGCCAAACAGGGCTTAGACCAAGAATTTCTATCCATTTTGTTGGTGTAAATTCTTAAATAGATGACAAAACAAGGCTTTCCATATGTTTTGGGGAAGTTGTAAAGACTTATTTGATGGAGTCTGTGAGAGGATTACCTTTAGTGATTACCACCCTTCCCCTTGATGATAAGTTGTTTCTTTAAAATTATTCATTTTTCCCTCAAGAAACTCCTTTGATACCCTCCTTGAAATGCCATTTTTATTTAAAAGAGCTATGATATGTATCAAAGGAAAAAGAATAAAATGGAGATTATATTTCAAAGATACATAAATCAAGACTTGAATTTTTGGGTTGTCATACTTTTGACTAAAAAATGGCCTTCATCTGTGAGATTAATTTCTTTATTCATATTTAAAGAGAAATTTCAGGGGATTTTCCAAAATTTCTTTTGAAAGGATTTAAAATTATTTGATTCAAAACCCTCAATGATTTTTTTGACTTTTTGTTCATTCAAATTGTACATTTTTTTGGTTTGAATTACTTAATCTTTTGGTTTGGAGTGATTTTATTTTATTTTTTGCAATTATTTCCTGATTTTAACTTTTGACTTTTGATTTGAAAGTTATTCATTATGTGTTCCTCAATTTATGGTTTTCTAAGATTTTTTATGTTAAATATGGGTTTTTGTTTTTACTTGAAGAATTCATCAACTAAGAATGATGTTTAAAAAAAATAAAGGAACATCTTTTTCCATAACAAATGATAGAAAAAACCTTTTTTCAAGAAAATATTATGCTTTATTTGAAAAATTGAAAAAATTGTTTGTTAAACATGAATTTCGCACAAAGAGTTTCTTTTTTTTAATATAAATACCAATCAGAAGTCCTCTATTAATTAAGAATAACAGAAAATGAAATTTTTCCTGGAACAAAAAGTTATTGGGAAAAGTTTTTTCCCAAAAAAGAAGGAACCAATGAAAGGGTATCTATTGTTCAAGAAGAATGATGAGGGGTCTTATCTAAAGAGGAAAATGTGAAAAAAAGGGTTTTTGAAATAAAAGATCAGTAATAGTTCCTTATTTAGAAAAATGATGATATTTTTTGAAGAAATACCATGGTTTTTGAAACTCTTTGACCTCAAAATTGCCCAGAATACTTGGGGGAAGTGTTAATATGTATTTAGTAAGCTCTTTTTCAAGGACAAAAAATATTTTTTTCTAAAAATGGCATTCAGTTAGAAATTTTCTTGTTTACTTATAAGATTATGAAGGAGAATTTATTTTAGAATTATGTGTGAAAATATTTTTCTATTTGTTATTGTTTTTCAATTGAATGAAAAAAATTGAAATTGATGTAGTATTTATTTTCTTTCCTTTTGAAAAAGTCTTTGAGATTTTGAAAGATCATTATTGATTCTTAAAACAATTCACTTAAGGAAATAAATTTTTGAAATCACAAAATTATTCAATTAATTTTTCCTCTGAGAGCAAAAAAAGGCTTTTTAGTCTTTATATTGAGTAAAATTATTTTTATAAAGAATAGTATCATCATGAGTGAGGAATTGAGAATATAAACTTCATTTTCATTTCCACTTGATAAGAGATTGATAATAAAAATTGACCAAGCAGTAAAAGTTTAACTTCATTAGCATTTCTTTTTTTCAACCAAATATTAATAATGAGAATAATAAATTTGAAATATTTATTTTCAAGTATTTATAATTGTATTTATTTCAGTTTTTGTTTGTTTTTTATCTATTGATGAGTTTTAATTGAGCTCAGTGTGACTAAAATAGAATATTTCTTAGTTCATACCTCTAATATTTTATAGCTTCTATAAGCGAAATAACCTTTGGCTTGGAAATATTTTCTTCCTTATTAAAGATTGGCTAATTCCCATAACTTGGAAAACCCTATTAAATATTCAACTTCCATTAAACAAAACCAGAAGAACCTCCCAAGACCCAAATTTACTTTTTGAAAAGCTCAACGAGCTTTTGTAAGGTGTGGATATGAAGCTTTGATAAAAAATCAAGTACTTTTCCTGTCCTCAAAATTTGTAGAAGGAAAAAAAATGATTAAAGCTAATATGAAATAGTATTTTTAAGAGAGAACAAGCCAATTTTATTTTTTCTAGCTTTATAAGTATATAACAATAATATTATAAAGACTTATTGGTTCACAAACAATAAAAATTTATCCAAAAATACTCTACAAGAGATATTTAAGGCTACAAAAGTAATTTCTTCAAGAGAAATTTCAATTGGAATTAATTGAGCACAGAGCTGAAAGAGATTAATGAAAGATTAAAGTCATTAAGAATATATTTAAAGAGGAAACACACCCAAAAGTGACCAGAGTGAATTTGGAAACAAAGTGAAAAGGTTTACAGTGATGAAAGATGCTTTAATTCACTTATGGGGTGTTTCAGGGGTTAAAATGATTATAAGAGTTACAAAAAATGATTTTAATGATTTTTTTCACATGGTTAAAAGGTTTGAAATGATTTGAAAAGGGTGGTTGGAATCTTTTATTGATTGATTTAACAGTGTTTATGTCAGCCTGTGACTCAAAACCAGAGCACAAGCATGACAGCTAAAATACCATAAACCAATGGTATAGCCAAAATACCACCAAAACATGGAGCTGAGCCAAATTAGCTCAAAAGGTATCAAAAGAAAGAGGAAACTCACCTCTTTCTGAAAATATAAGTCCCATCACCATAGGACAAGAAATAACAAAGTTATTCCTGCTCAAAGTTATTGCTGAGCATAAACCTTAATTTTCACCTCTCATCTAAAATCTAGAAGGAGAGGCTTAACCCCATCAAATTGGTATTCAAAATGAAGCTCTAAGCCAGGGCTATCTAATGGTGCTAGCCAAACTGAGCTAGCACCAGTATTACTTGAGCTATGGTCAAATTCAGACCAAATAAGGGTGAACAAAACATTCACCTCTCACCTAACTTTTACAGTTTTAGTGTGAGATACCTAAAGTGGGGTCTTTTTGGAAAGAGCACAATCAGGGCTATCTGATGGTGCCATCCATTTCCTCATAGCTCAACTACAACAGAAGTTGTTGGCCAAACAAGCTTAATACAGCTTTTGCCCATACCACGCCAATGTACAAAAATACTTGTACATGGGATAACTTTGTCATATTTCATGATAACCATGTCAAGTTGGGTACCATTGTGTAGAGCTCATACAGAGCTATTCAATGAACCAACTTTGGGCTTGATATCTCAAACACTGACAGAGTTATGACCATTTTAAGGTCAAAATCCCACCTGCTGTCAGATACAGCCTTACCATGGGATAATATCCCATAACCATGAATATGAGGTGTCAAATAGACAAAGAAGCATGTTTTTACTTCAATACCTCATATGTCAGTCAATACTGGGGTCCCATACAGTTTCTGTACAGCATTCTACGCGTCATACACATCAGAATCAGGCTGTGAGGTCCCCAGATGAAAATTTTCACCCTGTATTGGTGAAATCCGCCCAGATGTGGTTTCAAAACCACATCTGAGCCCAATACAGAGTATACAGGCTGTTTGCAAACCACAAGCCTGTCATAGAGAGTAAAAAATCTTCACTTCCTCTACGTGGAAAGGTCTAGAAGCCTTTCCACCTCAATTTCAGGATAAAAGGAGGGCTTTTCACAGCCAAAAACCTTTCCTCATCCTGCTCTTGAATAACCTACATAGTAAACTGTCAAAAACAGTTTTACTCTTGGTTAATAATCAGGTATAATTATAAACTTAATTATTGTAGTCTTTATTATTGTAACCCAACAGATAAAACTGCACCCAGGGCTTTCAGCAGCGCTCACCACCACTATATTTCCATAGTAAAGCCCTTAAAATCTCAATTCAATCATCTTTTATCAACCTTTTATCTTTAAAAGTCTATTTTTTACCATGTCACAGTCATAGTTTTAGTTGTAAATAGCCTTATTACCTCTTTAACATAGACTCAGCCTGACAGTTTAAACTACTTATAAAAGGAAAAGATTCTAACAAGAAGAGAAAAGTGGGGCAAAGAAGACATTCTTTTATAGACATCAGTTTTTTTACTCCAAAAGGAAAATTTACTCTTGTAAGTCGTGGAAAACACTATTCCAACAGAAAAGCCAATTATGGCATCATTGAACCCTGGTTTAGACCAAAAAAGGGCTGGTTTTAGCCATTTTGGACCCTTAAATCAGCCATTACTATAGTAATACCTGGTTTAGAGCCTTAAAAACACGTCATTATGTGTGTAAGAGATGTAGAAACCAGTTAAGACTGTTTTTACTAAGATTGTTTTAACTTAAGGGTAGTTTTACCCTCTTGGCAAAAGTCAAAACTGCCCTGGTTGGTATCAAAACCTCATCATCAATTGAGTCACAGACCCTGTAACTCAATTCCAGGCCAAAAGTGATGAACTTTTGTGTGGATTTTGAAATCTCACACCTTTCAGCAAGGATTTGGGGTCTGGCTCCCCCTTAGAGCTAGATTTCCCTTTCCCCCCCAGAATTAATCTTTCCAATTTATTTTTTCTTTCATTCCTCATCATGTAATACACTTGTAATTTACACATGCAATTCAATCAAGTTTTACAATAAACTTACTGTAATAATTGATAACTCATATGTCAATTAAAGCTCACTTCTGTAATATACATGCACATTTTGACATTTCAATTGAAAAGACTTCAATTCCTCATAAATTCTAAACTACACACAACACCTCAATTTTAACACAAAATTTGATGGTTGAAAGCATATGTGGTGTGAGTTAATTTAAGGTTTTGAGGATTTTCAACTTTTGTATAGAAAGTACTAAGAATGTAATTTAAGTTTATTTAGAGTTGAGCTGCAGAAATTTTACTCAGAGGTGACCCCACCTTATTTTTTATGAAGAGTCCAATGGTGAAGTAATTTTCTTATGTTGATTTATTGGATAAAGAGTTACAATATATTTTATGTAACTTTTTACCAAAAATATTTTGACTCATTAATTTTATTAAAAATTCATTTTTACTTAGTTTTTTCAAGAAAGAATGTGTTTTCATAATTTTAAAATTTAATGTAATTTTTATTTTAAATTATATTTTAATTTTTATTTTTATAATATAAATAAATTCATTTTATTTATATTTTTATCTTATTTTGTTATTTGTGGTCTTTTGGGTATATGAAAATACTTCTAAGGCTCACAGATTTGATATCACATCCTTTGTAAATTCTGATTATGTTTTTATTTCCTGGCCCTTGATAAGTGAGCTTAAACGTATGATCCTAACATATAGATATTGACACTTGAATGACATATAATGATCAAAGTTTAATTTTGGTTGTGATATATAGATTTTTTTTCTGGGAGGGGGGAAAATTCTCTCAAGTTCCATAGGTTAGAAAAATCCATTCAAAAATATCCTTCAAAACACATATGGTTTTTGAAATAGTCTACTGTACTCAGTCTTTTAGGAGGACTTGAAGTCTCTTAGAGTATATATGAGCCAGTCCTTTGACTTCATATTATTCATTTATTGATTTTGATGCTTTATTTGGTGTTATTTAGGCTTCTCCACATTTGACAAACCAGGCTCCTGACTACAAGATTATAACACAACAACAAGTGTTTACAGATTGCAAAGATATCATATATTCCATTCCACCAATAAATTGTTGAAAAACATGCTATAAAGAGCTTAGGTTAGCTCCATCCCAGTCCAAAACACCTGCCAAGAGTAACACAGCTGTAGGTAATGATGTGGAATCCAGAAACTAACTCTGATCCATGCCTACAGCTCAAACTTGCTGATATAGAGAAGGCTCCTTTCTTGTTTTCATTGATAAACAAATGACAACAGAAATCACCGTGTTCTCATTACAGAGTAACATATTCTTACTATAAATAAAAGACTTCATCAGACAAGCAGGGAGTGTTGAGAAACAAAAAGGCTACTGTGTAGTTTTCATCCCCTCTTAAAAATTTTCATTCTTAAAATATTATTTGTACTCAAAATTAATTAATTAAATATATTACTCTTCTTCGTAATCCATTTTCTACTCTCATAAAATAACATAAATACCTTTACATATATTTCTAATTTTTATCTAGCTCTATATCTACCCATCTTTTGTTTTTAGAAATAAGAATTGGCTATGATGCCACCCAGTCATTTAGATTGAAAACCGACTCACAATTCTACACGACTTGACTAGTTGGGCCAAAAGATTGGGTTGAATTAAATTTGAACCTTCATTACAAATAAGCTCCAACTGCCCACTAATGCAGTTAAATCACATCACCCTCCGTACTCGCCTTTGTTCGTTTTAGTAAACTTGAATGAATGATTGTGTTTCACTAACAAAAAAAACGCTGCCTATTAACAAATCAGAACAAAATGCAAAGCAAGATGGTATCATTTCCTTCTGGGCTTGAATGAAGCATTTGAGCTGGAGGTAGCTAGAGAGCGTAGGGTACGAGGCCAAAGCACCACAATGTGGGATCTTCAAAAAGAATTCGAGTCTCTCAATTTATCGGAGCGGCCATTATAAGTTATTATTGAAATGGGAACTCCTTTCAAGGTAGCGAGAGCGAGAGTACCAGGTGGTGCTGAAGACCAACCCAAAAAGAGTTTGATAAAATTTTCTCGTCTTTTGCTTGGTTTCCTTAGATGAAATCAAATAAGCCGCAAAGCTGTGAAATGGAGGCACACATGCACGGCGCTTTCAATGAGGAAGGGTCTTTAAAAAGAAGCTCATAATGCTCATTTGAAAAAAACAAGCCAATTTGCTGTTTCCGGAATCTTTTATTGAAACCATAGGTCTCGCCAAATCCTCGATGCTGACCATCGAGTTGGGTTGAACTGACAACAACAATTTCTGCTTGAAATACCTCACTAGCGGCGCGAAGTGTGTGCTCATTTCCCCATTCACCTGTGTCACGCATGCGCTCCAGGGCTATCTCCAAGGGAAGTATGTTTTCGTCATGTGCTTCTAAGAACTCCTGAGGGTTTTTTTCAAGCCAATTTACGATATCTTTCCTGACTTGAAGATGCTTGCTTTGATCATTATAAAAGATGTAGGCTAGCGCGCGGAATTGACAAGCGCCATCTTGAGCTATAAAACCTCTGCTATGAGCCAGGCCTTCAAATCCCTCTGCTTTGAGGGGTTGCGTCCAGACGTGGTCTTCTCGCGTTGGAAAGCGAAAGTTTTTGGCGGACTCTGGTACCTTATTCCCGAATATTATTTGGCGATGCTGGCTACTTTCAGTGACGCCTAGAAAGAAATTTGTTGGAGATGAACCACTGCGGAAAACTCATAACATAGCACTTGGGCTAGCCAAAATTGTTAAAATGCGAAACTAAACGGTAGAAGACAAATAATCAAATAATATAGCTAAGATACAACGGCGATGAATACTGGAAACAGTCTGAATCAGTTTTAAGATGATCGAATTTAAGATATGATAAATGAGAGTAAGAAGAAAAAGAAATGATTTAGAGAATGATACGAAGAGAAGAAAAAGAAAAGGAGAGACGATGAGATAGATGAGTAGCGAGGAGTCGATGATCAATTTTGATTGTTGGATGCGGTCTTTTTATGTTGATTGTTCGGGTGAGTTGTAGTTTGAAGTGCAGTGATCTGCACGGTTGACTAATGCGGCTATTTCGGAGTATTTCAATAGTGTTGTGGCGGTGTGGCGGTTGGCGTTTTGGAGTGCCTAGATTGTCGATCAGTTAGGTTGATTATCGGACTGGTTCTGATCGGAATTTTTAACACCCCCCTTCACTCCTAGACGCAAAACGCCTAAAGAGCTGAGAGAGCGAGAAAGAATTGTGTGATTTACTGATTTGGTCAGAAAGTCAGCCAACATTGAAACAGTTGGTGTGTAAATGAGTTTAATTACGGATTTTTCTGCAAATTCCTTGATGAAGTGAAGTTGAATGTCAATGTGCTTCATTCGTTTGTGATTCAAATTTGAGTTCCCCTCTATGGTGTTGATGCAGCTTTGATTGTCCTCATGCACGGGAATAGGATCACAAACTTTGCATAATGAACACTCATTACACCACTGACGGAACCACGCTAGTTCGGACGTGAGGTCACATATTGCCTTGTATTCGGCTTCAGCCGTCGAGATTGAGACTGTTGGTTGTTTTCTAGTCTTCCAAATGACCAAGCTACCTTCAAAGGTCACCAGGTAACCAGTTACCGATCTTCGAGTTTCTTGACAATTGCCCCAATCTGCATCGCTATAAGCCCTTATGCCTTTGTTGGATCCACGAGAGTAAACGAGTCCCATTTCTTGAGTGCCTTTCAGATACTTGAGAACGTGAAGAAACCCATTCCAGTGCTGAATGCCTGGTTTTTCCAGAAATTGTGAGAGAGAGCTAACCGCATGGGATAAGTCTGGTCGAGTGGCGGTACTGAGATAGTTAATGCTTCCGATTGCGCTTCTGTAATTTATGTTCAGTAATTCGAACTTTCGAATGTCATCATCGGAAGCCGGCCCCATGTGAGTATTTGGAGGCAAGGGAGTGAGAACAGGCTTGCACATGCTCATTCCGTACAGATCCAGAAGCGATTCGGTAAAGTGTTGCTGATCGAGAGAAACAAATTCTTCTGAATGATTAATTTTTACCCCAAGCATCAAATCAGCAATTCCTACGTCTTTGATATCAAATTCTTCCCCGATTTCCTTCTTGAACAATCTGACGTCGCTACCGAATATTGCAATGTCGTCGACATGGACATATAGCCAAAGTGGTGTCGATCCTTGTCTGTGAAACACGCAGGGATCCAAAAGACATGCCACAAAACCCACTTTGACGAGCCAATCCTTCAGTCTTTGATACCACGCTAAGGGCGCCTGTTTTAGGCCGTAGATTGCTTTATTGAGGCGAAGACACTCTTTTCTTCTGTCAAGATCTAGTCCCTGTGGAATCGATAAGTAGACCGTTTCAGCAAGAGGAGCATTAAGAAATGCACTTTTGATGTCGATTTGATGAAAGGAGAGGTTTTTCGATGCAGCAAAGGCAATGAGAGTCCGCAGAGAATTCATTCTTCCAGTAGGAGCATAGGTTTTTGCAAAGTCCAAACCGGGAGTCTGTGTAAACCCTTGTGCACATAACCGAGCTTTGTGTTCGATGACTTTGTTGAGATGGTCTCGCTTCGTCCTGAAAACCCAGGTGGTCCCAACCAGCTTATACTCTGGTTTCAAGTCAACCACGTCCCACACTTGAAGTTGATTCATCGATGCCAGTTCCTTTTCAATTGCCTTATTCCAAGAGACTTTGTTCAACGAGCTGATTGCTTGCTTGAATGTTCTAGGAGCATCATCGTGAGCAGACAACAAAGCTCTTGGTCTTCTATTGTAGGGAAGAATATTAAAGCTGTTAACGTCTGAAGAAATAATTGTCGGATGTCGAGGACCAATGACCTTTATTCTTGACGAGGAAATGGGATGAGCTTGAGAATGTTCAGCAGCACCAGCCTCGTTTGATTCCTGGACTTCATCTACCATTCTTGAGGAATCATCCGAGTCTGGTTCGATGGGAAGGAATTCATCTACCAAGCCCATGTCAGCTGGGAGGACTTCATCTACCTCCTCAGCTACTGCTTGTTGGTGCTCGGGAATTATCAAGGCAGGGTTGCAATTAGTGGAGAGATTTTCAAGGGAAGGGAATGTTGATTCGTCAAAGACAACATGCCTCGAAATGACCACCTTTTTATCGCTAAGTCGAAGAACCCGATAGGCGGTGTTGTCACTGGTGTAGCCAAGCAGTACTCCTTCAGCGCCTGAAGGATCAAGTTTCCATTCTCGATGATTCTTTGGTATAGCTATTATGGCTCTACATCCAAAAACTCGCAATTTTTTGATTCGAGGAGGAGATCCTCTCCAGAGATTGTAAGGGCTGCGGTTAAATCTTGAGGGAGTAGGAACCAGGTTGCTTAGCAGAGTCGCAGTGTTCACAGCTTCAGCCCAGTAAGAGTTTGTGAGATTCGAGCCATTAAGGAGGCAGCGAGCCTTTTCCAAGATTGTTCGATTGGCTCTTTCAGCGAAGCCATTATGCTGAGGAGTTTCGGCTGGTGATTTCAGATGTTCAAAGCCACACTCTTCGGATAATTTTTGAAATTGATGATTTAGGAATTCACCTCCTCGATCTGATACAAGTTTCTTGATAGACCGATCATGGAAGTTTTCCATGCCCTTTTTTACTAGGACAAACTGCTGAAAAGCATCAGATTTTTGCTTTAGCAATCGAACAGTTTTGAATGAAGTTGCTTGGTCAACTATAGTGAGAAAGTATCTGAATCCGGAGATAGAGGGAGGAGAGATGGGACCGACTAGATCAATGTGGATACAATCTAAGGGCAAACTCACTTGCTCGAATTGATCTTTGAACGGTAGAAGGTGTGTCTTGTTCTTGTCACATGTGAGGCATTTGGTAGTGATGTGTGGAAGACCCATGGATTTTATGGCTTGATTACCAGGATGTCCTAGACGAAGATGCCAAAGATTCGAATTTTGGGTAATCAGGGTTTTTGGTGTTGAGTAATCGATTTTCATCAAGTTGTTCATGATTCTTCCTTTGAGTATCGTTTCTTCTCCAGAGCTCAAAATGAAGGTGTCCTTGTTTCGAGTAATAGATACCTTTTCATAACCTAGTCCCAACAGACTTATAAGGTTGCAGTTGAGATTTGGAACATAGAGGCAATTTTTCAGGGAGAGAACTTTATCGTCACAAGTGATGGTTACCGTTCCGATGCCTTTTGTCAAAAGTGAGCTGGCTGCATCCCCGGTGCAGACTTTGAGAGAAGGAGTAGCGACTAGCGAGGAAAAAGATCCTTTGGTGTTGAACATGTGGTGTGTTGCTCCACAATCAACTATCAAATCTGAAGAGGCTGAGGCGGCATTGTTCCCAGTAACGAGAGCTTGAGCTGTTGATAAGTGAGCTGATACGTTCTGATTATTTTGAGCTCGTCGTTTGTTGTTTCGACGAGGAGGTCTTAAATGAGGGTTTTCAACGAAACATTCTTGCTTTGTGTGTGAGGTGCACATTGGGTTATGTTTCCCATTAGTGCAATAGTACAGAATTTTGTACGGATGAGTTGATTCAGACAAGAGGGCAGAGGCAGGAGTGTCAGTGATTGTTTCTTGCATGGTTGAGTTATTATGGAAATCTTGAAGTTTCGATAGGATCAAGTCCGGTAACTCAATCAATTCTTCATTAAGCGACAAGGTTTCAACGTATTGATGAATTTTGGAGTCACCCGACAACTTCCCAAGGAGCGTAAAGGATAACAATTCTGATGGAACCACAATATTGACGGTTTCCATGGCCATCATTAGTTTCCTGTTGTTGTCAATGTACTCTTGAAGATTTCCATTGTAGGACGATTTCAACCATTGCATCCATACTCTTCCCCGATTAATAGCTTTTCTTGATGCATATTTTTCTTGTAACTTGGTCCAGAGTAAGTGAGCATTTGTCGAGTTTTGTTTGACTACTTCGATAAAAACTCTGTTACTGACTCGGGATGTTATGATGCTTACTGCATCAAAGCTATTTTTATTCCATTTATTCATCGCTGCTGTAGAAGCATCAGAAGCAACTAAACCTTCGCAAACTTGAAGGAGATCTTTGGATCGAAGAAGAATGATTATTCTTGCGCTCCATTCTCCAAAGTTGGAGCCATCCAAAATTGGTATGGAGGAGATTTCTGTGTTGCTTTCTGTCATGATTGAAATTGAAGTCCACCGTTGTTTCGTTTGCAGAGCTCAAGACTGTAAATCTGTTAAAATGCGAAACTAAACGGTAGAAGACAAATAATCAAATAATATAGCTAAGATACAACGGCGATGAATACTGGAAACAGTCTGAATCAGTTTTAAGATGATCGAATTTAAGATATGATAAATGAGAGTAAGAAGAAAAAGAAATGATTTAGAGAATGATACGAAGAGAAGAAAAAGAAAAGGAGAGACGATGAGATAGATGAGTAGCGAGGAGTCGATGATCAATTTTGATTGTTGGATGCGGTCTTTTTATGTTGATTGTTCGGGTGAGTTGTAGTTTGAAGTGCAGTGATCTGCACGGTTGACTAATGCGGCTATTTCGGAGTATTTCAATAGTGTTGTGGCGGTGTGGCGGTTGGCGTTTTGGAGTGCCTAGATTGTCGATCAGTTAGGTTGATTATCGGACTGGTTCTGATCGGAATTTTTAACAAAAATCACTCACCTTCATCAGACAGTTCTCCGTGTGAGGCGTCAAAGACTGATGAGGACTCTTCACTTGTTGGGCTGGAGACTCGCGCTGTATATTTATTAAAGGGCAAAGACGTAGCAATGATAGGCAGACAATCCTTCCCGATGAAATGCTGCGGAAGAATCCAAAGAGGAAGAAATGAGTCTGAAGAAACTTACCATCCTCTGATAGCTCTCCATGCAAGAAATCCTGTGCCTCTGAGAAACGTTCTGTGGATGGGCGTTTATCCTTCAGCTGGTTGGAGATTCATAAGTGCATCCAAGAACAAAAATAGAGTGTTACCATTTCTGGACCGGGCTGGAAATTCCAATTTACTGTAAATATTCATTGGGACTCCACCGGTGAGGTACATATTGATTAAAAAAACACAAATTCCAATCTGGAGTTGTGAGAGATGCATGTCGCTTCAACGCCTTTTTCAAAACTTTACGATGAGTCACTGGACCTAAGAGCCAAAAAAGTAGGATAAGTAGTTTGTAGTCACTCGGCTTCTTTGTAAAAGGAGATAAATTGAGAGCAAGTTTTTTTAGAAAAATGCGTACGTCTTCTCTCTCTGTGGCTTTTGTGTGTGGCCAATTGGATGAGTGGCTGCTGCAATTTTTTTGGGGAAACCTTCGCCAAGCTACAAAGTCGGCTCAGAAACACAGACCGATTTCCAGTATAGTTTTGACTTAGGATCCCGTGATGCTCCCGTCTGGTTACTATCTGTTTCGAATCATTTCCTCTATTTTCTTCTGGTTCTGTATCTACTTGACACGTATTTTTATCTCTTTTTTGACTATGTTTCTGTGCGCTTTAAACTTGTTGGTCCATAACGATTCACAAAAAGATTCATGACTATGGAAAAGATTACAAAAGACTGCAATAGAAGTATTTTAATAATTCTATTGCTTGCTACTTGTTTCCTGATTACTTTCTTGAGTTTTCCGATATCTATACCTTTGGAAGGCAGGCTTTCAGCTAATGGCCCTCGCGAGAATTGCTGATAGGTTCTGCGGAATGGCAGCCTGACCCACTATTTTGAAATCATGTTTCAAGTATTAAGAGCTGAGAGTGGGTTATTTTCTCAAGGTCTCTGGACCCTTTGTTGAAATATTCTCTGTATCACAAGTTGAGCTGGTCATAAATCAACACTGAACGTATTATGCAGCAAAGCCAAGCGGGATATTTTAAGTGAAACCCAAGTTCAGTGTTGAGCTCTATTACACTTATCACACCATGGTGGGCTGGCCTCAGAGACAACCAAGGAACAAGCATCCCGGTGTTTCCCCATGGAGACGCTCTTCATACTTATTTTTATTTGTTGACATTATATTCTAGTTTGATAGGTAGCCTGAACAAAAGTTGACACACGATACGTATATTACGCTCAATAGCAAGCTGAATTCTGGGTGTCAAGTACCCCTGAAACTTCATCGCTCGGGTCAGCGCAATTGCAAACATACTATCATCATGGTAAAATTAAACTATACTGTTTCAAAGGGTCTTTTTTTTAAAAAAATTCTGTCTGTCGCAACTTGAGGACTGATGATTCTTGAGTTCTTACAAGTGAAATAGCGGTTAACAATACAGGTTGAAAAGTATTATTGTCACGCCCCTCTAATACGATTATGAAATGGTTCTCAAAAGTCTCTACAATCTTATGAATTTTACTTTTTACTTGATAAGATCTCATATGACACAGTTGCTTGTAGATTAGGCCTTCAGAGCTTATTGTTGTTTCATCATAAAAGGTGAGCTATCTTGTATCTATTTTTCCTTCCTCATGCAGTTACTCCTCCCCTTTTCTTTATTTACTGTAGGTCCGCAACCGCTTCCCTTACTCCTCGAGTTAAGTTGGTTATTGACTGATGTCAATATCCCTTCTAAAGATTAGTCTTTAATTTTATGAGAAAGGCGATTATTGAACTCAGTTGACTCCCCAAAAATAGGATACCAATTGAATCCTCAATTATCTGAAAGATTAAAAATACGTTTACTGGAAGCAGCGCATGTATCCCTTTCTCTTAATTTGAGGCAACTATTGTAGTTTGCGAGAGTAGGTAGATCAGATAATCTTTGGCCACTTTCTTTAAACAGATGTTTATCAACAAAAAATAATAGCAGTAGGACTGATTTATAGTTAAATAATATAGACTTTAATGCTCTAAATTACATCCACTACTTATTATTACTTAAATACCTGTAATTGTAACCCTAATATTGATATTGCTAAACTAACTACTTATTTGGCACAAGTCTTATTTGTCAAATACTATTTCAAGCCTATTTGAAACTGTTAATCATATATTTATTTCTTTTTATTAAAAGTAAAACTGGTAGTTCTTAAATTTATGAACTAAAGGTTTTTATTAATATAAAGTAGTATGAAGAAAAGACATATGACATGATAAATAAGTGAAATGATTTTAGAGAGGTAATCTTTTATTGTTTATTTTGATAAAAAGGTCTAAGTTGAGACCACAAAGGAAATAGAAATGGTAACTAAAAAATGTAAGTCTAGTGTTCTTTTCTCATTTATGTTTTAGTATCACAGATTTTAGGCTATACCTTCAAGCTAGATATAACAGATTTATCATATTTTTTATAGCTCCTCATGAGGAAACTATTTTTTCAGTGTCAATAACATCCTGGAAAACAATGTTAGAAATGATGGACACCACATGACAGCATAGTTAATGGTTACTTACCTCTCCTGGTGGACTCTTAGATGAGCCTGGAATTGATTCCAGTAAACAAACTCCCTTGATACAAAGTGATTGAGAGATGGCTGAGTTTAGCAAAAATAAACTAATAAAATCAATAAAAACTAATATGAAATTTAGATCTTACAATATCCGCTCCTCCTACTTGTTTGCCCATGTTAGTGTGGTGTTTAAATTTATATATTGTGCATATAATCAAAGTAACTGATCACTTTGGGATGGGAAAGATCTTCTTATGTGAAATCACTTCATGTCTCAGTGCTTGTTAATTACAATGACTTCAAGAACTGCATTGAGATAGACAGAAAATTTTGACATTTAGTATAAAAGGAAACAATAATTACAACAACAGACAAGTTACCAGAAACTCCAGAAAAAGCACAACAATTAGTACAATGTTAGAAGAAAATCAGGACACCTGTACCATATCTAGTTCAGCTGTAAGATTCGCAAAGTAAATTTGCAGAAGTATCTGGATACTTTTATATTTTCCTCTACAAATGTTTGAAGAGAATAAGCTCTAATAACCCAAAAACATACAATTATACTGAATGAAGGGGAAGTTTCAAGGCCTGATTTTGAAATTCTGATATCATTAATTTCCTTATGCTGCCTAACCCTTTCCTAATTACAATGTGGGGGGATAAAAAAACATTGGTTAAGACCGGATCACATTGACTCTTCTGGGATCATACAGATATCTCAGAAATATCAATTAGATTGAGACCACAACATTTTAAATTGTACAAAGGTAAGGAAGATTTTATACACCTTATATAGAAGTACCATTCATGGCTAAGTCTTCCTCATCTATTCATGAAAAAGAATTTTCTAATTTGTTGATTGGCTTAATCTCAAACCTTACACTGAATTCAATGAAGAACAAACCCACAGCAAACAATTAATAGTAGCTTATATTTATTTTCATTCTTTTATTTAAACTCAACTTATCCCCCAATTTTATGATAATATTCCCCTCTTATAAACCACCAAAAGTCTCTCACATTAGCCCATGGAACATATTTCCTTTTTAAATCCAAGTTTTTGGAACTCTTGAGACTACATTTTAATTAAGAAATGATTAGATCATCAATGTTGTATTCCATACCCTAACCACCAGATTGAAGCTTGAAAAAAATTCTTTATTATCAAGATTAAAAGGAAAAAAAATTATTTAATTGGTATTTGATAAAGAAGATCAAGTAATAAAACTGGTACATAAAGCCAAAAAAATCAAATCTTCACAAAGACTAACCCATAGTCATATATTTGAGAAAAAATGTAGGGAAAATAGTTTAGGGTTTATATGAAGAAGTTGAAATTTGAGAACAGGTTGTGCTATTAAAACATTATTTCAGTGATGTTGCATTCCATTAAAGGATTGCTAGCTCAGATTGGTGGACCAGGTCCAATGAACCAGATTGAGAAAAAGTTTCTGAGAAAATTTAAGGACTTAGAATCTCCTGAATTTCATGAAATCATTGAAAAAAAGAATCATGTTGTTATTATTGTGACTTACTTGGACGAGAGTTTGACAGTGCTCAGAAAGATGGATGCTTCATTGAGCCTTTACAAAACAAAACTTAACTTGGAATTTTTTTTCTCTTGAGTTATGAGACATAGGTCTTGTGTGATTTTATACAATAAATCTAAATGAATTTGGGTGGCAGGTGGTCTGAGAAGATGTCACTATTTTTGAAAGCCAGAATCATGGCTTTGAAGTTTGGATTTCCAATCAACACAGCTTGTTGGAAGAACCCACAAACATTATAGTGCATTTATTATTGAGTTTTTATTAAACTTTAGACCCAAACCTTACAAATGATGAACCCTCCCAAAGAAAAATCCAAATACCTTAATCAGCTTGGGATTCTGGGCACTTTTCACATTCAATTAATATTGAGAAAAGGGGAAGTATTAGTAAATATTGCTTCCTCTTTTGTATTGGAAGGGTATTTTAGAAGATCATAAATCAACCTTTTGAAAAAAAAAATTCAAATATAAAATCTAATCATATTCTTAGCTTTATGGATTTAATGTTTGGATTCTCACCAGGAAAGCTGAATGAATGGGTGGAATATTTGACTTCAAGCAAACCAGTATAAATACAAAAGATTCAACAAGTTTCTATTATAATGAATCTCAATGGTATTAATAATAAGGAGGTTTGAGAAAATAAGCCTGATGGTTGGATGAGATCTTAATACTTGAAGAAAAATAAATTTGTTACCAATATACTAGAAGGTAAAAAGTGAGGTTCATTTATTGTATTTTAGGAAAATATGAAAGACCATCTGAAAGAAATTGTGACACTAACATTCAAAAAGCAAAAGGGAGTGTTCTCCTTTTATTAAAGGCTTGCTCATTTTCTTTTTTTTTAGCACAAATATTTGTTGTAACTAAAAAATATCAAAAGCACAAAAGAGAAAACTATTGAGATCAATTGTCTAAGAAGTAACAAAATAGGTGTGTTTATTAAGACACAGCTGTGGTACTCATGCTATGTGCATACACAAAGGAGCCCATGAAGACTATAGCTTCTCTCTACCATACTGACTGTGAGCCTTTGAGATATGACCATCTATCCAAAAAGGTCACAAGAAAAACTTTACAATAATTATTCCTCCAAAAGATTATCTTAAAACAAGTAAAAATACCATAAGAAAGAACAAATGGTAAAATAACTTAGACTCTGATCAATAAACATGCAAAATGAATTGCACCATTAGATTCCCCATGATAAAACACACATATATCATTCTTATGGCATATCTGTAAAGTCAATAATTAATGAGTAATAAGCTAAAAATGCAATAAAAAGACATAAATTCTTATTTTTTTCAGAAACCAACAAAGCAACATGTGAAATTAATTGCACAATTGGATTCCCCATGAGAAAACTACACATATAACAACTTTATGTCATTTCTCTAAAGTTAATACTTAAGGAATTAAGCTGAATATATGCACTTTTTTGGTCAGTGAATACATTCATGGTTTTTAGCTAATATCTCTTCAAATATACATGATAGAAATTTAAACCAAGAATAAATTCCACATGTGATTACTGTAAGAACACAGATATGAGCTTTATTTTACAAGCTATAAACAAGCTTATAATTTGTAAGGGTTTATTGAACAAAATTGCTAGAGCTGTTGACCACTTTGTTGTGAAGCTGGTTCCAGCTTATAATAAAGTGGATATTCAGGTTCTACTAGGTTGTAAGTGAATAATGATGTATTTTATATCATAATATTCAAGGTAAAACCCCTTGAAATTATGGTTTGAAGTTTAAAGTATTGAATTTTGACAGAAAAGATAAGATAAAAGAAAAATCAACAAAAATATAGTTTTGATGATGTAATAAAACTTCTTGGAAGTTGAATAAGGAAATTCCAACTATCAGAATTCACTCTCTGAATGGGTTTAGCATATATAACCTAAAGGTTATTAATGATCAAAGTTTAAGCTTAAAATCAATCATTAATAATCACTCACTGTAATCTTATTTTAAGCTTATAAGTTATATAAGTGACAAAAATGGTGAATACTATTAAAAATGATTCATACTAATAAAACTCACAAATTTTAGGCCTCTGCCAAGCCTATAATGACATCAAACTTAGAGTTATAGTGATAACTCTAAATAATGGCATAATAATGAGATAAGATGGTTTGATCATGATGTCATCATCACTAAACCTTAAAATACTGATCATTTACCATGGATGCCATCAGTTCACGTCTACTAGGAGCCTTCTGGACTCTAGAAGGGAGGAATTTACTATAAATAGAGCCCTTTTCACTCTATTTTAGCCTCAGATGCATCAAAAACAATAAAACATTAAATAAAAAGGTAAAATATTTATTATTGATATATAAATAATTTATATTATCAAATAACAAAGATAATATTCGTTCTAATCATCATTCTTGACATGATTACTCCATTTTTTTAATTGTTTTTGTTATGATTCTCTATAAATCTTTTTCTTTCACATAAAATTAAGAATATTTGTAATTTCTCCCATTTTATTTTGTAAATACAATTGAAACAAGTTTGATTTACATTTTAGGCATAAAATCTTTCAAAATTATCATATTAAGTATTAAAAGTAGGTTATTTTCTCTCTTATAATCATTTCTCTCTATTATTATTCTTAATAATTCTTCTATTGATATAAATACTATTTATATTAATAAATAACATAATATTGGTAATATTACTGTTAATAATTGTTTTTTATTATTAAAAAACAATTTTTTATGCCTGATTACTTGTTGGTAGCAATAATAAGAGCATCAAATTTATTAATTATTATATATGAATATGTTTATTTTTATTATGTTATCATTTTATAATATAAACTATATTATTATATTTATTTAATAATATAATAATTTTACGCCATAATTGTAATACTAAACTATTATTAAAAGTATTATTTATTTTATTCATATGATAAGGATATTCATAGTAAAATAAGTGAAATATCTGTAATATTTACTTAATGTTTCATATTCAAACCTTACATTTTGGGGAATGGCTGTGTACTTTACTTAAAGAACTTTAAAAAAGATTCATTTTGGGTTAATAAAATAATAAATTATATTTATAATTATAAGATTATATAGTAATGCTATATTTACTGATTTTAAGAGCTATTGAGGCATTTGCAAAGGAATTGTACTGTCTTACACGTGGTTTTTCACATCCTTAGACTTGCAAGAGCTTTATTTGATTGAATATAGTAATCGAAAAAGATATTTATCAATCAAAAATAAATTAATTTTAAAAAGATTCATATTAGTTTTATTTTATCCTTTAAAAATAAAAATATAAAAATTATAAATAAATAAATAAATGTATATATATATATATATAACCAATAAAAAAAGTTATTTTTATTCTTTTTTATCATTTATTTTATTTATTTTATTAATTCAAAAGATATCAAAGCAATTCTTACATGGAAATTGCCATATTTCATCAAAAATCACAATTTTCAAAAAAGACTTATACTTATTTGTCTTTTTAGTGTTTGCAGACAACCCAGCAGAGGATAATAAAACCACTGTTGAAAGATTGGTAGAAAAAACTTGTACAAGCTCTCCAACACCAATTGTCAATAAAAAAAAGAAAGATTAGAAATTAGTCTTTCCAGGACCCACTATTCAGGACTCTCAAGGTGAGTACCCACTTTTTAATTTCCATAATAAGATTTTCCATGTTCTGAAATCTTTTTCTTAAATCTTTACTATGATTACTAGAAGAGGATCCCAATACTCCATCCAGTCAGATGAAGGTCCACTCAGAAGTAGAGTTGATCCCTCAAAAGGGAAAAGAAAGAGAAAAATCCCCAGTGGAAAATAATCCACACAATGAAGTGTCATATCCCAAAGGCAACTCCCAGATATGCCCATGATTTCTGAATCAGAATTGGAACTAAGTATGAGCAATTCCAACAGAGACAAATCACATTCAGAGGGCTCAAATATACTATTATATGAGCCAGAAAAATCAGTATTACACAGTGTACAAGGACAAAGATTGGGAAATGTTGCCACAAGTCCACCAAGGAGTGATGAACTCCTGGCATATCCTGAAAAAATTCCTCAAAGAGGAGGAAATAGTGAGATACTCCAATGGATGGAATACACTATCATCCAAGCCTAAAATCAAGAAGATAAAGGAATACCATTCCAAAAAGGAAATAGGCAACCAAGGAAGAAGCCCCAGTACCTTCTACCAGCAAGCCTCAAGCCAACCAGCTTCCCCAAGAAGGGAAGAAGAACGAGAAAAAGAATTGGAGGAAACCATATTCCCCAAGTTACAGGATCCCAAAAATCCAAAAAGATGCAATTGACAATGTCTTCAACATGGCCAGAACCTTGATGAAATTCAAGGACAAGGAGGAAAAAAGAATGAGAAAACCTCATTTCCCAAAGAAATAACTTTGTCTCCTAATTTTGTAAATAATTTAACTGAAATCAAAAATAGTATCTTACCTCTTAAAGACATTAAAAATATTCTATTATCCTTAAAAGGAATAAATAAAAGCTTATCATCTTTGACAAAAAAATTTTCACAAAACAAAAAAGAAATTGATGACATTGAATTTATGGTTGAAAATAACAAACCAAAAATACCAATTGTGTGAGCCTTAGAGGTAATTTCATATACCCAAAAGACCACAAATACAAAAATAACATACGAATATAAATAAAATTTATATTATTAGAATAAAAATCAAAATATAAATATAAAATTATATTAAAAATAAAAAATTAATTATATATTAAAAATAAAAATCCATTAAATTTTGTAAGTATAAAATTACATTTATACTTGAAAAAATTAAGTAAAAATGAAATTTTAACAAAATTGTGAAAAAATAAACAAATTTGGAAAAAAGTTAAATAAAAATTATTATAACTTTTTATCCATTAAATAAACATATGAAAATTATTTCACCATTGGATTCCTCATGAAAAATTAGGTGGGGTCACCTTTGAGTGAAATTCTTGTAACTCAACTATAAATAAGCTTAAATTAAGGTTTTAGTATTTTCAATAAAAAAGTTGAAAATCCTCAAAACCTTAATTTAATTCACACCACATGTGGTGTTAACCATCAATTTTTGTGTTAAAATTGAGGTGTTGTGTTTAGTTTAGAAGTTATGAGGAATTGAAGTATTTTCAATTGAATTCAATTGAAATGTCAAAATGTGCGCGTTTATTACATAAGTGAACTTTGATTTACATATGAGGCGTCAATTATTACTGTATTGTACTGTACAATTAAATTGAATTACATATGTAAATTATAAGTATAATACATGATGAGGAATTAAAGGAAAAATAAATTGGAAAGATTAAATTTGGGGGGGAAAAGGAACTCCAGCTCTAAGGGGGAGCTAGACCCCCAAATTCCTTGCTGACAGGCGTGGGATGTCAAAATTCATGCAAAAGTTCATCACTTTTGGCCTGGAATCGAGTTACAGGGTCTGTGGACTCAATTGATGATGAGGTTTTGATAGCAACTGGGGTAGTTTTAGCTGTTGCCACGAGGGTAAAACTACCCTTAAGATAAAACAATCATAGTAAAAACAGCTTTAACTGGTTTCTACGCCTCTGACACATTCTGACGTGCTTTGAAGGCTCTAGGCCTGGTATTGCTATAGTAATAGCTGATTTAAGGGTCTAAAATGGCTAAAAATGGCTTAAACCAGCCCTTTTTGGTCTAAACCAGGGTTCAATGATGCCATAATTGGCTTTTCTGGTCAGAATGTTTTTCACGACTGACAAGAGTAAATTTTATGTTTGGAGTAAGAAAATTGATGGCTATAAAAGAATGTCTTCTTTGTGCCACTCTTCTCTTCATGTTAGAATCTTTTCCTTTTATTAATTAGTTTAAACACTGTTAAACCAATCAATGAAGATTCCAACCGCCTTTTTTAAATCATGTTAAAACTTTTAACCACGTGAAAAAATCATTATAATCATTGTTTGTAACTTTTATAATCATTTTTACCCCTGAACCACCCCAAAAGTGAATTAAAGCATCTTTCATCACTGTAAACTTTGTCACTTTGTTTCCAAATTCACTCTGGTCACTTTTGGGCGTGTTTTCTCTTTAATATTCTTTTTAAAGAGGTTTTTCTTTAATTAATTGCTTGCAGTTCTTTGCCAATGAATTCCAATTGAAATTGCTCTTGAAGAAATTTCTTTTGTAGCCTTAAAATATCTCTTGTAGAGTATTTTTGGGATAAATTTTTATTGTTGGTAAAACAATAAATTTTTATAATATTATTGTTTTATACTAGTAAAGTTATAAACAATAAAATTGGTGTGTTTTGTCTTAAAAATAATATTTCATACTATTTTTAATTGATTTTTTACCTTATACAAATATTGAGGACAGGAAAAGTACTTGATTTTTAATCAAAGTTTCATATCCACACCTTACATTTGGGGGCCCAGCCATGATATTTTACCTGTGACATATTTTTTTTATTCTTTTTAAATCTTTTTTCTTATATTGAAAAATTTAAAAACATATAAAAAATACTTATAATTCAAAAAAACCCATAAAAAATAATTTTTTTCATATTATAAGTGAGGGTTAAATTTTTATTTCTTTTTTGAAATATCCTTCTTTTTACTTAAATAATTGGTTTCTTCATTAATTTTAGTGTTTGACAATGTGGTAAGACAAGAAAACTTTGAAAAAGCCTCAACAGTCACCAGCATTATTCCTGCTAGTACTATTAATTCAGACCATAATAGTACTGTTATTGTGACTCATAATAACCAACCTGAACCAATACCTTCTGAATTGATTAACTTGGACATAAGTAATACTCTTCAGAAAGCCAAAGATTTGGCCAATGGTAAGTTTTTTGACGTAAAATTACAATTTTAAGCCTTTTCAACCATAATTATGCCTTCAACCAGGTCAGGAGCCAGCTACAACCCCTCAAGCAGCTCCCAAAAAGGTAATAGATGTGATTATGGCAGCGGCCAATCAGGTACAGAAGGAAAAGGGTCAGTTGATGACTTACAAACAACTAAGTTGGGTCATTCTGAAGCTGATAATACTATTTTACCTCCAAAAGGAGCTGACACCGCCACAATGAGCCTCTGTGGACATATACAAAGCCAGCCACAGTGTATACAGCAATGCACTTCAATTCAAGGAGTACCAGATCCTTGCAGACCTGTGGAAGAATTGCATGAATTCTTACCTGACAGTAAGAAAATTCCTGGGCCATCCCAACACTTGAAAATTGCTCAATGGATGGCATCCATTGATGGAGAAGAAAAACATGATGCTTTTGACACTGGAATGGAGGAAAAACAACCCTACACCACCCAAACCAGTGCCAAAGACAGCCCCAGTGGCCAGCACCAGCAATTCCAATGTGAAAAAGCAGCCACAAACTCCAAACAAGGGCAAAGGGAAGGCACCAGCCCCAAAGCCTTACAGCCAGGGCTACAGAATCCCAAAGATTCAACAGGATGCCATGGAAAGTGTATTTCAGATGGCCAGAGCCATGATGGAATTACAGAAGAAGGAGGAAGCCAGATTAAGATTCCAGAAATGATTTCTGATATATTTGATTCCATCCCAGAGCTGTATGATGCTATAAATGACGTGAAAAAACATCTTTCTGATAAAAATGAAACCATTTGTAACAACATTAAAACAAACAGCCTGAGTCTGTGCCAAATTAATGAAACACTTTTGTGTTTTGAAAAAGTTTTAAGAAAAATTAAAAATTCCAATAATGATAATTCTTCTAGCAATAAAATAAATGAACAATCTGCCATTATTAAAGAAATAACAGATAAATATTCTAAATTCAATATTGATGACATAATTGAAATAAGAATTAAACAAGCCATAAATATTATCAAGACAGATAACAAGAAAGTCCTTGATGACATTTCAAATTCATTTACTGAAGTAAAGACATATACCATTGCCTTGAAAAAGTGTTTTGATGCTTCATAAGAAGAAGTATCAAGATTATCAAAGAAATTGAATCACGTCACTGCTGATAATACAAGACAGACAGAGTTATGGCAAGAACTGACACATAAGGAAGACATGTATAAAATTGAAGTAATAAATTTAATACAAAGCTTCCAACATGAATACAGAAATTCCCAAAGGTGTAGAAACAGTAAAATGAATGACATTGAACAAATACTGAACACCTAACCAAGAATGTCTACAGCTCTAAATCAAAATGAGGGCACAAGAATTCCAAATCCATAAGTATTGGATCCTGATAATTCACAATTAAAAAATGAATTATCCACTCCTTTTCATAACTTGGAACCATCAATGGGCCAAGCACTCTTGAAAGAAGTTCCAAAACTTAAAGAATGGCCTCACTTCAGTGGTGAAGGAGAGTATGACCATAAGGAGTTCATTAGAGGTATGGAAATGATCAAAGAGGATTTTGAATTACCAGACAGATTGGTAACAGCCAGGTTTAACACCTTGTTTACCAGATCAGCTCACAGATGGTACATCAAAATAAGACAAGCACATGGATACCAGAGTTGGACTTGGTGGAAAGCCCAAATCATCAAGAAATGGGCAAATGATGCTTGGAGGTTTAAAGTTGAAACAGCCTTTGAATCTGCCAAATTTAATGCTGATAAAGACAAAGCTTTACCATGGTTTTGCCAACAAAAGGACAGATTAACAGCATTATATCCTGACATGTCAGAATTTATGATCCATAGAAAAATCTGAGACAATGTGGAGGTGACTTAGAGCATGCTGTCAAAAGCAGAACTACTGAACAATCTTCAGCAGAGGATATTATCAATATACTAGAAGAAGTAACCACCAGAACCAAAATTGGTTCTAGTTTGGTGAATCTCAAAACAAGTTTGATACACCTTGGAAAGATTCTGTGGACAAAAACCCCAAAGAAAATTCTAGTAATATTAAGTATAAATCTGCAGATACAGTCAGAAAGTTCCATATTTGCCAAAGCACCACCCATTTAGCCAATACATGTCCAAAAAGGGGGAAAATCAATGAAATTGACATTGAAAAGGAACCAGACGTTGAAAAAGAAGACATAATTGAAGACAATTCAGATGATAAGTCATCCAAATTTTCTGAATGTTCAAAAGATATAGAAAACATCAATGCCACTTTTGAAATCATGGAATCTTATTCCCACTTGCCACAATTGAGCAATGGTCAAGTTGATTTATCAAAAGTGCAAGATGCACAACTTATGAAGATAAAAGCAAACAGAGGGAAAGGTTTATACAGCTGGTAACTCCTGTATAACAGAAGTGGTGATTGACAACAAGCCCACCAAACTTTTGCTTGACCCAGGAGCCTTCTGCTCTTGTGTTGGAAAATCCTTTCTTAAGACTTGTGTACCAAATTTTGAAAACCAATTGTTACCAATTGATGGTATAAAATTCAACAGTGCAAGTAACCCAATGAAAGCATTAGGAATCTTTGAGACCAATGTCATATTCCCACACATAAATGGGAATTTAAGGATCACAGTTGAACTTGTTGTTATGGAAAATTGCTCTAGTACCCATTTTATATTGGGAAATGACAATTTAATCATGTATGGGATAGATTTACATAATAACAAAGACAGATACTTTACTATTGGAGACAATAAGCGCCAAAGATTTGCCTTTTTACCATTTAAAAGACAAATTACAGTAAACAAAGTATCACCAGTCAACTTAGAGTTAGAGAAATTCAAGTCTGAACAGTTAAATGAGGCTAAAATAAGCCTTCATCTGACTGATAAACAAGAAAATGAACTTTCTTCCCTTTTGTATGACCACAGAGGAGCATTTGCTATAGACAAAGAACCTCTAGGAGCAATTATTGGTCATGAAGTTGACATCATTCTTAACATTGAGAGACCTTATCCACAACTCTTAAGAAGACCTGCTTATCCAGCAAGTCCAAAATCAAGGGAAGCTCTAGAAATTCATATCAAAGAACTTCTGGACCTTGGTGTAATAAGAAAAGTAGGCCACAATGAAGAAGTAGAAATAACTACACCAGTCATAGTGGCGTGGCATAATGGGAAATCCAGAATGGTTGGGGACTTTAGAGCTCTGAACACTTACACTGTTCCAGACAGATACCCAATACCAAAAATCCAAATTGCCCCTACTCAAATATCTCAAGCAGTGTATATAACCACTATGGATGCCCTTAAAGGATTCCATCAAAATGTGGTGACACCAAGAGCAAGAAAATACTTGAGAATTATGTTTCATTGTGGAGTGTATGAATACTTGAGGATTCCCTTTGGTATTAAAAATGCACCTTCACACTTCCAAAGAATGATGAATGAAATTTCCCCTGAAGAACTCTCAGAGGGATGGTTAATCATTTACATTGATAACATTATTGTCTGTTCCAAGACTTGGGAAGAGCACATGTAAAGATTGTCCAGAGTTTTGACAAAAATTCAATCAGTCAACATGAAAATCTCCTTGAAGAAATGCCATTTTGGATTTAAAGAACTTAAAGCACTAGGACATGTTGTATCTGGTTTGTCCCTTGGAAATTGACAAAAACAAAGTTGCAGCAGTATTGTTAAAACCCATGCCTCAGAATAAGAAGGAAATTCAGTCATTCTTAGGATTTGCAGGATATTACAGGCAACACATTAAAGATTTTGCATCCATAGCAAGACCAATTTATAAGTTGTGTGACAAAGACACAGTATTTGAAATGACTGTTGACAGAGTCAAAGCTTTTTAGTCTCTAAGAGAAGGATTGACCACTGCTCCACTGTTACTGATGCCAGACTTTAAATTGCCTTTCAAACTGTATATTGATGCATCAGGGGATGGACTAGGTGCTGCACTTCACCAAGTTCAGATCATAAATGATAAACCTGTAGAAGGACCCATATGTTTCCTATCCAGGCAAATCAAACGAACTGAAGCCAGTTATGGAGCAAGTCAGATGGAATGTCTATGCTTTGTCTGGGCTTTGGAGAAATTGAACTACTTCTTAGAGGGATGTGTTTTTGAAGTGATAACAGATTGTACAGCTGTCAAATCACTTTTGAACATGAAAACACCCAACAGACATATGCTCAGATGGCAAATATCCATACAAGAATACAGAGGCAATATGACTATTGTTCATAAGGATGGGAATATTCATAAGAATGCAGATGGACTAAGCAGATGGCCATTACCAAATAATATTGATAATCCTGCTTATGTGCCAGAAGAAGCTTCACCACAAATTCCAATAGGAGGAATAAGTGTTACAGACTTGAACACCACCTTCTTTGAAGAAGTCAGAAGTAGTTACAATCAAGATAAGAATTGTAGCATCTTATGCCAATTGCTTAACAAATACTGTAAAGACAACTCTCTAATACATGCCTTGGATGAAGTATGGAGAAAATCTTATGATGAAGGAAGATTTCACCTACTGGATGGTATAATTTACCACAGAACCAAGCACACATGTGTCATGACAGTTGTGGACAGGTCATTAATCAATCTTGTACTGAAAGAATGCCATGATAGTCCCTTTTCAGGACATCTGTCTGAAGACAGAACAAGAGAGAAAGTAAAGACCTGCATATGGTGGCCAATGTGGCAGAAAGATGTTGCAGAATATTGCAAAACCTGTGACAGCTGCCAAAAGGCAAATAAATCCACTGGCAAGAGACTTGGAAATATGATAAAAATCCAAGAACCAAACAGACCTTGGGAAATTGTCCATATGGATTGGGTAACTGGCCTACCACCAGGAGGTGAAAGAAGCTATAATGCTTGCCTAGTAATTGTGGACAGATTCAGTAAAACTCCAATATTTATACCATGTCACAAAGATGATACAGCCATGGATACAGTTCTTCTGATATGGAATAGAGTAGTGTCATGGACTGGGATATTTACAAATATCATCAGTGATAGAGATCCCAAATTCATTTCAGCACTATGGACAAATCTTACCCAATTATTTGGCACTAAACTGTCTTTCTCTACAGCCTACCACCCACAAACTGATGGCCTGGCTGAAAGGATGATCCAAACCTGAGAGGACATGGTGAGAAGATTTTGTGCATATGGCCTTGAATTCAAATATTGTGATGGATTTACCCATTATTGGTGTACTCCGTTGCCAGCACTGGAATTAGCATATAAAACATCAATCCATGCCAGTACCAATCAGAATCCTGCTATTCTAGAAAAAGGATGGCACCCCAAGTTACCCCAAGATTCCTTGAGGAAAGACTTAATTGAAATACATCCCACAGCTGCTAGCTTAAAAGGAATTCTAGACAACGCTAGAAAGCATGCAGTAAGGTGCATGGAGGACTCTTTTGAATATGCTAAAGCCAAATGGGATAAATCACATGCAACTCCAGATTTCAAAGTGGGGGACCTAGTTCTTGTATCCACCACTAACTTCAATAACATCAAAGGATGTAAAAAGTTGAAAGACTTCTTCGCAGGACCTTTTGTGATTAAGGCCCTCCATGGAGAAAATGCTGTTGAAGTAGAGTTATCTGAAGAACTTAGCAATAAGCATCCTACATTTCCAGTGAGCTTGATAAAACCATATAAATCTAGTGATGCTGAGAAATTTTCCTTGAGGAATAAGATTTCCCAAGTTATACCTCCTATTGAGACATCTGGTACTAAGAAAATAACCAAAGTTCTTAAAGAACGGAAATTAAGAACCAAGAAAGTAAGGGAATACCTTGTTAGGTACAGTGACCCAACTTGTGAAGATGAATGGTTAGAAGAAAAAGATATACCAGAAGCTACCAAACTCCTCAGGAGATTCAGACATACTAGAAACACCAATATTACAAAGTAATATTCTTTTTTAGGGGGAGGGAATGTGAGCCTTAGAGGTAATTTCATATACCCAAAAGACCACAAATACAAAAATAACATATTAATATAAATAAAATTCATATCATTAAAATAAAAATCAAAATATAAATATAAAATTATATTAAAAACAAAAGATTAATTATAATTTAAAAATAAAAATACATTAAATTTTGTAAGTATAAAATTACATTTATACTTGAAAAAATTAAGTAAAAATGAAATTTTAACAAAATTGTGAAAAAATAAACAAATTTGGAAAAAAGTTAAATAAAAATTATTATAACTTTTTATCCATTAAATAAACATATAAAAATTATTTCACCATTGGATTCCTCTTAAAAAATTAGGTGGGGTCACCTCTGAGTGAAATTCTTGTAACTCAACTCTAAATAAGCTTAAATTAAGTTTTTAGTATTTTAAATACAAAAGTTGAAAATCCTCAAAACCTTAATTTAATTCACACCACATCTGGTTTTAACCATCAAATTTTGTGTTGAAATTGGGGTGTTGTGTTTAGTTTAGAAGTTATGAGGAATTGAAGTATTTTCAATTGAATTCAATTGAAATGTCAAAATGTGCGCGTGTATTACATAAGTGAACTTTGATTTACATATGAGGTGTCAATTATTACTGTATTGTACTGTACAATTGAGTTGAATTACATATGTAAATTATAATTATAATACATGATGAGGAATTAAAGGAAAAATAAATTGGAAAGATTAAAATTGGGGGGGAAAAGGAACTCCAGCTCTAAGGGGGAGCTAGACGCCCAAAATCCTTGCTGACAGGCGTGGGATGTCAAAATTCACGCAAAAGTTCATCTCTTTTGGCCTGGAATTGAGTTACAGGGTCTGTGGACTCAATTGATGATGAGGTTTTGATACCAACTGGGGTAGTTTTAGCTGTTGCCAAGAGGGTAAAACTACCCTTAAGATAAAACAATCATAGTAAAAACAGTTTTAACTGGTTTGTACGCCTCTGACACACATTCTGACGGGGTTTGAAGGCTCTAGGCCTGGTATTGCTATAGTAATGGCTGATTTAAGGGTCTAAAATGGCTCAAAATGGCTTAAACCAGCCCTTTTTGGTCTAAACCAGGGTTCAATGATGACATAATTGGCTTTTCTGTTGTCAGACTTTTTTTCACGAATGACAAGAGTAAATTTTACGTTTGGAATTAGAGAATTGATGGCTATAAAAGAATGTCTTCTTTGCCCCACTTTTCTCTTCATGTTAGAATCTTTTCCTTTTATAATTAGTTTAAACATTGTTACACCAATCAATAAAAGATTCCAACCACCTTTCTTAAGTCATTCTAAACCTTTTAACCTTGTGCAAAAATCATTATAATCATTGTTTGTAACTTTTATAATCATTTTTACCCCTGAACCACCCCAAAAGTTAATTAAAGCATCTTTCATCACTGTAAACTTTGTCACTTTGTTTCCAAATTCACTCTGGTCACTTTTGGGTGTGTTTTCTCTTTAATATTCTTTATCAAGACTTTGTTCTTTAATTAATTGCTTGCAGTTCTTTGCTCAATTAATTCCAATTGAAATTGCTCTTGAAGAAATTCCTTTTGTAGCCTTAAAATATCTCTTGTAGAGTATTATTTGGATAAATTTTTATTTTTGGTAAAACAATAAATCTTTATAATATTATTGTTTTATACTAATAAAGGTATAAACAATAAATTTGGCGTGTTTTCTCTTAAAAATAATATTTCTTACTATTTTTAACTGAATTTTACCTTATACAAATTTTGAGGACAGGAAAAGTACTTGATTTTTAATCAAAGTTTCATATCCACACCTTACAAATTGACAATAATCAAAAGTTAATACAAGGACAAAAATAATTGTATAAATACATAAAATATATTAAAGAAAAAACTTTAACAATCAATTATGATGTGAGCATTGACAATTTGACAGAAAAATTAAACAAATTAAGTATTTCTGTTGAAATATATGAAGAAGAGACTTCATTACATCAAAAATTACTTCTAGAACATGTAGAAAAAGATGATGAAGCAAGAATGAATATTCAATATGACATTTAAAGTGAAATAAGACTTATTACTGAAAAAATGGACAAAAAAAATGAAGCTAACTTGAATATTTCAAAGTTTTCAACCCCATTTTCTCATATAAGAAGTATGGTTAAATCAAAAGAGGAAAAACAAACCCATTCATGAAAGACTTGAGTCATCAAGACAATAACCAAGTATTAATTAAAGAAGCAGCTCAATTAAAAGAATGGCCAACATTCACAGGTGAAGGTGAGTATGACCATATGTCATTAATTAAAGCAATTGATATGTTACAAGAAGATTATGCCATACCAGATGAATGAATAACTGCAAGATTACATTCATTAATTGAAAAATCTGCAAAAATATGGTATTCTGGCATAAGACAAACCAATGGTAAAAATACCTGGTCTTGGTGGAAAAATGAAAAAATCAACAAATAGGCAAATGATGCCTGGAGGTACAAAATAGAAAATGCATTTGAAAATTCCTTCTTTTATCCAGATAAGGATAAACCTTTGACTTGGTTCCTAAAACAAATTGAAAGATTGAATGCACTGCACCCAGAAATCTCACAAACAATGGTGCACATGAATATACTGAAGAAATGTGGAGGGGAAACAGAACATTCCCTAAGAAGCAGGTGCATAGAACCATTCTCCACAGAGTAATATATAAATGCGCTGGAAGATATAGTGACAAGAACTAAGATTTGTAGAACTTGGAAAAATGTGGACATTAAAAGTCCAAATAAACCATTTATCAAGAAAGATGAACCAAGAGAATCTTTCAAACCCAATAAGCCTAACAATGAGCAAATAAAATGCCATAAATGTGGAGGTATTGAAAACTTAGCCAATAATTGCCTCAAAAAAGCAAAGATCAATGAAATTGTGTAAGCAGATGACCACAATGACAAAGAAGAAGAATCAGATTCTGAAAAAGACACTGAAGAGTCAAAAACTTCTGAAAGTGATGAAATCAATATAATTAATGCACCAATTAATCATATTGATTTAATATATGAAGCATTAGATGTTAGCTCAAACTTACCACAAGTTGGAATATCTGATACAAACCTGACAAACATACAAGATGCAAAACTTTATAGAACCAAACCAGCAAAAGGAATGGGATATACAGCTGGAAAATCAAGTATAAGCATTTTCATGGTTGAGAACCAAGAGGCAAAAGGAAACTTGGATACAGGAGCACACTTTACATGTGTTGGTAAAGGTTATTTGAAATTAATTGTAACAGATTGGGAAAGAAAACTTATACCAATAAAAGGAGTCAGATTTAGTAGTGCCAGTGAAAGCATGAAGACCCTTGGAATAATAGACTTAACATTAATTTTCCCCCACCCTTCCCAATTTATAAGAGTGAAAGTAGAGCTTGTAGTAATGGACAGCTGTACTAGTAACCACTTTATACTTGGAAATGATTACTTGTCAATTTATGGCATAGATATGTCAAATCAAAAAGACAGATATTTTACCATGGGAGACAATAAGAGGCAACAGATGGGTTTTTAAATCAAAAAAACAAATTACAGTCATAAAAAAAGAAGAGAAAAACCCAGAAAAAGACTTTTTCATAAGGGACCAACTTAAAGAAGCAGAATTAAATCAAGAATTAACAGAAAAAACAAAAGAAAAATTGCTTGACCTCTCAATCAAATATGAAGATGCCTTTGCAACTGACAAAGAGCCATCAGGTGCCATTATTGGACATCAAGTAGACATTATCCTCAAAGTGGAAAAACCATATCCACCTCTGTTAAGGAGACCAGCATACCCAGCTAGCCCAAGAGCTAGGGCAGCCTTAGAGATACACATTAAACAATTAACGGACCTTGGGGTATTAAGGAAAGTAGGACATAATGAAAAGGTTGAGGTCACTACACCTGTCATTATTACTTGGAATAATGGAAAATCAAGGATGGTAGGAGACTTTAGAGCTCTGAATATCTACAATATCCCTGACAGATATCCAATACCCAGAATTCTTGAGACATTGACACAATTGTCATAGGCTAAATTCATTACAGCCATAGATTCTCTGAAAGGATTTCATCAAAATGTCTTGAAAGAGAATGCTAAGAAACTACTGAGGATAATAGTCCACTGTAGGATATATGAATACTTAATGATGCCATTTGGTATAAAAAATGCACCTTCCCATTATCAAAGGATGATGAACACCATATTTCCTGAAGAGTAATCAGAAGGATGGTTAATAATCTATACTGATGATATCATAATTTTCTCAAAAAATTGGAAAAGTAACTTAACAAGACTAGAAAGAGTACTACAAAACATATTCCAAGTGAGTATGAAAATTTCCCTCAAAAAGTATCATTTTGCATATAGTGAGCTTAAAGCACTAGGAAATGTTGTACCTGGACTAAGCTTGGGCATAGATAAAAGCAAATTAGCAGCAGGACTACTGAAACCAACACCCCAAACAAAAAAAGAAATGAAATCATTTCTAGGATTTTATGCTTACTACAGAAAAAATATAAAGGACTTTGCAAGAATTGCCAAGTCCTTGTATAAACTCTGTGACCAAAAGAAAGTTTATGAAATTAATGAAGAAAGAGTCAAAGCATATGAGGAATTGAAAAATGTGCTCACAAATGCACCATTTCTTCTGACGCCAGGTTGGAAACTACCTTTCAAACTATACACTGATTCTTGTGGAGAAGGCTTAGGCGCTGTACTACACCAGACACAAATCATGAATTATAAACCTTTTGAAGGAAGAATTTGCTTCATTTGAAGACAAATTAAACCAACAGAAGCAAGGGATGGAGCAAGCTAAATTTAATGCATTTTCTTAGTGTGGGCTTTAGAAAAAGTAAATTATTATTTGGATGGTACAGTGTTTGATGTAATTACAGACTGGAATGCTGTAAAATCTTTTTTAAACATGAAGACACCAGATAGACATATGCAAAGATGGCAAATTTCTATCCAAGAATATCGAGGAAATATGACTATAGTTCATAAATCTTGAAATATTCATAAAAATGCATATGGTCTTAGTGGATGGGCTTTAGCAAATACACCTGAAAACCCAGAATGGGGACCACAGGAAGAGCACCACATAGAAGGCATATGTGTCACAGATATTGGCACAGAATTATTCAGTCAAATTAAAGAAAGCTATAGAATTAATAAGAACTGTCACATCCTATGCCAACTGCTGATGAAAGACTGCAAAGAACCATCACTCTCATCCAAACTTGATGAAATATGCAAAAAAGAATATGATGAAAAACGATTCCACCACCTTGATCAAATACTGTATCATAGGAAAGAACACACATGTGGCATGAACCTAACAGATAGAACCTTGATAAATACTATATTACATGAATGTCAGATAGTGTTGCATTGGGACATCTCTCAGAAGATAGGACATTGGAAAGGGTTAAAAACTTCTCTTGGTGGCCAAAATGGAGAAAGGATGTTGCAAAATACTGCCAAACCTGTGACACATGTCAAAAAGAAAACAGAGCCACAGGAAAGAAATTTGGAATGATTATCCAAATCCAAGAACCAAAATACCCATGGGAAATAGTTCATATGGATTGGGTAACAGCCTTACCTCCAGGAGGGTACAGGAGCTACAATTCATGCCTAATTGTGAGCCTTAGAGGTAATTTCATATACCCAAAAGACCACAAATACAAAAATAACATATTAATATAAATAAAATAAATTTTATTTATATTATTAAAATAAAAATCAAAATATAAATATAAAATTATATTAAAACTAAAAAAATTAATTACAATTTAAAAATAAAAATACATTAAATTTTGTAAGTGTAAAATTACATTTATACTTGAAAAAATTAAGTAAAAATGAAATTTTAACAAAATTGTGAAAAAATAAATAAATTTAGAAAAAAGTCAAATAAAAATTATTATAACTTTTTATCCAATAGATAAAAATATAAAAATTATTTCACCATTGGATTCCTCATAAAAAATCAGGTGGGGTTGCCCTAAGTGAAATTCTTGTAACTCAACTCTAAATAAGCTTAAATTAAGTTTTTAGTATTTTCAATACAAAAGTTGAAAATCCTCAAAACTTTAATTTAATTCACACCAGATGTGGTGTTCACCATCAAATTTTGTGTTAAAATTGAGGTGTTGTGTTTAGTTTAGAAGTTATGAGGAATTGAAGCATTTTCAATTGAATTCAATTGAAATGTCAAAATGTGCGCGTGTATTACATAAGTGAACTTTGATTTACATATGAGGTGTCAATTATTACTGTATTGTACTGTACAATTGAATTGAATTACATATGTAAATTATAAGTATAATACATGATGAGGAATTAAAGGAAAAATAAATTGGGGGGGGGAAAGGAACTCCAGCTCTAAGGGGGAGCTAGACCCCCAAAATCCTTGCTGACAGCCGTGGGATGTCAAAATTCACGCAAAGGTTCATCACTTTTGGCCTGGAATTGAGCTACAGGGTCTGTGGACTCAATTGATGATGAGGTTTTGATACCAACTGGGGTAGTTTTAGCTGTTGACAAGAGGGTAAAACTACCCTTAAGATAAAGCAATCATAGTAAAGAAAGTTTTAACCGGTTTCTACGCCTCTGACACACATTCTTACGTGTTTTGAAGGCTCTAGGCCTGGTATTGCTATAGTAATGGCTGATTTAAGGGTCTAAAATGGCTAAAAATGGCTTAGACCAGCCCTTTTTGGTCTAAACCAGGGTTCAATGATGCCATAATTGGCTTTTCTGTTGTCAGACTGTTTTTAACGACTGACAAGAGTAAATCTTACTTTTGGAGTAAGAGAATTGATGGCTATAAAAGAATGTCTTCTTTGCCCCACTTTTCTCTTCATGTTAGAATCTTTTCCTTTTATAATTAGTTTAAACACTGTTAAACCAATCAATAAAAGATTCCAAGCACCATTTTTAAATCACTTTAATCCTTTTAACCACGTGAAAAAAACATTATAATCATTGTTTGTAACTCTTATAATCATTTTTACCCCTGAACCACCCCAAAAATGAATTAAAGCATCTTTCATCACTGTAAACTTTGTCACTTTGTTTCCAAATTCACTCTGGTCACTTTTGGGCATGTTTTTTCTTTAATATTCTTTTTAAAGACTTTGTTATTTAATTAATTTCTTTCAGTTCTTTGCTCAATTAATTCCAATTGAAATTTCTCTTGAATAAATTTCTTTTGTAGCCTTAAAATGTCTCTTGTAGAGTTTTTTTGGATAAATTTTTATTGTTGGTAAAACAATAAATTTTATAATATTATTGTTTTATACTAATAAAGCTATAAACAATAAAATTGGCGTGTTTTCTCTTAAAAATAATATTTCATACTATTTTTAATTGATTTTTACCTTATGCAAATTTTGAGGACAGGAAAAGTACTTGATTTTTAATCAAAGTTTCATATCCACACCTTACATTTGGGGGCCCAGCCGTGATATTTTACCTGTGACATATTTTTTTACTCTTTTTAAATCTTTTTTCTTATATTGAAAAATTCAAAACATATAAAAAATGCTTATAATTCAAAAAAACCCATAAAAAATAATTTTTTTCATATTATAAGTGAGGCTTATATTTTTATTTCTTTTTTGAAATATCCTTCTTTTTACTTAAATAATTGGTTTTTTCATTAATTTTAGTGTCTGAAAACGTGGTAAGACAAGAAAACATTGAAACAGCCTCAACAGTCACCAGCATTATTCCTGCTAGTACTATTAATTCAGACCATAATAGTACTGTTATTGTGACTCATAATAACCAACATGAACCAATATCTTGTGAATTGATTAACTTGGACATAAGTAATAATCTTCAGAAAGCCAAAGATTTGGCCAATAGTACGTTTTTTGACGTAAAATTACTATTTTAAGCCTTTTTAACCATAATTATGCCTTCAACCAGATCAGGAGCCAGCTGAAAACTCTCAAGCCCTCCCAAAAAGGTAATAGACATCATTATGGCAGAGGCCAATCAGGTACCGAAGGAAAAGGGTCAGTTGATGACTTCCAAACAACTAAATTGGGTCATTCTGAAGCTGATAATACTATTTTACCTTCTAAAAGAGCTGACACTGCCACAACAAGTCTCTGTGGACATATACAAAGCCAGCCTCAGTGCATACAACAATGCCCTTCAATTCAAAGAGTACCAGATCCTTGCAGACCTGTGGAATAATTGCATGAATTCTTACCTGACAGTAAGAAAATTCCTGGGCCATCCCAACACTTGCAAATTGCTCAATGGATGGCATCCATTGATGGAGAAGAAAAACATGATGCTTTTGACTCTAGAATGGAGGAAAAACAACCCTCCACCACCCAAACCAGTGCCAAAAACAGCCCCAGTGGCCAGCAGCAGCAATTTCAACGTGAAAAAGCAGCCACAAACTCCAAAAAAGGGCAAAGGGAAGGCACCAGCCCCAAAACCTTACAGCCAGGGCTACAGAATCCCAAAGATTCAACAGGATGCCATGGAAAATGTATTTCAGATGGCCAGAACCATGATGGAATTACAGAAGAAGGAGGAAGCCAGATTAAGATTCCAAAAACAATTTCTGATATATTTGATTCCATCCCAGAATTGTATGATGCTATAACTGATGTGAAAAAACATCTTTCTGATAAAAATGAAACCATTTGTAACAACATCAAAACAAACAACCTGAGTCTGTGCCAAATTAATGAAACACTTATGTGTTTTGAAAAAGTTTTAAGAACAATTAAAATTTCCAATAATGATAATTCTTCTGGAAATAAAATAAATGAACAATCTGCCATTATTAAAGAATTAACAGATAAATATTCTAAATTCAATATTGATGACATAATTGAAACAAGAATAAAACAAGCCATAAATATTATCAAAACAGATAACAAGAAAGTCCTTGATGACATTTCAAATTCATTTACTGAAGTAAAGACATATACCATTGCCTTGAAAAAGTGTTTTGATGCTTCATAAGAAGAAGGATCAAAATTATCAATGAAATTGAATCAAGTCACTGCTGATAACACAAGACACACAGAGTTATGGCAAGAACTGACACATAAGGAAGACATGTATAAAGGTTAAGTCATAAATTTAATACAAAGCTTCCAACATGAATACAGAAATTCTCAAAGGTGTAGCAATTATAAAATGAATGACATTGAACAAATACTGAACACCTTACCACGAATGTCTACACCTCTTAATCAAAATGAGGGCACAAGAATTCCAAATCCAAAAGTATTGGATCCTGATAATTCACAATTAAAAAATGAATTATCCACTCCTTTCCATAACTTGGAACCATCAATGGGCCAAGCACTCTTGAAAGAAGTTCCAAAACTTAAAGAATGGCCTCACTTCAGTGGTGAAGGAGAGTATGACCATATGGAATTCATTAGAGGTCTTGACATGATCAAAGAGGATTTTGAATTACCAGAAAGATTGGTAACAGCCAGGTTTAATACCTTGTTTACCAGATCAGCTCACATATGGTACATCAAAATAAGACAAGCACATGGACACCAGAGTTGGACTTGGTGGAAAACCCAAATCATCAACAAATGGGAAAATGATTCTTGGAGGTTTAAAGTTGAAACAGCCTTTGAATATGCCAAGTTTAATGCTGATAAAGACAAAGCTTTACCATGGTTTTGCCAACAAAAAGACATATTAACCGCATTATATCCTGACACGTCAGAATCTATGATCCATAGAAATATTCTGAGACAATGTGGGGGTGACTTAGAGCATGCTGTCAAAAGCAGGACTACTGAACAATCTTCAGAAGAGGATATTATCAATATACTACAAGAAGTAACCACCAGAACCCAAATTGGTTCTGGTAGGGTGAATCTCAAAACAAGGTTTAATACACCTTGGAAAGATTCTGTGGACAAAAACCCCAAAGAAAATTCTAGTAATGTTAACTATAAATTGGCAGATACAGTCAGAAAGTGCCATATTTGCCAAAGCACCACCCATTTAGCCAATACATGTCCAAAAAGGGGGAAAATCAATGAAATTGACATTGAAAAGGAACCAGATGTTGAAAAAGCAGACATAATTGAAGACAATTCAGATGATAAGTCATCCATATTTTCTGAATCTTCACAAGATATAGAAAATATCAATGCCACTTTTGAAATCATGGAATCTTATTCCCACTTTCCACAATTGAGCAATGGTCAAGTAGATTTATCAAAAGTTTAGGATGCACAACTTATGAAGACAAAACCAAACAGAGAGAAAGGTTATACAGCAGGTAGCTCCTGTATAACAGAGGTGTTGATTGACAACAAGCCCACCAAACTTTTGCTTGACCCAGGAGCCTTCTGCTCTTGTGTTGGAAAATCTTTTCTTAAGACTTGTGTACCAAATTTTGAAGACCAATTGTTACCAATTGATGGTATAAAATTCAACAGTGCAAGTAACCCAATGAAAGCATTAGGAATCTTTGAGACCAATGTCATATTCCCACACATAAATGGGAATCTAAGGATCACAGTTGAATTTGTTGTTATGCAAAATTGCTCTAGTACCCATTTGATATTGGGAAGTGACTATTTAATCATGTATGGGATAGATTTACATAATAACAAAGACAAATACTTTACTATTGGAGACAATAAGCGCCAAATATTTGCCTTTTTACCATTTAAAAGACAAATTACAGTAAACAAAGTATCACCAGTCAACTTATAGTTAGAGAAATTCAAGTCTGAACAGTTAAATGAGGCTGAAATAAGCCTTCATCTGGGTGATAAACAAGAAAATGAACTTTCTTCCCTTTTGTATGACCACAGAGGAGCATTTGCTACAGACAAAGAACCTCTAGGAGCAATTATTGGTCATGAAGTTGACATCATTCTTAACATTGAGAGACCTTATCCACCACTATTAAGCAGACCTGCATATCCAGCAAGTCCAAAAATCAAGAGAAGCTCTAGAAATTCATATCAAAGAACTTCTGGACCTTGGTGTAATAAGAAAAGTAGGCGACAATGAAGAGGTAGAAATAACTACACCAGTCATAGTGGTGTGGCATAATGGAAAATGGAGAATGGTTGGGTACTTTAGAGCTCTGAACACTTACACTGTTCCAGACAGATACCCAATGCCAAAAATCCAAATTGCCCTTACTCAAATATCTCAAGCAGTGTATATAACCACTATGGATGCCCTTAAAGGATTCCATCAAAATGTGGTGACACCAAGAGCAAGAAAATACTTGAGAATTATTGTTCATTGTGGAGTGTATGAATACTTGAGGATGCCCTTTGGTATTAAAAATGCACCTTCACACTTCCAAAGAATGATGAATGAAATTTCCCCTGAAGAACTCTCAGAGGGATGGTTAATCATTTACACTGATTACAACATTGTCTGTTCCAAGACTTGGGAGGAGCACATGTACAGATTGTCCAGAGTTTTGACAGAAATTCAATCAGTAAACGTGAAAATCTCCTTGAAGAAATCCCATTTTGGATTTAAGGAACTTAAGGCACTAGGACATGTTGTATCTGGTTTGTCCCTTGGAATTGACAAAAACGAAGTTTCAGCAGTATTTCTAAAACCCATGCCCCAGAATAAGAAGAGATTCAGTCATTCTTAGGTCTTGTAGGATATTACAGGCAACACATTTAAGATTTTGCATCCATAGCAAGACCACTTTATAAATTGTGTGACAAAGACACAGTATTTGAAATAAGTGTTGACAGAGTCAAAGCTTTTGAGTCTCTAAGAGAAGCCTTGACCACTGCTCCACTCTTACTGATGCCAGACTTTAAATTACCTTTCAAACTGTATATTGATGCATCAGGGGATGGGCTAGGCGCTGCACTTCACCAAGTTCAGATCATAAATGATAAACCTGTAGAAGGACCCATGTGTTTCATATCCAGGAAAATCAAACCAACTGAAGCCAGATATGGAGCAAGTCAGATGGAATGTCTATGCATTGTCTGGGCCTTGGAGAAATTGAACTAATTCTTAGAGGGATGTGTTTTTGAGGTGATAACAGGTTGTACAGCTGTCAAATCACTTTTGAACATGAAAACACCCAACAGACATATGCTTAGATGGCAAATAGCCATACAAGAATACAGAGGCAATATGACTATTGTTCATAAGGATGGGAATATTCATAAGAATTCAGATGGACTAAGCAGATGGCCATTACCAAATAATCTTGATAATCCTGCTTATGTGCCAGAAGAAGTTTCACCACAAATTCCAATAGAAGGAATAAGTGTTACAGACTTGAACACCACCTTCTTTGAAGAAGTCAGAAGTAGTTACACTCAAGATAAGGATTGTAGCATCTTATGCCAATTACTTAACAAATACTGTAAAGACAACTCTCTAATACATGCCTTGGATGAATTATGGAGAAAATCTTATGATGAAGGAAGATTTCACCTACTGGATGGTATAATTTACCACAGAACCAAGCACACATGTGTCATGACAGTTGTAGACAGGTCATTAATCAATCTTGTACTGAAGGAATGCCATGATAGTCCCTTTTCAGGACATTTTTCTGATGACAGAACAAGAGAGAAAGTAAAGACCTGCATATGGTGGCCAATGTGGCAGAATGATGTTGCAGAGTATTTTAAAACCTGTGACAGATGCCAAAAGTCAAATAAATCCACTGGAAAGAGACTTGGAAATATGATAAAAATCCAAGAAACAAACAGACCTTGGGAAATTGTCCTAATGGATTGGGTAACTGGCCTACCACCAGGAGGTGACAGAAGCTATAATGCTTGCCTAGTAATTGTGGACAGATTCAGTAAAGCTCCAATCTTTTTACCATGTCACAAAGATGATACAGCCATGGATACAGCTCTTCTGATATGTAATAGAGTAGTGTCATGGACTGGGATATTTACAAATATCATTAGTGATAGGGATCCCAAATTAACTTCAGCACTATGGACCAATCTTCACCAATTATTTGGCACTAAACTGTCTTCTCTACAGCCTACCACCCACAAACTGATGGCCTGGCTGAAAGGATGATCCAAACCTTAGAGGACAAAGTTAGAAGATTTTGTGCATATGGCCTGGAATTCAAAGATTGTGATGGATTTACCCATGATTGGTGTACTCTGTTGCCAGAACTGGAATTAGCATATAAAACATTAATCCAAGCCAGTACCAATCAGACTCCTGCTATTCTAGAAAAAGCATGCAACCCCAAGTTACCCCAAGATTCCTTGAGGAAAGACTTAATTGAAATACATCCCACAGCTGCTAGCTTCAAAGGAATTCTAGAAAAAGCTAGAAAGAATGCAGTAAGGTGCATGGAGGACTCTTTTGCATATGCTAAAGACAAATGGGATAAATCACATGCAACTCCGGATTTCAAAGTGGGGGACCTAGTTCTTGTATCCACCACTAACTTCAATAACATCAAAGGATGTAAAAATTTGAAAGACTCCTTTGCAGGACCTTTTGTGATTAAGGCCCTCCATGGAGAAAATGCTGTTGAAGTAGAGTTATCTGAAGAACTTAGCAATAAGCATCCTACATTTCTAGTGAGCTTGATAAAGCCATATAAATCTAGTGATGCTGAGAAATTTCCCTTGGGGAATAAGATTCCCCAAGTTATACCTCCTATTGAGACATCTAGTACTAAGAAAATTACCAAAGTTCTTAAAGAAAGGAAATTAAGAACCAAGAAAGTAAGGGAATACCTTGTTAGGTACAGTGACCCAACTTGTGAAGATGAATGGTTAGAAGAAAAAGATATACCAGAAGCTACCAAACTCCTCAGGAGATTCAGACACACTAGAAATACCAATATTACAAAGTAATATTCTTTTTTAGGGGGAGGGAATGTGAGCCTTAGAGGTAATTTCCTATACCCAAAAGACCACAAATACAAAAATAACATATTAATATAAATAAAATAAATTTATTTATATTATTAAAACCAAAATCAAAATATAAATATAAAATTATATTAAAAAGAAAAAAATTAATTACAATTTAAAAATAAAAATACATTAAATTTTGTAAGTGTAAAATTACATTTATACTTGAAAAAATTAAGTAAAAATGAAATCTTAACAAAATTGTGAAAAAATAAATAAATTTGGAAAAAAGTTAAATAAAAATTGTTATAAATTTTTATCCAATAAATAAACATATAAAAATTATTTCACCATTGGATTCCTCATAAAAAATCAGGTGGGGTCACCTCTGAGTGAAATTCTTGTAACTCAACTCTAAATAAGCTTAAATTAAGTTTTTAGTATTTTAAATACAAAAGTTGAAAATCCTCAAAACTTTAATTTAATTCGCACCACATGTGGTGTTAACCATCAAATTTTGTGTTAAAATTGAGGTGTTGTGTTTAGTTTAGAAGTTATGAGGAATTGAAGTATTTTCAATTGAATTCAATTGAAATGTCAAAATGTGCGCGTGTATTACATAAGTGAACTTTTATTTACATATGAGGTGTCAATTATTACTGTATTGTACTGTAAAATTGAATTGAATTACATATGTAAATTATAAGTATAATACATGATGAGGAATTAAAGGAAAAATAAATTGGAAAGATTAAAATTGGGGGGGAAAAGGAACTCCAGCTCTAAGGGGGAGCTAGACCCCCAAGATCCTTGCTGACAGGCGTGGGATGTCAAAATTCATGCAAAAGTTCATCACTTTTGGCCTGGAATTGAGTTACAGGGTCTGTGGACTCAATTGATGATGCGGTTTTGATACCAATTGGGGTAGTTTTAGCTGTCGCCAAGAGGGTAAAACTACCCTTAAGATAAAGAAATCATAGTAAAAACAGTTTTAACTGGTTTCTATGCCTCTGACACACATTCTGACGTGTTTTGAAGGCTCTAGGCCTGGTATTGCTATAGTAATGGCTGATTTAAGGGTCTAAAATGGCTAAAAATGGCTAAAAATGGCTTAAACCAGCCCTTTGTGGTCTAAACCAGGGTTCAATGATGCCATAATTGGCTTTTCTGTTGTCAGACTGTTTTTCACGACTGACAAGAGTAAAGTTTACTTTTGAAGTAAGAGAATTGATGGTTATAAAAGAATGTCTTCTTTGCCCCACTTTTCTCTTCATGTTAGAATCTTTTCCTTTTATAATTAGTTTAAACACTGTTAAACCAATCAATAAAAGATTCCAACCACCATTTTTAAATCACTTTAATCCTTTTAACCACGTGAAAAAATTACTATAATCATTTTTTGTAACTCTTATAATCATTTTTACCCCTGAACCACCCCAAAAGTGAATTAAAGCATCTTTCATCACTGTAAACTTTGTCACTTTGTTTCCAAATTCACTCTGGTCACTTTTGGGCGTGTTTTTCTTTAATAATCTTTTTAAATACTTTGCTCTTTAATTAATTGCTTGCAGTTCTTTGCTCAATTAATTCCAATTGAAATTGCTCTTGAAGAAATTTCTTTTGTAGCCTTAAAATATCTCTTGTAGCGTATTTTTTGGATAAATTCTTATTGATGGTAAAACAATAAATATTTATAATATTATTTTTTTATACTAATAAGGTTATAAACAATGAAATTGGCATGTTTTCTCTTAAAAATAATATTTCATACTATTTTTAATTGATTTTTTACCTTATACAAATTTTGAGGACAGGAAAAGTACTTGATTTTTAATCAAAGTTTCATATCCACACCTTACACTAATACTGGTTGACAGATACTGAAAAACTTCAATGTTCTCACCATTTCATAAAGATGACACAGCTATAGACACAGCCATAATGATATGGAATGAAGCTATCAGAAAAACAGGCTTATTCCAAAATATCATAAGTGAAAGAGACCCAAAATTCACTTCAGCATTATGGACAAATCTTTGTAACTTGTTTGGAACAAAGCTATCATTCTCAACAGCTTACCACCCTTAAAATGAAGGTCTAGCAGAAAGAATGATACAGACCTTAGACAACATGATAAAAAGATGCTGTGCTTATGGACTAGAATTCAAAGACTATGATGGGTGTACCTTAATACAAGCTCTTGAACTGGCATAAAGGACATCAATCACTTCTTCAACTGGCAAAACACCGGCGATGTTAGAAAAAGGTTGGAATACAATAATTTCTAATGACACCCTCAAAAAGGACTTATCCAACAGCAAGCAGTTTTGAAATAATGCTTGACAAAGCAAGAAATCATGAAAACAGATGTATGAAAGACTCTTTTAAATATGAAAAAGAGAGATGGGATAAAAGTCATAAACCACCTGACTTCAAAGTACGAGACTTGGTCTGAGTATCAATTGTGAATTTTAATAATATCAAAGTCCTAAAGAAATTGAAAGATCCCTTTGCAGGACCATTTATGATAAAAGTACTACATGGACCTAATTCTGTGAAATTAGAACTAACAGGTGAACTTATGAACAAACGCCCAACTTTCCCTGTAAGTCTGATAAGACCTTACAGCTCAACTGACAACTTATTTCCAGTAAGAAATAAACCCCCACTTGAAATCCCCCCTAGAAGGAGGAGAGGAAAAGAAAATTGTAAAGGTCCTTAAAGGAAGAAGGACAAGAGACAAAAAAGAAAGGGAATACCTTATAAGGTATAGAAACCTAACTAAAGAAGATGAATGGCTACTTGAGAAAGAAATAAGTAATTCCAATAAACTACTACAAAGGTTCAGACATGGAAGAAGACGTAAAGAATAAAATAGCTGAGCATTATTGAGCTTCAAGACTAAGAAAGTCTAATGAGGAGGTACGACAGTGGATGATACCCTAATTAGCTATATCAGATTGTAGTAAAATATTTTTTGGTGGTAGGGAATGTGAGCCTTTGAGATATGACCACATATCCAAAAGGTCACAAGAAAAACTTTACAATAAGTATTCCTCCAAATAATTATCTTAAAAGAAGTAAAGATACCATGAAAAGGAAAAAATGGTGAGTTAACTTAGAATCTGATGAGTAAACATGTGAAATAAATTAAACCATTTGATTCCCCATGATAAAACACACATATCTCATTTTTATGGCACATCTGTAAAGTCAATAACTAATGAGTAATAAGCTAAAAATGCCATAAAAAGACAGAAATTCTTATTTATCTCAGAAACCAATGAAACAACATGTGAAATTAATTGCACCATTGGACTCCCCATGAGCAACTACACATAAAACAACTTCATGTCATTTCTCTAAAGTTAATACTTAAGGAATTAAGCTGAATATATGCACTTTTTTGGTCAGTGCATACATTCATGATTTTTAGCTAATATCTCTTGAAATATACATTATAGACAGTTAAACCAAGAATAAATTCAACACTTAATTACTGTAAGAACACAGATATGAACTTTATTTGACAAGTTATAAACAATGCTATAGCTTGTAAGGGTTTATTGAACAAAATTGCTAGAGCTGTTGACCAATTTGTTGTGAAAGTGATCCAAATTTAAGATAAAGTGGATATTCAGGCTCTACTAGCTCATACGTGAAGAATGATGTTTTTTTTATCATAATATTGAAGGTAAAACCCCCTGAAATCATGGTTTGAAGTTTAAAATATTTAATTTCAACAGAAAAGATAAGATACAAGAAAAATGATCAAAAATAGAGTTTTCTTGGTGTAATGAAATTCCCTTGGCAGTTGAATAAGGAAATTCCAAATCTCAGAATCAACTCTCTGAATGGCTGTAGTGTGTATAACCTAAACATTATTAGTAATCAAAGTTTAAGCTATACATTGATCTTTTATGATCAGTCACTGTAATCTTATTTTAAGTTTAACAGTTCTATAGGTGATAAAACTAGTGAATAATAATAGATTATTATTAATAATAGTTAAATTTACAAATTTTAGACTTCTTCCAAGCCTATGATGTCATCAAACCTAGAGCTATAGTGATAACTCTAAATAATGGTGTAATAATGAGATAAGGTGGTTTGATCATGATGTAATCATCACTAAACCTTAAAGTACTGATCATTTCCAGTGGATACCATCAGTTCACATCTACTAGAAGCCTGCTGGACTCTAGAAGGGAGGAATTTACTATAAATAGAGCCCTTTTTACTCTATTTTCCACTCAGACGCATCAAAAACAATAAAAAATTAAACAAAGAGGTGAAATATCTATTCTTTATATATAAATCGTTTATATTATCAAAGACCAAAGTTAATCTTTATTATAATCATCAATCTTGACATGATTACTCCATTTTTTTAATTGTTTTTGTTATAATTCTCTATCAAATGTTTTTCATCATAAAATTAAGAATATTTGTAATTTCTCCTATTTTATTTTGTAAATAAAATTTAAACAAGTTTTATTTACATTTTTAGGCATAAATTCTTTCAAAATTATCATATTAAGTGTTAAAAGTAGGTTATTTTCTCTCTATTATTATTCTTAATAATTCTTCTATTAATATAAAGAGTATTTATATTAATATATAACATAATAGTGGTAATATTATTGTTATTAATTGTTTTTTATTATTCAAAAACAATTTTTTATGCCTTATTATTTTTTGGTAACAATCATAAGAGCTTTAAATATATCAATTATTATATATTAATATATTTATTTTTATCATATTATAGCTTTATAATATAAATTATATTATTATATTTATTTAATAATATAATTATTTTACGCAATAGTTGTAATAATAATTTTTATTATAATTATTATCTATTCTATTCATATAATAAGGAAATTCATAGTACAATAAGTGAAATATTTGTAATATTTACTTATTGTTTCATAGTCAAACCTTACACTGTAACCAGGGAAAAATGAGCTTCAAGTGCTGGTGCTTGAATTCATGTCAAGGAGGAGCCTCTCTAGGATTACTCTTGTGTAAGTAAGAAGGCAAGGAGTTTCAGAATTGAGCTCACAGTAAGTTAACCTTGACCCATGCAGCAGTCAAAAACAAAACCTACTATTACTAAAAGGTAAACTCCAGGATCATTTAGTGAATGATGTCCAAATGAGGCAACAGATACCTTCTGGAAGCACTCACTTTATAATTTACATAACCCTTAAGAAGCTAGGGTCTGCATTAGAAAACGTAGCCCAACTCTGGAAGTAAATAATTCCCATAATTCTTAAGAAGCTAAGGCCAGTATTGAGAAAAGTGGCCCAGCTCAAGAAGTAAATAATTTCCATAATTCCTAAGCAGCTGAGGTACACATTGAAAAATTTGGCCAATATGCAGAATATCTGCATTGAAAAAAGTGGACCAGCTCTGGAAGGTCATAATTGAAAAAGTGTCCCAGCTCTGAAAGGTCAGCATTGACAAAATTGGCCCTTTTTTGATTATTTAAATTCAACAGTGCCACTGAGGTATGATTCTGTTAAGGCTTTAGTATTAGATTTTGGTCATTCCTAGAAGGCAAAGAATGCCTCAATACCTGATGAGGAAGATAAACTCACAGTCACTCCTTTAGAAAGGCTCATGATCAAAATAGCTCCATTATTAATAGATATTTGAAATGTTTTGGTAATTATAACATCCATAGTATACTCTACTTTCTTCCAGAGCTGTATCTCACTTGTTTTACATTAATATAGAGCTTATAGTGTCTTTGAGTAATATTTTAAAAATTGAGAAATGAGAATTTGGGGCTGTATTCATGTGTTCCAAAACCAGGAAATTGAGGAATAAAACTTCCTTTTCATAAGCCCCATCATCTGAATGTGGCTGAAATCTTGAATAGTGAGGTTGGTAAAATATATAGTATTTTCAATATATGGTGCAAGGAACGAAGAAAGAGGATGATATGAACAAGTCTCTATTATCAAATACTAAAATTATGAGAAATATTTCAGATATTAGAAGCATTTGGGCATTGGAAAAAAGTCAATACAGAAGTTAAAGCAATAATGAATTTCAAATGCGTACTTTGGGGAAATTCCTGTTTGATTCTGTAATCAATTCATTAATTTCATGATGAATAAACTAATTTAATAATTAAATTATGAAAATTAAGGAATAAATTATTATTAATTTTACAATTGATTTATTAATTTTATGATTAATTTATTAGTTTTATAATTAATTACTAAATTTTATGATTAATTTATTGATTTTGTAATTAATTGATTAGTTTTATAATTAATTGATTTGTTTTATAATTGATTTGATAAAGTTAAAATTACTTTTTGAATTTTATTATCAATTGATTAATTTTATAATTAAGTTATAAATTTCAAAATTAATATATTAGTTTTATAATTAAGTTATTGATTTCATCATTAATTTATTAATTTAATGATTAATTTGATAATTTTTTAATTACTTTCTTAATTTGATAACTTATGTATGACTTTTATAATTAATTTATTAATTTTATAATTAATTCATTAATGTTATAATGAATTTATTAATTTTATAATTGATTTATTAATTTTATAATTAAGTTATTAATTTTATAATTGATTTATTAATTTTATAATTAAGTTATTAATTTTATAATTAATTTCTCAATTTTAAAATCAATTTATTAATTTTATAATTGATTTAACAATTTAATAATTAATTTATTGACTTTTTAATTAATTTATGGATTTTATAATTAATTTATTCATTTTATAAGTATTTTGTTAATTTTATAATGAATTTACTAGTTTTATGATTAATCTATTACTATTATAATTAATTTATTAATTTTGTAATTAATTTATTCCTTTTATAATTAATTTATTAATTATATAGTGAATTTATTTTATTATTATAATTAATTTATTAATTTTAGCATTAATTTATTCATTTTATAATTAATTTATTAATTTCATAATTAATTTATTAATTTTGTAATTAATTGATTAATTTTGTAATTGATGTATTAATTTTACAATTAATTAATTTTATAATTAATTTATTAATTTTATAATTAATTTATTAATTTTATAATTAATTTATTAATTTTATAATTAATTTATTAATTTTATAATTAATTTATTAATTTTATAATTAATTTATTAATTTTATAATTAATTTATTAATTTTATAATTAATTTATTAATTTTATAATTAATTTATTAGTTTTATAATTAATTTATTAATTTTATAATTAATTTATGAATTTTATAATTAATTTATGAATTTTATAATGAATTTATTAATTTTATAATTAATTTATTAATTTTATAATTAATTTATTAATTTTATAATTAGTTTATTAATTTTATAATTAATTTATTAATTTTATAATTAATTTATTAATTTTATAATTAATTTATTAATTTTATAATTAATTTATTAATTTTATAATTAATTTATTAATTTTATAATTAATTTATTAATTTTATAATTAATTTATTAATTTTATAATTAATTTATTAATTTTATAATTAATTTATTAATTTTATAATTAATTTATTAATTTTATAATTAATTTATTAATTTTATAATTAATTTATTAATTTTATAATTAATTTATTAATTTTATAATTAATTTATTAATTTTATAATTAATTTATTAATTTTATAATTAATTTATTAATTTTATAATTAATTTATTAATTTTATAATTAATTTATTAATTTTATAATTAATTTATTAATTTTATAATTAATTTATTAATTTTATAATTAATTTATTAATTTTATAATTAATTTATTAATTTTATAATTAATTTATTAATTTTATAATTAATTTATTAATTTTATAATTAATTTATTAATTTTATGATTAATTTATTCATTTTATCATTAATTTATTAATTTTATAATTAATTTATTCATTTTATAATTAATTTATTAATTTTATAATTAATTTGTTAATTTTATAATTAATTTATTAATTTTATAATTAATTTATTAACTTTATAATTGATTTCTTAATTTTATAATTAATTTATTCATTTTATAATTGATTTCTTAATTTTATAATTAAGTTCTCAATTTTTTGATTAATTTATTAATTGTTCAATTCAATTATTAGCTTTATAATTAGTTTATTAATTTCATAATTCATTTATGAATTTTACAATTAATTTATTAGTTTTATAATTAATTTATTAATTTTATAATTAATTTCTTAGTTTTATGATTCATTTATTCATTTTATAATTAATTTCTTAATTTTATGATTAATTTATTAATTTTATAATTAGTTTATTAGTTTTATAATCCATTTGTTAATTTTATAATTAATTTGTTAATTTCATAATTAATTTATTCATTTCATAATGAATTCATCAATTTGATAATTAATTTATTAATTTTATAATTAATTTATTCATTTTATAATTAATTTCTTAATTTTATAATTCATTTTTTAATTTTAGAATTAATTTCTTAATTTTGGAGATAATTTCTTAGGTTTATAATCAATTTATTAATTTCATAATTAATGTATTTGTTTTATCATATGTTTATTAATCTTAAAATCCCTTGATTAAATTTATAATTAAATTAGTAACTCCATACTTAATTCATTAATTTGAAAATCCATTGCTCAATTTTATAAGTAACTTATTAATTTCCAGATTAACCTATTAATTTTCTAAATGATTTATCAAATTTATAATTAACTTATTAATTTTGTGATTAACTTATTAATTTTCTCAACAATATATTAATCTTATAATCAATTGATTAATCTTAAAATTGATGTATGAATTTCATGATTCATTTATTAATTTGATAATTAGTGTATTAATTTTCACTCAATTTATCAGTGGGTTTCAACGGGCGGTCTATGAGCCAAGTTTTATATTTGTGTAAGTGCTAATTTTATGCAAAAGAGGATTGTCACAAGCTGGCTTCTCAATAAATATAAATATTTTTAAGCAAAATGTCAGCTTAAAAAAAGCGCACAGCCCCACAATAACATTCCTAACACAGTTGATCAGATTGATCATCTGTATGATATCAGATCTACATGTACTGTATGTCTCCAACCCCCTTATACAATCACCCTGAAAAATCTTGCTTTATGTCGGCCTGGCTCTTAGAACAACTCAAGCCATAACCAATTGAACACTTTCTTTAAAGCGAATTGGTAGACATTTTAATGAGTAAACACTTGCAAAGGAAACAAACAATCAGGGATATTGAGCTACTGTGGATAATATCTCATATTTATGATAATCAGGGCACGTTGGAAAGTGCTTCATGCCCATGGTTGGGCACATAAGAAAATATATCACCATTACTGAAAGCTCTCCATCTCCCACAGAAGTTTCATGCCCCATTTCTGTGCTTTTTCAATTGTCAATCCAAATCTTACATGCAAGGGCTCTTGAACACAATGAAGATGCAATATGTCAGCCTGTGACTCAAAACAGAGCACTAGCATGACATCCAACATACCATAAATAATTGTATGACAAGTATTGAACAAACATAGTCAATACAGGTAATAAATAAGAGAAAACAATCCTCTTAAATTAAACACCAACCTTATCCAAACAGAATAAGGAAACCTAGAGGAGAATAAACAGGTCAAAACCCTTATTTTCACCTCTCATCTAACTTATGCATATTTAAGTTATTATATACCAAAATGGTATTTTTCTTAAAGCTCACATAGAGAGCTACACAATGATATCATCCATGTTGTTGTAATACCACTACAACTGGAGATACCATATGACCTTTATTTCAAAACCAAGACCCCCCTGAAAGTCAAAGAGGGCTTGTACAAAACTGTACAAAAGTATAACCAAATTAAAGATACAAACAAGAGCTTTAATTTGAGATACATTAGACCTCTGTATCTCTTAAATTGACTGAGGGATCTTGGTTCAAAGGTTTAACAACCAGAAATACAGATATTCTGAAAACAAGAAAGTAAACAAACCCCTGTATCTTTGGCATACACTCATACAACTGTACAGTGTAATATACCAAACTGTAGAGCTAATCAAGCCCTACACAACTGTATCATCAGAATACAGATATCTTCCAAATTGAAGAAGATATCTGGCATGGAAGTTTTTGAAGCCTCATACTGATGTACAAAAATATATCCAAAAACTTAAAACCCTTATAACTTTTGCTATTTGAAAGAAGGGTAAACATGAAGCATACCAAATTGAAGAGCTCATTAAGCCCTTCAATTCTGTGCTCTTGGTTTCTTGATATCTCAAAAACTGACTAAGATATCTTGGTTGGAAGTATTTTGACCAATACTGGCCTGTGCCAAACCTGTACCAACCAGTACTGTCTTGATACTCAAAATAATGGTTGTTCAAAGCTTAAACCCGCCCAGAATGACTAGTATTGATCATATAGACACCCGAACAACGTCATCCAAGTGCTGACGTGGCAGGTTAAAAGTTTTTTCGCCCTGTATTGATCCAGAATGATCATTTGTGGTTCCAAAACCACAATTCTGCCTCTACTGACGTCAGAATTGAGGATCCAGAACCACAGACTGACCATTGGAGTGAAAATTTTCACTCCTCTGACGTGTGAAAAGTTAATAACTCTTGACAGTCTTGAAAGATATAAAAAGAAGGGTTTTTTTTCCTTCAAAAACCCATCATCTTATCTTACTTTACCTATATTCTTACGTGACAAGACTGTTATCCATCAGTAGTGTCCTTAGAATTATTAAAGATATAATTAGAATATAATTATTGTAGTGTTTCTTCACAGTCAAAGATATTAGAGCATTGCAACCCAGGTCCTCAATAGACTCATCACCACTGTTACCACGTAGCAGTAGGACCTGAAGATTTAATTTCGTATTTGTTTTTGACGTGTCACAGTCATAATACTAGCTTGTATTTACATTTTATAGCTACTATATAGACTCACCCTGATATTTTGGGGGCCTGGCCGTGGTTTTTCAACCTTATTGGACGTGTTTTGAACTGAATTAGGCATAAAATTTAGCTATTTACAAGGTATTTTACTAAAAGTGAGTAAAATTTCTAATTTATTTTATATTATTATCATTTTTTTTAGCATCATATATTATATATACAAATTTTTTTTCCTCCAAAAATATATATTACAAAATATTTTTGTTGAGAGTAGGAGTACAAATCCTGCTTTTTATTATATTGCAATAATTTCCACGAAATTTAATAATAATACAACAGTATTATTTAAATTTCAATATAAATAATAATATACAAACAGTATATTATTTATTTTACTATTATTTTTCACCAAAGTGCGTGAAAATTAATATAGAAACATTTATTAATAAATAATTAATAAATATTAAATAATAAAATAATTTTTTATTATTTATAAGGAATATTTTAATTAAATATTTCCTTTAAAAAAGATATCACTCAAATTGACGTGAAAACTTGTAATTAATTGATATTTGAATCAAATATCAAGTGTTATAATAAATATTATTTATAATATTTATAATAACAAATCAAATTTATTATAATTTAATAAATTTGACGTGTTTATATAAAAACACAATAATATCCAAGTGAATCATTCACAAAACACTTGGATATTACAGTTTTCATTTATAAAACATAAGTGAAAAACTCAAAAACTGTTATTTTTCAATAAAAACATATGAAAATAATAAAAAAAAAACATAAAATACCTTAAAATTTCGAAAAATAACAGTAGAATTGAATATAATCATTTTGTTTTATCATAAAATAATGATATACAATCTGAAATATCTTTTCTGAATGGTGGAAAAAGACTACATTCCATTAGAAACCCAGTCACAAGGAAATCCATCTGTGACAGCCTCAGAAGACAGAGAGGTTCTGCCAAAAACCAAGGGCAAGCAGAAAAGACACAGTGAAGTGACAATCAACTCAAAAGATTGGACACCAATAGCCGTGCCAAGGGCCAAAAAACCCAGAAAAGCTCCAACAAAACCAGTTGGATCACCAAAACAGATTGAGAAACAGAAAATCACTGTTATCAACCCAGTTGTAAACTCTAAAGGCAAATTGCCAAAGAGTATAGATCATAAATTTGTACAAGGGCCTGCTAAAGGTAAATAAACCTTGAAAAATACAACATTTTTTTTTTGTCTGTCATTTTTTAACATTGTTAACATGACACCTCCACTTCTTAGAGATCTTGGATTCCCAAGAAATCAACCAGAACACTGGCCAAGAAGACACAGAGGAAGAAGAGCTGGAGCAAATGACCAGCAAAGGACTTACCATCAGGGAACTCCTACCCAAGGTCTTATTCAAAATCAAATTCAACCCAGAAGTCCAACCAGGAGATTGGACACATGCAGAACAGGTCCTCCAAATACACAAACTCCTGAGAGACCTCTTCACATGGAGCATGGACAACAAAATGTTCACTATGGCAGCATCATGGGCAGAAGTGGGGTTAACAACCCAGAAGATCTGTCTCAAGCAAATGGCTTGGATGGAACTTATGACAGAAATGCAAGGTTGGAATCCCAACAAGAATTTCAAACTCTTAGAAGAAAGAGCAACCAGAATCAAAGAGAACCAGGCAGCCATACAAGCCATAGAGAGATCTTGGCACAAGGAAGAGCCCAGTCAGATTCAGGTACCCCCAGAAATGGAAGGAGAAGTCCCATCTTCCCCACAACAATCCAGCAGTTCCAGGCCCTACAAGCCAAAGGAAACTTCATCCAAGGCTCCCCAACCCTTCCAGGTAGTTTCCAACAGGAGAAAAGGAGCCCAAGGGAAAAACAAAACTTCTTTCAACCAGAGGAAGAAGGAAGCAGACCCATTGATGAAAAAGCTGATGGACTTAGTCCAAGAAGTACACAAAAGCAAGAAATAGTTGTACCTACAAATAGTTTTGATAGTTCTGACTCAATAGACCCAGAATTAATAACTGAAACTACAATCCACACTCATGAGTTTGAAAACAAATTCACATGGACCAAATTGGCCCAATTCATGGATTGGACACATGAAACCTCAGGAAAAATGAGGACAGAAGTGGAAACATTGAAAGAAGAAAATGCTTTCCAAGCAACAGTCATAAAAGACTTAAATACAAATCTGGCCAAAATTTGGACAGAATTTGAAAAAAAATAACAGACAGTTGAATTCAATTCTAGAAGAACAACAAACTGTGAGGAGGGATCTGAGGAGTATCCAGCAGCAACAGGATAACTTTGACAAAGAAATTGATTACCTCTATGACAGGGAAGACAATCAATACCCTCCAACACAAGGTCAGCCTACTACCTCTACAAAATTGAAAGAAGAGGATAAAGACTATGACCAGGAACCTGAATATCAGATTCCAAAGTTAAGATCAGAGTCAGTGTACCAAGATGGGGAAAATCTCAACTATTCAGAGAAACAGGCACTAAAACAGTTACCAGAAGTAACAAACTGGCCAAAGTTCTCAGGAATTGGGGAATATGACCGTATGGAGATCATTGACTATATTGATGGACTCTTTGTTGATGTCCCAAAGATACCAGACTACTGGATCACAACAAGACTTAACACAGCATTCAGAGGCCATGCAAACATATGGTATACTGAGATTAAAGAAATACATGGCAGGAAAAGCTGGCCATGGTGGAGGAACCAGATTATACAAAAGTATAGCAATGGTAGTTGGATCTGGCAAAAGACCATGTCCTTTGAAAGTGATAGATACTCCACAGAAAAAGACCCTTATGAATGGTGCCTCAAACAAACAAAGAGGCTAAAAGCTATTGATCCCAATATGACAATAGAAATGAGAAACCATAAACTCCTAACAAAATTGCCAGGAGATCTAGAACATGCAGTCAAATGCAGATGCAACAACATCAGCAGAATTGATGACATAGCAAATGTCATACAAGATGTGAGAAAAAAAACCTCCATAGGAAGGTACACATCCTATAAACCAAACTTCAAAGACAAGAGGTCTGAAGTTAAAGAAACAAACAAAGAAAAAGGGAAAGAAACCCCAAAAAAGAAATATGTGTGCCACAACTGTGGATCACCAGACCACTATGCCAACAATTGCACAAAACCAAAAAAGAAAATATATGCAATTGATGAAGAATCAGAAGAAGAACAAACAGGTGAAAAATCTGATTCTGACAGCATGGGAAATGGTATGAGAGCAGAATCACAAAGTGAACCTGATACCATAGAAGAATACATAGTGGAATGCAATGAAGAAAGTTCACTTGACATACAAGACATTGAATTGGATTCAGGAATACCACAAATAACAACAGACAAAGAGCTCTGTAAGCACACACAGAATGCACAAACATTCCTGGTAACCCCAAATAGAGGGATGGGATTCATTCATGGAACACCTACAAAATTGACAGTTTATATTGAAAACTGTAAACACCCAATGATCATTGACACAGGAGCAAGTTGCTCCATAGTGGCAAAAGAATACTTGAAACAACACTTCCCCAAATGGGAAGAAGATATAATCCCAACAAAAGCTAGAAACTTTAAAAGTGCATCAGGAAAAATGCACTCACTGGGGACAATAATCAAAGAGATAATTATCCCACACCAAAAAGGAAATATCAGACTGGAACCTGAATTTGTAGTTCTAGAGAATGCACATGTACAAGGATTCTTACTAGGTACAGAGTACCAAAGAATGTATGGTATGGACATTTGCAATAGTAAAAACAGATATCTTACCATAGGTACAAACAAAGACAAAAAAATTTCCTTTGACATAAATCATGTAACAAATGATAACACCTTGAAAGAACTAGTGGAAGAATTCAAAGAAGCCCAATATGGCACTCAACTCACCAGTAAAATGAAACTCAACTTACTGAAAGTATTGAGAAAGCATAGAGGAGCTTTTGCAATAGGAGATGAACCACTAGGAAAAATCAAAGGACATGATATAGAATTATATCTGGATGTAGAAAGACCATATCCACCTATGCTTAGGAGACCACCATACCCAGCCAGCATGGAAACTAGGAAAGAAATTGAGAAACATATCAATGAACTCCTAGAAATGGGGGTAATAAGAAAAATAGGACATAATGAGATAGTAGAGGTCACTACACCAGTCCTTATAACTTGGCATGATGGTAAATCCAGACTATGTGGTGACTTCAGGGCTTTGAATAATTACACCAAAGCAGATAGGTACCCCATCCCAAGGATACCACATGCACTAGATAAACTAGCAAAAGCCAAGCTCATTACAAAAATGGATTGCATGAAAGGCTTTCACCAGAATGGGGTGAAACCAGATTCCATCAAATTGCCAAGAATTATATGCCATATGGGCATATATGAATATACTAGAATGCCATTTGGCATTAAGAATTCACCAGCCCATTTTCAGAGGATGATGGATACCATATTTCAAGATGAAATAATGGAAGGGTGGATGGTAGTGTACATTGATGATATCATAATATACTCAGAAACATGGGAAGACCATGTGAAGAAAATTGATAAAATATTGGGAAAATGCACACCAATCAACATGAAGATATCTCTTAAAAAATGTAACTTTGGACAGCAGGAACTGCTAGCCCTAGGACACAAAGTTTCAGGTTTGAGCGTAGCTATAGACCAAAATAAAGTTGCAGCAGTACTGAAGAAACCAGTACCAAAGAACATCAAGGAAATGCAATCTTTTTTGGGCTTTGCTAGCTACTACAGAAGCCACATAAAAGACTTTGCACACATCACTAGTAGACTATACAAACTGTGCTCAAAAGATGTAGTCTTTAAAATTACCAAGGAAAGAAGAGATGCATTTGAAAAGATCAAATATGAACTGACCAATGCCCCTGTCCTAATGATGCCTGATTTTGAACTACCATTCAAACTATATATAGATGCAGCATGTAGCCAAGGACTAGGAGCAGCACTACACCAGAGGCAACTAGTGGATGGAATACCCAAAGAAGGAGTAATTTGCTATATATCAAGACAACTGAAATACTCAGAAGCCAGATATGGAGCTACTCAGACAGAATGTCTATGCTTGGTATGGGCATTAGAAAAACTCCATTACTACTTAGAAGGAGCAGTATTTGAAGTTTTTACTGACTGCACAGCCCTCAAATCACTGTTGAACATGAAGACAACAAACAGACACATGCTTAGGTGGCAAATAGCCATACAAGAATACAGAGGGAATATGACTATCATCTATAAAGAAGGGAAAAGTCATACTAATGCAGATGGTCTCAGCAGGTGTCCACTGAAGAATGACCAAGAGAATCCAGCATATGACCCAGAAAATGGGACCAAAATACCTATACAATGCATGGAGATAGATAGGAGAAAGAACTTCAAACTATCAAACTGGGCATTAGGGAATGACCCATCAAACCCAGCACAGAGCTATGGGGAGAGTAATGAGATACCCATACTGGGAATCAGCTCCTCTAATCTGAATACAGAATTCTTTAGCATAGTACAATCAGCATACAATAAACACAAACAGTGTAGTATATTGATACAACTATTAAAACAAAAGTACAGGAGTCCTGAACTAGAGAGCCAATTGGAAGAGCCATGGCTCAAAAACTTCAAAGAAAATAGATTTTTTCTGATAGATGATCTACTGTACCATAGGGAAAAACACACAAGTGCCCTGGTAATAATAAATAGAGAACATATTTCCCTGATACTACAGGAATGCCATGACTGCCCATACATGGGACATATGAGTGAAGAAAGAACTAAAGAAAGAGTCCTTAGCACAGCTTGGTGGCCAAATTGGGAACAAGAGTTGAGTGAATACATCAACACTTGTACCAGATGCCAAAAAGCCAACAGAATTCATGGCAAAAGATATGGATTACTCCAGAGTATAGAGGAGCCCAAACACCCCTGGGAAATAATAAACATGGATTGGGTAACAGGCCTGGTCCCTGGAGGGAAAGACAGCTTTAATGCATGCCTAGTAGTAGTAGACAGGTACAGCAAGAGTGTCAGATGTCTCCCCTGTCACAAAGAGGACACAGCAATGGACACAGCCATATTGTTCTGGAACAATGTGATAGCTAACTGTGGAGTTCCAAGAATTATAATTAGTGACAGAGACCCTAAATTGACATCAGAATTTTGGACTAATCTATATGAGATGCTGGGAACCAAACTAGCATTCTCCACAGCTTACCATCCACAAACAGATGGTCTAGCAGAAAGAATGATCCAAACATTAGAAGACATCATTAGAAGGTTTTGTGCATATGGCATGGAATATAAAGACAATGAGGGATATACCCATGACTGGGTAGCCCTCCTACCAGCTGTACAATTGGCATACAACACAAGTATACACTCAGTGACAGGAAAAACCCCTGCCACATTAGAGAAAGGATGGAACCCACTACTTCCAGTAGACTACTTGAAGAAGAACCTCCTCTCAGTACACCCCACAGCTAAGGACTTCCACACAATGTGGAAGACTGCCTGTGAAAAAGCAGAGCAATGTGTGGCTGAAGCCAAATTATATAACAAACAGAGATATGATAAAAGTCACCAAGAACCTGATTTCAAAGAAGGAGACCAAGTTCTAATCTCAACTCTTAACTTCAACAACCTAAGAGGACCCAAGAAGATGAGAGACTCATTCATAGGACCATTCACCATTATTAAATTAATAGGAAAGAATGCAATAGAAGTCAACCTGACCAAAGAGTTCTCTAGGAAACACCCAGTTTTCCCTGTGAGCCTGGTCAAACCTTATCACCAGACAGATGAGGAGAAATTCCCTGACAGAAAGAAGACAGTCACCCATGAAAGATTAGTAGAGGAAGATGACTCACCTGGACCAGTGAAAAAGATCATTAAAGCCAGGAAAATAAGAATTAATGGGAAAGACAACAGGCAATATCTGGTTAGATTTAAGAATCAACCAGCAGATAAAGATAAATGGTTAACTGAGAAAGAAATACCAGATGGACAAATACACCTCAGAAGATTCAGAGCCTCCAGGAGGGCTGAAGAGTCTCATCAATGATGAGCCTTCTTTTGAGGGAGGGTATGTCAGCCTGTGACTCAAAACAGAGCACTAGCATGACATCCAACATACCATAAATAATGGTATGACAAGTATCGAACAAACATAGTCAATACACGTAATAAATAAGAGAAAACAATCCTGTTAAATTAAACACCAACCTTATCCAAACAGAATAAGGAAACCTAGAGGAGAATAAACAGGTCAAAACCCTTATTTTCACCTCTCATCTAACTTATGCATATTTCATTTATTATATACCAAAATGGTATTTTTCTTAAAGCTCACATAGAGAGCTACACAATGATATCATCCATGTTGTTGTAACACCACTACAACTGGAGATACCATATGACCTTTATTTCAAAACCAAGACCCCCCTGAAAGTCAAAGAGGGCTTGTACAAAACTGTACAGAAGTATAACCAAATTAAAGATATAAACAAGAGCTTTAATTTGAGATACATTAGACCTCTGTATCTCTTAAATTGACTGAGGGATCTTGGTTCAAAGGTTTAACAACCAGAAATACGGATATTCTGAAAACAAGAAAGTAAACAAACCCCTGTATCTTTGGCATACACTCATACAACTGTACAGTGTAATATACCAAACTATAGAGATAATCAAGCCCTACAAAAATGTATCATCAGAATACAGATATCTTCCAAATTGAAGAAGATATCTGGCATGGAAGTTTTTGAAGCCTCATACTGATGTACAAAAATATATCCAAAAACTTAAAACCCTTATACCTTTTGCTATTTGAAAGAAGGGTAAACATGAAGCATACCAAATTGAAGAGCTCATTAAGCCCTTCAATTCTGTGCTCTTGGTTTCTTGATATCTCAAAAACTGACTAAGATATCTTGGTTGGAAGTATTTTGACCAATACTGGCCTGTAACAAACCTGTACCAACCAGTACTGTCTTGATACTCAAAATAATGGTTGTTCAAAGCTTAAACCCGCCCAGAATGACTAGTATTGATCATACAGACACCAGAACAACGTCATCCAAGTGCTGACGTGGCAGGTTAAAAGTTTTTTCACCCTGTATTGATCCAGAATGATCATTTGTGGTTCCAAAACCACAATTCTGCCTCTACTGACGTCAGAATTGAGGATCCAGAACCACAGACTGACCATTGGAGTGAGAATTTTCACTCCTCTGACGTGTGAAGAGTTAATAACTCTTGACAGTCTTGAAAGATATAAAAAGAAGGGTTTTTTTCCTTCAAAAACCCATCATCTTATCTTACTTTACCTATATTCTTACGTGACAAGACTGTTATCCATCAGTAGTGTCCTTAGAATTATTAAAGATATAATTAGAATATAATTATTGTAGTGTTTCTTCACAGTCAAAGATATTAGAGCATTGCAACCCATGTCCTCAATAGACTCATCACCACTGTTACCACATAGCAGTAGGACCTGAAGATTTAATTTATTATTTGTTTTTGACGTGTCACAGTCATAATACTAGCTTGTATTTACATTTTATAGCTACTATATAGACTCACCCTGACACAATATATATAGAGAACTTCATATTGCGTGAGAGGTGCTGATGATTATTTGGAATTTGTTTTTGATTTATGTGAAGAGGATTTCAAACAAAGTATTCAAATTACTAGGTAATAATTTGAATTTATCTATGATAAAATAAAAGATCATTCAGTTTTAAAGAAAAAGAGTACCTGTAAAAAGCTTCCTATTTCACACCAAATTGCCCTCACACTTGAATGATTGGGATCAAACGGTAATGTGGGGTAAGTGGAAAAATTCCTTGGGAGTTCCACGTGGGGATAGGTTCAGTTATTTCAACAACAAGACGAGTAATTATTTCCATAAATTCATATGAACAGAATTACATAAGATCGAGGAAGCATGAACTTCCCAAATTAATGAGCATGGAAGGCTTCAGGGGATGTGTAGGATTTATTTATGGAACAAAATTTCCAATGTATCAGAAGCCTTCGTGGCAGGGCGAGGTATATTTCAATCGCAAGAAGGAGTATTCCATTATATGAGGTGATAAGTGCTAAAGTGGAGGTCGCAACTCCCACTGTAGCTTTCACTATAATAATGAAGCTTCCTGAAGAATATCAAAACATAGTGGAGAAAGTAATGTCAAAATCAGACACCCTAGGTAACCTAAATGCCATCCTAAATATATTGCACGACATTGCACTCAAGGAACAAGAGCTCAACCTCCAAAAAACCAATCAATAAATAGCTCCGAGAAGAGAGTTATTACCCTTGAAGACAATTCACTACAGTAGAGATGGAAAACACAATCTTCTTCCAAGCAATCCAGAAGACCTGTGCTGGTAACTATATCCCAACCTTTGACCAGAAAGACAAAGCAGAGAACAAAAAGTAAACCTCACTATTGCGCATGCCCTGATGACGACTACTTGGCCCCAAAACCAGTCTCGCACCATTTCTTTAGACACTGGGGCATCCAACCACATGTTCAACAAAATAAATTTCTTCACAAATCTGAGGCATGGTGTGAACATGGAAATATCAACTGGTTGCAACAAATAAACTCTAAATGCTTCCAATGAGTGAACAGCTAAGCTAATTGACCAAAATGGGAAATTCTGGACCTTGAGAGACAGTTATTATGTACCAGACTTAAGGGAAAATCTAATAGAAATGTCTCACCTAGGAAAAGAAATAAAACTCAGGAATGAAGGTAAAAGCTACCTGATCTTTATCAAAAACTACAAGAAACCACCATTAGGCTGTGCAACCAGCAGCAGACTACTAGAAACAAGAATTGTGGTACCAAACGGCGCCTGGCTTGATAGATTGGGACAAATGCACAAGGAGGTAACAAAAAGCATGATTCCTTCTTTCAGACAGGGAAGCACCTGTGAGATTTGCACTTTGAGTAAATTCCCAAAACTCCCATTCCAGAAAGCTTTCAAAAAAAAAGTGACCACTTGAAAACATCCATCTGGATTTATGTGGGCTAATTCAAACAACTTCCATTGGGGAGCAAAGTACTTCATTATCCTGATTGACCAATTCATGGGCTACATAAAAATCAACTTCCTGAATCAAAAAAATTCCTACACCCATTTCTGAAACTTTAGAGAACATGCAAAAAAACTAAATAAGAATATTCGCAGCATCACATCTTACAAAGGAGGGGAGGTTTTCAACAGCAGTTTCAAAAGATTAACTGAGGAAAGTGGGATCAACCACATAATTAGCCCTCAATACACCCCACAGAATAATGGAATAGCTGAGAGAGGGAATCAATCCATCTTTGAAAATAACCAATGCCTGTTTCTGAAATTGAAGCTACCACCCCATTTTTGGCCTGAAGCAGTAGCAACCCCAACAATTCTGTGCAGCTTAGTACAAAAACAAGATAAAACTCCCTATAAAATCTGGAAGAATCAAACTCTACAAGTCAAAAAACTGCTACCATTCCGTTTTAGAGTGTGGGTGCAAATACAGGAGGCAAACGCGACAGGATTATTTGATCCTGGGTCATGGGAGGGCATATTTCTAGGATATACCAACCAAGCAACAGCATATTGGGTTTTAAGAGTTTCAGATAAAGCGATTATCATAAGAAGGCATGTTGAATTTGATTAATCTTTCTTTCCTGCTTCATCTACTGTGGGAACTCCTCTGCATGTGGGATAAAATGAGGCAGTACGTGGAAGGGGAAATTACAAGAAAACAGTTTTGAATTGCTGTTTGAGACTTGTAACCCTTGCTCTGCTTGTGTGCTAGAATAATCTAGACTGCCCTTCCTAATATGCTAAGTTATCTTTACTGAGTTCACCAAATCAATTTTATTATTGATAGTGGCTTGATCAGAAAATATTATACTCAACAATCTCTAATCAGACTTTGCTCTACTCAAAAAAATTGTTATTTAAAACCTTAACAAATAAATTCTTTTTAAAACTTTCAGCAGGCTGAGTGGATTCCACCAGATGATAGTACAACAATATATAAAATAATATAATGACTAAAATAAATAAAATAAATAACAGGAATCACTATCTTCTAATACAAAATCACAAAATATTCTTTTCTTGATAATTCTTGGATAAATATAGAAACTAATAGCTAGGATAACAGCAATCTTTAATTCTCTGAAATAATAAACTTGAAAAGGATAAAAATATTTTTCAAGCCCATTGTGATGTGATGGATGGGATAATACTCTAATAATTGTTAATAATTTAGTATAATATGGGTAGTTTAATGTTATGTTTTGTGTTTTGATTTAATAATAGATTATATGATCTCTTCTGGTTTTTTTTGATAATGATACTAGCTAATTGCTTTAGGTTTAATATTAATCTTAACTAAACACTAAAGTATTTAATTTTATTTTGTTCCTTGATGATAATTTATTAGGGATTACCCAATAAATACAAATCCACTTTTATTCTAAAAGTAGTAAAATTACTTTGGTTGTGCAGGTTTTGTTTTAAAACAAGCAAAATTACTCTCTTTGAGGAAGTTTTCAACAAAAACTAGCCCAAAACTAATTATAATGGTTAGGTTTTATTTTAAAGCCTACAAAATTACTTTGGTTTGATGGTTTTATTTTAAAACCCTCTAAAAATTACTTTTAAGGATTTAAACACTAAGCTCCAGAGATGCCTTGCTCATGAGCTTCAATCTTTAAGATCCTAATTAAATAAGGCACTAGTCTACCTGCTAGTAAGGGATGAATTAAAGTCTTTTCACACTATTGGTTCTCTTGATCTATGTCAACAACGAACCTCAGTTACTAGGCTTAATTTATCAAAATTTCTAGTATACCTCCTAGAAGAGGGATCAGAAAAAATAAATTCAATTTACAATTTCTAGATGGGGAAAAGGGAAAAAGTGGGAGAGAGGGCCTCTATTTATAGCCGTGGGGCCCTCCATAGGAGTGCAAAAAAGAGGGGTCTTAGAAATTTTCAGCCTCTGGTGGCTGTGCAAAGCTGTGCAAACTTTAATTTTGGATTTTCAGGGCAATGTGTTGTGACGTGACACGAGTCTGGATTTCTGACCAATCAGATTGCTTCACTTGACTTTTCCTAATGACGTGACGTGTTTCTGACCCATCAGATCCATTCATTCTTACCTCTCCTATTCACATGTGACATGTGGCTGTGTAATACAGTTAAACCCTAATTTCTGGCCCTGGAACCCTTATCTCCATGTATTACTCAATTGATTACTAATCTGTCAGCTGATTTTCCAGTATTATAGTCTTCTGGCTTCCTGTATTACTCATTGACCTATATTACCTGTATTACCTGTATTCTTCCTGAAAATTCCTAAATCTTTTATATTCCTTCCAAAATTCAGTCCCACTCTTCATTTCTGCAGCTTCAATGAGAAATTTGGGGATTACATTAACAGAAAAGTTGATGTAATATGGCCTTTCCAATTCAGCAATAAATTATTTCAGTCTTAAATAATTAATCATTCAATTATCTAAAGGAGCTCAATGATTCTTATCCCCTCTTTGGGTGGTTCATAACAGCAAAAACACATGGAATTTCCCAAAATTGATACTTCAAAAGTGTTTTGTTCCACACCTTGAATCTTCTATGTCCCCTATGATGCTTACAACTCTGCTCTTTATTAATTGGCATCCTCTTTGTGACTCTGATTATATTAATCACCCAATTGCTTATATTTAAGCATATTAAAAAAAATATATTAAAAAAGATTATTTACAGAGAAAATTGAAAAATGTCTTTGATTTGGGTACTGTCCATCACAATTATGTGTTGGGTAGTGCAGTGGGGTGACACTGGAAGAGCAAACCTGTGGTCAATTTTCCTTAATGAATATATCATTTGTGTTATTCCATCTTTATTTTACTGTTACTTTTCTTCAAAGGTGATTTCATACTATTGATATCCTCTTTCATATAAATAATTACCATAAAATAAAAAATTTATTCAGCTGAACAGTCATGGTATACCACATCCCCCTCTCCATTTAATCCTGTACCCAGCATTCCAAGTAAAGCTGAATGAATTATACTATGAAATCCACAATATAGTCCTTTGATATTCTACCACTATCTTCTTTTTATCCATCATTCAAATATATTTAAGGATTAAAAAAAAGAAATAATCCCCAGAAACAATTCCCAAAAATCCCCCAAAACTTAACATCATAAGGTGTGATGTAAAGAAACAAGCACCACCCCTTATTTTTTATATGTTTTCATTACAAATAACAGGTCAACCATAACAATGATACTAATACATGAAAAAAAAACAAATTATAACACTAAGAATAAAAGATATCCCTTCATTAGCATATCTTTTTTTTCAGAATAGAGGGGTTGAAACCCCTCTCCATTTAAAAAAAATAATCATAGCCTCTTCCAAAACAAACTACATCATACTTCAATCGAAAACAAACACAAGGTATATCCCTTTTACTCTAAACAAAAGATAATCTTCATGAAATAGCCATAGAAAAAGAGAAAGTATATAAAAAAACAATGATGCAGTTTTATGTCTTTCTCAGGACCTTTATATTTATGGGAAGGGTAACATACCCCTCTCCATTTGATAAAAAAACCATATGCATATCCAATAAACAGAAACCAGTTGAGCACTCTAGAAAATTTTACTCCAAGTCTTTCTTATCATTCTAATTACCCTTGATATCACTTAATACTTTTTTTTATATTGTTATTGATCATACTCAAGAGAATCTTCAACTTTGAATAGCGCCCTGACACTATATAGTGGTCGTCACCAAGGACATAACTTTAATCAACTCAAAGTTATTTCCCCTCATCAGACTATGTCTGACCTTGGCTGCTTAGAGTATGTGCTTATCAAAATGAATTTACACCTAGTCTGCCGGTCCAAGTACCACCTAATGCAGGGAGGCCATTAAAGATCATCGATTTTTGAATCAATAATGTCTACAAACTCAAAGTTATAAATGAATCAAAGCTTGTGGAAAAGATTTGAAAATCTTATTGTAGTAATATATGTAGAGTTCTTTTAAAGATTAAATAAAATAAAAAATAAATGTTTTATGTAATAAAAGCTTCAAAAGTTCCCCTTTTACAGATACAGGGATAAATAAAATTTCTATATATAAATACAACATAATTGTGCAAAAGAAAACTGATAAATTAAATAAGTCATGAGGACCAAATGGAATAAAAAATTAAAACAACAGTTTAGAGTCTTTTTTTGGGACTAAAGTGAGGGTAAACAGCACCCTCTATTTATATTATTTTTCTGTATTCTAAGTCCACCTTAATTCCATTCTAACAAAATACAGAAAAAAAATATGACCAATCATATATCTTCAAAAAATCTGACCAATCAAATACCATAATTGAATCCTGACCAATCAGAAATCATACATAGATCCTGACTAATCAAAACTCCTTGAACTGAAATTTCCCTCCAAGCCTCAACTTCAGAAAAAACCACTATCTAACTGATTGCCAATGAATTATTTGGGCTTAATCATCCTCCTTTTTTTTTTTTTTTTTTTTTTTTTTTAAAAAAAATAAAAAAAAGGAAACCAAAAAATAAATGAAAATAAATTAAATAAATAAAACAATTTCAAAATCAAAAAAAATAATAAAAAGAAATAAAAGATAAAAATAAAAAATAAAAATAAAACATTTAAAAGATATATATATAATCAAACAATAAAAAAAATGAATATCAAAGGAATTCAAAAAATAAAAAAATAAAAGAATAAAAAAAAAAAAAATAAAGAAATAAAAAAAAATTCCAATCATTTTAGCTAAATTAAAGTATAATTTAAACAAATGGTATATTAATTTATATTATTGTAAATTAAAATTATATATAAAAAATTGTTAATTAGTTAATTTTTTTTATTTATTTTTTTCATTTATTCATTATTATTTTTGTTATTTTTATTTAGAGCTACAAGTAAAACATTTATTTTATAATGTTTTATTTTATTTATTTTATTTTTGTATATATTTGTTTAATTTAATTTAATCAATTTTTTATTAGAAAAATTTTTTTTTTATTAAATTGGAATTAATTTTGAATTAAAAAAAATTAATTTAATTAATATATAATTTATTATTATTAATTTAATTTTTTTTTATATTTTTCATTTTATTCGATTATATATTTTTCTATTAATTAAAATTAAATTAAACTTAAAAAATTAATCATTTTATTTTTAATACTAATTAATTAATTCATAAAATTTAAATAAATATTATTTTTATTGATATGTTTTTTTTTCTTCGATTTAGTTTGAATTAAGTTTAAAATTAATTTAAACTCTTATTATTTTAATTTAATTATATAAATTATATTTTTTAAAAAAAAAAACTTAATATTAATTATTTAAATTTAATATATTTATATATTCTTTTTATTAGTTTTTTTTTAAAATAACTGAACTACTGCGTGTTGTAGTTCAGTTATTACCCAGCCCGGATGCTGCGCTGCTGCGGTCGCGCCTTTTCGTTATCTTTCGACAATGGCACTTCTGCCGTCATCTCTTTTCTTAATGTCTCTTTTTTTTTTTTTTTTTTTTTCTTCCTTTCTTGGCAGTGGCGCTTCTGCCACTCCCTTTTTTTATTATTATTTTATTTTTTTTATCTTTTTAATTATATATACATTTTTTTCTTCTTTTTTTTAAAAATACATCGCCACTGCCAATCATCTATCCCAGCTTATTGTCCATTCCCACTTTCAACCGTCCGTACCGCCTCCTTCAAGTCATTGTCGTCAGCTATTTCCTTCAATCGCCGAGGTGAGTTTTGTTTTGTTTTCTTTTTTTTTTTTTATTTAGTTTAATGATTTTCTATTTCGATTTGCTGACTTGTGGGGTTTTTTTTTTTTTAATTGGCAAGTAATCGCTTTAAATTAACCCCTTTTTAGTTACATTACACTACAACCAGAGGGACTGTGTTTTCTTATTTGGGATTTAAGGAGTTGTTTTCATAAGTTATTTTCCTTTTTTTCTTTTCTAACCCATTAATTTAACATATCACTAATTAATTATATATTATTTTTTTTTAAATGTCATTTAGCGTCGAAGTCAAGCCTTCCGGTGACAATGGTTATACTGTTACCATCTATTTAGACGACCGATTCTACGCGTTTGAAATTGATTCGGATGATGTTTCCTTAAATTTCCTCAAAGCCTCCTCCCACAATCATTCCTTGGAACCCTTGATTTTCTCCGATTGCGATAGTACCATCATCCAGCTCAATCATTCCGTGCCCGAGGATCTTGAATCCATCGTCGATCCTCGATTACTTTCTCTGTCTGTCCTCAATCCGTTGGCCAACGAATTTACTCCGGCGACTACTTCCCCAGTTTACCATCTGCCTACTTCTCCTGTCGCTACTTGTGAGCCTTAGAGGTAATTTCATATACCCAAAAGACCACAAATATAAAAAATAACATATTAATATAAATAAAATAAATTTATTTATATTATTAAAATAAAAATCAAAAAAATAAAATTATATTAAAAATAAAAAATTAATTATAATTTAAAAATAAAAATACATTAAATTTTGTAAATATAAAATTACATTAATACTTGAAAAAATTAAGTAAAAATGAAATTTTAACAAAATTGTGAAAAAATAAATAAATTTGGAAAAAATTTAAATAAAATTTATTATAACTTTTTATCCAATAAATAAACATATAAAATTTATTTCACCATTGGATTCCTCATAAAAAATCAGGTGGGGTCACCTCTGAGTGAAATTCTTGTAACTCAACTCTAAATAAGCTTAAATTAAGTTTTTAGTATTTTCAATACAAAAGTTGAAAATCCTCAAAACCTTAATTTAATTCACACCACATGTGGTGTTAACCATCAATTTTTGTGTTAAAATTGAGGTGTTGTGTTTAGTTTAGAAGTTATGAGGAATTGAAGTATTTTCAATTGAATTCAATTGAAATGTCAAAATGTGCACGTGTATTACATAAGTGAACTTTGATTTACATATGAGGTGTCAATTATTACTGTATTGTACTGTACAATTGAATTGAATCACATATGTAAATTATAAGTATAATACATGATGAGGAATTAAAGGAAAAATAAATTGGAAAGATTAAATTTGGGGGGGAAAAGGAACTCCAGCTCTAAGGGGGAGCTAGACCCCCAAAATCCTTGCTGACAGGCGTGGGATGTCAAAATTCACGCAAAGGTTCATCACTTTTGGCCTGGAATTGAGTTACAGGGTCTGTGGACTCAATTGATGATGCGGTTTTGATACCAATTGGGGTAGTTTTAGCTGTCGCCAAGAGGGTAAAACTACCCTTAAGATAAAGAAATCATAATAAAAACAGTTTTAACTGGTTTCTACGCCTCTGACACACATTCTGACGTGTTTTGAAGGCTCTAGGCCTGGTATTGCTATAGTAATGGCTGATTTAAGGGTCTAAAATGGCTAAAAATGGCTAAAAATGGCTTAAACCAGCCCTTTTTGGTCTAAACCAGGGTTCAATGATGCCATAATTGGCTTTTCTGTTGTCAGACTGTTTTTCACGACTGACAAGAGTAAATTTTACTTTTGGAGCAAGAGAATTGATGGCTATAAAAGAATGTCTTCTTTGCCCCACTTTTCTCTTCATGTTAGAATCTTTTCCTTTTATTAATTAGTTTAAAACTGTTAAACCAATCAATCAAAGATTCCAACCACCACTTTTAGATCATTTTAATCCTTTTAACCACGTGAAAAAATCATTATAATCATTGTTTGTAACTCTTATAATCATTTTTACCCCTGAACCACCCCAAAAGTGAATTAAAGCATCTTTCATCACTGTTAACTTTGTCACTTTGTTTCCAAATTCACTCTGGTCACTTTTGGGCGTGTTTTCTCTTTAATATTCTTTTTAAAGACTTTGTTCTTTAATTAATTGCTTGCAGTTCTTTGCTCAATTAATTCCAATTGAAATTGCTCTTGAAGAAATTTCTTTTGTAGCCTTAAAATATCTCTTGTAGAGTATTTTTTGGATAAATCTTTATTGTTGGTGAAACAATAAATTTTTATATTATTGTTTTACACTAATAAAGTTATAAACAATAAAATTGGCGTGTTTTCTCTTAAAAATAATATTTCATACTATTTTTAACTGAATTTTACCTTATACAAATTTTGAGGACAGGAAAAGTACTTGATTTTTAATCAAAGTTTCATATCCACACCTTACATTTGGGGGCCCAGCCGTGATATTTTACCTGTGACATATTTTTTTTACTCTTTTTAAATCTTTTTTCTTATATTGAAAAATTTAAAAACATATAAAAAATACTTATAATCCAAAAAAATCCTTAAAAAATAATTTTTTTCATATTATAAGTGAGGCTTATATTTTTATTTCTTTTTTGAAATAACCTTTTTTTTACTTAATTAATTGGCTTTTTCATTAATTTTAGTGTCTGACAACATGGTAAGACAAGAAAACATTGAAACAGCCTCAACAGTAACCAGCATTATCCCTGCCAGTACTGTTAATTCTGATCATAATAGTACTGTTATTGTGACTCAAAATAATCAACCTGAACCAATATCTTCTGAATTAATTAACTTGGATATAAGTAATACACTTCAGAAAGCCAAAGATTTGGCCAATAGTAAGTTTTTGACGTAAAAATACTATTTTAAGCCTTTTTTTAACCATAATTATGCCTTCAACCAGGTCAGGAGCCAGCTACAACCCCTCAAGCAGCTCCCAAAAAGGTAATAGACGTGATTATGGCAGAGGCCAACCAGGTACAGAAGGAAAAGGGTCAGTTGATGACTTCCAAACAACTAAAATGGGTCATTCTGAAGCTGATAATACCATTTTACCTTCAAAAAGAGCTGACACCGCCACAACAAGCCTCTGTGGACATATACAAAGCCAGCCACAGTGCATACAACAATGCACTCCAATTCAAGGAGTACCAGATCCTTGCAGACCTGTGGAAGAATTGCAGGAATTCTTACCTGACAGTAAGAAAATTCTTGGGCCATCCCAACACTTGCAAATTGCTCAATGGATGGCATCCATTGATGGAGAAGAAAAACATGATGCTTTTGACACTAGAATGGAGGAAAACAACCCTCCACCAGCCAAACCAGTGCCAAAAACAGCCCCAGTGGCCAGCAGCAGCAATTCCAACGTGAAAAAGCAGCCACAAACTCCAAACAAGGGCAAAGGGAAGGCACCAGCCCCAAAACCTTACAGCCAGGGCTACAGAATCCCAAAGATTCAACAGGATGCCATGGAAAATGTATTTCAGATGGCCAGAACCATGATGGAATTACAGAAGAAGGAGGAAGCCAGATTAAGGTTCCAGAAATGATTTCTGACATATTTGATTCCATCCCAGAGTTGTATAATGCTATAAATGACGTGAAAAAACATCTTTCTGATAAAAATGACACCATTTGTAACAACATTAAAACAAACAACCTGAGTCTGTGCCAAATTAATGAAACACTTATGTGTTTTGAAAAAGTTTTGAGAACAATTAAAAATTCCAATAATGATAATTCTTCTAACAATAAAATAAATGAACAATCTGCCATTATTAAAGAATTAACAGATAAATATTCTAAATTCAATATTGATGACATAATTGAAACAAGAATTAAACAAGCCATAAATATTATCAAGACAGATAACAAGAAAGTCCTTGATGACATTTCAAATTCATTTACTGAAGTAAAGACATATACCATTGCCTTGAAAAAGTGTTTTGATGCTTCACAAGAAGAAGTATCAAAATTATCAATGAAATTGAATCAAGTCACTGCTGATAATACAAGACAGACAGAGTTATGGCAAGACCTTACACATAAAGAAGAGATGTATAAAATTGAAGTAATAAATTTAATACAAAGCTTCCAACATGAATACAGAAATTCCCAAAGGTGTAGCAACAGTAAAATGAATGACATTGAACAAATACTGAACACCTTACCAAGAATGTCTACACCTCTAAATCAAAATGAGGGCACAAGAATTTCAAATCCACAAGTATTGGATCCTGATAATTCACAATTAAAAAATGAATTATCCACTTCTTTTCATAACTTGGAACCATCAATGGGCCAAGCACTCTTGAAAGAAGTTCCAAAACTTAAAGAATGGCCTCACTTCAGTGGTGAAGGAGAGTATGACCATATGGAATTCATTAGAGGTATTGACATGATCAAAGAGGATTTTGAATTACCAGACAGATTGGTAACAGCCAGGTTTAACACCTTGTTTACCAGATCAGCTCACAGATGGTACATCAAAATAAGACAAGCACATGGACACCAGAGTTGGACTTGGTGGAAAACCCAAATCATCAACAAATGGGCAAATGATGCTTGGAGGTTTAAAGTTGAAACAGCCTTTGAATCTGCCAAATTTAATGCTGATAAAGACAAAGCTTTACCAGGGTTTTGCCAACAAAAGGACAGATTAACAGCATTATATCCTGACATGTCAGAATTTATGATCCATAGAAAAATTCTGAGACAATGTGGAGGTGACTTAGAGCATGCTGTCAAAAGCAGGACTACTGAACAATCTTCAGCAGAGGTCATTATCAATATACTAGAAGAAGTAACCACCAGAACCAAAATTGGTTCTAGTAGGGTGAATCTTAAAACAAGGTTTAATACACCTTGGAAAGATTCTGTGGACAAAAACCCCAAAGAAAATCCTAGTAATATTAAATATAAATCTGCAGATACAGTCAGAAAATGCCATATTTGCCAAAGCACCACCCATTTAGCCAATACATGTCCAAAAAGGGGGAAAATCAATGAAATTGACATTGAAAAAGAACCAGATGTTGAAAAAGAAGACATAATTGAAGACAATTCAGATGATAAGTCATCCATATTCTCTGAATCTTCAAAAGATATAGAAAATATCAATGCCACTTTTGACATCATGGAATCTTATTCCCACTTACCACAATTGAGCAATGGTCAAGTTGATTTATCAAAAGTTCAAGATGCACAACTTATGAAGACAAAACCAAACAGAGGAAAAGGTTATACAGCTGGTAACTCCTGTATAACAGAAGTGGTGATTGACAACAAACCCACCAAACTTTTGCTTGACCCAGGAGCCTTCTGCTCTTGTGTTGGAAAATCTTTTCTTAAGACTTGTGTACCAAATTTTGAAGACCAATTGTTACCAATTGATGGTATAAAATTCAACAGTGCAAGTAACCCAATGAAAGCATTAGGAATCTTTGAGACCAATGTCATATTCCCACACATAAATGGGAATTTAAGGATCACAGTTGAATTTGTTGTTATGGAAAATTGCTCTAGTACCCATTTTATATTGGGAAATGACTATTTAATCATGTATGGGATAGATTTACATAATAACAAAGACAGATACTTTACAATTGGAGACAATAAGCGCCAGAAATTTGCCTTTTTACCCTTTAAAAGACAAATTACAGTAAACAAAGTATCACCAGTCAACTTAGAGTTAGAGAAATTCAAGTCTGAACAGTTAAATGAGGCTGAAATAAGCCTTCATCTGACTGATAAGCAAGAAAATGAACTTTCTTCCCTTTTGTATGACCACAGAGGAGCATTTGCTACAGACAAAGAACCCCTGGGAGGAATTATTGGTCATGAAGTTGACATCATTCTTAACATTGAGAGACCTTATCCACCACTCTTAAGAAGAATTGCTTATCCAGCAAGTCCAAAATCAAGAGAAGCTCTAGAAATTCATATCAAAGAACTTCTAGACCTTGGTGTAATAAGAAAAGTAGGCCACAATGAGGAAGTAGAAATAACTACACCAGTCATAGTGGCGTGGCATAATGGAAAATCCAGAATGGTTGGGGACTTTAGAGCTCTGAACACTTACACTGTTCCAGACAGATACCCAATACCAAAAATCCAAATTGCCCTTACTCAAATATCTCAAGCAGTGTATATAACCACTATGGATGCCCTTAAAGGATTCCATCAAAATGTAGTAACACCGAGAGCAAGAAAATACTTGAGAATTATTGTTCATTGTGGAGTGTATGAATACTTAAGGATGCCCTTTGGTATCAAAAATGCACCTTCACACTTCCAAAGAATGATGAATGAAATCTTCCCTGAAGAACTCTCAGAGGGATGGTTAATCATTTACATTGATGACATTATTATCTGTTCAAAGACTTGGGAGGAGCACATGTACAGATTATCAAGAGTTTTGACAAAAATCCAATCAGTAAACATGAAAATCTCCTTGAAGAAATGTCATTTTGGATTTAAAGAACTTAAGGCACTAGGACATGTTGTATCTGGTTTGTCCCTTGGAATTGATAAAAACAAAGTTGCAGCAGTATTGTTAAAACCCATGCCTCAGAATAAGAAGGAAATTCAGTCATTCTTAGGTTTTGCAGGATATTACAGGCAACACATTAAAGACTTTGCATCCATAGCAAGACCACTTTATAAGTTGTGTGACAAAGACACAGTATTTGAGATGACTGTTGACAGAGTCAAAGCTTTTGAGTCTCTAAGAGAAGCATTGACCACTGCTCCACTCTTACTGATGCCAGACTTTAAATTGCCTTTCAAACTGTATATTGATGCATCAGGGGATGGACTAGGTGCTGCACTTCACCAAGTTCAGATCATAAATGACAAACCTGTAGAAGGACCAATATGTTTCATATCCAGGCAAATCAAACCAACTGAAGCCAGATATGGAGCAAGTCAAATGGAATGTCTATGCCTTGTCTGGGCCTTGGAGAAATTGAACTATTTCTTAGAGGGATGTGTTTTTGAAGTAATAACAGATTGTACAGCTGTGAAATCACTTTTGAACATGAAAACACCTAACAGACACATGCTCAGATGGCAAATAGCCATACAAGAATACAGAGGCAATATGACTATTGTTCATAAGGATGGGAATATTCATAAGAATGCAGATGGACTAAGCAGATGGCCATTACCAAATAACATTGATAATCCTGCTTATGTTCCAGAAGAAGCTTCACCACAAATTCCGATAGAAGGAATAAGTGTTACAGACTTGAACACCACCTTCTTTGAAGAAGTCAGAAATAGTTACACTCAAGATAAGAATTGTAGCATCTTATGCCAATTACTTAACAAAGACTGTAAAGACAACTCTCTAATACATGCCTTGGATGAAGTATGGAGAAAATCTTATAATGAAGGAAGATTTCACCTACTGGATGGTATAATTTACCACAGAACCAAGCACACATGTGTCATGACAGTTGTAGACAGGTCATTAATCAATCTTGTACTGAAAGAATGCCATGATAGTCCCTTTTCAGGACATCTTTCTGAAGACAGAACAAGAGAGAAAGTGAAGACCTGCATATGGTGGCCAATGTGGCAAAAAGATGTTGCAGAATATTGCAAAACCTGTGACAGATGCCAAAAGGCAAATAAATCCACTGGCAAAAGACTTGGAAATATGATGAAAATCCAAGAACCAAACAGACCTTGGGAAATTGTCCATATGGATTGGGTAACTGGCCTACCACCAGGAGGTGACAGGAGCTATAATGCTTGCCTAGTAATTGTGGACAGATTCAGTAAAACTCCAATCTTTTTACCATGTCACAAAGATGATACAGCCATGGATACAGCTCTGCTGATATGGAATAGAGTAGTGTCATGGACTGGGATATTTACAAATATCATCAGTGATAGAGATCCCAAATTCACTTCAGCACTGTGGACAAATGTTCACCAATTATTTGGCACTAAACTGTCTTTCTCTACAGCCTACCACCCACAAACTGATGGCCTGGCTGAAAGAATGATCCAAACCTTAGAGGACATGGTGAGAAGATTTTGTGCATATGGCCTTGAATTCAAAGATTGTGATGGATTTACCCATGATTGGTGTACTCTGTTACCAGCACTGGAATTAGCATATAAAACATCAATCCATGCTAGTACCAATCAGACTCCTGCTATTCTAGAAAAAGGATGGAACCCCAAGTTACCCCAAGACTCCTTGAGGAAAGACTTAATTGAAATACATCCGACAGCTGCTAGCTTCAAAGGAATGCTAGACAAAGCTAGAAAGCATGCAGTAAGATGCATGGAGGACTCTTTTGCATATGCTAAAGACAAATGGGATAAATCTCATGCAACTCCAGATTTCAAAGTGGGGAACCTAGTTCTTGTATCCACCACTAACTTCAATAACATCAAAGGATGTAAAAAGTTGAAAGACTCCTTTGCAGGACCTTTTGTGATTAAGGCCCTCCATGGAGAAAATGCTGTTGAAGTAGAGTTATCTGAAGAACTTAGCAATAAGCACCCTACATTTCCAGTAAGCTTGATAAAACCATACAAATCTAGTGATGCTGAGAAATTTCCCTTGAGGAATAAGGTTCCCCAAGTTATACCTCCTATTGAGACATCTGGTACTAAGAAAATAACCAAAGTTCTTAAAGAAAGGAAATTAAGAACCAAGAAAGTAAGGGAATACCTTGTTAGGTACAGTGACCCAACTTGTGAAGATGAATGGTTAGAAGAAAAAGATATACCAGAAGCTACCAAACTCCTGAGGAGATTCAGACACACTAGAAACACCAATATTACAAAGTAATATTCTTTTTTAGGGGGAAGGAATGTGAGCCTTAGAGGTAATTTCATATACCCAAAAGACCACAAATATAAAAAATAACATATTAATATAAATAAAATAAATTTATTTATATTATTAAAATAAAAATCAAAATATAAATATAAAATTATATTAAAAATAAAAAATTAATTATAATTTAAAAATAAAAATACATTAAATTTTGTAAATATAAAATTACATTAATACTTGAAAAAATTAAGTAAAAATGAAATTTTAACAAAATTGTGAAAAAATAAATAAATTTGGAAAAAATTTAAATAAAATTTATTATAACTTTTTATCCAATAAATAAACATATAAAATTTATTTCACCATTGGATTCCTCATAAAAAATCAGGTGGGGTCACCTCTGAGTGAAATTCTTGTAACTCAACTCTAAATAAGCTTAAATTAAGTTTTTAGTATTTTCAATACAAAAGTTGAAAATCCTCAAAACCTTAATTTAATTCACACCACATGTGGTGTTAACCATCAATTTTTGTGTTAAAATTGAGGTGTTGTGTTTAGTTTAGAAGTTATGAGGAATTGAAGTATTTTCAATTGAATTCAATTGAAATGTCAAAATGTGCGCGTGTATTACATAAGTGAACTTTGATTTACATATGAGGTGTCAATTATTACTGTATTGTACTGTAAAATTGAATTGAATCACATATGTAAATTATAAGTATAATACATGATGAGGAATTAAAGGAAAAATAAATTGGAAAGATTAAATTTGGGGGGGAAAAGGAACTCCAGCTCTAAGGGGGAGCTAGACCCCCAAAATCCTTGCTGACAGGCGTGGGATGTCAAAATTCACGCAAAGGTTCATCACTTTTGGCCTGGAATTGAGTTACAGGGTCTGTGGACTCAATTGATGATGAGGTTTTGATACCAACTGGGGTAGTTTTAGCTGTTGCCAAGAGGGTAAAACTACCCTTAAGATAAAACAATCATAATAAAAACAGTTTTAACTGGTTTCTACGCCTCTGAAACACATTCTGACGTGTTTTGAAGGCTCTAGGCCTGGTATTGCTATAGTAATGGCTGATTTAAGGGTCTAAAATGGCTAAAAATGGCTAAAAATGGCTTAAACCAGCCCTTTTTGGTCTAAACCAGGGTTCAATGATGCCATAATTGGCTTTTCTGTTGTCAGACTGTTTTTCACGACTGACAAGAGTAAATTTTACTTTTGGAGCAAGAGAATTGATGGCTATAAAAGAATGTCTTCTTTGCCCCACTTTTCTCTTCATGTTAGAATCTTTTCCTTTTATTAATTAGTTTAAAACTGTTAAACCAATCAATCAAAGATTCCAACCACCACTTTTAAATCCTTTTAATCCTTTTAACCACGTGAAAAAATCATTATAATCATTGTTTGTAACTCTTATAATCATTTTTACCCCTGAACCACCCCAAAAGTGAATTAAAGCATCTTTCATCACTGTTAACTTTGTCACTTTGTTTCCAAATTCACTCTGGTCACTTTTGGGCGTGTTTTCTCTTTAATATTCTTTTTCAAGACTTTGTTCTTTAATTAATTGCTTGCAGTTCTTTGCTCAATTAATTCCAATTGAAATTGCTCTTGAAGAAATTTCTTTTGTAGCCTTAAAATATCTCTTGTAGAGTATTTTTTGGATAAATCTTTATTGTTGGTAAAACAATAAATTTTTATATTATTGTTTTATACTAATAAAGTTATAAACAATAAAATTGGCGTGTTTTCTCTTAAAAATAATATTTCATACTATTTTTAACTGAATTTTACCTTATACAAATTTTGAGGACAGGAAAAGTACTTGATTTTTAATCAAAGTTTCATATCCACACCTTACACTACTCTTCCCGGCTATTCACCTCCACTAAGTCCGATCTCCGGGTTCGATCCAACTTCCCCCCGTTGTACCAAACAAAGCCTCCGAGCCAAATTCCTTTACTTCTTTGAATTGTTCCACAACAAAATGGCAAATACAAAACAATTAATTGAGGATTGTTTTTTAAAGTTTCCCAAAACGTCACCGACAATCACTCACACGAGGCGGTCATCTTGTCGATTCGTACCATACTCCACTGGTATAACCAGATGGAGCAGTAAGTTTTTCTCATTTTCTCTCTTTTTTTTTTATTTTTTTTTATTTTAATGTTATTTTCTAAGAAAACTAATATATATATATTTATATATATTTTAGTATTTCGATCAAACTAATTCGATTTGCACCTCACGACGACATTTCTGATACCGAATTCAATGAATAATAAAATAAATATTTATTATTATTCTCATCCTTGGCTTTTCTTTTTGTTTATGATCAAACCAAGTTTTTTTTTGTTTCTTTTTCAGATTTTGACTATTGGGTCAAATGCTGAGTTATCTACAAAATTATTGTTATTGTTTTCTTTTTTTTATGTAAGCTCATTAGAGCTTTCAGACTGGATTGATTGATGTAATGCTATTTTCCTCTTTTTATGTTTTTTTTATGAGTCTATTGGAGTGATTTTATTTTATTTTAATTGATTAATTATTTTATATGTATTTATTTATTTGTTTAATTGAGTCTTCTGAGTTGGTAATAATGGAAAAGACATTAAAGAAAAAAATAGTTTTGCCCTTGAGACAAAAATGTGCCCCCCAAGAAATGAACACAAAAAAAAATAAAAATAAAAATAATAATAAAAAAGAGCTAAATAAATTAATAAAAAAATTAAAATAAAATAAAAATATAATAATGATAAATTATGTTTTTTATCAAGTATAATAATTAAAATCCAAGTGTCCCAATCAAGTGAATAAAAACTAAAAACAAATAATAATAATAAGAAATAAAAAAATAAATAAAACAATAAAAAAAATCGATAAAATAATTAAATAACTAGATCAATGAACCCAAATATATATATATATGTATATATATATATTATACCATGTAAGTGGATTAACACATATCACTCCTTTGAGATTTGAACTTTGATCCTCTTTTGGACTTATGTTTTTTTAAGTTTAAAAGAAATTTCACTTTTAAATTTATGATTAAAAAAAATAAATAATTGTTTTTTAATTTTATGCTTAAGAACTCTGAGAGGAAGAGGAATTTTCTCTTGATGATTATTATAAGTAAGTCTCAGATTAACTTCAATTTTATTTCTTGTGGTATGTTCATTATTTTGATTTCTGATAGAGAATTTTGTGGTTTTTGTATTTCTAGTGACTTTTCTTTCTCTAGAAATATGTATTGGTTGGGCCAAAGTGTTATCATGCAGAATTTCAGGCATATGGCCTAAAGGTATGATATTTTCTTGTGGGAGTTGAGAGTTATTCAACTTAAATCCCTGGGCCAAACTCATTGTTTCAACTTGTTTGTTGTTCATGTTAAAAAATGCATCATTTAGTTTTAAAATCTCTTTTTCTTCAGAGGTTAACTGGTCTTGACATGTTTGATCAGAATTAGCTGAAGGTTGGTTTTCATCATATTCTTTCTTCAAGATTCTCTCAAATGGCTTTTTGTCCATTTCTTTTGAGAATGTGACTTCATAATTTGAGGGTTCCTGATTTTTTACTTGAAAGTGGGGAGTTTGAGGATTTATATTGGAATTTTGTTTGAATTTTTGAATAAAGACAGGAGAAATCTCCTGATGTGTGCTTGATGCTTGAGGTTGAGACAATAGTTCATTATCCCAAGGATTTCCTTTGAATATTTCTTCCAGAATAGCTTGGATTTCTTCTTCTTCAGATGCTAGTGCCTCCTGAATTGGTTTCTTGTCCCTCTCAAACAGATTGAATGCTTTTTTTTGTCTAATGTTGAATAACTCTTGATTTTCTTCTGAAAGGTCCTCATCAGCTGTATGAGTGTGTTCCATATTATAAATTCCCTCTGAATGGAAGGTGTTTACTTTGAAGGTACTAAGGCTGTTTTTCCCATCCTCTTCTTCTTTTGAGTGGTGAAATTCTCCCTTTTTCTTTATTTCTTCTTCTCCTTCTATCCCAATATCTTGTGAATTTGCACTTTCTTCAACTTCTATTGATGACATATGAATACTCTTTATAACAGAAAATTAATGACAAATTTCTTCCCCAAAATTAAATGGTTTGATGATCCTTCAACTGTAAATGTTAAGTAAATGGTTTCATCAGTTGGCATAACCATCTGTACTTTTTTCATTAAAATTTTATTTTTTGTTTTATTTTTCTTCTTGGGCTTCATTCCAATTCTTAATCCAATTTTTAACGGCAAAATATTTTCTTCTAGGCTTGGGTTCATAATTGCCATAACAGGATATTCCTCCCATCCCACTCTAACATAGATTGGTGAGTTGAATTCCTCAAACTGAGTTACATCTTCATCATTGGTGTTCAATTCTTTATGTTCATCTTTTCCTTCAATTTTATCTTCTTTAATACTAAGGTAATTTACCTTACTGCATGACTGATAATTTGTTTCTATGTTTTGTTCCTCCTGGGATGAAGATTCGTTTTCAATGGGATTGGAATTTGTCATATTTAGTGTATGCTCTTCAAGGCTTAGATTAATTGGAGGATTGTCTATTTGATGAGTTTCTTCTTGAATGAGGTTATTATAAGATAAGTCTGAATTTATTTGTTCATTATTCTGATTTTGATTTTCAACTGGTGAATTTTCCTTGAGATTTTCTTGCATCCTCTTTTTTTTGAATTTATTGAACAAATTTTGTGTAAATTTTATTGAAGCACCAGATGTCACTCTCAACAAATCCATGGGTGAAATTCTATGCTTTGGTTTTGAAAATATAGCTTCTACATATGGTTTGTAGAGTTCAGAAACAGGATTCAGTTTCTTATTAAAATGAAAACCATTTTTACCACACACATGTGAGAAACTATTAACTAGCTGTTTTGGCTGAAAGCCTTTCTTTTGTACTAGTTCCACTTGAGTGGAAGCTTCCATGTTAGAGCTATAAGTATTCTCAAATGTTTGAGGGTAAATAGGGTTTACATTATTGTTTGCGCTAATTTTCAATTCATTGATAGTTACTTCAGCTTTGGAATTCTTGAGATGAATTTTTGGATTTTGTTTCATAGGCACTTGATTTTCCTCTCTTCTTGACTTTCCTTGAGGTAACTCTTCAAATCTTCTAATTCTGCTTATATTATTTATCTTCCATTCTTCAATTTGAGTAGAATTACACAACTCAATTCCTCTGGGTGGTCCTGTGTGCCATCCTTTTGATTCAGGTGTACATATTGGTATGCACAATCTTCTTCCACCAGACTCTTTGTAACTCAGAATTTCACCTTGTTGTTGAGAGTGTTCAAGTCTAATACCATTGTCAGCAAGGAAAGGTCTTCCAATAACTGTGTGAACAGAACCTCTGGCTACAAAGAAGTGAATTCTTCTTTCTTCACCAGATGGTAATACTAGTAATGTATTTTCAGATAATCCCACAATTTCTGTGCTGTGTCCTCCAATACCTCTAAGCCTCATGTTCAGAACCCTCATTGGTAATCTTGCTTTAATGGATTCCACTTCTGGTATTATACTGAGTTCAGCTCCAGTATCTACTAATGCTTTTACTATATGTCCTTCTTGCCGAACTGATACCTCAATCATTCCAAGGGGACAAGAGTAATGCATTTTATCTTGAATTATTATTTCTTGGGTGGTTGTTTGCTCCTGACTATTGATTGATTTAAGAGACATTAAGTATTTCCTTTCTTTATCTGAGAGAAACTTTAATTCTTGCATAAAGTTGGGTGAGATTGTGACTATTTCTTCTAAGGTGAGGTTAATTTTCTGGTCCATGACCTTCTTCATAACTTTTTCAATTATTGATCCTTCTTCTTCAATTAAAGGATTTTTATCTACTTCCATCTTTGGTACTTTTATTAGAGCTTTCTTATCAATATCCTTCACTTTAGCTGGTGGAGTAAGCTTAGGTTGGGTTGGTTCTGGTGGTTTAATAACCTCTTGTGGCTTTGATGATTTATATTTTGTAGGTATTATGACCTTTTCTTCCTCAGCTTCTTCTTCTTCAATGAATACACCAGGAATACTTGTCTTCTTCTTTATAGTGTCTTTGGGTTAAATAGTCTCTTTTGAGGGAAGGGGTTGGGCTTTAGATTTCTCTTGATTTTCAATCCTTTGCTTTGTATTTCTCAAGCCATAAGCATACCCAAAAGGTTCATCTAATCCTGTTGAAATGCATGGTGGTTCCCAATCACCCCAATTGTCCATTGATATAAAGGCAGTTGATTTTTCCTTTTTCTTTTTTTCTTCCTCTTTGGTCTTTTCCTCTAACTTTCTTTTGAGTTCCTCTTGTTCCTTCTGAAATTCTCTGGCTAAATATTTTGGTGGAAATTTTCCATCATTGGGGACCCTTTCCCAATTAGGATATAAACAATTGAAGCCTTGTCTGATAACCATTTCTTGTTTTGATCCTCCACTAGTTCACTACATCTTCCAACTGAATGACCTTCTTCCATGCAATAGTAACATTTAACAGAAACCTTTGGTACATTCTGTGCTGGAACATAGGGTACACTTCTGTTTGGTGGTGGAGAAACATGATCCCTTGGTCTGAATCCTTCATTGTTTGACTGAGGGTTATTAATTATTTTCTTTTGGGGTGTAGCCGCATTAGTTAATTCATTTAATTGATCCATGAAATGTTTGACATCTTCATTCTCAGTAGGTGCCTCTTCCTTGACTACTTCCTTTTGTTCTTTTAAGGCTCTTGTAAGTTCTTTCATTTTCTTAAGGGCTTCTTGCATTCCTGGAAATAACTCTTCCTTGAATTGAACTCTCCTTTCCTTATTCTTTAATTCTTTCTTTTCAGCTATCCTTGAGGGTGAAAGTCTTTTAGTGACTAATACTCTTGCTTCCAATTCCTGTTCAATGTACTTCTTCAAGATCTTCATTGGTGGTATGAGATATCCTCCATCTTCTTCTCTAACCATGACATTCTCCTTTATCATTTCTTTACTGATAGCTCCTTTTATGTCTTCAGAGAGACAGTCAAACAGAGCCTCATGAAACATATTATCTTGAGGAACATATTTATATCTTAAAAGGTATGTAGTAATTGTCTCACATTCTGCCATAAATCTCTTATACTGTGAAAGATTACTGATTCCACCTTCATCCTGTGTATCATTGAATAGCTGTACAAGGGAATCCTTTCTATATCTTCTTTCAGGTTCAACTCTCCCCCATTTTGTTATAAGGTCTTTTTTAATCTGGGTCCAATTTCCTTCTTAATATCCTGGCATAGATTCTATTGCATCACTAATTTTGGAATCTGTTGTCCAAAAGGCCATCTGCATTGCCAGATCTTCCTCTGTTGCACCTTCAATTTGGGCTATTCTTTCAATCTTCTTGATAAATCTCTCAACTTCCTGACAATTGAAATTGAGATTATAATTCTTTGCTTTAATTTTTACTACTGATCTTTCTTTCCTTGGAATCTCTTGCTGTAGTGGACTTGGATGTGTTGGTGTTGAAACAAAAACTCTCCTTGGAATATTTGATGGTCTTGACTCTGTTGCTGGAGTAGATGTTGCTTGAGGTCCAGGTGTTGGTGATATTAGCGACTCTTCTGGTCTAACATGTCTAGGTAAGCTGGATTCATTAGGGCTAGCCCCTGGTGAATATGATGTTGATTCTCTTCTCTTTCCCTTCTTTTTACTAAGATTATTGATAGTATCCTGCAACTTCTGTGCCATTTGCTCTTGTGTCTCTTTGAAAAGCCTCATGAGATATTCACTCTGATCTTCTTCTTCACTTTCCTCCTCATACTGTCATTCTACAGTATCCTCAGGTAATGGTGGTAATTTTGATGTGGACTGATCCATGGTCTCTACTTTATAAATACTCTCTCCTGAATCCTTTGATTTATTTACTCCTTTTCTTGATTCTTGAATGAGATTAAAGAAGAACTTACTTATCTTCTCCTTTTCCTTTTCTTCTGTTCTTGGTGTTGGGATAAGATAACTATATTCTACTTGAGATTCTTGTTCTGATGGTGTTGAGTTTTTAAGTGGATAATAATAATGATATGAGGATGATGATGATTGATGAGATGATGGTGAATTATGATATGATGATTTTTGATTGGTTGATTCCAGTTTTTAAAAGATATTTATTTTGTTAATTTTATTGTTTTGAGGTCAAGCTGAAGAGATGCTAAGGGTATTCCAATCTGACATGCCACTGTTGGGACACCAGATGTGGGAACTCCTCTGCATGTGGGATAGAATGAGGCAGTACCTGGAAGGGGAAATTACAAGAAAACAGTTTTGAATTGCTGTTTGAGACTTGTAACCCTTGCTCTGCTTGTGTGCTAGAATAATCTAGACTGCCCTTCCTAATATGCTAAGTTATCTTTACTGAGTTCACCAAATCAATTTTATTATTGATAGTGGCTTGATCAGAAAATATTATACTCAACAATCTCTAATCAGACTTTGCTCTACTCAAAACAATGGTTATTTAAAACCTTAACAAAGAAATTCTTTTTAAAACTTTCAGCAGGCTGAGTGGATTCCACCAGATGATAGTACAACAATATATAAAATAATATAATGACTAAAATAAATAAAATAAATAACAGGAATCACTATCTTCTAATACAAAATCACAAAATATTCTTTTCTTGATAATTCTTGGAGAAATATAGAAACTAATAGCTAGGATAGCAGCAATCTTTAATTCTCTGAAATAATAAACTTGAAAAGGACAAAAATATTTTTCAAGCCCATTGTGATGTGATGGATGGGATAATACTCTAATAATTGTTAATAATTTAGTATAATATGGGTAGTTTAATGTTATGTTTTGTGTTTTGATTTAATAATAGATTATATGATCTCTTCTGGTTTTTTTTTGATAATGATACTAGCTAATTGCTTTAGGTTTAATATTAATCTTAACTAAACACTAAAATATTTAATTTTATTTTGTTCCTTGATGATAATTTATTAGGGATTACCCAATAAATACAAATCCACTTTTATTCTAAAAGTAGTAAAATTACTTTGGTTGTGCAGGTTTTGTTTTAAAACAAGCAAAATTACTCTCTTTGAGGAAGTTTTCAACAAAAACTAGCACAAAACTAATTATAATGGTTAGGTTTTATTTTAAAGCCTACAAAATTACTTTGGTTTGATGGTTTTATTTTAAAACTCTCTAAAAATTACTTTCAAGGATTTAAACACTAAGCTCCAGAGATGCCTTGCCCATGAGCTTCAATCTTTAAGATCCTAATTAAATAAGGCACTAGTCTACCTGCTAGTAAGGGATGAATTAAAGTCTTTTCACACTATTGGTTCTCTTGATCTATGTCAACCACGAACCTCAGTTACTAGGCTTGATTTATCAAAATTTCTAGTATACCTCCTAGAAGAGGGATCAGAAAAAATAAATTCAATTTACAATTTCTAGATGGGGAAAAGGGAAAAAGTGGGAGAGAGGGCCTCTATTTATAGCCGTGGGGCCCTCCATAGGAGTGCAAAAAAGAGGGGTCTTAGAAATTTTCAGCCTCTGGTGGCTGTGCAAAGCTGTGCAAACTTTAATTTTGGATTTTCAGGGCAATGTGTTGTGACGTGACACGAGTCTGGATTTCTGACCAATCAGATTGCTTCACTTGACTTTTCCTAATGACGTGACGTGTTTCTGACCAATCAGATCCATTCATTCTTACCTCTCGTATTCACATGTGACATGTGGCTGTGTAATACAGTTAAACCCTAATTTCTGGCCCTGGAACCCTTATCTCCATGTATTACTCAATTGATCACTAATCTGTCAGCTGATTTTCCAGTATTATAGTTTTCTGGCTTCCTGTATTACTCATTGACCTACATTACCTGTATTACCTGTATTCTTCCTGAAAATTCCTAAATCTTTTATATTCCTTCCAAAATTCAGTCCCACTCTTCATTTCTGCAGCTTCAATTAGAAATTTGGGGGTTACATTAACAGAAAAGTTGATGTAATATGGCCTTTCCAATTCAGCAATAAATTATTTCAGTCTTAAATAATTAATCATTCAATTATCTAAAGGAGCTCAATGATGCTTATCCCCTCTTTGTGTGGTTCATAACAGCAAAAACACATGAAATTTCCCAAAATTGATACTTCAAAAGTGTTTTGTTCCACACCTTGAATCTTCTATGTCCCCTATGATGCCTACAGCTCTGCTCTTTATTAATTGGCATCCTCTTTGTGACTCTGATTATATTAATCACCCAATTGCTTATAATTAAGCATATTAAATATATATATATATTAAAAAAGATTATTTACAGAGAAAATTGAAAAATGTCTTTGATTTGGGTACTGTCCATCACAATTATGTGTTGGATAGTGCAGTGGGGTGACACTGGAAGAGCAAACCTGTGGTCAATTTTCCTTAATGAATATATCATTTGTGTTATTCCATGTTTATTTTACTGTTACTTTTCCTCAAAGGTGATTTCATACTATTGATATCCTCTTTCATATAAATAATTACCATAAAATAAAAAGTTTATTCAGCTGGACTGTCATGGTATACCACATCCTACAAGCTCTCAAAGAAATCCTTTGCAGTCTTCAGTCTTTAATTCCTCTTTTGAACAAGACTATCAAGATTCAAGTACTGATACTCGTGACTTGACCTCTGACAGTGCTTCCAAATAAGACGTCTTTCTTGAAACTTTGGAAGAGCTATCTGAGAGGCAGATCAGAGTAGTAGGACCAAGGTATCCCACTCTCATCTCCAGTGAGATCGGTACCAAAAACATCCTTCCTTTCAACAGAAGAGCCCAAAAAACTCACCTTATCAAAAATGCTTCAGTAGCTGGTACTTTCAAAAAGGCTATTGAGAGCGATGACAGGGAATACTGGCATATGTAAATACTTACTGGAGTAATTCAGTTGTCAATAGAAGGTCAACATAAGGATAAACTATTAAGCTTAATGGAAATTTGCTATTGTGGAGCACTAAGAAGTAACTCACCATGTCACCCACAACAACAGAAGCAGCATATAAAGCTCTTTCACACAAGAAGAAAGAAGTGGAATGAATTATTCAGTTTCTAATATAAATTTATTGGAATAAGGAAAACTGCAACCCTTAACTCTCTCATGAAAACAAAGGGGCCATTAACCCGGCTTTAACAAATGCAAATCACAATGGATTCAAGACCAAGCATATGAATATTACATAACATTATATCCATGATCTAATTAGAAGCACCATAATCAATTTAGAGTATGTTTCAACTCATTTTAGGCGGCTGGTTTTCTGACCAAATGAGTAGGAAAGACTATCCTTCTACAATCCTAAAGTTTTTAGAACCTTGTTTTATAATTGCTTTCCTCCAAAGTCGTTTCCAAGGGGGGCTGTTGGTATTTGTGATAAACTACTAAGGATAGCAGCTAAGCTCAGACGCCATATACCTTTGAGATAAAAGAATAAATCAGATGGCTTACCACGGTCATCTCTATAAAATGGCTGAAGTAAACGCCTTAGTTGCCTAGTCCTACTGTTTCCTTACCTCACACTCTATAAAGAGATCTTCATATCAATGCATACATGTGTTTTATCACTTCAAATCGTTTCTCTTTATATCCTCTACTCATACTTATTCTTATTCTTACCTCTCATATGAAGTTTTGTATGTTGTGGTAAGAACTATCATTATTGTCGTCCTATTGGTGTCAACTGTCTTATTTACTATCTTCTTTTACTAGTGTTATGTTAAGGGTCATCCTGTTCTTCCCATTACTATTATGGAAGCTATCATTGTGTTACTGTAATTTAATTATTTCTAGTTATCTCTGTGTCTTTACTAATTTAATTTTACCGAAATAAACCTTTACTTTATACATTGAATTTCTCATTCTGCCGTATCCTTTTTGGGGAAATCCTTCACTTCTTCCATCTTTTAATGAACCACTAGCTCAAGAAGATGTAGTTTTCTGGAGAAATTTTGTTTGTGGCTGATGTGGCCTTTTTTTCCAGTTCGTGCCAGATCAATGGCTGTTTTTTAATTTTTTTCCATTTTCTTTTTCACCAAAGATATCTTTTTCTCTCAAGCCCAGTGGATTTCAGTTCTGTCTTGTGGGTTAGCAAGTTGCTGCATGGATTGTGGATTCTAGTTGTTTAGTGCTACTTGCTAAAAAAACTTTCTTGCAGATAGTTTATAGGCAGGTTGAGATAGTTAGGTTTTCATTTATCAAAACCTTGTGTTGGCGGAGCTAATGAAGCTTATTACTGTTTTAAGAATGCAATTTATGACCTGATAATGAGGATTTTCAATTCTTTTAAGTGAAATGTTCTTCCTATACTACTATCAAAACATCAAAAAGGGATATTCTTATTTGATGGAAATTGAGATTGGGTTTTTGAGAAGATGCACAACTGATATGAGTGGCAGGGAAACAGATCTGAGGCTGTTGGTTTTTCTTGGGTGGTGAAATATTCCAGGAAAATCTTTACTTCCATCTAATTTTGTTCCTACTGTTGAATCCCATTTTTCTGGTCTTCCTACACAAAGCTTTTAATTGGAAAAAAGCAATTTTTTTTGGGTTTCACACCAGTATCCTCTGATTAAATTGTACCTAAGACGTTTATTGTAAGGTGTGGATATGAAACTTTGATAAAATATCAAGTACTTTTCCTGTCCTCAAAATTTATATAAGGTAAAATTATTCAAAATAGTATGAAATTGTATTTTTAAAGGGAAAACACACCAATTTTATTGTTTTTAACTTTTTTAAGTATAAAAAAATAATATAATAAAAATTTATTGTTTTATGAACAATAAAGATTTATCCAAAAATACTCTACAAGAGATATTTAAGGCTACAAAAGAAATTTCTTCAAGAGCAATTTCAATTGGAATTAATTGAGAAAAGAGCTGCAAGCAATTAATTAAAGAGCAAAGTCTTTAAAAAGATATTTAAAGAGAAAAAATGCCCAAAAGTGACCAGAGTGAATTTGGAAAAAAATTGGCAAAGTTAACAGTGATGAAAGATGCTTTAATTCACTTTTGGGGTGGTTCAAGTGTAAAAATGATTATGAGAGCTACAAACAATGATTATAATGATTTTTTCACGTGGTTAAAAGGTTCAAAATTTTTAAAAAAGGGTGGTTGGAATATTTTATTGATTGGTTTAACAGTGTTTAAAATAATTATAAAAGGAAAAGATTCTCCCATGAAGAGAAACATTGGGCAAAGAAGACATTCTTTTATAGCCATCAATTTTCTTACTCCAAAAGTGAAACTTACTCTTTTCAGTCGTGAAAAACAGTCTGACAATAGAAAAGCCAATTATGGCATCATTAAACCCTGGTTTAGACCAAAAAAGGGCTGGTGTAAGCCATTTTAGACCCTTAAACCAGCCATTACTATAGCAATACCTGGTCTAGAGCCTTCAAAAGACGCCAGAATGTGTGTAGGAGGCGTAGAAACTATTTAAAACCGCTTTTACTAACATTGTTTTAACTTAAGGGTAGTTTTACCCTCCTTGCAGCAGTTAAAACTACCCTGGTTGGTGTCAAAACCTCATCATCAATTGAGTCACAGACCCTGTGACTCAATTTCAGGCCAAAAGTAATGAACTTTTGCGTGGATTTTGAAATCCCATGCCATTCAGCAAGGAATTTGGGGGTCTAGCTCCCCCTTAGAGCTAGAGTGTCTTTTCCCCCCCAGAATTAATCTTTCCAATTTATTTATTTTTTAATTTCTCATCATGTATTACAATCATAATTTACATATGTAATTCAATTGAGTTCTTAATCACACATCTGTAAAAACGGATACCTCATATGTAAACTCAAGTTCACTTATGTAATACACACGCACATTTTGACATTTCAATTGAAAATACTTCAATTCCTCATAGCTTCTAAACTAAACACAACACCTCAATTTTAACACAAAAATTGATGGTTAACACCACATGTGGTGTGAATGAGATTAAGGTTTTGAGGATTTTCATACTTTTGTACAAAAAATACTAAAAACTTAATTTAAGCTTATTTAGATATGAGTTACAGAAATCTCATCCAGAGGTGACCCCACTTTATTTTTTTATGAGGAATCCAATGTTGTGATAATTTCTTTATGTTTATTAATTGGATAAAAAGTTATAATATATTTTATAGAACATTTTACCAGAAATATTTTAATTTCATAATTTTTTATTAAAAATTCATTTTTACTTAATTTTTACAAGTAAAAATGTAATTTCATAATTTTAAATTATAATTGAATTTTGATTCTTCAATAAAAATTTGTATTTATATCTCAATTTTTATTTTTATAATATAAATAAATTTATTTTATTTATATTTGTATCTTAATTTATCATTTGTGGTTGTTTGGGTATATGAAAATACGTCTAAGGCTCACATTCCCTCCCCTTAAAAAAGGATATTACTTTGTAATATTGTTATTTCTAGTGTGCCTGAACCTTCTGAGAAGTTTAGTAGCTTCAGGTATGTCTTTTCTGGAAACCATTCATCTTCACAAGTTGGGTCACTGTACCTAACAAGGTATTCCCTTACTTTGTTGGTTCTCAGCTTTCTTTCTTTGAGAACTTTGGTAATTTTCTTACTACCAGATGACTCAATAGGAGGTATAACTTTGCGAACTTTATTCCTCAAGGGAAATCTTTCAGCATCACTAGATTTATATGGCTTTATCAAGCTCACTGGAAATGTGGGATGCTTATTGCTAAGTTCTTCAGATAACTCTATTTCAACTGCATTTTCTCCATGGAGGGCCTTAATAAAAAAAGGTCCTGCAAAGGAGTTTTTTAGCTATTTACATCCTTTGATGTTATTGGAGTTAGTGGGGGATAAAAGAACTTAATCCCCCACTTTGAAATACGGAGTTGTATGTGGTTTATCCCATTTTTCCTTAGCATATGCAAAGGAGTCTTCCATGAATCTTACTGCATGCTTTCTAGCTTTGTCTAGCAATCCCTTGAAGCTAGCAGGTGTGGGATGTATTTCAATCAAATCTTTCCTCAAGGAATCTTGGGGTAATTTGGGGTTCCATCCCTTTTCTAGGATAGCAGGAGTTTGATTGGTACTGGAATGGATTGATGTTTTATATGCTAATTCCAGTGCTGGCAACAGAGTGCACCAATAATGGGTAAATCCATCACAATCTTTGAATTCAAGGCCATATGCACAAAATCTTCTTACCACGTTCTGTAAGGTCTGGATCATTCTTTCAGCCAAACCATCATTTTGTGGGTGGTAGGCTGTAGAGAAAGACAGCTAAGTGCCAAATAATTGGTGAAGATTTGTCCATAGTGCTGAAGTGAATTTGGGATACCTGTCAATAATGATATTTGTAAGTACGCCAGTCCATTACACTACTCTATTCCATTCTATGAGAGCTGTATCCATGGCTGTATCATCTTTGTGGCATCGTAAAAAGATTGGAGTTTTACTGAATCTTTCTACAATCACTAGGCAAGCATTATAACTTCTGTCACCTCCTGGTGGTAGGCCAGTTACCCAATCCATATGGACAATTTCCCAAGGTCTTCTGGGTTCTTGTATTTTCATCATATTTCCAAATCTCTTGCCAGTGGATTTATTTGCCTTTGGAATCTTTCACAGGTTTTACAATACTCTGCAACATCTTTCTGCCACATTGGCCACCATATGCAGGTTTTCACATTTTCTCTTGTTCTGTCTTGAGACAGATGTCCTGAAAAGGGGCTGTCATGGCATTCTTTCAGTACAAGATTGATTAATGACCTGTCTAAAACTGTCATGACACATGTGTGCTTGGTCCTGTGGTAAATTATACCATCCAGTAGGGGAAATCTTCCTTCATCATAAGATTTCTTCCCTACTTCATCCAAGGCATGTATTAGAGATTTGTCTTTACAGTCTTTGTTGAGTAGTTGGCATAAGATGCTACAATTCCTATCTTGAGTGTAACTGTTTCTTACTTCTTCAAAGAAGGTGGTGTTCAAGTCTGTAACAATTATTCCTTTCATTGGGATCTGTGGTGAAGCTTTTTCTGGCACATAAGCAGGATTATGAATATGATTTTGTAATGGCTATCTGCTTAGTCCATCTGCATTTTTATTAATACTTCCATCTTTATGAACAATAGTCATATTGCCTCTGTATTCTTGTATGGCTATTTTCCATCTGAGCATATGTCTGTTAGGTGTTTTCATGTTTAAAAGTGATTTGACAGCTGTGCAATCTGTTATCACTTCAAAAACACATCCCTCTAAGAAGTGGTTTAATTTTCCCAAGGCCCAGACAAGGCATAGACATTCCATTTGACTTTCTCCATATCTGGCTTCAGTTGGTTTGATTTGCCTTGATATGAAACATATGGGTCCTTCCACAGGTTTATCATTTATGATCTGATCTTGGTGAAGGGCAGCACCAAGCCCATCCCCTGATGCATCAATATACAGCTTAAATGGCAGCTTACATTCTGGCATCAGTAAGAGTGGAGCAGTTGTCAAGGCTTCTCTTAAAGCACCAAAAGCCCTAAATCTGTCAACATTCATTTCAAATACTATATCTTTGCCACAACATTTATAAAGTGGTCTTCCTATGGATGCAAAATCTTTCATGTGTTGCCTGTAATATCCTGAAAAACCTAAACATTTCTGAATTTCCTTTTTTTTCTGAGGCATGGGTTTTAGCAATACTGCTGCAACTTTGTTTTTGTCAATTTGAATGGACAAACCAGATACAACATGTCCTAGTGCTTTAAGTTCTTTAAATCCAAAATGACATTTCTACAAAGAGATTTTCATGTTCACTGATTGAACTTTTGTCAAGACTCTGGAAAATCTGTACATGTGCGCTTCCCAAGTCTTGGAACAAACAATAATGTCATCAATGTAAATGATTAACCATCCCTCTGAAAGCTCCTCAGGGAAGATTTCATTCATCATTCTTTGGAAATGCAAAGGTTCATTTATGATATCAAAGGGCATTCTTAAATATTCATACACTCCACAATCAAAAATAATTCTCAAATATTCCCTTTGTCTCGGTGTCACCAAATTGTGATGGAATCCTTTAAGGGCATCCATAGTGGCTATATACACTGCTTGAGATATTTGGGTAAGGGCAATTTGGATTTTTGGTATTGGGTACCTATCTGGAACAGTGTAAGTCTTAAGAGCTCTAAATTCTCCAACAATTCTTGATTTTCCATTATGCCATGCCAATATGACTGGTGTAGTTATTTCTACCTCTTCATTGTGGCCAACCTTTGTTATTACACCAAGGTCTAGAAGTTCTTTGATATGGGTTTTGAGAGCTTCTCTTGCCTTGGGACTTGCTGGGTATGCAGGTCTCCTTAAGAGTGGTGGATAAGGTCTTCAAATATTAAGAATGATGTCAACTTCATGACCAATAATTGCTCCTAGAGGTTCTTTTTCTGAAGAAAATGCTCCTTTTGTGGTCATACAAAAGGGAATAAAGTTCATTTTCTTGTTTATCAGTCAGATGAAGGCTTATTTTAGCCTCCCTCAACTGTTCAGATTTTAATTTTTCCAATTCTAAGTTGACTGGTGATACTTTATTTACTCTAATTTGTCTTTTAAATGTTAAAAGGGCAAATTTCTGACACTTATTGTCTCCAATAGTAAAGTATCTGTCTTTGTTGCTATGCAAATCTATCCCATACTTGATTAAATAGTCATTTCCCAATATAAAATGGGTACTAGAGCAGTTTTCCATAACAAAAAATTCAAATGTGATTCTTAAATTCCCATTAATGTGTGGGAATATGCCATTGGTCTCAAAAATTCCTAATGCTTTGATTCGATTACTTGCACTATTGAATTTAACACCATCAATTGGTAGCAATCGGTCTTCAAAATTTTGTACACAAGTTTTAAGAAAAGATTTACCAACACAAGAGCAGAAGTCTCCTGGGTCAAGCAAAAGCTTGGTAGGATTATTGTCAATCACCACTTCTGTTATGCAGGAGTTACCAGCTGTATAATCTTTCCCCCTGTTTGGTTTTGTTTTCATAAAGTGTGCATCTTGAGCTTTTGATAAATCAAGTTGACCATTGCTCAATTGTGGCAAGTGGGAATAAGATTCCATGATGTCAAAAGTGGAATTAGTATTTTCTATATCTTTTGAAGATTCAGAAAATATTGATGACTTATCATCTGAACTGTCTCCAATTATGTCATCTTTTTCAACATCAGGTTCCTTTTCAATATCAATTTCATTGATTTTTCCCCTTTTTGGACATGTCTTGGCTAGATGGATGGTGCTTTGGCAAATATGGCACTTTCTGACTGCATCTGCAGATTTATACTTAACATTATTAGAATTTTCTTTTGGGTTTTGGTCCACAGAATCTTTCCAAGTTTTATTAAACCTTGTTTTGAGATTCACCCTACTAGAACCAATTTTGGTTCTGTTAAGTACTTCTTGTAATATATTTATAATATCCTCTGCTGAAGATTGTTCAGTAGTCCTGCTTTTGACAGAATTCTCTAATTCACCTTCACATTGTGTCAGAATCTTTCTGTGGATCATAAATTCTGACATTTCAGGGTAAAATGCTGTTAGTCTGTCTTTTTGTTGGCAAAACTATGGTAAATCTTTGTCTTTATCAGCATTAAATATGGCAGACTCAAAGGCTGTTTCTACTCTAAATCTCCAAGCATCATTGGGCCATTTGTTGATAATTTGGGTTGTACACCAAGTCCAACTTGGGTGTCCATGTGCTTGGCTTAATTTGTTATACCATCTGTGAGCTGATCTGGTAAAAAAGATGTTGAATCTTGCTGTTACCAATCTGTCTTTTAATTCAAAATCTTTTTTAATAATGTCAATTCCTTTGATGAATTACATATGGTCATATTCTCCTTGACCACTGAAGTGAGGCCATTCTTTAAGTTTTGGTACTTCTGTCAAAAGTGCATGGCCCATTGATGGTTCCAAGTTATGAAAAGAAGTGGATAATTTATTTTTTAACTGTGAATTATCAGGATCCAATACTTGTGGATTTGGAATCCTTGTGCACTCATTTTGATTCAGAGGTGTAGACATTCTTGGTAAGGTGTTCAGTATTTGTTCAATATCATTCATTTTACTTTTGCTAAACCTTTGGAAATTTCTGTATTCATGTTGGAAGGGTTGTATTAAATTTATTACTTCAATTTTATACATTTCTTCTTTATGGGTCAGTTCTTGCCATAACTCTGTCTGTCTTTTTTTATCAGCATTGACTTGATTCAATTTCATTGATAATTTTGATACTTCTTCTTGTGAAGCATCAAGACACTTTTTAAAGGCAATGGTATATGTCTTGACTTCAGTAAATGAATTTGAAATGTCATCAAGGAGTTGTTTGTTATGTGTCTTAATAATATTTATGGCTTGTTTAATTATTTTTTCAATTATTTCATCAATATTGAGTTTAGAATATTTGTCTGTGAACTATTTAATAATGGCAGATTGTTCATTTATTTTATTTCCAGAAGAATTATCATTATTGGAAATTTTAATTGTTCTTAGAACTTTTTCAAAACACATAAGTGTTTCATTAATTTGGCACAGAATCAAGTTTTTTATTTTGATGTTGTTACAAATGGTTTCATTTTTATCAGAAAGATGTTTTTTACATCATTTATAGCATCATACAACTCTGGGATGGAATCAAACATGTCAGAAATCATTTCTGGAATCTTAATCTGGCTTCCTTCTTCTTCTGAAATTCCATTATAGTTCTGGCCATCTGAAATACATTTTTCATGGCATCCTGCTGAATCTTTGGAATCCTGTATCCCTGGCTGTAAGGCTTTGGCGCTGGTGCCTTCCCTTTGCCCTTGTTTTGAGCTTGTGGCTGCTTTTTCATGTTGGGATTGCTGCTGCTGGCCACTGGGGCTGGTCTTCACACTTGCTTTGGTGGTGAAGGGTTGTTTTTCCTCCATTCTTCTGATAAAAGCATGATATTCTTCTTTTCCATCAATGGATGCCATCCATTGAGCAACTTGCAAGTGTTGGGATCACCCAGGAATTTTTTTACAGTCAGGTATGAGTTCATGCAGTTTTTCCACAGATCTGCAATGATCTGGTATTCTTTGTGCTGCAGTGCATTGTTGTAAGCCTTCTGGCTGGCTTTGTAAATGTCCACTGAGGCTTCTTGTGGCGGTGTCAGCTCTTTTTGAAGGTAAAATATTGTCATCAGCTTCAGAATTGCACAATTTATTGTTGTGGAATTCTTTTACTGACCCTTGTCCTTCTTTATCTGATTGGCTTCTGCCATAATCACATCTTTGACCTTTTTTGGCAGCTGCTTGAGGGCTTATAGATGGCTCCTGATCTGGTTGAAGGCATTTTTTATGATTAAAAGGGTTTAAAGTAGTAATTTTATGTCAAAAACTTACTATTTGCCAAATTTTTAGCTTTCTGAAGAGTATTACTGATATCCAAGTTGATCAGTTCAGAATAAATTGGCTCTTGTTTATTCTTCCAAGTTATAATAAAAGTGGTATTATGGTCGGAAATCACAGTACTTGCAGGAATAATGCTAGTAAATGTGGAGGTTGTTTCAATATTTTCTTGTCTTACCACATTGTCAGACACTAAAATTAATGAAGAAAGCCAATTAATCAAGTAAAAAAAGGTTTTTTGAAAGAGAATTCAAAAAGAAAGCCTAACTTATAATTTTAAAAAGAATTTTTTTTTTCAAGATTTTTTTGAATTATAAGTATTTTTTATATATTTTTAAATTTTTCAATATAAGAAAAAAGATTAAAAAAAGTTACAAAATTATTTCACAGGTAAAATATAAAAGCTGGGCCCCCAAATGTAAGGTGTGGATATGAAACTTTGATAAAATATCAAGTACTTTTCCTGTCCTCAAGTTTGTATAACGTAAAATTATTCCAAAATAGTATGAAATGGTATTTTCAGAGAGAAAACACGCCAATTTTGTTGTTTTTAACTTTTTAATTATAAAACAATAATATAATAAAAATTTATTGTTTTACCAACAATAAAGAGTTATCCAAAAATACTCTACAAGAGATATTTAAGGCTACAAAAGAAATTTCTTCTAGAGCAATTTCAATTGGAATTAATTGAGCAAAGAACTGCAAGAAATTGGTTAAAGAAAAAAGTATTTAAAAAGATATTCAAAGAGAAAACATGCCCAAAAGAGACCAGAGTGAATTTGGAAAAAAGGTGACAAAGTTAACAGTAATGAAAGATGCTTTAATTCACTTTTTGGGTGTTTCAGGGGTAAAAATGATTATAAGAGTTACAAAGAATTATTATAATGATTTTTCACATGGTTAAAAGTTTCAAAATGTTTAAAAAAGGGTGGTTGGAATCTTTTATTGATTGTTTTAACAGTGTCTAAAATAATTATAAAAGGAAAAGATTCTCCCACTAAGAAAAACGTGGGGCAAAGAAGACATTCTTTTATAGCCATCAATTTTCTTACTCCAAAAGTGAAATTTACTCTTGTCAGTCGTGAAAAACAGTCTGACATGAGAAAAGCCAATTATGGCATCATTGAACCCTGGTTTAGACCAAAAAAGGGCTGGTTTAAGCCATTTTTGCTATTTTGAGCTATTTTAGACCCTTAAATCAGCTATTACTCTAGCAATACCTGGTCTAGAGCCTTAAAAACACGTCATAATGTGTGTAAGAGGCGTAGAAACCAGCTAAAACTGTTTTTACTAACCTTGTTTTAACTTAAGGGTAGTTTTACCCTCCTGGCAGCAGTTAAAACTACCCTGGTTGGGATCAAATCCTCATCATGAATTGAGTCACAGACGCTGTGACTCAATTCCAGGCCAAAAGCAATGAGCTTTTGTGTGGATTTTGACATCCCACGCCAGTCAGCAAGGATTTTGGGGGTCTAGCTCCCCATTAGAGCTAGAGTGTCTTTTCCCCCCAGAATTAATCATTCCAATTTTTTTTAATTCCTCATCATGTAATACAATTATAATCTAAATATGTATTTCAATTGAGTTTTTAATTACACATCTGTAATAATTGATACCTCATATGTAAATTAAAGCTCACTCATGTAATACACACGCACATTTTGACATTTCAATGGAAAATACTTCAATTCCTCATAACTTCTAAGCTCAACACAAAACCTCAATTTTAACACAAAAATTGATGGTTAACACCACATGTGGTTTGAATGAGATTAAGGTTTTGAGGATTTTCATACTTTTGTACAAAAAATAATAAAAACTTAATTTAAGCTTATTTAAAGTTGAGTTACAGAAATCTCATCCAGAGGTTACCCCAGTTTATTTTTGATGAGGAATCCAATGGTGTGATAATATCTTTATGTTTTTTTGGATAAAAAGCTATGATATATTTTATATATTTTTTTTTCAAAAATATTTCAATTTCATAATTTTAATACAAATTCATTTTTACTTAATTTTTACAAGCAAAAATGTAATTTCATAATTTTAAATTTTATTGTCATTTTATTTTTAAATTTTAATTAAATTTTGATTTTTAAATATAAATTTATATTTAAATTTCAATTTTTATTTTTATAATATAAATAAAGTTATTTTATTTATATTTGTATCTTAATTTATAATTTGTGGTCTTTTGGGTATATGAAAATACCTCTAAGGCTCACAGTTATAAGGCAGAACCTACTTCACCTAACTTCTAAGAATTCAAAACCTTATGTCTCCATGTGCAGATTTTTCATATAAATACTCCCTTTTTGCCATGTGGCTCCTTTATTAAGCTTTTTTCATGTTTCGGAGACAAAAAGAAGTCAATAGAAGTACTGATTCAAACTACTATATATAACATATTGAATAAAATTAACAGAATTTGAGTGATACAGCCACAGTCCCTGAGATAAAAGTAGTTGACTTCAACAGATAACATCAAATCATGGAGAAAACTTTAATGAAGCAGCTGAAATCCCTTATCTTAACACATCATTAATCCCCAAAGAGATAAATATTATATATTATAAGTAAAATTTAATAATCCTTGATTTGGGGATGTGTATTACCCCAGTGAAAATGAAATTTGAACTATCATTAGAAATCATGAACTGTGTCAGTTTGATTGATATCAGTAACAAAAAAATCAATCATTAAGTGGATTATTCTCTCTATATGTGCTTTATTCTATTTTTTTCTAAATCTTTTCAAATTGATAAAATTTTGATTTGAAATTTGAGGGTGGGTTACTTGAAGTGTGTGTGTATCAATTCATTGACTTTAGAATGATATTCTAGAACTTAAATTTATCCAAGCTTGATGATTATTCAATCTCTGCTAGTGTTTTTGAATTAAATATAAATCAATTGCCGAAAAAATGAACAAAAATGAAATAACAATATAAAAAATACTTGGGAAAAGAAGAAGTTAAACTAACTCAAAAAAAATAAAAAACTTTTTGCTTCTTGTTTTGAAAATTTATTATTCAAAGGTGGTGTAAGTTTTTTTATCATTATTTTTTGATAAGTATCATTTGGGTGGATACTAATTCTGTATCCTTTCTCAATTTATTAACTTATCTTTTCATATATTATTATTATGACTTTTTTTCAAAGAATAAAATTACAAACCAGATCAAATAGATAATAAAATAAGAAAAATATTCAAAAAAAGCATTCTAATATCATGCAAGTTTTTCTGTTCATAGTTATCATCTACTAAGATGAATTGAATTGAAACTGATTTTCTTTTTTTTTCTTTTTTATCTATTCATTTTTTTACAATTGATGACAATTATTGTTTTTTTTCTACCTTCAGAAAAAATAAATATAGCTATCATAAAGCTCTTCAATATCATTTGAGATTATATTATATTTATTCCTTCTAAGCTTATATGAACCAGAGTTTTTTTGTTTCAGTATGTTTAATGTATTGTGCATTTTTTTTATTATCAAAGGAGAATCAGGTGAGAAAAGTAAAGAAGGGAAGCAATCTGATCGATTTAAGAAGTAATTGAGGACTTAGCTGATGAGATTTTCCTTCTTTTTGAAAAAATTCATTAACCAAGTTTTTTATTCACAAATTGGAGCTTGCTAGATTTCCCTCCCCTTGATTCTTCTCTTGTGAGAGCTTCAAACAGGTATTCCTAAAAGAAGGAGTTTCAATATTCTGTTTTCATTTTGGAAACATAGTTTTTGAGGCTGAGGATTTCTGGTTTAAGTGTTCATTCCCAATGACAATGCCACATTTTCTCAGCAATATATCCCCCAGAGATTTTATTAATTGTTCCTGTTTTAATTTTAAAAAACTGAACACTGAACCAATGTAGGTACTTCTAGGTCCGCCAAAAGAGTGATTTTGTGAAATTTTCATCAATTTCAAATGTTTTATTCCTGTATTTGTTCCCAAGGTCTCTCTGATTTCCTCAAAGGGGACAAATTGGAAGAATTGATATATTTTGGTAAGTTGAACCAAGGTAATTATTCCAATTGATAAGGGTTTTCAGTGTTCAAAGGTGAATTTTATTTTTTAAAGATGTCTTCAAGCTCAATATATGGAAGTACCCTTGGTGAAATATCAGGACAGGTTTCTGGTTTTTCTGGGAATACCCATTCAGAAGTTCCATTTCATTCTTGTAAGGTCCGCCTGCAAGAATGTAAACCTCCACCTAGTATACAAAATCCAATTGATTTATTTCAGTTTTTGTTGCATTTTTTCCCTTCTTTTTTACAAATTCCAAATGCTTAATTCAATTTTATAATAGAATGAGTAAGATGTTTTTCCTATTAATAAAAACTCATTTGTGTAATAGTATTTGTCCTCACTTTTTCAGTAATTCTTTTGTAATATTAGATCTTGTTATTATATGAAATATTTCCTGATTCAAGAAAAAGTACTTCATTGTTTTATCATTGCCAATATGTAATTAATTTTTTTTAAAGAAACCATTCTGTTTTAATTGATCCCCAGAGCCCTTAACAAATATATTTTTGAAACTTAAATTAATTACATTTTATTTTTGTAAATATTGGAACTCTTGTTTATGGGGGATTCAATTAAGTTTCACCATTTATTTTTACAATTAAAGCTTAAATTCCAAAGGTACATTATTAAAAAATTAGTGAAGATTTTATGGATTTCAATTGATACTGATTTTAATTTCTTCTAGATGATTGAACTCCAAGTCTTGAGACTGGAATACGAAAAAGGGGAACTGATAAAATTCAGCATATTGAAATTCATATTAGATATGGTTAACTATCTTGTTACCGCAATAAATGAATCACAAGTTGAGATAAGTAATAAATAAAGGAGTTTTTATTCTTTAAATTAAAATTCCATTGAAACTCCAAAATCAGAGCTCAAAGCCTGATTTTTATATGTCAGGCTGAGTCTAAGATAAAGTTGTATAATAGTATTTACAAGCTTTAACTATGACTGTGACACGGTGAAAATAGTTTTAAAGAGAGTTTGATTTATATTAATAAAAGGGTGTAATGATGAGAAAAGGGCTTTACTATTGTATAAAAGTGGTGGTGAGCACTGCTGAAAGCCATGGGTGCAGTCTTACCATTTGGATTACTATAATAAGAGTGTCACAGGGGCTCTTCTAAGTGAAGAGGGCCTGGCAGTCAGTAAACTGGGACTTACTTATGGAGGGCTCAGGATATGGTAAGACAAGAGTACACTGAGTAGTGTTAAGAGATGAATTACTAAATAAAGGAGTATAACAAAAGCAGCAACAAATAATAAGAGTAAGAAGAAAAGGCAAAGCACAAACAAGTCCGAGTCCACTGTTTCCACCTGTCAGAATGGAAAGAGAAGGGTTAATGCAGATATGGCCACCCAGCTCATACTGTACAGGAAAAGAAAGAAAGCAGGCAAAGACTAACTTAAAATTCAATAATTATAATACCAAAAATAATGATAAGAGTAATTATAAAATAATAAATAAACTAAATTAATTAACTGGGGAAAAAATCGCCAGGGGGACAAAGAGGGGCTGGTATATGTGAGAATCATCAGCTCAGATCCCAACAGAGAATTTTCATGAGATTATTTGATCATTGAATTGAGTCTTGCCAATACAGGTCCTGTACAGGAGGGATGGTGGTATTAAGTGATCATACATTTTGGAAATGGTGTATCCAAACTGTATTGGGTAATTCCAACCTGTACAAGTATTGAAACACAGTATTGATGAACCAGACTGTATGTATGTTTCAGCAAGGAAGATTGCTGAAGCTGAATGCTGATACACACAGTGGATTTTCTGGTTTGAGGTGTTTGAGTGGGTGTAAGTATGAATACCCTTACCCCTGATTAGTAGTTGCTACTATGAGCCTTAGATGTATTTTCATATACCCTAAAGACCACAAATGATAAATTAAGATACTGTGAGCCTTAGAGGTAATTTCATATACCCAAAAGACCACAAATATAAAAATAACATATTAATATAAATAAAATAAATTTATTTATATTATTAAAATAAGAATCAAAATATAAATATAAAATTATATTAAAAATAAAAAATTAATTACAATTTAAAAATAAAAATACATTAAATTTTATAAGTATAAAATTACATTTATACTTGAAAAAATTAGGTAAAAATGAAATTTTATCAAAACTGTGAAAAAATAAATAAATTTGGAAAAAAGTTAAATAAAAATTATTATAACTTTTTTTTCCTATAAATAAATACATAAAAATTATTTCACCATTGGATTCCTCATAAAAAATCAGATGGGGTCACCTCTGAGTGAAATTCTTGTAACTCAACTCTAAATAAGCTTAAATTAAGTTTTTAGTATTTTCAATACAAAAGTTGAAAATCCTCAAAACCTTAATTTAATTCACACCACATGTGGTGTTAACCATCAATATTTGTGTTAAAATTGAGGTGTTGTGTTTAGTTTAGAAGTTATGAGGAATTGAAGTATTTTCAATTGAATTCAATTGAAATGTCAAAATGTGCGCGTGTATTACATAAGTGAACTTTGATTTACATATGAGGTGTCAATTATTACTGTATTTTACTGTACAATTGAATTGAATTACATATGTAAATTATAAGTATAATACATGATGAGGAATTAAAGGAAAAATAAATTGGAAAGATTAAATTTTGGGGGGAAAAGGTACTCCAGCTCTAAGGGGGAGCTAGACCCCCAAAATCCTTGCTGACAGGCGTGGGATGTCAAAATTCACGCAAAAGTTCATCACTTTTGGCCTGGAATTGAGTTACAGGGTCTGTGGACTCAATTGATGATGAGGTTTTGATACCAACTGGGGTAGTTTTAGCTGTTGCCAAGAGGGTAAAACTACCCTTAAGATAAAACAATCATAATAAAAACAGTTTTAACTGGTTTCTACGCCTCTGACACACATTCTGACGTGTTTTGAAGGCTCTAGGCCTGGTATTGCTATAGTAATGGCTGATTTAAGGGTCTAAAATGGCTAAAAATGGCTAAAAATGGCTTAAACCAGCCCTTTTTTGGTCTAAACCAGGGTTCAATGATGCCATAATTGGCTTTTCTGTTGTCAGACTGTTTTTCACGACTGAAAAGAGTAAATTTTACTTTTGGAGTAAGAGAATTGATGGCTATAAAAGAATGTCTTCTTTGCCCCACTTTTCTCTTCATGTTAGAATCTTTTCCTTTTATTAATTAGTTTAAACACTGTTAAACCAATCAATCAAAGATTCCAACCACCATTTTTAAATCATCTTAATCCATTTAACCACGTGAAAAAATCATTATAATCATTGTTTGTAACTCTTATAATCATTTTTACCCCTGAACCACCCCAAAAGTGAATTAAAGCATCTTTCATCACTGTTAACTTTGTCACTTTGTTTCCAAATTCACTCTGGTCACTTTTGGGCGTGTTTTCTCTTTAATATTCTTTTTCAAGACTTTGTTCTTTAATTAATTGCTTGCAGTTCTTTGCTCACTTAATTCCAATTGAAATTGCTCTTGAAGAAATTTCTTTTGTAGCCTTAAAATATCTCTTGTAGAGTATTTTTTGGATAAATTTTTATTGTTGGTAAAACAATAAATTTTTATAATATTATTGTTTTATAATAATAAAGTTATAAACAATAAAATTGGCGTGTTTTCTCTTAAAAATAATATTTCATACTATTTTTAATTGAATTTTACCTTATACAAATTTTGAGGACAGGAAAAGTACTTGATTTTTAATCAAAGTTTCATATCCACACCTTACATTTGGGGGCCCAGCCGTGATATTTTACCTGTGACATATTTTTTTTACTCCTTTTAAATCTTTTTTCTTATATTGAAAAATTTAAAAACATATAAAAAATACTTATAATTCAAAAAATCCATATAAAAAAATAACTTTTTTCATATTATAAGTGAGTCTTATATTTTTATTTCTTTTTTCAAATAACCTTTTTTTTACTTAATTAATTGGCTTTTTCATTAATTTTAGTGTCTGAAAACTTGGTAAGACAAGAAAACATTGAAACAGCCTCAACAGTAACCAGGATTATCCCTGCCAGTACTGTTAATTCTGATCATAATAGTACTGTTATTGTGACTCAAAATAACCAGCCTGAACCAATATCTTCTGAATTGATTAACTTGGACATAAGTAATACCCTTCAGAAAGCTAAAAATTTGGCCAATAGTAAGTTTTTGACATAAAAATACTATTTTAAGCCCTTTTTAACCATAATTATTCCTTCAACCAGGTCAGGAGCCAGCTACAACCCCTCAAGCAGCTCCCAAAAAGGTAAGAGACGTGATTATGGCAGAAGCCAACCAGGTACAGAAGGAAAAGGGTCAGTTGATGACTTCCAAACAACTAAATTGGGTCATTCTGAAGCTGATAATACTATTTTACCTTCAAAAAGAGCTGACACCGCCACAACAAGCCTCTGTGGACATATACAAAGCCAGCCACAGTGCATACAACAATGCACTTCAATTCAAGGAGTACCAGATCCTTGCAGACCTGTGGAAGAATTGCATGAATTCTTACCTGAGAGTAAGAAAGTTCTTGGGCCATCCCAACACTTGCAAATTGCTCAATGGATGGCATCCATTGATGGAGAAGAAAAACATGATGCTTTTGACACTAGAATGGAGGAAAAACAACCCTCCACCACCCAAACCAGTGCCAAAAACAGCCCCAGTGGCCAGCAGCAGCAATTCCAACGTGAAAAAGCAGCCACAAACTCCAAACAAGGGCAAAGGGAAGGCACAGCCCCAAAACCTTACAGCCAGGGCTACAGAATCCCAAAGATTCAGCAGGATGCCATGGAAAATGTATTTCAGATGGCCAGAACCATGATGGAATTACAGAAGAAGGAGGAAGCCAGATTAAGGTTCCAGAAATGATTTCTGATATATTTGATTCCATCCCAGAGTTGTATAATGCTATAAATGACGTGAAAAAACATCTTTCTGATAAAAATGAAACCATTTGTAACAACATTAAAACAAACAGCCTGAGTCTGTGCCAAATTAATGAAACACTTATGTGTTTTGAAAAAGCTTTGAGAACAATTAAAAATTCCAATAATGATAATTCTTCTAACAATAAAATAAATGAACAATCTGCCATTATTAAAGAATTAACAGATAAATATTCTAAATTCAATATTGATGACATAATTGAAACGAGAATTAAACAAGCCATAAAGATTATCAAGACAGATAACAAGAAAGTCCTTGATGACATTTCAAATTCATTTACTGAAGTAAAGACATATACCATTGCCTTGAAAAAGTGTTTTGATGCTTCACAAGAAGAAGTATCAAAATTATCAATGAAATTGAATCAAGTCACTGCTGATAATACAAGACAGACAGAGTTATCGCAAGAACTGACACATAAGGAAGACATGTATAAAATTGAAGTAATCAATTTAATACAAAGCTTCCAACATGAATACAGAAATTCCCAAAGGTGTAGCAACAGTAAAATGAATGACATTGAACAAATACTGAACACCCTACCAAGAATGTCTACACCTCTAAATCAAAATGGGGCACAAGAATTCCAAATCCACGAGTATTGGATCCTGATAATTCACAATTAAAAAATGAATTATCCACTTCTTTTCATAAGTTGGAACCATCAATGGGCCAAGCACTCTTAAAAGAAGTTCCAAAACTTAAAGAATGGCCTCACTTCAGTGGTGAAGGAGAATATGACCATATGGAATTCATTAGAGGTATTGACATGATCAAAGAGGATTTTGAATTACCAGACAGATTGGTAACAGCCAGGTTTAACACCTTGTTTACCAGATCAGCTCACAGATGGTACATCAAAATAAGACAAGCACATGGACACCAGAGTTGGACTTGGTGGAAAACACAAATCATCAACAAATGGGCAAATGATGCTTGGAGGTTTAAAGTTGAAACAGCCTTTGAATCTGCCAATTTAATGCTGACAAAGACAAAGCTTTACCATGGTTTTGCCAACAGAAGGACAGATTAACAGCATTATATCCTGACATGTCAGAATTTATGATCTATAGAAAAATTCTGAGACAATGTGGAGGTGACTTAGAGCATGCTGTCAAAAGCAGGACTACTGAACAATCTTCAGCAGAGGATATTATCAATATACTAGAAGAAGTAACCACCAGAACCAAAATTGGTTCTAGTGGGGTGAATCTTAAAACAAGGTTTAATACACCGTGGAAAGATTCTGTGGACAAAAACCCCAAAGAAAATTCTAGTAATATTAAATATAAATCTGCAGATACAGTCAGAAAATGCCATATTTGCCAAAGCACCACCCATTTAGCCAATACATGTCCAAAAAGGGGTAAAATAAATGAAATTGACATTGAAAAGGGACCAGATGTTGAAAAAGAAGACATAAATGAAGACAATTCAGATGATAAGTCATCCATATTTTCTGAATCTTCAAAAGATATAGAAAATATCAATGCCACTTTTGACATCATGGAATCTTATTCCCACTTACCACAATTGAGCAATGGTCAAGTTGATTTATCAAAAGTTCAAGATGCACAACTTATGAAGACAAAACCAAACAGAGGAAAAGGTTATACAGCTGGTAACTCCTGTATAACAGAAGTGGTGATTGACAACAAGCCCACCAAGCTTTTGCTTGACCCAGGAGCCTCCTGCTCTTGTGTTGGAAAATCTTTTCTTAAGACTTGTGTACCAAATTTTGAAGACCAATTGTTACCAATTGATGGTATAAAATTCAACAGTGCAAGTAACCCAATGAAAGCATTAGGAATATTTGAGACCAATTTCATATTCCCACACATAAATGGGAATTTAAGGATCACAGTTGAATTTGTTGTTATGGAAAATTGCTCTAGTACCCATTTTATATTGGGAAATGACTATTTAATCATGTATGGGATAGATTTACATAATAACAAAGACAGATACTTTACAATTGGGGACAATAAGCGCCAGAAATTTGCCTTTTTACCATTTAAAAGACAAATTACAGTAAGCAAAGTATCACCAGTCAACTTAGAGTTAGAAAAATTCAAGTCTGAACAGTTAAATGAGGCTGAGATAAGCCTTCATCTGACTAATAAACAAGAAAATGAACTTTCTTCCCTTTTGTATGACCACAGAAGAGCATTTGCTACAGACAAAGAACCTCTGGGAGCAATTATTGGTCATGAAGTTGACATCATTCTTAACATTGAGAGACCTTATCCACCACTCTTAAGAAGACCTGCTTATCCAGCAAGTCCAAAATCAAGAGAAGCTCTAGAAATTCATATCAAAGAACTTCTAGACCTTGGTGTAATAAGAAAAGTAGGCCACAATGAGGAAGTAGAAATAACTACACCAGTTATAGTGGCGTGGCATAATGGAAAATCCAGAATGGTTGGGGACTTTAGAGCTCTGAACACTTACACTGTCCCAGACAGATACCCAATACCAAAAATCCAAATTGCCCTTACTCAAATATCTCAAGCAGTGTATATAACCACTATGGATGCCCTTAAAGGATTCCATCAAAATGTGGTAACACCAAGAGCAAGAAAATACTTGAGAATTATTGTTCATTGTGGAGTGTATGAATACTTAAGGATGCCCTTTGGTATCAAAAATGCACCTTCACACTTCCAAAGAATGATGAATGAAATCTTCCCTGAAGAACTCTCAGAGGGATGGTTAATCATTTACATTGATGACATTATTATCTGTTCAAAGACTTGGGAGGAGCACACGTACAGATTATCAAGAGTTTTGACAAAAATCCAATCAGTAAACATGAAAATCTCCTTGAAGAAATGTCATTTTGGATTTAAAGAACTTAAAGCACTAGGACATGTTGTATCTGGTTTGTCCCTTGGAATTGACAAAAACAAAGTTGCAGCAGTATTGTTAAAGCCCATGCCTCAGAATAAGAAGGAAATTCAGTCATTCTTAGGTTTTGCAGGATATTACAGGCAACACATTAAAGATTTTGCATCCATAGCAAGACCACTTTATAAGTTGTGTGACAAAGACACGGTGTTTGAGATGACTGTTGACAGAGTCAAAGCTTTTGAGTCTCTAAGAGAAGCATTGACCACTGCTCCACTCTTACTGATGCCAGACTTTAAATTGCCTTTCAAACTGTATATTGATGCATCAGGGGATGGACTGGGTGCTGCACTTCACCAAGTTCAAATCATAAATGATAAGCCTGTAGAAGGACCCATATGTTTCATATTCAGGCAAATCAAACCAACTGAAGCCAGATATGGAGCAAGTCAAATGGAATGTCTATGCCTTGTCTGGGCCTTGGAGAAATTGAACTACTTCTTAGAGGGTTGTGTTTTTGAAGTAATAACAGATTGTACAGCTGTCAAATCACTTTTGAACATGAAAACACCCAACAGACACATGCTCAGATGGCAAATAGCCATACAAGAATACAGAGGAAATATGACTATTGTTCATAAGGATGGGAATATTCATAAGAATGCAGATGGACTAAGCAGATGGCCATTACCAAATAATATTGATAATCCTGCTTATGTGCCAGAAGAAGCTTCACCACAAATTCCAATAGAAGGAATAAGTGTTACAGACTTGAACACCAGCTTCTTTGAAGAAGTCAGAAGCAGCTACACTCAAGATAAGAATTGTAGCATCTTATGCCAATTACTTAACAAAGACTGTAAAGACAACTCTCTAATACATGCCTTGGATGAAGTATGGAGAAAATCTTATGATGAAGGAAGATTTCACCTACTGAATGGTATAATCTACCACAGAACCAAGCACACATGTGTCATGACAGTTGTAGACAGGTCATTAATCAATCTTGTACTAAAAGAATGCCATGATAGTCCCTTTTCAGGACATCTGTCTGAAGACAGAACAAGAGAGAAAGTGAAGACCTGCATATGGTGGCCAATGTGGCAGAAAGATGTTGCAGAGTATTGAAAAACCTGTGACAGATGACAAAAGGCAAATAAATCCACTGGAAAAAGACTTGGAAATATGATAAAAATCCAAGAACCTAACAGACCTTGGGAAATTGTCCATATGGATTGGGTAACTGGCCTACCACCAGGAGGTGACAGGAGCTATAATGCTTGCCTAGTAATTGTGGAAAGATTCAGTAAAACTCCAATCTTTTTACCATGTCACAAAGATGATACAGCCATGGATACAGCTCTTCTGATATGGAATAGAGTAGTGTCATGGACTGGGATATTTACAAATATCATAAGTGATAGAGATCCCAAATTCACTTCAGCACTATGGACATATCTTCACCAATTATTTGGCACTAAACTATCTTTCTCTACAGCCTACCACCCACAAACTGATGACCTGGCTGAAAGGATGATCCAAACCTTGGAGGACATGGTTAGAAGATTTTGTGCATATGGCCTTGAATTCAAAGATTGTGATGGATTTACCCATGATTGGTATACTCTGTTGCCAGCACTGGAATTAGCATATAAAACATCAATCCATGCCAGTACCAATCAGACTCCTGCTATTCTAGAAAAAGGATGGAACCCCAAGTTACCCCAAGATTCCTTGAGGAAAGACATAATTGAAATACATCCCACAGCTGCTAGCTTCAAAGGAATGCTAGACAAAGCTAGAAAGCATGCAGTGAGATGCATGGAGGACTCTTTTGCATATGCTAAAGATAAATGGGATAAATCACATGCAACTGCAGATTTCAAAGTGGGGGACCTAGTACTTGTATCCACCACTAACTTCAATAACATCAAAGGATGTAAAAAGTTGAAAGACTCCTTTGCAGGACCTTTTGTGATTAAGGCCCTCCATGGAGAAAATGCTGTTGAAGTAGAGTTATCTGAAGAACTTAGCAATAAGCACCCTACATTTCCAGTGAGCTTGATAAAACCATATAAATCTAGTGATGCTGAGAAATTTCCCTTGAGGAATAAGATTCCCCAAGTTATACCTCCTATTGAGACATCTGGTTCTAAGAAAATTACCAAAGTTCTTAAAGAAAGGAAATTAAGAACCAAGAAAGTAAGGGAATACCTTGTTAGGTACAGTAACCCAACTTGTGAAGATGAATGGTTAGAAGAAAAAGATATACCAGAAGCTACCAAACTCCTCAGAAGATTCAGACACACTAGAAACACCAATATTACAAAGTAATATTCTTTTTTAGGGGGAGGGAATGTGAGCCTTAGAGGTAATTTCATATACCCAAAAGACCACAAATATAAAAATAACATATTAATATAAATAAAATAGATTTATTTATATTATTAAAATAAGAATCAAAATATAAATATAAAATTATATTAAAAATAAAAAATTCATTACAATTTAAAAATAAAAATACATTAAATTTTATAAGTATAAAATTACATTTATACTTGAAAAAATTAGGTAAAAATGAAATTTTATCAAAACTGTGAAAAAATAAATAAATTTGGAAAAAAGTTAAATAAAAATTATTATAACTTTTTTTTCCTAGAAATAAATACATAAAAATTATTTCACCATTGGATTCCTCATAAAAAATCAGATGGGCTCACCTCTGAGTGAAATTCTTGTAACTCAACTCTAAATAAGCTTAAATTAAGTTTTTAGTATTTTCAATACAAAAGTTGAAAATCCTCAAGACCTTAATTTAATTTACACCACATGTGGTGTTAACCATCAATTTTTGTGTTAAAATTGAGGTGTTGTGTTTAGTTTAGAAGTTATGAGGAATTGAAGTATTTTCAATTGAATTCAATTGAAATGTCAAAATGTGCGCATGTATTACATAAGTGAACTTTGATTTACATATGAGGTGTCAATTATTACTGTATTTTACTGTACAATTGAATTGAATTACATATGTAAATTATAAGTATAATACATGATGAGGAATTAAAGGAAAAATAAATTGGAAAGATTAAATTTGGGGGGGAAAAGGTACTCCAGGGTACCCCTGAACCACCCCAAAAGTGAATTCAAGCATCTTTCATCACTGTTAACTTTGTCACTTTGTTTCCAAATTCACTCTGGTCACTTTTGGGTGTGTTTTCTCTTTAATATTCTTTATAAAGACTTTGTTCTTTAATTAATTGCTTGCAGTTCTTTGCTCACTTAATTCCAATTGAAATTGCTCTTGAAGAAATTTCTTTTGTAGCCTTAAAATATCTCTTGTAGAGTATTTTTTGGATAAATTTTTATTGTTGGTAAAACAAGAAATTTTTATAATATTATTGTTTTATACTAATAAAGCTATAAACAATAAAATCGGCGTGTTTTCTCTTAAAAATAATATTTCATACTATTTTTAATTGAATTTTACCTTATACAAATTTTGAGGACAGGAAAAGTACTTGATTTTTAATCAAAGTTTCATATCCACACCTTACAGATACAAATATAAATAAAATAACTTTATTTATATTATAAAAATAAAGATTGGAATATAAATACAATATTATATTTGAAAATCAAAATTTAATTATAATTTAAAAATAAAATTACAATAAAATTTCAAATTATGAAATTACATTTTTACTTGTAAAAATTAAGTAAAAATGAATTTTTAATAAAAATTGTGAAAATAAAATATTTTTGGTAAAAAGTTATATAAAATATATTATAGCTTTTTATCCAATAAATAAAAATAAATAAATTATCACACCATTGGATTCCTCATAAAAAATAAAGTTAGGTCACCTCTGGATGAAATTTCTGTAACCCAACTCTAAATAAGCTTAAATCAAGTTTTTAGTATTTCTCGTACAAGAGTATGAAAATCCTCAAAACCTTAATTTAATTCAAACCACATGTGGTATTAACCATCAATTTTTGTGTTGAAATTGAGGTGTTGTGTTTAGTTTAGAAGTTGTGCGGAATTGAAGTATTTTCAATTGAATTCAATTGAAATGTCAAAATGTGTGTGTGTATTACGTAAGTGAACTTTAATTTACATATGAGGTATGAATTATTACAGATGTGTAATTAAAAACTCAATTGAATTACATGTGTAAATTATAATTGTATTACATGATGAGGAATTAAAGAAAAAATAAATTAGAAAGATTAATTCTGGGGGGAAAAGACACTGTAGCTCTAATGGGGAGGTAGACCCCAAAATCCTGGCTGACTGGCGTGGGATGTCAAACTCCACACAAACGTTCATTACTTTTGGCCTGGAATTGAGTCACAGGGTCTGTGACTCAATTCATGATGAGGTTTTGATCCCAGCCAGGGTCGTTTTAATGGCTGCCAAGAGGGTAAAACTACCCTTAAGTTAAAGAAATGTTGGTAAAAAAGGTTTTAACTGGTTTCTACACCTCTTACACACATTCTGACGTGTTCTGAAGGCTCTAGACCAGGTATTGCTGTAGTAATGGCTGATTTAAGGGTCTAAACTCACTAAAAATAGCAAAAAATGGCTTAAACCAGCCCTTTTTTGGTCTAATCCAGGGTTCAATGATGCCATAATTGGCTTTTCTGTTGTCAGACTGTTTTTCACGACTGACAAGAGGAAATTTCACTTTTGGAGTAAGGAAATTGATGGCTATAAAAGAATGTCTTCTTTTCCCCACATTTCTCTTAATGGGAGAATCTTTTCCTTTTATAATTAGTTTAAACACTGTTAAACCAATCAATAAAAGATTCCAACCACCGTTTTTTAAAGAGTTTAAGCCTTTTAACTACGTGAAAAAATCATTATAATAATTGTTTGTAACTCTTATAATCATTTTTAACCCTGAACCACCCCAAAAGTGAATTAAAGCATCTTTCATCACTGTTAGCTTTGTCACCTTGTTTCTAAATTCACTCTGGTCACTTTTGGGTGTGTTTTCCCTTTAAATATCTTCTTACAGACTTTGTTTCTTAATGAATTTCATGCAATCCTTTGCTCAATTAATTTGCATTGAAATTGGTCTTGAAGAAATTTCTTTTGTAGCCTTAAATATCTCTTGTAGAGTATTTTTTGGATAAATTCTTATTGATGGTAAAACAATAAATTTTTATAATATTATTGTTTTATACTAATAAGGTTATAAACAATGAAATTGGTGTGTTTTCTCTTAAAAATAATATTTCATACTATTTTTAATTGATTTTTTACCTTATACAAATTTTGAGGACAGGAAAAGTACTTGATTTTTAATCAAAGTTTCATATCCACACCTTACACTAATACTGGTTGACAGATACTGAAATTAACTGGCTTTTTTCATTAATTTTAGTGTCTGACAATATGGTAAGACAAGAAAATATTGAAACAACCTCCACAGTTACTAGCATTATTCCTGCAAGCACTGTTATTATAACTTGGAATAACCAACAAGAGCCAATTTCTTCTGAATTGTTCAACTTGGATATCAGTATTACGCTTCAGAAAGTTGAAATTTGGAAATTGGTAAGTTTTTAACATAAAATTACTATTTTAAACCTTTTTAATCATACAAAATGCCTTAAACCAGATCAGGAGCCAGCTATAAGCCCTCAAGCAGCTCCCAAAAAGGTCATAGACGTGATTATGGCAGAAGCCAATCAGATACAGAAGGACAAGGGTCAGTAAAAGACTTCCAAAACAATAAATTGTCCAATTCTGAAGCTGATGACACTATTTTACCTTCAAAAAGAGCTGACACCACCACAAGAAGCCTGAGTGGACATTTACAAAGTCAGCTAGAAGGCCTACAACAATGCACTGCAGCACAAAGAGTACCAGATAGTTGCAGATCTGTGGAAAAACTACATGAACTGATACCTGACTGTAAGAAAACTCCTGGGACATCCCAACACTTGCAAGATATTCAATGGATGACATTCATTGATTGAAAAGAATAATGGAGGAAAAACAACCCACCACCACCAAAGAAAGTTCCAAGACCAGGCACAGTGGCCAGCAGCAGCAATTCCAATGTGAAAAAGCAGCCACAAGCTCAAAACAAGGGCAAGGGGAAGGCACCAGCCCCAATGCCTTACATCCAGGGCTACAGGCTTCCAAAGATTCAGCAGGATGCCATTTAAAATGTATTTTAGATGGCCAGAACCATGATGGAAATACAGAAGAAGGAGGAAGCCAGATTAAGATTCCCGAAATGATTTCTGACATGTTTTATTCCATCCCAGAGTTGTATGACGCTATAAATGACGTGAGAAAACATCTTTCTGATAAAAATGAAACCATTTTTAACAACACTAAAACAAACAACTTAAGTCTGTGCCAAATTAATGAAACACTGATGTGTTTTGAAAACGGTTTAAGAGCAATTCAAACTTCCAATAATGATAATTCTTTTGCCAATAAATAAATGAACAATCTACCATTATTCAAGAGTTAACAGAATAATATTCTAAATTCAATGTTGATGACATAATTGAAAAAAGAATTAAACAAGCCATAAAGATTATTAAGACAGATAACAAACAACTCCTTGATGACATTTCAAATTCATTTACTTAAGTCAAGGCATATACAATTTCCTTTAAAGAGTGTTTTGATGCTTCAAAAGAAGAAGTATCAAAACTATCAATGAAATTGAATCAAGTCACTGTTGATAGTAAAAGACAGACAGAGTTATGGCAAGAACTGAAACATAAAGAAGAAATGTATAAAATTGAAGTAATGAATTTAATACAAGCCTTCCAACATGAATACAGAAATTTGCAAAGGTGTAGCAACAGTAAAATGAATGATATTGAACAAATACTGAACACCTTACCAAGAATGTCTACACATCTGAACAAAAATGAGGGGACAACAATTCCAAATCCACAAGTATTGGATCCTGATAATTAAAAGTTAAAAAATGAATTGTCCACTTCTTTTCATTACTTGGAACCATCAATGGCCAAGCACCTTTGAAAGGAGTACCAAAACTTAAAGAATGGACTCACTTCAGTGGTGAAGGAGAATATGAACATATGGAATTCATCAGAGGAACTGACATGATTGAAGAAGATTTTGGATTACCAGACAGATTGGTACCAGCAACATTCAACATCTTGTTTACAAGATCAGCTCATAGATGGTATATCAAATTAAGACAAGCACATGGAAACCAAAGTTGGACTTGGTGGAAAACCCAAATTATCAACAAATGGGCCAATGATGCTCGGACATTTAAAGTAGAAACAGCCTTTGAGTCTGCCATATTTAATGCTGATAAAGACAAAGATTTACCATAGTTTTGCCAACAAAAAAGACAGACTAACAGCCTTTTACCTTGACATGTCAGAATTTATGAACCACAGAAAGATTCTGACACAATGTGGAGGTGACTTAGAGAATTCTGTCAAAAGCAGGACTACTGAACAATCTTCAGCAGAGGATATTATCAATCTATTAGAAGAAGTAACCAACAGAACCAAAATTGGTTGTAGTAGGGTGAATCTCAAAACAAGGTTTAATACACCTTGGAAAGATTCTGTCGACAACAACCCAAAAGAAAATTCTAATAATGTTAACTATAAATCTGCAGATACAGTCAGAAAGTGCCATATTTGCCAAAGCACCACGCATTTAGCCAATACATGTCCAAAGAGGGGGAAAATCAATGAAATTGATATTGAAAAGGAACCTGATGTTGAAAAAGATGACATAATGGAAGATAATTGAGATGATAAGTCATCAATATTTTCTGAATCTTGAAAAGATATAGAAAATATCAATGCCACTTTTCACATCATGGGATCTTATTGCCACTTCCCACAATTAAGCAATGGTCAACTTGATTTATCAAAAGTTCAAGATGCACAACTTATGAAAACAAACCAAAACAGGGGGAAAGGTCATACAGCTGGTAACTCCTGTTTAACAGAAGTGGTGATTGAAAACAAGCCACTAAACATTTTCTTGACGCAGGAGCCTTCTGCTCTTGTATTGGTAAATCTTTGCTGAGAACTTGTGTACCAAAGTTTGAAGACCAATTTTTACCAAGTGAGGGTATAAAATTCAATAGTGCAAGTAATCCAATGAGAGCATTAGGAATCTTTGAAACCAATAACATATTCCCACACATCAATGGGAATTTAAGAATCACAGCTGAATTTGTTGTTATGGAAAACTGCTCTAGTACCCATTTTATATTGGGAATTGACTATTTAATCATGTATGGGATAGATATGCATAACAACAAAGACAGATACTTTATTATTGAAGACAATAGGTGTCAGAAATTTGCCTTTTTACCATTTAAAAGACAAATTACAGTAAATTAAGTATCACCACTCAACTTAGAATTGGAAAAATTCAAATCTGAAAAGTTAAAGGAGGCTGAAATAAGTCTTCATCTGACTGATAAGCAAAAATAATGAACTTTCTTCCCTTTTGTATGACCACAAAGGAGCATTTTCTTCAGACAAAGAACCTCTAGGAGAAATTATTGGTCATGAAGTTGACATCATTCTGAATATTGAAAGACCTTATCCCCCACTCTTGAGAAGACCTGCATACCCAGCAAGTCCCAAGTCAAGAGAAGCTCTAGAAACTCAAATCAAAGAACTTCCAGACCTTGTGTTAATAAGAAAAGTTGGCCGTAATGAAGAAGTAGAAATAGCTACACCAGTGCTAGTGGAATGGCATAATGGAAAATCCAGAATGGTTGGAGATTTTGGAGCCCTGAACACTTACACTGTTCCAGTTAGGTACCCAATACCAAAAATCCAAATTGCCCTTACTCAAATATCTCAAGCAGTGTATATAACCACTATGGATGCCCTTAAAGGATTCCATCAAAATGTGGTGACACCAAGACCAAGGAAATATTTGAGAATTATTGTTAGTTGTGGAGTGTATGAATATCTAAGAATTCCCTCCGCTATCAAAAATGCACCTTCACATTTCCACATAATGATGAATGAAATATTCCCCAAGGAACTAGCAGAGGGATGGTTAATCATTTACATTGATGAAATTCTTGTCTGTTCCAAGACTTGGGAAGAGCACATGTACAGATTTTCCAGAGGTTTGAAAAAGATTCAATAAGTGAACATGAAAATCTCTTTGAACAAATTTCATTTTGGATTTAAGGAACTTAAAGCACTAGGACAGGTTGTATCTGGTTTGTCCCTTGGGATTGACAAAAACAAAGTTGCAGCAGTATTGCTAAAACCCATGCCTCAGAACAAAAAGGAAATTCAGTCATTTTTTGGTTTTGCAGGATATTAGAGGCAACACATTAAAGATTTTGCATTCATACCAAGACCACTTTATAAATTGTGTGACAAAGACACAGTATTTGAAATGACTTTTGACAGGGTCAGGGATTTTGAGTCTTTAAGAGAAGCCTTGACAAATTCTCCACTCTTACTGATGCCAGACTGTAATTTGCCATTTAAGTTGTATATTGATGCATCAGGGGATGGGCTGGGTGCTGCCCTTCACCAAGCTCAGATCACAAATGATAAACCTGTGGAAGGACCCATATGTTTCATATCCAGGCAAATCAAACCAACTGAAGCCAGATATGGAGCAAGTCAAATGTAATGTCTATGCCTTTTCTGGGCCTTGGAAAAATTGAACTACTTCTTAGAGGGACTCGCTTTTGAAGTGATAACAGATTGTACAGCTGTCAAATCACTTGTAAACATGAAAACACCTAAAAGACATATGCTCAGATGGCAAATAGCCATACAAGATGACAGGGGCAATATGACTATTGTTCATAAAGATGGGAGTATTCATAAAAATGAAGATGGACTAAGCAGATAGCCATTACCATATCATATTCATAATCCTGCTTATGTGCCAGAAGAAGCTTCACCACAGATCCCAATAGAAGGAATAAGTGTTACAGACTTGAACAGCATCTTCTTTGAAGAAGTAAGAAACAGCTACACTCAAGATAATAATTGTAGCATCTTATGCCAATTACTTAACGAAGACTGTAAAGACAAATCTCTAATACATGCCTTGGATGAAGTAGGGAAGAAATCTTATGAGGAAGGAAGATTTCACCTACTGGATGGTATGATTTACCACAGGACCAAGCACACATTTTTCATGACAGTTGTGGACAGGTCATGAATCAATCTTGTACTAAAAGAATGGCATGACAGCCCCTTTTAAGGACATCTGTCTGAAGACAGAACGAGAAAAGGTAAAGACCTGCATATGGTGGCCAATGTGGCAGAAAGATGTTGCAGAGTATTCCAAAACCTGTGACAGATGTCAAAAGGCAAATAACTTGACTGGCAAGAGACTTGGAAATATGATGAAAATACAAGAACCCAGCAGACCTTGGGAAATTTTCCATATGGATTGGGTAACTGGCCTACCACCAGGAGGTGACAGAAGTTATAATGCTTGCCTAGTAATTGTAGAAAGATTCAGTAAAACTCCAATCTTTTTACCATGCTACAAAGATGATACAGACATGGATACAGCTCTTCTGATATGGAATAGAGTAGTGTCATGGAATGAAATATTTACAAATATAATTAGTGACAGGGATCCCAAATTCACTTCAGCACTATGGACAAATCTTCACCAATTATTTGGCACTAAGCTGTCTTTCTCTACAACCTACCACCCACAAACTGATGGTCTGGCTGAAAGGATGATCCAGACCTTGGAGGACATGGTAAGAAGAGTTTGTGCATATGGCCTTGAACTCAAAGATTGTGATGGATTTACCCATGATTGGTGTAATCTGTTGCCAGCACTGGAATTAGCATATAAAAGATCAATCCATTCCAGTGCCAATCAAACTCCTGCTATCCTAGAAAAGGGATGGAACCACAAATTACCTCAAGATTCCTTGAGGAAAGATTTGATTGAAGTACATCCCACAGCTGCTGGCTTCATGTGAATGCTAGGAAAAGCTAGAAAGCATGCAGTAAAGTGCATGGAAGACCCTTTTGCATATGCTAAGGACAAATTGGATCAATCACATTCAACTCCAGATTTCAAAGTGGGGGATTAAGTTCTTGTATCCACCACGAACTTCAATAACATCAAAGGATGTAAAAATCTGAAAGAATCCTTTGCGGGACCTTTTGTTATTAAAGCCCTCCATGGATAAAATGCTGTTGAAGTAGAGTTATCTGAAGAACTTAGCAATAAGCATCCCACATTTCCAGTGAGCTTGATAAAGCCATATAAATCTACTGATGCTGAAGGATTTCCCTTGAGGAATAAAGTTCCCAAAGGTATACCTCATATTGAGTTATCTGGTAGTAAAAAAACTACCAAAGTCCTCAACAAAAGAAAGTGGAGAACAAAAAAAGTAAGGGAATACCTAGTTGGGTACAGTGACCCAACTTGTAAAGATGAATGGTTGCCAGAAAAAGACATACCTGAAGCTAGTAAACTTCTCAGAAGGTTCAGGCACACTAGAAATAACAATATTACAAAGTAATATTCTTTTTTTAGGGGAAGGGAATGTGAGCCTTAGAGGTATTTTCATATACCCAAAAGACCACAAATGATAAATTACGATACAAATATAAATAAAATGAGTTTATTTATATTATAAAAATAAAAATTGACATATAAATACAAATTTATATTTAAAAATCCAAATTTAATTATAGTTTAAAAACAAAATTTAAATAAAATTTAAAATTATGGAATTACATTTTTACTTGTAAAAATTAAGTAAAAATGAATTTTTAATAAAAATTGTGCAATTAAAATATTTTTGGTGGAAGGTTATATAAAATATATTATAGCTTTTTATCCAATAAATAAACATAAAGAAATTATCAAACCATTGGATTCCTCATAAAACATAAAGTGGGGTCACCTCTGGATGAAATTTCTGTAACCCAACTCTAAATAAGCTTAAATTAAGTTTTTAGTATTTTTTGTACAAACATATGAAAATCCTCAAAACCTTATCTTAATTCACATCACATGTAGTGTTAATAATCAATTTCTGTGCTAAAATTGAGGTGTTGTGTATGGTTTAGAAGTTATGAGGAATCAAAGTATTTTCAATTGAATTCAATTGAATTGTCAAAATGTGCGCATGTATTACATGAGTGAACCTTAATTCACTTATGAGGTATCAATTATTACAGATGTTTAATTAAAGACTCAATTGAATTACATGTGTAAATTATAATTGTATTACATGATGAGGAATTAAAGAAAAAATAAATTGGAAAGATTAATTCTGGGGGGGGAAGACACTCTAGCTCTAAGGGGGAGCTAGACCCCTTAAATCCTTGCTGACTGGCATGAGATGTCAAAATCCACACAAAGGTTCATTACTTTTGGCCTGGAATTGAGTCACAGGGTCTTTGACTCAATTGATGATGAGGTTTTGATCCCAACCAGGGTAGTTTTAACTGCTTCCAAGAGTGTAAAACTACCCTTAAGTTATAACTATGTTAGTAAAAAGGATTTCAACTTATATCTACGCCTCCTACACACATTCTGACTTGTTTTGAAGGCTCTAGACCAGGTATTGCTGTAGTAATGGCTGATTTAAGGGTCTAAAATGGCTAAAACCGGCCCTTTTTTGGTCTAAGCCATGATGCCATAATTGGCTTTTCTTTTGTCAGACTGTTTTTCACGACTGACAAGAGTAAATTTTACTTTTGGAGTAAGAAAATTGATTGCTATAAAAGAATGTCTTCTTTGCCCCACTTTTCTCTTCATGTTAGAATGTTTTCCTTTTATAATTAGTTTAAACACTGTTAAACCAATCAATAAAATATTTCAACCACCCTTTCTAAAATCATTTTAAACCTTTTAAACCACATGAAAAAATCAATATAATCATTGTTTGTAACTCTTAGAATCAATTTTACCCTTGAACCACCCCAAAAGTGAATTGAAGCATCTTTCATCACTGTTAGCTTTGTCACTTTGTTTCCAAATTCACTCTGGTCACTTTTGGGTGTTTTTTCTCTTTAAATATATTTTTATATACTTTGTTTCTTAATGAATTGCTCTTGAAGAAATTTCTTTTGTAGCCTTAAATATTTCTTGTAGAGTATTTTTGGATAAATCTGTATTGTTGGTAAAACAATTAATTTTTATTATATTATTGATTTATGCTTACAAAGTTAAAAAACAATAAAATTGGCGTGTTTTCCCTTTAAAAATACTATTTCTTACTATTTTTAAATAATTTTACCTTATACAAATTTTGAGTACAGGAAAAGAACGTGATATTTTATCCAAGTTTCATATCCACACTGTCAGGCTGAGTCTATATTGAAGTGGTAATAAGAGTATTTACAACTAGAATTATGACTGTGACACGTAGAAAATTGATTAAAAATAAGAGTTTTTGATTTTAAAGATGATTTATAATATATTTAAAGGGTTCTACTATTGGAAAATAGTGGTGGTGAGCGCTATTGAGAACCCAGGGTGCAATCTTACCAGTTGAGTTACTATAATAAGAGTTACAATAATTAAATATATAATTATACCTGTTTATTACCCAAGAGTAAAACTGTTTTTGACAGTTTACTATGTAGGGTATTCAAGAGCAGGATGAGGAAAAGCTTTTGGCTGTGAAAAGCCCTCCTTTTATCCTGAAATTGAGGTGGAAAGGCTGCTAGACCTTTCCACGTAGAGGAAGTGAAGATTTTTCACTCTCTATGACAGGATTGTGGTTTGCAAACAAGCTGTATACCCTGTATTGGGCTCAGATGTGGTTTTGAAACCACATCTGGGCAGTTTTCACCAATACAGGGTGAAAATTTTCATCTGGGGACCTCACAGCCTGATTCTGACATGTATGACGCGTAGAATGCTGTACAGAAACTGTATGGGACCCCAGTATTGACTGACATATGAGGTATTGAAGTAGAAACATGCTCCTTCGTCTATTTGACACCTCATATTCATGGTTATGGGATATTATCCCATGGTAAGGCTGTATCTGACAGCAGGTGGGATTTTGACCTTAAAATGGTCATAACTCTGTCAGTTTTTGAGATATCAAGCTCAAGGTTGGTTCATTGAATAGATCTTTATGAGCTCTACACAATGGTACACAACTTGACATGGTTATCATTAAATATGACAAAGTTATCCCATGTACAAGTATTTTTGTACATTGGCGTGGTCTGGGCAAAAGCTGTATTAAGCTTGTTTGGCCAATAACTTCTGTTGTAGTTGAGCTATGAGGAAATGGATGGCACCATCAGATAGCCCTGATTGTGCTCTTTCCAAAAAGACCCCACTTTAGGTATCTCACACTAAAACTGTAAAAGTTAGATGAGAGGTGAATGTTTTGTTCACCCTTATTTGGTCTGAATTTGACCATAACTCAAGTAATACTGGTGCTAGCTCAGTTTGGCTAGCACCATTAGATAGCCCTGGCTTAGAGCTTCATTTTGAATACCCATTTGATGGGGTTAAGCCTCTCCTTCTAGATTTTGGATGAGAGGTGAAAATTAAGGTTTATGCTCAGCAATAATTTTGAGCAGGAATAACTTTGTTATTTCTTGTCCTATGGTGATGGGACTTATATTTTCAGAAAGGGGTGAGTTTCCTCTTTCTTTTGATACCTTTGGAGCTGATTTGGCTCAGTTCCATGTTTTGGTGGTATTTTGGCTATGCCATTGGTTTATGGTATTTTGGCTGTCATGCTTGTGCTCTGGTTTTGAGTCACAGGCTGACAGTCTCTGACTCAACAAAGCCATCTATGGGCTGAGGCAGGCACCACTAGCCTGGTACAAGCAACTTAAAAATTGGTTGAGGTCAGTAAAATTCATGGTGTGTACACTAGATCCTTGCGTATTCTACAGGGCAGGAAGCATCCCAGTGTGGCTATACGTACATGTGGATGACATTGGGATTTTCAGCAAAGACACGAGTATTTTTAAGACCAAAATAAGTGAAGAATTCAACATCACAGACATGAGAGCAGCTGACCTAATGCTGGGGGTGAAGATATGCCAGACGGAAAATGGCATAAGCCTTGACCAACAACACTTCATCAAAGCCCTACTAGAGCAGTATGGGATCAAAGGATGCAAGGCAATGGTGACACCACTGACGCCAAACAAACATCTCACACAAGCCACAGAAGAAGAACTGGTCACATTTAGAAATCTGAAAGAAAACTATAGAAGCGCCATAGGAAGCATAAACTACCTCAGCACAGCAACAAGGCCCAATTTATCCTTCACAGTCAGTGCCCTGTCACAATACCTAGAACAACTGGGCATTAAACACTGGCAAGCATTTATGCATGTGCTCAGGTACTTGAGGGGCTCAAGCAACAGAGGACTTCTTTACGCTGCAGAGAAAGACAGTGGCATTAACGCCTACAGTGACGCTGACTGGGGAAATTGCAGCATGACTTGACACTCAACAACAGGCTACCTAGCTTGTTTTCACAAGTGCCTTGTCTTGTGGAAGACCAGAAAACAACCAACGGTCTCCATCTCCACAGCGGAGGCAGAATACAAGGTGGTATGTGATCTTACTTCTGAACTTCTGTGGTTCAAACAATGGTGCGAAGAGGCAAAGCTTTTCACTTTCACTAAGCCAATACTCATTCAAAGACAATCAAAGCTGCATCAAGACAACTAACGGGGACTGCAATATAAACAATAAATGAATGAAGCATATTGACATCCAGCTGCACTTCATCAAGGAAGCCATCCAAGAAAACCTCATACAGCTTCAATATGTTCCATCCACCCAGATGCTAGCAGACTTCTTAACAAAATCAGTTAACAAATTCACGCTAGAAAACTCACTGTGCGGATTAAGCCTTTTGCGACTGGGTGTGAGGGGGGATGAAGAAATCTTGACCCAAAGAGGTCTAGGTGAGCACTATTCCAAACCCAGTGCAAAAGCACCAGCCACGTAAAACTGATTGAGTCATGCTTACTCAGATCAGTAAAGATGCGGACACTGTCCAGTACCTGCCCGCAGCTAAAATCCGCGGTGCACAAGCACCAGCAGAAGGGATAAAAGCCCGACGTTCCTTCATCACAAAGGAGCGGCAGAACAAACTCAAACACTTTCTTCTCTTACCTAATTTCCTTTATCGTCTCTTTCTCTCTCTCTCTCTTCTTTATTTTATCTTACGTTTTTATACACTGTAACCAGAATAATCACAATTGCTCATTAATATCATTATTAAACGCTGTAACCACAAAGGTACGAGGCACTATTTTACTCACTAACAAGTGAAGTAACGCTGACCCAGCAATGCTCTAAACAGAACATTGCTACTACTGTACTGTTATTATTTAGCTTACTTAGAATATTGTTGTATCTCCGTATTCCACCTTTAAAGGTACTTTCGTTCTTAAATCTAAACTACAAACATAACTTGCACGTTAATTCATATCATCTTTAAAGCTCTAAAATTATTACACATTTCACAGATGTGGCGTTGTTGGTTATAATGCTATTTGATTAGTCAATATTGTTACATCATCGGTTGGGGTTCCTTTCAAGTGGCAAGAATTGTGAGACTGTTCTTGAGATTCAACCAAGGATATTTTTGTGGAAAATAATGACAGAGTTTTCTCGTACTTGTCACGCCCTTTTGAAACCGCAAAGCTGTGAAATTGAGACACATCTCAATGGAGCTTCCGAGGTAGAGGGATCTTTGAAAAGCAACTCATAATGAAGATTTCGAAAAAACAACCCAATTTGCTTCTTTTCAAACCCTTGCTTCAAACCATAAGTAACAGGGTATGTTCGATATTTGAACCAACGTTTGGTTTGGCTGATGACAACGATTTCTGCTTCAAACAGTTGGCTAGCGGCGTAAAGGGTATGCTCATTTCCCCATTCAGTTGGTTCACGCATACGGGACATGGCGGTCTTGAAAGGAATTATGTTTTCGTCGTGTGTTTCTAAAAAGTTTTCGGGATTTTTTTCAATCCAATCAACAATATTTTGCCTGACTTCGAGGTGCTTGCTTTGATCATTATAAAAGATATAGGCTAGCGCGCGGAATTGACAAGCGCCATCTCGGGGTATAAAATTTTTGCTACGAGCCAGGCCTTGAAATCCCTTTGCATTGAGGGGTTGCGTTCGGATGTGGTCTTCTCTTGTTGGAAAGCGAAAGTTTTTGGCGGACTCTGGTACCTTATTCCCAAATATTGTTTGGCGATGCTGGCTACTTTCAGTGACGCCTAGAAAGAAATTTGTTGAAGATGAACCACTCCGGACAACTCATAACATAGCACTCGGGCTAGCCAAAATAACTCACCTTCATCAGATAGTTCTCCGTGTGAGGCGTCGAAGGTTGAAAAGGACTTCTCTGTGGATTTGGATAGAGCACTTTGCGAACTGGAGGCTCGTGCTGTATATGGATCACAGGGCAAAAACATAGCAATGATATGCATTCAATCTTTCCAGATGAATTTCTGGGGGAGAAGCCAAAACAGAAAAAATAAGGCTGAAAGGATCAACAATCTTGTGATCGCTCTCCTTGCAAGACATTCGGTGTCGCTGAGGGACGTTCTGCCGAAAACTTACCATCCTTGAATTGCTCTTCAGGGAAGACATCCGGTGTTGCTGAGAAACGCTCTGCGGATGGGCGTGGATCCTTCAGCTGGTTGGAGATTCATAAGTGCATCCAAGAACAAAAATAGAGTGTTACCATTTCTGAACCGAGCTGGCAATTTCGCTTCCCCTGAAATATTCATAGGGACTCCACCTGTGAGGTGCAGATTGATTAAAAAAACACAAATTCCAATCTGGAGCTGCGAGAGATGCATGTCGCTTCAACGCCTTTTTCAAATCTTTACGATGAGTCACTGGACCTAAGAGCCAAAAAAGTAGGATAATTAGTTTTTAGTCACTCGGCTTCTTTGTCAAAGGAGATAAATTGAGAGCAAGTTTGTTTAGAAAAATGCGTACGTCTTCTCTGTCTGTGGCTTTTGTGTGTGGCCAATTTGATGAGTGGCTGCTGCAATTTTCTTGGGGAAAGCTTCGCCAAGCAACAAGCATGGCCAGGAAAAAGAGGCAGATTAAAAGGATGCTTCTAAAATACATTGCCGGGATGCTCCCGTCTGGCTGCTATCTGTTTCGAATCATTTCCTCTATTTTCTTCTGGTTCTGTATCTACTTGACACGTATTTTTATCTCTTTTTTGACTATGTTTCTGTGCGCTTTAAACTTGTTGGTCCATAACGATTCACAAAAAGATTCATGACTCTAGAAAAGATTACAAAAGACTGCAATCGAAGTATTTTAATAATTCTATCGCTTGCTACTTGTTTCCTGATTACTTTCTTGAGTTTTCCGATATCTATACCTTTGGAAGGCAGGCTTTCAGCTAATGGGCCTCGCGAGAATTGCTGATAGGTTCTGCGGAATGGCAGCCTGACCCACTATTTTGAAATCATGTTTCAAGTATTAAGAGCTGAGAGTGGGTTATTTTCTCAAGGTCTCTGGACCCTTTGTTGAAATATTTTCTGTATCACAAGTTGAGCTGACCATAAATCAATACTGAACGTATTGTGCAGCAAAGCCAAGCGGGATATTTTAAGTGAAACCCAAGTTCAGTGTTGAGCTCTATTACACTTATCACATCATGGTGGGCTGGCCTCAGAGACAACCAAGGAACAAGCATCCCGGTGTTTCCCCATGGAGACGCTCTTCATACTTATTTTTATTTGTTGACATTATATTCTAGTTTGATAGGTAGCCTGAACAAAAGTTGACACACGATACGTATATTACGCTCAATAGCAAGCTGAATTCTGGGTGTCAAGTACCCCTGAAACTTCATCGCTCGGGTCAGCGCAATTGCAGACATACTATCATCATGGGAAAATTAAACTATACTGTTTCAAAGGGTCTTTTTTTAAAAAAAATTCTGTCTGTCGCAACTTGGGGACTTGTGATTCTTGAGTTCTTACAAGTGAAATAGCGGTTAACAATACAGGTTAAATAGTATTATTGTCACGCCCCTCTAATACGATTATGAAATGGTTCTCAAAAGTCTCTACAATCTCTGAATTTTACTTTTTACTTGATAAGATCTGATATGACACAGTTGCTTGTAGATTAGGCCTTCAGAGCTTATTGTTGTTTCATCATAAAAGGTGAGCTATCTTGTATCTATTTTTCCTTCCTCATGCAGTCACTGCAATGAGTAGTTATTATTAATCTTATAATTGCTATGTATAATTATTAAACCAGTAGTTAATAATACTAAAACAAACTAGAAAGTAAACAAACTCATGAAGGTTTGAACATAACTAAGGCAGTCACCTGTTTTGATGTAAATATCCTTATACAATAACCACAATATGACTATCACAAGCAAAAGTAGCTGGTACTCTAGATGGGATAAGATAAGAGTTAGTAAAGGTTTATTTGAGTAGCGATTGTAATAGCTAAATACCTATACTCCTCCAGAACAATGATTACAAGTACCAGATATATCAAATATAGGTAAAGACGAGTTCTTTGAGAAGTTTTGGATAAGGAAAAGTAATACGTCGGTAAAATAAGATAAATATGATTGCAAAAGAGAGAGGAAATAGAGAAATCCTTACCTGAGAAGTTTTGGATAAGGAAAAGTAATACGTCGGTAAAATAAGATAGAGATCACAAAGAATAGAGGAAGGATCTCTATTTATAATAAGGACGATGTATTACTCCCAAGCACTTCTCAGGATAGGCAGTAGTTACAAGATAATTAAAACAAGAATTTAACTAGATACAAGAATAAAGAAAATATACTCAAAACAATCTAGCCTAGGGAAAAATAGAACATGGCTAAAACCAGATCAGTCGAAGTAAAGACTGAACACTCTTCCTTCCTGAGTTACGACTGATTTAGCCGTAATAATTCAACACACCCACTCGCTCGAATGCGCAAGAAGTTGAATAGTGGAGCAGAAATCATAATGTTTGAGCTTTCCAAGTCCTTTGGTAAATACGTCAGCCCACATCAGATTAGTGGGAATATAGGAGATGTGAACAACTTTGTCGTTGATAAGATCTCTGATCCAATTGATCCAAATGTTGATGTGTCGAGTTCTGTGTTGATATAAAGGATTTAAGCAGAGAGAAATAGCTCCCTGGTTATCACATTTTAAGTCAATGCTTGGTTCTAGATTAAAGTTGTAGAGCAGTTTCTTAATCCATAAGGTGTCCTGAGTCACTTCAGTTAAAGCGCGCAATTCCCCTTCAGTGGTAGAAAGAGCTACAATAGGTTGTTTTTTAGATTTCCAGATAATGAGTCCACCACATAATAAGCCGTAACCAGAAAAAGAACGTCCATCGTAATTGCTTCCCCAGTCAGAGTTGGAATAACCTATTATTTTGGGATTTTTAATAGTTCCTCCAAGTGTTAATTCATAATTCTTAGTACCTTGAAGATATCAAAGAATTCTTTTAAAGGCAGAAACATGACAACCAGAGGGTTTATCAAGAAATTGAGATAGAACAGAAGTGGCATAGGCCAGATCTGGTCGAGAACACAATGTCAAATAATTTAAAAGACCAATGGCTTTTCAATAACTAAAGGTTGAGTCTAGATTGGTCTTGTCGGATAAAACTAACTTGACACCAGGATCCATTGGAGTATTGACAGGTTTACAGTTCTCCATTCCGAATTCTTTTAGAATTTTGTAGATGTAAAGTTGTTGTGAGAGAGTGATGGTTTTGCTGCTACAATTTCAATTGATCTTGATTCCTAAGATATATTGAACTTGAATCATATCATCCATCCTAAAGATCTTTTTTATATCACTCTTGAATTTCTCAACAATCTCTAATTTTCCACCAATAAGCATGTCATCAACATGCACGAAAACAGCACAGAAGCTTTTTTCAGTGCTAATAAATAGGCATGGGTCCACTTGACATGGTTTAAATTTAAGGGAGCTAAACAAATCTTTTAGTCTTTTATACCAACACCTAGGGCTTTGTTTAAGCCCATATAGTGATTTGATAAGTCGTAGACAGGTCTTGGGTTGGATATCATGTGGATACCCCTCTGGGTATTTCATAAAAGCTTTTTCCTCAGTTATTTCATGAAGAAAAGCAGTGCAAAAATCCATTTGGTGAAGCTCAAAATCATGAATAGCACAGTAAGAAAGTAGAAAATGAAGAGAAGCAAGTCTTCCAGTTGGAGCGTAAGCTTCATTATAATCTATTCCTTCAATTTGCAAGAAACCCTGAATGCAAAGTCTTGCTTTGTATCTAACAACCTTGCCAATGTGGTCTTCTTTCTCATGGAAGACCCAAGTAGAGCCCAGGAGGTTGGCTTCTTGTGATAATGGGACAACTTGCCAGACTCCATTTTCCTCAATGCTGGATATTTCCTCGATGATTGCTGATTTCCATTTGTTGGCCTGTAGGTGATTCATAGCCTGGGAGTAGGTTTTAGAAGTACTTGAATTAAAGTACGTAGCAGCTTTAGCAAACCTTCTCTGACCTTCTGGTAGGATATTGGATGCGTCAAGTTTTCTAGATATATCTCTTGGTGCTTTATCCAGTACATTATCCATTACCCAGCCCTTTGGAAGGCTTTTGATGGGTAAAGAATTTTGTGGAGGATGAGTGGAAGCATCCTCCGAGCTGTGAGGTTCTGGAGATCATCAGTTAGTTCGTTGTTGAATTGTGTAGCTGTTTGAAAAGATGAAGAAGGAATAGAGTTATCAGTGTTGAGAGGAGGTTCTGTTTCTACTAAAGGACTGGAGTTGTCGGGAGTTGATGCTTCTGAGCCAGTATTGTTCACAGGAACAAAAGAAGTGGATCCAAGGTATGAGCTTCCTTCTACTGAAGAGCTGGAAGTCTCCTGAGATTTGTTGTCAAAAAGGCAGTCATGCATGATTTGAATTTTATTGGTAGTGTAGTTATAGACACAAAAGTTTTTGTGCCCCTCTGAGTAGCCAAGAAAGAACTCCTTTTTGGCCCAAGGATGAAGCTTTGATTTCAGATTTGCCTTATTTACCTGGATGTATACAGGGCATCTAAAGGGATGGAGATGGTCCATCTTAGGAGCATGATTGAAGATTGTCTCAAAAGAGGTTTTGAATGACAATGAGGATACAGGTGTTCTATTTAGCAGGTAAGTTGCAGTAGAAAAAGCCTCTCCCCACCAATCAAAGGAGAGTTTGGAGTCCAACAAGAGGCAATGAACCCTTTCCATTAGAGTTTGATTTGCCCTTTCAGCAAAGGGGTTTTTCTGAGGGGTATGTGGTGCGGTGAGCAGGGCCTCTATTCCTTTGTCAAGCAGGTATTGACAAAAAGGTCCCCCAATGAATTCTCCACCATTATCAGATACCACTTTCTTGCTTCAAAAATTAGTCTGTTTCTCAATAAACGTTTTGAATAATCAGAATGCCTCAAAGCATTTGGACTTGTTCAAGATAGATGAAGTAAAACGGTATCTGGAGTAGCCATCAATTATTTGAAAAATAAAGCGACTACCTCCTTTAGAGACAGGAGCGATTGGGCCACAGACGTCCATGTGGACATTTTGTAGTGGCTGAGAGGTGTTAGGAAAGGTGCCATTAAAAGGAAGGCAATGAGATTTTGAACTTAGACATGCTTCACATTTCAAACCTGAAAAATCCAAAGACGGAAAGAGGTACAAAGCATATTTATTGCTTGGATGACCTGAAGCTTGGTGGATAATAGACACATCAGTGCTTTCCTTAGTGAAGTGTGAAACTGGAGCACCGAGAAGGATTGAGATGACATTGTCTAAAAGCTGTCCTTCCAGTATAATTTAATTATCTTCATCAAAAAGCTGAATGCTTTCCCCTTTTCCAAAGAGGGAACAGCCTCTTTGAAGGAAAGGAGACAAAGAAATTAATGGAGTGGTAATTCTGGGAACAATGAGTGAGTTTTTAAGGTGAATTATTGAATCTTTGTAACCTGTGATGGCTGCAGTTCCAAAACGTTCAGCATAGATTACGCTGCCATTGGCCTGGTTTAAGGCCACTCTAGTTTTAGTGAATGAGACGAATCTCTCTGAATCTTTGAACAGCGAATGAGAGGCGCCGCTGTCAAGAATGGCACATTCTTCCTTAATAAATGATACCCTTTTTGATTCAGTACTGATGCACAAGATTCTAGGAGAGGAAATTGGTTTTAGACTAGTACTTTTGGAAGCACTGGAGGTCACCTTTGAGCATTTATCTTGGTTTCTTCTTTCTCTAAATTCCTTAAGAAGGTGTGGATGAAGCTGAAAACATTGATATTCCGAATGAGGAGCTTCAGGAGAATGCTTCCCATTTTTACATTTTACCCTTCTTTCTCTGATGCGAAGAGCCTGACCATTGGGTACTGATATTTCTTGATTCCTGGCAAGGGATAGTTCTATATCAGATAATAAACTCTCAAGAGTGGGAACATGCTTTGATATCTTGATTTCTTTGTATATGTTGTTCTTTACAAATGATAAAGAAGTTGGGAGGTTTCTAAGATAGTAAAAAGCCAGGATACAAGACATAGTCTTTTCTTCAAATAGATCCTGTCCCATAGATTTAAGGAGCTTAGATTGATGCCAAATTTCCATAATGGAATTTGAAATGATTCCATCTTCTATTTTAATTCCAAACAGTGTGGTAATAGCTGTAGCGCAGTTTTCAACTGATGAAGCAGCATAGAAATCACAAATATTGAGCCAGAGAGCAGCTGGATTGTAATTCTCTTAATCATCAAAGAACTTGTCATAGTTCTCTTGGTCAAGAGTGTTACCTATCCAGAAGTAAATTTGTCTGCAACTGTTCTGGAAAAATTCTACTTCTTCCTCCGGTGCATTATTGGCAAGGGAGCTTATCCAGTTGGGCTTTATGAATATGTCAATATTTTTGATTGTGAGTGCCATTTTCACCTTGTTACTCCATTTCACATAATTCTTAGAAGTTAAAGGGTCAATATTTGTTTTGTCTAGAGTTTCAGCAAGACTTCTAGTAGTAAGGTCTCTTAAAATATTTGATTTTAATAATTTATATGAGGGAGTTGGAGTTCTTAACCAAAGATGATTGGTTGATTCTTGTCGCATTGGGCTTGAGGGTACCTGAAGGATAGGTGACTCATCTCGAGAGGATTCTGAGTCTATTTGATTCATAATTATAATATTGATGTAAAAATGAATAAATAAATAAGATTTATATAGGATTTCAGCAGAACTGTGGGCCCATAACCTGAGAGGTTTTGGATAAGGAAAAGTGATACGTCGGTAAAATAAGATAAATATGATTGCGCAAGAGAGAGGAAATAGAGAAATCCTTACCTGAGAAGTTTTGGATAAGGAAAAGCAATACGTCGTTAAAATAAGATAAATATGATTTCGCAAGAAAGAGGAAATAGGGAAATCCTTAACTGAGAAGTTTTGGATAAGGAAAAGTAATATTTCGGTAAAATAAGATAGAGATCACAAAGAATAGAGGAAGGATCTCTATTTACAATAAGGATGATGTATTACTCCCAAGCACTTCTCAGGATAGGCAGTAGTACAAGATAATTAAAACAAGAATTTAACTAGATACAAGAATAAAGAAAATATAATCAAAACAATCTAGCCTAGGGAAAAATACGACATGGTTAAAACCAGATCAGTCAAAGTAAAGACTGAACACTCTTCCTTCCTGAGTTACGACTGATTTAGCCATAATAATTTAACATTCTTTAATAACAAAGATAAGTAAATGATTTGATGTTGAGACAAACAAATCCTCTATATATATAGTAAAACTAAGCATCTATTTGTTTCGTTGACAATGTGAAAGAACCTGATCTAATACCCTCAAAGCATCTTAGATCAAGTAAGCACTCCTATCTCAAAGTGCACTAGCTTCTCTTTTTAGTAAAAGCATGGTTCACTCAAGTTACTCTTGACAAAGGAATTACGATATCTCCTGAAGACTTCAAGTGCCTCCTCTGACAACACAATGGCTCTTTTCTTTTTACTTATAATCTTAGTCTCTTAATCATTGTTTCCTTCATTACTTGTTTCTTTTTTGCCACATTAATTTTATATTATTGTTTAATTAATATCTGCTCTTATCTTCACCTGTTGTTATTATTGTTTCTCTCCATTAATTTGTAGCTCAAACTTGCTTTCCACCTTAGTTTCCAAAGGTGTAACAGATTTACAGTCTCGACACTCTTAAACTTTTTTTTACGGGTGGACTGCAAGATCACTGACACAAAAGATCTAACAAACATTCCAATTTTGGATGGCACAAATCTTAGCCAATGGCATATTCAAATGAAAATTCACCTTTGAGCCAAAGATCTTTTGGATGTGTGTGAGAATTCGCTCCCAGGAGATGCAACTATTCCTGCTACAAACAGATGGACCAAAGCCAGTTATGATGCCATAAACATCATAACTAATTGAATCAGTGAACATGTTTTTCTGGAAGTCATCAATTCAGAAACAACCAAGAAAGCAAATTTGCTCTGGTCCAAAATAAATGAGCAATATGCCTCAAAAAGGGCAATGAACAGGGGAAGAATTTGGATGGACTTTCAGCGATGCTTCTACAATGGTAATCTTCAAAGTTACATTGCTTCATGTAGAAAGCTATTAATGGAACTTGAAACCATAAGCATCAAGATTCCAAATGAATTACTTTTGTACTCCCTGCTTGGAAAACTGGCAGGGGACTCAAAGCTTCACCAACTTGTTGAAACTCTTACCTTGAATGAAGAGCTCATTGAAAGCCCAGATCTCATACTAACTCAGCTAGAAGACTATGTTAATTTAATTAAATCAAAAGAATCCACTCCAACTGATCTACCATCAACACTAGTATCAACTGTAGACAACTCTTTCAAAGTTATTCATTTTTGTACCAACGGAAAGCATAACCCAAAGAGCATGACTCACAAGAAGGAACAATGTTGGGCAGAGAACCCACAGTTAAGGCCAAACCAAAGGGATAGTAAGGGGAGAAAGTTTCAAACAACTGCTTATTTCTCAATGGCGACTGCACTAGTCACTTCATCGGAAGAAGCAAGATCCAATGTTCATCAAGTCATCTTGGACTGTGGTGCCACACACCATATGTTCAACTCGAAGTCATTTTTTGTCTTGCTAAACTGTCTTGCTCCTTTTACGGTCACGAAAGGGGACTCAACAAGCTTATTGATGGCTTTTGCCATTGGATGTGTCAAAATACTTTGCAAGAGCCAACCCCTATTGCTGAAAGACTGTTTGTATGTTCCTAAGCTTAGCTGTAATCTCATTAGCTTACTTGCTGTGTTTGAAAGGCAAATCACTGTCAATCGAGTAGAAGATAAATTTACTCTAGAATGCAGCAACAAGATGCTTCTTGAAGGAAGAATAATTAAGAAGCTAATGCATATTGATTACGCATTGCCAACTACCCTCATAACTGCCAATGATCAAATTTTGTGGCACAGGAGGAAGGGACACCCAGGCACACTTGTACTCAAACAGATGGGTCTTCCCTTTAAAGACATCACCTGTTCAATTTGTGAAATCAACAAATCTCACAAGCAACTGTTGAACCATTGATTCAACAGTGCAGTTCAACCACTGGACTGCATTCACCTTGATATAATAGGACCAATAGTTCCTGCTTCAGTCTCCAGTTTTCAGTACGTTCTGACTATAGTTGATCAAGGGACATCGTTCAAAATAGTTAGATTCTTAAAAAAGAAGTCTGATGAATTTGACCAGTTTTCTCTTGTCAAAATCTTTATGAAAAATCAACAAGACAGAAAGATTAAGAGGGTTTTCTAAGACAGAGGAGGCAAATTCTTGAACAATAAGCTCAAGGAACTTTCTGAGAAACATGGTTTCGTACACATTTTTTCTCCTCCTGAAACACCTCAGCATAATGGGTATGCTGAGAGGGAAAACAGAACGATTCTAGAGAAAACAAGGTGTCTATTGGGATCATCAAAACTACCCAATTGCTATTGGGCAGAAGCCATGAGTACAGCCACCCTACTATCAAATCTAATGCCAACCCCTTCCAGAGTGAATAAATTGCCATATTTGCTCTGGACCAATCAGTCGCCCCTAGTTAGACGTCTTAGGACCTTTGGATGTCTTGCCTTCATTTCTACTACAAAGAATCATTGTAGTTGGAAGTTGGGAGCAGCAGGAATGGAAGGAATCCTCCTAGGTTATGAAAATGAGAATATGTCCTACCGCATCTTGCAAATCTCAGATTCCGAGATAATTATCACCAAGCATGCCATATTCAATGAGAACAAGTTTCCCAAACTTGCGGGGTTTGTTTAGAGCAGTCCACTGAATCTGGACGACTTTGCAATGATTATAGATGAAGCCCATCTTGTCATAAATGAAGAAGACCCAAAATGTTCAATGATGGTAGATGAAGTCCAGGTTGACAGTTTGGATGAATTCCCATTGTCAGACGTGGTAGATGAAGCCCACACTGATGAACAAGATTTCCAGTCTCTGGAGTCAGTGACTGCTCCTGCAACCACCTCGTGCATCAAGGTCATTGGACCTGAACATCCTACCTTGGTGTCGTTAGACATAGACAATCTGAACATACTACCGTACCCTAGGAGAGCAGATGCCTTACTCCCCTCGGCGGAAGTAACACCCTGGACTTTTAAAGGTGCCCTAAAATAACCTGAAAAAGACTTTTGGAAGGCTTCCATTAACAAGGAACTTTGTTCAATGGAAAGCCTGAAAGTGTGGGAAGTAGTAGAATGACGAGAAAGCTACAAGCTCGTCGGAACAACTTGGGTATTTAAGATAAAAAGAAATCACTCAAATGAGGTGACTGAGTACAAGGCCCGACTTTGTGCTCAGGGCTTTACGCAGACGCAAGGAGTTGATTTTGAAAAGACTTATGTTCCAACAGGCCGTCTTAATTCATTACAAATGCTGATTGTGCTTGCTGCAGCAAAAGGTCTGAAACTGCACCAAATCGACATGAAAAGCGCATTGTTAAATGCACCTCTCTGGGAAGAAGTATACCTTAATGTTCCCAAGGGTTGGTGTTAGACCAGAAGAAGCATTGCCTTCGGTTGAGAAAAGCCATCTACAGGCTAAAACAGGCCCCCCTGGCCTGGTACCAACACTTGAAGGAATACTTGCTTAGTATTGTGTGTTGTATGCATGTATCTTCTATCAAGCAGGATCAAAACCGATGTGGTTGTACATTCACATTGATGACATTGCTGTCATTGGAGAAGATGTTGAAGAGTTCATGAACAAAATTGCGCTCAAGTTTAAAGTTAAGGATTTGGGCTCAGCAGACCTCATGCTTGGAGTAAAGATAACTCACAACTCTGATTCAATCTGTCTTGACCAGAAGCATTTTCCTGAGTCCCTGCTGGACAAGTACAGTATGTGTGAGTGCCGACTGGTTTCCACCCCTCTTGTGCCAATTGAACACCTAAGCACTGCGACTGAAAAAGAAATAACAGCCCTCAAGAACCTCAGAGTAAACTACCGTAGTGCAATAGGCAGTATTAACTATCTAAGTACTGCGACTCATCCAGATCTGTCCTTTGCACTCAGCTGTCTATATCAGAATTTAGAGAATCCAGGTCTCAAGAATTGGCAGGCTTTCATGCATGTGCTTTGTTACTTGAAAGGATCTCTGGATGTTGGCTTAAGGTACCCGCGGGGAGGAAGCCAAGGGATCACTTCTTGGAGCGACGTGGACTGGGGAAACTGCCGGTCTACCAGAGGATCTGTGACAGGCTATCTAGCAACCTTCCATGGGTGTCTGGTGTTGTGGAAAACAAGGAAACAACCTTTGGTTTCCATTTCAACTGCAGAGGCCGAATACAAGGCTCTGTGTGACCTTACGTCTGAGCTTCTCTGGCTAAAATAGTGGTCTGAAGAAGCGCAAATTCTAAAGTTTACGATGCCTATCACAGTCTGGGAAGATAATCAAGGTTGTATCAACACTGCCAACGGTGAATGCAACTTCAACAGTCAGTGTATGAAATGTGTTGATATCCAATTACATTTCCTCAAGGAAGTAATACGGTCATCAATCATCAAACTTTGCTATGCACCAAGTAACAAAATGCTGGCTGATTTTTGCACCAAATCTGTCAACAAGGTGAGCCTAGTGAATTCTCTCAAAGCCCTGGGCATTTTGAGAATAGCAGTGAGGGGGGATGTGAAAGAACCTGATCTAATACCCTCAAAGCATCTTAGATAAAGTAAGCACTCCTATCTCAAAGTGCACTAGCTTCTCTTTTTAGTAAAAGCATGGTTCACTCAAGTTACTCTTGACCTAGGAATTACAACGTCTCCTGAAGACTTAAAGCGCCTCCTCTGACGACAATATGGCTCTTGTCTTTTTACTTATAATATTAGTCTCTTAATCATTGTTTCCTTCATTATTTGTTTCTTTTTTGCCACATTCTTGTTATATTATTGTTTAATTAATATCTGCTCTTATCTTCACCTGTTGTTATTATTGTTTCTATCCATTAATTTGTAGCTCAAACTTGCTTTCCACATTAGTTTCCAAATGTTTAACAGACAAACCCAACAAATAGTTAAAATTAACTAGGTCCCAACCGCTTTTAGCTGTTCTGATAGTAGCTTTGTCTCTGATTGATTATTATGCATAAAGTAATTGCTAATAAAATGGTTTTTGTACAATACTAAGAGAATACTCATTTGCCGAGGTGATTTTCACCATTTCATAGCACTCCTCCAGAATCTTCAAGGTGTAATTGTCTAAATACTTGCTGTATCTTGATCACTCCCATAGGTTTGGTCAGGATATCCGCTATCATATCATTGGTTGAGACTTGAACCACCGCAACTAACTTCTTCATAACACAGTCACGCACGTACTGACACCTTACCTCAATATGTTTTGTGTTAGCGTTTAACGATTCTTGCTTCAAAATTGTTATGGCTCCTGAATTATTGTTGTATAGTGTAGGTTGAATGTTTCCATAACCTAGGTCATTCAAAACAAATGTGATCCAACGCAGTTGCTTCATGCAAATATTCAGCTTCAATGGTTGATTGAGCAACCACCGATTGCTTTTTGCTTAACCAACAGACTGGATTACCAAAGGTCAATATCACATAGCCTGTGATGGATTTGCAATTGTCCTTAATATTAGCATAATCCACATCTGCCCAGCCAGTCAGCTTATCCTTTGTTGTGCATTGGGTATGGACCAAACATTTATCCTTAGAGCCCTTGAGATATCTTAACAGATTTTTAAGTCCATTACAGTGGCACTGATTGGGCTTGGTAGAATATCATGAGAGTTGATTTACTGTGAAAAGAATGTCTGGTCGAGTATGGTGAGCTAGGTAGTTGATACTACCTATAGCTTGTTGGAAGAGCGTCATATCCCATACTTGATCTGAGATACCTGATTCTAATTCATTGAGAAAGTTGCCATTACAAGGAGTCTTGAAATACTTACACTCATCCATGTTGAATTGCTGTAGGAGCCTTGTGATTAAATCCATCTGACTTATCAGAATTTAATCAGTACTCCACTTCAGCATATACCCTAGGTGTTGAATGGGCTTTTTCTTGAACTTGAGTTTCAGGATTGAGTTTGACTTGGTTAGAAAAGCAATTATTTTTTCTTCCGACTGACTGATAATGAAACCGTCATTGACATGCTCATGGAGCAGTAAATTCATTTCAATATTAATGAATGATGATTCATCTGACCAAGTACTAGTCAGTCCAAGGCTATTGAGTATTGAGGTGAGTTTTGACTTCCACATGCGTTAAGCTTGCTTTGTTCCATAGAGTGATTTCTTCAGGCGCCAAACCCAACTTTCTTTTCCTTTTTCTTCATACCCTTTAACCTGCTTCACATACACCACCACATCCATTTAACAATGAAGGAATGTGGTTTTGATATAAAACTGGTAAGGTATGTATTGGAAATTAACAACTAAAAAAAGCATTACCTTAAAGGTTTCATTCCGTCCAACTGATGCCCATGTTTCATAGTAATGAAGAATATGTTCCTGATGGTTCCCCAATAAAACCCAGCAAGCTTTATGTTGATAGACTTCACTGTATTCATTACGTTTATGGGTGAGTCTCCACATACCACCGATAACCTTGGTGGGTTTCTCAGGGTAGGGTACAAGCTCTCCAGTATTATGGGAAATCAATTATTCATATTTGGTGTCCATTGCTTTCTTCCACTCAATGCCTTCAATGGTGTCAATGATGGCTTGCGAATACGGAACTGCATCAGTGAGTAATAGCTGATCAAGATGGCAAATGTTCCTTTTGACCACCATAATATTTCAGGCTTATTGAACTAGCAATGTTTTTTTGTGCCTCCTTGTAGTAAGGTACATAATCGTAGTTCTTTGATTTCTATGTCAATGGAGTAGTACTTACTGGGTCAGACAGGTCATGATGCGATTTATTGCAATTTTCTTCAGGAATATGCAAACATGAGGCTGGTATTTGTAGCTTTATTTTAAGTGAATTACTAGTGGGAAGTACTGATGATGGTTGATGCATAGATGGCACTACGCCCCCCTACTGCAGGTTGATAATCTCGTGACACTCTTAATTTTCCTGTTTCAAGATTGAGGAGTTGCAACCCATCAGAATATTTTTCAAAAGTTAGTGCACGCAATACCTCTCCTTGAGGTTGGATTTAATATTTTCATGTAAACTCTAATTCCAAATGGGACAAGTCGAGCAAAGTCTATTTCCAGTTCAATCAGGGAATGCTTTTTCTTTAATACCATAGTTGGGGACTTCATATTAAGACGTTTATGTGGAAGCATATTTAAGAGTAATGAGGAATGTGAGGCTGCCTCACCCCAATATGCAATAGGTATGTTTGACTGACCAAGAAAGCATCTGATATTAGAAAGGAGTGTTTGATTAAAACGTTCAGCAACACCATTAGTCTGGGGGGACTCCGGAGGACCTCTTTCTAAGGATATACCCTGACTAGTTGGATAATTCAGGAATGGTTGAGAGCTAAATTCTCCTCCTCGATTGGTGTGAAGGTAGGCGGGAATTATGTCCAACTTATTCCTGATTTCCATGAGGTAGGCTTTTATCTGCTCTTCAGCTTGCCCCTTTTCTGATAACAAATAGATACGATTGAACCTGCTGAAATCATCAACTAATACCAATACATATTTATAACCCTTGTGAGTTGGAGGGTTGATCTTTAGGGTATCCATATGTCTTTTAAAAAAAGGTGCATCAGCACATGGTAGTTCTTGGGAATGAGGAAAATTTCTAATCTGAGATTGTTGAAACACTTGACATGATGAGGATTGGGTAAAATTGCCTTTTATTTTACCTTCAGCTAAGAGAGCTTTTATATATGAGCCGGATGGATGGCCAACAGTTAGATGCCAATCTGATTCCGCATTGGTCATTCCGTAGACTGAGATTGAAGGCAGATTTTAAAAAAACAAATTCCCTTCGTGTTGGAATACATCAACAATATGGTTTTCATATTTGACAATAAAGAGATTAGATTTCATAGTTAATTTTAATTCATGATTGCATAATTGCGACACAGATAATAAATTAACTGGACCGTTGGGAACATAGTAAACCAGATACAATTTGATTCCCTTAAAGTTTAACTTTCCCTGATGACTTACCTTGACTGGTGTGGAAAAAGTGTTGATTTTTTTATTGACAGGAGTTGGATCCACTAGCAGTGTTAGGTCATTAACAACAGCTCTTCCAGCCCTGGAGTCAAGATCGATTAAGACATGATTTTGTCATGGGATAATTACGTTTACTTCATCTAAGATGAAAGCTTCAGAATCAGAGGTAGTTGGTCTTGTGGGCTCCTTTGATTCAGACATTGCATTGACTGATGAGATATTGTTGGCTGCTTGAAGTATTTCCAATAATTTCTCAATTATTTCAATGCATTGGTTAGTGTCATTCTCATGATTTGTGTTTTGATTATTAGTTCTCCCTTTCTTTTTGTCTTTGAACCCCTTTTTCTTACAACTGGCTTCAGCTGGATTCTTAGGCTTGGCATTTGATGATTCAGCTTGTTTGTTTTTATCAAACAACAATGCATGATGGTCATAGGCTGATTGTCGACGGGAATTTTCTATTGCTACCCTGTTGGTAACACTATTAATATTAAAGGGTTTAATATCATATAACGTCTGACATAGACTGCTTAATTCCTTGTCATTGTCTAGACTTTGGAGAAAAAATGCCGCCGCCATACTTGAAGATAGATTCATACTAACGGTAGAATCAGCTGAGATGGATAAATAGCTGGCGTATATCTTGTGAAGGTTGTCAAGGTGATTTTCCAAGGATGTCGCAGGTTTATCCTTTAAATTGATTAGTTTATGAAGAGTACAACAGATAACCACTACTGAGTTCTGTCCGCAACAGTTACCCAAACTGATCCAACAATAGTCAAAAGAAGATTTGTTGTTCAGTAGTATTCCTTCAAACTCCGTACTAACACTGGACCATAGGAGTGTGAGTTTCCCGCTATTCTTTTTCTTGAACTTGTCGGTTTGTTTTACATCCTCAGATGGAGGCTCCAAAAGGTCATCCATCCCTTTGCTGATGAGATAATTTTCAAACTGGAAACTCCATTGCACCCAGTTGGTACGTGTGAGTTTTGCCATCCTTGTTTTGATGACTTCCTCATCCGAGGAGGAGTCCTTGACATTCATTGGACTTTTGGGCATTCTCCTAAAAGCAGATGTATTCTAACTCTGGCTTAATATTATTATAGACAATTACACAACGAACTCTCGCTACCATGCAATGAGTAGTTGTTATTAATCTTATAATTGCTATGTATAATTATTAAACCCGTAGTTAATAATCCTAAAACAAACTTATGAAGGTTTGAACATAACTAAGGCAGTCACCTGTTTGGATGTAAATATCCTTATATAATAACCACAATATGACTATCACAAGCAACAGTAGCTGGTACTCTAGATTGGATAAGATAAGAGTCAGTAAAGGTTTATTTGAGTAGCGATCGTAATAGCTAAATACCTATACTTCTCCAGAACAATGGTTACGAGTACCAGATATATCAAATATAGGTAAAGACAAATTCTTTAATAACAAAGATAAGTAAATGAGTTGATGTCGAGACAAACAAATCCTCTATATATATAGTAAAACTAAGCATCTATTTGTTTCGTTGACAAACCCAACAAATAGTTAAAATTAACTAGGTCCCAACCAATTTTGGCTGTTCTGATAGTAGCTTTGTCTCTGATTGATTATTATGCAAAAAGTCATTGCTAATAAAATGGTCTTTGTACGATACTAAGAGAATACTTATTTTACGAGGTGATTTTCCCCATTTCATAGCACTATCTCCATTTGTTCTTTTCTAAATTGAGTATTTCTATTTGCACCTTTAATTGGGAGTCTATCTGCCACCACCTGTTTAGGAGGAGTAATAAGGTAATTTCATGTGTTCCTCAATTGCCTTTGAAGTAGTTTGTTAATCTTTTTATCAGCAGTAGTATATTAGTCTTAATATATAACCTCTCCGATAGAAGTATAAGTTATACTATGTCTTATCAGGTAACAGTTGATTCTGTATTTAGTGATCTTAACTCAATACTTACCGTTGCATACTACAGGCCCAACCTCAGCCGTGTTTATTAATACTAGGATATTGTTACAGACTAATAATTGTTACCACAGTTATTCCTATTTATCTACCATAACTAGCTCACTACGTCAAGCTTACCATTGTTCTCTTGTTAAGCTACTATTACTGCTACTGATTTTATTGGGTTCATCAAAGCAATAAACATCTTAAACTAAAACTCTTGCATTTCTTAGCTTACTTTTCTTATTCTAAACAGTTGTATTAAACCCCATCCACCTTTTAGGTATATTGTTATCCTTTTGTTTTTATACAGCACAATTGTGAATAAATAAACATCTTTTAGTTTCTTAAACTTTTACATTTTTACAAAAATTACGAGGCTATTCTGGAGATTCAACTAAGGAGTTTTGGGTAAAATGATGCCATAGTTTTTCCGTACTCCTCACGTTTTTTTGTAAAGAAACCACACATCCCACAAACCTTTGAAAGTGAGGCACATTCCTCCGGACCTTCCGAGGTAGAAGGATCTTTGAAAAGCAACTCATAATGAAGATCCCGAAAAAATAACCCAACTTTATTCTTCTTAAAGCCTTGATTGAAACCATAAGTCGCAGGATATGCTCGATATTTAAACCAACGTCTGGTTTGGCTTACGACAAGTATTTCCGCTTGAAATAGCTGACTAGCGGCGTAAAGGGTGTCCTCATTTCCCCATTCAGTTTGGTCACGCATACGGGAAATGTCTGTTTTGAAAGCAATCATGTCTTCGTTGTATTTGTCTAAAAAATGTCCGGGGTTTTTTTCCATCCAGTTTACAATATCTTCCCTCACCTGATGATGCTTTTCCTGATTTTCAAAAAACATGTATGCGAGTGCGCGGAATTGACAAGCTCCATCTGAAATTATGAAGTCTTTACTATAAGCCAGGCCTTCAAATCCGTTTGCCTTGAGGGGTTGCGTCCTGACCTTGTCTTTTTCTGTAGGGAAGCGAAAGTTTTTGGCGGAGTCTGGTAGCCTTTTCCCCAATATTACATGGCAATGCTGGCTACTTTCTGGAATTTCTAGTAATCAATTTGCTGGGGATCAATCTATGTGGGACAATGCATCCAATAGCACTCACGTTAACCAAAGTCACTTACCATCATCAGACAAATCAGCGTTTGAGGCATCCAAGATTAAGGCAGACTCTTCTGTGTCTTGATATTTATCGCTTGGCGGATTTAAGATTCGTGCTGTATATGTATCAGTGGCCAAAAACATAGCATTGATGAGCGAACAAGGATTTGATATGAAATGCTTCGGAGTGTTCCAAAAAGGAAAAAATAAGGCTAAAGAAACTCACCATCATCTGACCGCACTCCATGCACTACATACGGTGTCGCTAAGAAACGTTCTGTGGAGGGGCGTTTATCCTTTAACTTGTTGGAGATTTATAAATTTATCAAAGAACGAAAATAGAGCAGTACCATTTCTGACTTCACTCTCGGCATATTCGAAGCTTACATGGCTGGGCGATTCGCATTCCCTGAAGGTGTGTATGAGAGCTCCATACAGGGAGTATAGATTGACCAAAAGAATGCAAATTCCAGTCTGGAGATGTGGAAGATTCATGGAGTTTAAACGCCTTTTTCGAATCTTTAGAACACATCAATTTGGTCGAAAACCAAAAAAGTGGATAATTTAATCATAATCAATCCACTTCCTCCGAAGAAAAGGTAATTTGAAAGGAAGTGTGTTAAGAAAAGTGCATACGGTTTCTGTTTTTGTGACCTTTAGGGGGCCTATACCTTGGGAAGTGACGGTTTCCCTTTGGAATTTTTCGGAAGATTGTCTTGCGACATGATGAAGTTAACTCAGAAAAAGAGCCAAACACGTTTCATCTCAGGATTCTTCAGCTTTATCATGTTTCAAACTAACGCTCGGTTTGCTTCTGGTGCAAGGAGAAGTTATCAATAATGCTCCAATTGCTATGATAATAATTAAATCAGTAGTCAATAATACTGATAAGGTTAGAATTAAGTACACATTGAATAAAGGATACATTAATACACGCTAATCAACTGATAAGCGTCGATGAATATGACATATAATAAAACTAATACAACCAACAGTAGTGGTCTTTCTTAGTACTCTGTTGCAGAACTGTGTCAGTAGTTAGTCATAAAATAATTGTCTATAAGAATGGAGTAATAAAATATCTATACTCCTCCACGGCAATGCGCACCAGTACCAACTTAATTAGTATCGTAATAAATAGACGTCAAAGCTCTTATAGCGAAGGATCATTAAAATATCCTTTTTTTTCTCTTAGTCTAGAATAGCTAAATATCCCTATTTATATTGTTGACAAACCCAACAAGGAGCTATACATTGTGCATTGCCACATTGGCTTTGAATAGTAGTTTGTGATAAAATGAAAATTTATTCTCACTTCAACTCTTAGAATAAGATTCACTCTTAAAAACCTCTATCAAACATAATTATAAGACTAACTTCTTAGACTACTTTCACCCACTCCTCAAATATGTTTTTCTCTCCTATGATACTATCATTACTGTTATGAGTCAAAACCTTCCACTTGGATAGACTCGGTGGTCTATATAAACAGACCACTCTTTTGTAACTAGTCTATCTCCATCGTGTTTTTTTTCTCATCGCTACTATCTCCAGGTTCGATTGTGTCTCCCCTGTTCCTATCGTCGGCTAAGACTAATAAAGTCCTGCCTCCTCTTAAGATTCATTCCTGCTTACAGATTATGAGACCAGGTCTCTGAAAAGCTACGATAACCAATAGAAAAATCCCTCCTCTTAAGAAAATGGTTGAATACAGCATTGAACTAGCCGAGAAATACAAGCTAGCTGGAAACAATTTCATTGACTGGAAAGTCAGGATGAAGTCCATTCTTACCTTCAAAAAGCTCTATGCTTTGGCTACTGGCACCGAAAGTATCGAGATGGCAGCTGAAAGAGACAAACTTGATCCAGAACAACGAGACCTTGCATTCGAAATCATTTGCATCAATTGTTATGTCAAAATAGCTGCACAGTTCTCCTCTGAAGCAAACAATGATCCTACCATCCTATGGTCAAGTATTGATAGATACTATCAGCCAAAAACTATCCAAAATCAAACAACATACTTAAAACAAATCTTCTCAACTTTCTTCCAAAAGAATAAACTGGAAGAAGCACTCAACAAATTGCTCAAAAATACACAAAAACTATGTAGTCTGATAGACAATAAAACTGTAAAGCCATCAGTACTACTAGATTCTGTGGTGGCTATGTGGGTGATTAGGAACCTTCCTGACAAATATAAAACCATACGGGAACTTTGGTTAGAGAAATGTGAAATTGAAAAAACTACACCATCTTTAAAAGATACAATAGAAGAACTCCATGCATATATCATACAAACAGAAGACAATGCTGAAACCAAAAAAGCACTCTCTGCCCAACGAAACAAAAATAAAAACAAAACAACCACTAGATGCAGTAACAATTTCCACAATACACTACCTCAGCATTCCAAAGAAGATTGTTGGAAACTTCTTCCAGAAAAACATCCCAAGAACAACAAACCTATTAAAGCACTCATGGCTTGAAATGCTTCCATAAGAAACTCCAACTTGGTATTAGATTTGGGTGCTACCACCTCCATGGTGAATACCTTAAGCTATTTCCAATCCATCGAGATGAAGAAGCAAGAAATAGAACTGGCTGATGGATCCATTATTGAAGCATTAGGTCATGGAACTATTTGACTTGAATTCACAAATATCATACTCACTTTCTCCAATACCCTGTTTATCCCTTCTCTCACTACTAATCTAATTAGTATAACTACCTTTCTCAAAACTCACCACACCATCAAGCAACTAAATCAAGATGAATTTGAGGTTATAGATCAAAATGCAAAACAAGTAGTAAAAGGATCTGTTGCCTCTGGAAATCTTACCCTATATTACCCACCAAAAGCCCTACTTTGTTCAACTATTCCCTCAAAGCTTACAGCTCTACATAAAGCTGCAGGACATCCCTCTCTTGATTACTTCCAAAAAAGTTTCCCCAAGATTAATATCCCTCAGCTCTTGTGTATCACATGTTCCACCTGCAAAATGACAAAAACCCCTTTCCGGAAATTTTCCTAAAGCTACCAGAAGACTAGAATTTCTCCACATGGATCTGTGTGGACCCATCTCTCCACCCTCCGCTTCTTGTTCTTGATATATCTTTAAAATTCTTGATGGGTTTTCTCATTTCTCATGGATTTTCTTTCTTACTTCAAAAGCCAAAACCAAAGAAGTTTTAAAAAAATACATAATCAAAATTGAATTCCAGACAACTGTACAAGTTGCAAACATCATCTCCAAAAATGGAAAAGAATTTTTCAACAAAGAGTTACAAGATTTCTTTGAAAAACAAGGCATCTCTCATCTTACTACTGCTCCATACACTCCCAAACAAAATCCCTTTTCCGAGAGGGGAAATCGAACCACCATAACCAAAACCAGATGTCTGCTTAAGGACTCAGGATTGGATCTCTCTTTCTAGGCAGGAGCTTCAAATACAGCCGTTTAACTTTAAAACATTACTCCATCAAAGAATATTAATTTCAATACTCCTTTTTCTAAATGGTTCAACAAGGAACCCTCCCTCAGACATCTCCAACCATTTGGTTGCTTGGCCATTATGCTTAAACAAAAGCAAAATGGTGAATTTGATGAAACTGGAAGTCAAGGAATCTTCTTAGGATACGGAGAGACACATTGATCTTATAGGATCATGGACCCAGGAACAGGTAATGTCAAAATTACACATCATGTTAAATTCTTACCTACCCAGTTCCCCTCTTTTGATCCTAATTCTCCTATAACTAACCAAAACTCCTTCTTATTATTCCCAAATGAAATGGAAACTGTTCCAATTGATAATCACATCTCTCTGACCACCATTCAAGAAACAAATCTCTGTGAACCAGAGGAAAATCTTCAAGCAGACCTTCCTTCTCCAGTTGAAGAAGACACACCAATCTAACCCCAACTACCAACTTATAAAGGGTATTCATGGGTCCCTAAACATGAATCTGCTTCTCAGAACAAGATACATGGTGACGTTGGAAACCCTAATAACATCCTTCCATACCAAAGACAGTCCCAATGTAAGATGTGTCTATGAAGCTGATGATAATATTACTATTAATCAACAGTACTATGACTGTTCTTATAAAATATGATAACAAAGTGTTATTATAACCACAATTAAATAATTAAAGAATTATTTCTTTCACATTTTAAACACTACTAGTGATTTTAACAGTGAGTAAGTAATTGTCTACAAGAATCAATTACAAGAAGAGTTTAATGATAAAACTTCTTTTTATTAAAATATTAAAATCATTTTAATATATAATTATCTTTTGAAAGAATAATTATAATGGTAATTCTTGAACAAAACTAATTTTTAGAGAAAAACTTTAAGAATTATGGATAAATCACTCACTAATATTCCAAAGAACTTATTAAAAGATAAGATAGAGAGATTTGATGTAAAATTGTGGATTTAGAGGATCAAAATGAATTTATAAGAGTATTACAACAATATATAGTTGGATTCTATGATTTCACGTCTTTCTGATTGATTCTGAAAGAATTAAAACACTTAAGAATAGCTTTAACTAATACTTAGTTGTTGGTAACAATGATATAAATGTGATAAGATGATGATAAATTGGAAAAAACAGCAAGAGGAGGCCTCTTTTACGTCAACAACAGCTCACAGAGGCGTGCCATGGAGCAAACTTAAAAACCAGTGAGTGAGAAAACCATAAACCCTTTTGGATTAGTGATTGCATCATCTGTTGTCACGTAAGATTATCATAATTAATTAATTGATGCTGTTATGTAGAATTGGACAATATGAGCAATCATAAAGTCTGGTCACCTACTATGCCAGAAATTCATGTGAAACCTTTAAGTACTAAATGGTTGTTTAAATGTAAAACTCAAAAAAACAGTAATCTCTCAAAATTCAAAGCAAGATTGTGTGTACAAGGTTTCACTCAGAAAGAAGGTATCAACTATTCAGAAGTTTTTTTTCCCACAGGAAGATTGGCATCACTGCAACTACTACTCACCTTATGCCATATCTATCAATATCCAATCAAACAAATGGATTTCTGATGTGCTTTCTTGAATGGAAAACCAGAAGAAACACTACACATTTACCAACCCTCAGGATACTCAGATCATCCAGATACACATGTCTTTGTCCTGAATAAATAACTATATGGACTTAAACAAAGCCCTTGATGTTGGAATAAAGTACTCAAAAATACTCTAATAAACATTGGACTCACACCTTGTTTCACTGATCCCTGTTTATGTTATTCTCAAGATAAAGAACAACCTCTTTGGCTATTCATTCATGTGGACAATTTAAGATTTGGACCCACCTGGAATCAATTGTTCAAGGTTAAAATCAAAAGTTTTTTTGAAATGGAGGATTTAGGAGTAGTCAAATACGCTTTGGGAATTAGAATAACTCAAAACAAAGAAAATATTTCCCTGATCCAAGAAATGTTTATACAATAGATCTTGACAGAATTCAAAACCAATCAAATCAGACAACCATCAGCTCCCTTACCCTGTGATTATAAATAACTAAAAAGCTCTGGTGAACATATCACTGGTTCACCACCTTTCAACTATAGAAGAGCTGTTGGATTACTTCAATACATTGTTCAATGAACCCAACCTGATCTTGCCTTTGCAACCTCTTTTCTGTCTGAATTTCTAGAAGACCCCAAAGATCTTCACTACAAAGCCATTACTCATACATTAAAATATCTCTCAGGAACTCAACATTTCACTTTAAACCTAGGTAAAAATGTTTTGAAACACTCTGAAACACAAATCCTAGGCTTTACTGATTTGGACTGGGGTGGCGGTAATGAGAAGAAATCATTTTCCGGTTCTCTGATATATTTCCACAGTGTTATTGGCTGGAGATCCCATAAGAAGAAAATAGTTTCCCTCTCTTCCGCTGAAGCTGAATATAACACATTAACTGAATCAGCACAAGACCTACTTTGGATACAACAACTCATTTTTGAAATAACCAATGCAAAGACCCAATGTTTACTTCATGCTGGCAATCAAAGTGCCATTGCTATTGCCTCAAACCCAGTTTATCATCACAGAACAAGACATATTAACTTCCGACTTCACTTTATTCAAAATCTTGTTTAAAATCATTTCCTCCATTTAAAATATCTTCCCTCTACACAGATGCCTGCTGACCTACTAACTAAGAATCTCTCATTAAATAAGACTATCCTTCATTTAAGACCCATTTTATCCAACCCAAAATTAACAAGTATGGGGTAGTGATATAATGAAACTTTATTTTCACTTCAACTCTTAGAATAAGATTCACTCTTAAAAACCTCTATCAAACGTAAGTATAAGACTAACTTCTTAGACTACTTTCACCCACTCCTCAAATATGTTTTTCTCTCTTATGATACTATCATTACTGTTATGGGTCAAAACCTTCCACTTGGATAGACTTGGTGGTCTATATAAACAGACCACTCTTTTGTAACTAGTCTATCTCCATCATGTTTGTTTTCTCTAATTGCTACTATCTCCAGGTTTGATTGTGTCTCTCCTGTTCCTATTGTTGGGTAAGACTAAGTCCTGCCTCCTCTTAAGGTGGCTGCTTGTTAATTTCCCCCTTAATACTTTTCTTTCTGAAATTCACTATTGTGTTTGTTTTCTCTCATTGCTACTATCTCCAGGTTCAATTGTGTCTCCCCTGTTCCTATTGTTGGCTAAGACTAATAAAGTGCTGCCTCCTCTTAAGTTTTGATTGTGTCTCCCTTGTTCCTATCGTTGGCTAAGACTAATAAAGTCCTGCCTCCTCTTAAGATTCATTCCTTCTTACAGTTTGAAATAGGTTTGGTTCCAAGATCACTTTAAAATGGCTATCCTTACAGAACAAAGAAACATAAGGCAATTAGCAAGATGATTTTCTCAATTCATACCATCTGGTTCAATAGCTACTGGACACTTTTTTTATTTTGTTCTTATGTTTCTCTGTGTTTAAAGTCAGAAGTGTTGGAAAATTGGCCAAAATGAGCCAATATTAACCATGGCCACCTTTAGTCTGAATACGCTCAAGTATCCAGTGATGATCCAAGACTTGCCATGGATTCCCAACTAAAGGAAATCCATTGGCTCTGATTCATAGACATATAAACCACTCCTTTATTCTTCTTTCCTCGTGATTATATTTCTTTTCTTTTTTGTGTCTCCCATTATATCTTCTGTTCTGACTTCTCCTTTTTCTTTTCAATCTTGTTCTCTCTGCATTTAATCTTCTTCCTCTCTGTCTTGTTTCAATTTTGAACTTTCCTATTTTCTCTAATCATCATCATCATTATTTCTCTTATCTACTTAACACACAACCTCTGTAACTAGCATTGGTACAGCTTTTCCTGTGTTTTTCATCAATGTAATACTAACCCAGATCTGAATCTAGTCTGTTGTAGCGCTACCAGTATTTACAAATATACCTCTATCCTCTTAATTACTTGTATTCCACCTTTTAGATACTTATATCTTTCTTACTTTCTTTTGCACTGCTGCTAACTTAAAACTTTTAGTTCTCTTAAAATAACAGATTTACATTCTTGACTCTTGGGAATCACAAATCAAAGGTGGAATACAAAATGAATACAAAACAAACTGTAGTACAAGAATCATCAAACATTCCTCTTCTAGATTGAACTAACTACAATCACTGGTATCTACGAATAAAGATTCATCTCAGGTTCCAAGACCTCATTGAAGCTTGTGAAAAACCTCTTGCACATGACGCCTCAATTCCAGGAACCAACAAATGGTATAAATCCAGTTACAAAGCAATAAACATTATCACTTCCAATATCAACAAAAAAGTATTTCGTGAAGTGGTCAATAATGAAACAACTTAAAAAGCAAAAATACTCTGGGCAAAATTAAATGAGCAATATGCCTCAAGAAGAGCTGTCAATAGAGGAAGGGTATGGATGGATTGGAAATGTACCTTTTATAATGGTAATTTACAATCCTATATTCACTCCTGTAGAAAAATCATGATGGAACTCAAATCTGTTGACATCAAAGTCCTGAATGAAATCCTGTCCTTTTCTCTCCTTGGAAAACTTGGTGGCAAATCTCAACTACACCAATTCATCAAAGTACTCACTCTAAATGAAGAAGTGATAGAAAAACCAAATCTCATACTTAATAGACTACAAGACATTGCAAATTTATTAATCACAAAAAACGTCAAAACAGAGAAAAAACACTCTTATTTGTTTTCTGCTTCAAATGAACAATTCAAGAAAGTCTACTACTTCTCCAATGGAAGACAAAATCAACAATTCACTACACATTGAAAGGAAGAATGTTGGGCTGAAAACCCTCACCTAAGACCATCAAGAAGGGAAAAGAAGCAAAAATACTTCAATCCTTCAGCTTACCTGTCTTTAGCTACTGCTCTAATAAACTCTTCTCTATCTTCAAAAGAAAACTCCAATGATCTAGTTGTTGACTGTGGTGAAACTCACCATATGTTCAACAACAAATATTTCTTTCACCCACTATAGTTTTTGGTGAAAATTAACATACCCACAGGAGATGTAAACAGTACTCTAACAACATGCGGAATAAGAACAGTAAACCTTACCTGCAATAAAAAAATGATTAAACTAGAAAACTGTATCTTTGTACCTAAGCTAAAATGTAACCTTATCAGTCTGCTCAAATTATTCAAGAGACAGCTCACAATTCATAGTCAAGGCAGAAAATTCATGTTACAGTCCAACAAAGAAATCATTCTTGATGGGAACATTATTGACAGGCTAATGTACATCAACTATAATATACCTAAATTATTACTAACCACCAACAATAAAGAATCCAATATCTGGCACAATAGACTTGGACACCCAGGCCTCTCAGTTCTAAAATCAATGGGATTACCAACCAACATTTCAAACTGCCTTGTGTGTCAAATAAACAAATCACATCAGCTCCCTTACTAAAATCACTTTGAAGAACCAAAATTCCCTTTAGACTGTCTACATCTTGATCTCATTGGACCAATCTCTCCTGCATCCCTTCCTGGCTGTTCCTACTTTCTTACTATAGTAGATAAAGCTACAAGATTTAACATTATTTGATTTCTAAAAAGAAAATCAGAAGCCTTTCAACACTTCCTCTAAGCAAAAAGACTGATGTAAATTCAGCACAACAGAAAACTAAAAAAACTTGTTTCAGATTGAGGAGGTGAGTTTCTCAATAACCAGTTCAAAGAACTGTTGGAAAAATGTGGATTCATTCACATTTTTTTCCCCACCAAAAATGCCTCAGCATAGTGGATATGCTGAGCGAGCAAACAGAACAATATTAGAAAAGGCTAGATGCCTAGTTAATCCAAAAAACCTTCCAAAACCCTTCTGGGCCGAAGCAATAAACACTGCTGTCTTTTTATCAAACCTAAATCCCACTATCTCTTGTAATAATAAATCTCCCCATATACTATGGTATAATAATCCAGCAAGGATAAATAGATTGAAGACTTTTGGTTGCAGAGCTGTAATCTTCCATCATCACAAGCACAAAGACTTGAAACTAGCTCCTCCCAGATCAGAAGGAATCTTTTTAGGATATGAAAACAAAAATATGTCCTATCAAATACTAAGATCACATGGCTCAAAAATTATCATTACAAGAAATGCCACTTTTAACAAAAAGATATATCCAAGAATTAACTCCAGTAGCCACACAACGCAGGAAGAAACCAAGTAAGAATTCTTAAACAATAACATTGAGCCAATAAATGAAGATGGTAACAAACAGTTGATTGAGGAAATTTCAGGAATAGAAGAATTCCCTCTAGCTGAAAATTTGGAAATCTCAGAAATAGTAGATGAAGCCCATTCTAATGGCTTGACTGCAAACAGCAAAGAAATAGACAATCAATCTAGAATAAAGGTCATTGGCCCTTGTCATCCAACATTAATTACAAGTAGCATTGATCAGCTAAATGTGCTTCCATATTCAAGAAGAGGAAATGCCCTTTTTAGCGCTTTGATAGAAATACCATCAACCTACAAGAATGCCTTAAAATCAAAAGACAAAGACCTGTGTAAACCAGAAATCAATGAAGAAATCAACAATGTAGACCAACTAAAAGTATGGGAAATTGTTGATCTAAAATAAGATTATAAGATGGTAGGCACTACCTGGATTTTCAGAATCAAGACAAATCACCAAAATGAAGCAGTAGAATATAAGGCCAGATTATGCGTTCAAGGATTCAGTCAAACGCAAAGAAGTGATTACAAAAAAATGTTTGCACACACTGGATTACTGACCTCTTTACGCTCCCCAATTGTGTTTTCCTGTAAAAACAATTTATGTTTTCATCAAATTGGCATAAAATATGTGTTTGTAAATGCAAGTCTCTCATAAGTGGTTTACTTAGAAATAACTCAAGGAATCAACACTGATCAATGTCAAAAATGTCTGCAACTCAATGAAGCAAGATATGGCCTGAAACAAGCCCCATTAGCATGGTATACTAGACTCAAGCAATGGCTACTAAAGATTGGGTTTAGAGTAAGCATACTAGAACCATGTGTCTTCTTCAAATGCAGTGAAATACCCATATGGATCTATATACACTTTGATGACATCGCAATTTTCAGCAAGGATGTCTCTGCCTTCAAGAACTTAATAAGAAATGAATTTGACATCAAAGATATTAGGCCAGCTGACTTGATCTTGGGAATTAAGGGTTACTCAGTCAGAAGATAAGATTACGCTTGACCAACAACATTTTTCCAAGGAATTATTGAATCTTTACGGAATGAGCAAATGTAAAGAAGCCATCACTCCACTTGTGCCAAACAAACACTTAGTTCCAGCAACTAAAGAAGAAATTACCAGTTTTAAAAACATGGAGATCAGCTTCAGGAGCGCCATTGGAAGTCTCAATTACCTTAGTACAGCCACTCGACCAGATCTAGCTCATGCTGTGAGTGCACTATCTCAATACCTTGAAAACCCAGGGATTTGGCAGTGGAAGGGTTTTCTCCACGTACTGCAATATTTAAAAGTATTGCAGGAAGTGGGTTAAGAATAACATAGGAATGGAAAACAGGGTATCATTGCCTACAGTGACACAGACTGGGTAAATTGCAGAGTAACAAGGCGATCAATCTCTGGTTATCTGGCATTGCTTGAGGGGTGTCTAGTGTTGTGGAAAACGCGGAAACAGCAAGCTGTCCCCACGTCAACTGCGGAGGAAGAGTATAAGGCATTGTGTGATCTTACATCAGAAATTCTGTGGCTCAGGAAAAGGACAATAGAAAGTGGTATAGTTGAGCCTAATTGTCAAATACTGATGTGGAACAACAATTAAAGTTGTATTAACACTGCAAATGGTGACAGTAGCTTCAACAAGAGAATGAAGCATGTTGATATTCAGTTCTATTTTATCAGGGAGGTAGTGCAATCAAAGGACTTTCAGCTTCAATATATCCAAAGTGAGAGTATGCTTGCTGATTTTTTAACCAAATATGTCAAAAAAACTGTGTTGGAAAGAGCACTTTGTGCCCTCAGAGTTTCAAGACTAAAGGTGAAGGGGGATGTTGGAAAATTGCCAAAAATGAGCCAAGATTAACCATGGCCACCTTTAGTCTGAATACGCTCAAGTATCCAGTCATGATCCAAGACTTGCCATGGATTCTCAACTAAAGGAAATCCATTGGCTCTGATTCATAGACATATAAGCCACTCCTTTATTCTTCTTTCCTTGTGATTATATTTCTTTTCTTTTTTGTGTCTCCCATTGTATCTTCTGTTCTGACTTCTCCTTTTTCTTTTCAATCTTGCTCTCTCTGAATTTAATCTTCTTCCTCTCTGTCTTGTTTCACTTTTTAGCTTTCCTATTTTCTCTCATCATCATTGTCATTATTTCTCTTATCTGCTTACACACAACCTTTGTAACTAGCATTGGTACATCTTTTCCTGTGTTTTTCATCAATGTAATACTAACCCAGATCTGAATCTAGTTGTAAGACGTGAATATGAAACTTATTATAATATTACTCTTATTCAACAGTACTATGTCTGTTCTTATTAAATATAATAATAAAATATTATTATAACCACAATTAAATAATTAAAGCGTTATTTCTTTCACGTGTTAAACACTACTAGTGATTTTAACAGTGAGCAGTAATTGTCTACAAGAATCAATTACAAGAAGAATTTAATAATAAAAACTTCTTTTATTAAAATAATAAAATTATTTTAATATATAATTATCTTTTTCAAGCATAATTATAAATATACTTCTTGAGGAAAACTAATTTTACAGAAAAACTTTAAGAATTAAAGATATATGACTCACTTATAGTCCAATGAACTTATTGAAAGATATAAGTAGAGAAATTTGAAGTAGAATTGTGGATTTAAGGTATCAAAATGAATTAAAGCATCATTACAGCAATATATAGTTGGATTCTATGATTTCACGTCTTTCTGATTGATTCTGAATGAATCAAAACACTTAAGAATAGTTTAACTAATACTTACTTGTTGGTAACAATGATATAATGGATAATAAGATGATTATTGGAAAAAACAGAAAGAGGAGGCCTCTTTTAAGTCTAAGACAGCTCACAGAGGCGTGCCATGGAGAAAACTGATAAAACCAGTGAGTGAGAAAACAATAAGCCTTTTTGGATTATTGATTGCATCATCTGTTGTCACATAACATTGTCATAATTACTTAATTGAGGTTTCTACATGACTACCAACCCAAATATGGTTAAGAATAAAAGCACTAACACCTGTAAAGTTTATTTTATTCCAAAAAAATCATTGATTTCTCAAAGCTCTCAATGTTATTGGTAATTTCATCACAGGTTGTATTTACTGTGAATTTTTGAAGATTCAGTGTTTCACATGGAATGATCAAAAATGGACTGTAAATAAAACTTTTAATGGTAACAGTAAAACTATGATTTTTTTTGGTTGTATCATAGATAATACAGTTCTCCATTTGCCCTGAGGGGTTCAGAGAGATTCATTAATAATTGTGTTTTTAATGAATTTTTGAAGTTTTTACCTCATTTCTATGTAGAATTGCAAATGTCAGTGTTTAGCTGGTTGCTATGAGGAAAATAAATAGATACACGTCCAGAAAGGGTTTTAATTACTCTTTTAGGGTCTATCCATGGAAAGTAATGAACAATTGACATGGTTACAGCAGTTCAAGTAGCTCTTTACCTCCTTGGCACATCAAAATAGCAGGTTATTTGCTATTTTCTTATGATTTACTGTAGTTGTGTAAGGTGTGGATATGAAACTTTGATGACATATCAAGTACTTTTCCTGTCCTCAAAATTTGTATGAGGTAAGCAATAAATTAAAAATAGAAAGAAATATTATTCTTAAGAGAAAACACGCCAATTTTGTTGTTTATAACTTTGTTAGTATAAAACAACAATATTATAAAGATTCATTGTTTTACCAACAATGAATATTTATCCAAAAATACTCTACAAGAGATATTTAAGGCTACAAAAGAACATTCTTTGAGAGAAATTTCAATTGGAATTAAATGAGCAAAGAACTGCAAGAAATTCATTAAATAACAAAGTCTTGAAAAGGTAATTAAAGAGAAACCATGCCCAAAAGTGACCAGATGCTTCAATTAACTTTTGGGGTGGTTCAGGGGTAAAAATGGTTACAAGAGTTAAAAACAATTATTATAATGATTTTTTCACGTGGTTAAAAGGTTAAAAATGATTTAAAAAAGGTGGTTGGAATATTTCATTGATTGGTTTAACAGTGTTTAAACTAATTATAAAAGGAAAAGATTCTATCATGAAGAGAAAAGTGGGGCAAAGAAGACATTCTTTTATAGCAATAATTTTCTTACTCCAAAAGTGCAATTTACTCTTGTCAGTCGTGAAGAACAGTCTGACAACAGAAACGCCAATTATAGCATCATTGAACCCTGGTTTAGACCAAAAAAGATCTGGTTTAAGCCATTTTTAGCCATTTTAGACACTTAAATCAGCCATTACTACAGTAATACCTGGTCTATAGCCTTCAAAACACGTAAGAATGTGCGTAAGAGGCGTAGAAATCAGTTAAAAGCTTTTCTTACTAACATTTTTTTAACTTAAGGGTAGTTTTACCTTCTTGGTAGCAGGTTAAACTACCCTGGTTGGTATCAAAACCTCATCATCAATTGAGTCACAGACCCTGTGACTCAATTCCAGGCCAAAAGTGATGAAATTTTGCGTGAAGTTTGACATCCCATGCCTGTCAGCAAGGATTTTGGGGTCTGGCTCCCCCTTAGAGCTAGAGTTCTTTTTTTCCCCCAATTTTAATCTTTCCAATTTATTTTTCCCTCTAATTCCTCATCATGTATTATACTTGTAATTTACATATGTAATTCAATTGAATTGTACAGTACAATACAGTAATAATTGATACCTGATATGTAAATAAAAGTTCACTTATGTAATACACGCGCACATTTTGACATTTCAATTGAATTCAATGGAAAATAGTTCAATTCCTCATAACTTCTAAACTAAACACAACACCTCAATTTTAACACAAAAATTGATGGTTAACACCCCATGTGGTGTGAAATGAATTCAAGTTCTGTGGAGTTTCACCTTTTGTATTGAAAATACTGAAAACTTAATTTAAGCTTATTCAGAGTTGAGTTACAAAAATTTCACTCAGAGGTGACTCCACCTAATTTTTCATAAGGAATCAAATGGTGAAACAAATTTTATATGTTTATCTATTGGAGAAATATTTATAATATATTTTATATAAATTTTTACCAAAAATATTTTAATTTTTTTTTTTTATTAAAAATTCATTTTTACTTAATTTTTACAAGTAAAAATGACTTTTCATAATTTTAAATTTTATTGTAATTTTATTTTTAAATTATAATTGAATTTTGACTTTTAAATATAAATTTGTATTTATATTTTTGTTTTTATAATATAAATAAATTTATTTTATTTATATTTGTATTTTAATTTATCATTTGTGGTCTTTTGGGTATATCAAAATACCTCTAAGGCTCACAAGTTGTAACATGTTAACCAAGTTCCCAAAGTGTTTTAGCTTACTAATTGGGGCAAGATCAGCCATGGATCCAAGCTTTGGAGCTGTCCATGCATCTGAGGCCTCAGAAGTTGGGTACCCCAGCTCTCTTTGATGTCTTTTGTCCCCCTTGCCTATTTTTCATGTCAAAATAGAAATTTAAGCTTCAAGTGAGATATCCACTATGGGTGTACCAACATTCCATGTAAGAATACCATGATGTTAAGTGCCCAAAACATGCATAACACTATTCTTAGTGTATATGTAACATGGGATTTCTCACATTCCCATTATTTTGGCATGAAATTAAGAAAAACAAAAATTTTCATGGATATTTTATGTGGTATTGATGATGTGGTATTGAAATATTTTACATATTACCACCTCAAAGAGTTAATTTGAGCTTATTCACTCTATGGAGCTACCCTAGGTGAATTTTTGTGTAGAATCCAAATCTGGCCTTAAATCCATGGATTTACTTACTCAATAAAAAGTTATTCATCTTTTCTGAAATCAAAAATGATGAATTTTGGTTATATGCTGACTTATGAGTTATGCATAATTCAGAATTTATTTTGAAGAGAATTGTGGCCTATTTGGGGATGTAAAATATACCTCAAGGCTCACACTAGTCTTTTGTAGCACTACCAGTATTTACAAATTTACCTCTATCCTATTTATTACTTGTATTCCACCTTTTAGGTACTTATATCTTTCTTACTCTCTTTTGCACTGCTGTTAGTTTAAACCTTTTAGTTCTTTTAAAAGAACAAAACGCTCTGAAAAGATCTACAAAGCTATTCCAAACCTTGAAAGTTATCACAAAAGTGTCAGAGTTGGTTTCAGTATCTCAACCTCAATCCAGGAATACCAAGCACTGAGGGACTCAAAGCCACATCTTTGACATTTATGAGCAATTCTATTACAAATTGACACACACCCAGCTAAGATAGCATTGGTCCTCCTTCATTCTTGTTGGGAAAATCTGCAAAATTTAACAGTTTTTCTGAAAGTTTCATTTTTGGTTCAAAGCCACTAACTGTAAATTATATATATTATATCAACACATGGTGAAAATTTCCTGTAAACTCAAAACATTTGTGGACAGAATTCAGGGAATGGCAGCTACAGGTATGACACTTGGTGGGAAGGCAACATAAATTTTGTGTGTTCTAACAAAATATTGTGAAAGTTTTCTGTAAGCTCAAAACATTTGTAGATGAAATCCTGGGATTGGGTGCTATAGGTTTGATTCTTGGTGGGAAGCCACTGTACATTATGTGTGCTCTATCAACATATTCTGAAAATTTCCTGTAAACTCAAAAATTTGGTGATAGAATTCTGGAAATAGGGGCTAATGGTTTGACACTTGGTTGTAAGGTAACATAAATTATGTGTTTTCGATCAACATATTCTGAAATTTTCCTGTAAAATCAAAAGATTTGTTGATAGAATTCTGGGAATGGGGGCTATAGGTTTGATCCTTGGTGGGGCCATTGTACATTATGTGTGTTCTATGAACATATTTTGAAAATTTCTTGTAAAGTCAAAACATTTGTGGATATAATTCTGGAAATGGGGGTATGATTATTGGTCAGAAGCCATTGTACATTAAGCTGATTTATGCAATAATCCAAAAAATCTGAATTTATTTCATAGCTCTTGAAAGTCTGTGGTGACAACAAAAAGATTGCATTAAAGAGGAACTTCTTGTAAAAGTGAAATAGGAATAAATAAAAAGAGGAGCAAGAAACAGGAATTTAATTTGAAGAAATCAAATGGAGATAAAAAACTATGATTAGATATTGAATAAATTGATAAATGTGAATGAACATCAGTAATAAAATTCCTATAAATGGTATAAAATATTGAATCCGCATCAAATTAATTATTAGTAAGATGTCACCTCAACACACTGAAAAACCTTTCTATTGGGATAATACTTCTTGAAGTTTTAAAAGCATGGCATTCAATTCATCTGATTCCATGTTGTATTTGGTCGCAGGCTCAGCAATGAGAAATATTTTTCCCTCAATTTGTTGTTGAAATCACATGATTTCTCCCATTTTGGAATTCTAAGACCGTCAATTAAGAGTCAATATCCTCTTTTTGATATTTTGGGCTGGCCAGTTTATTCTGATAGGTGTCAGAAACTTCAGCTAGTGTTGAAGATGAATGTTAATTTTGTGGTCCAGCAGAAGAGGAGGAGTGATTATCCATTGGCTATTATTGAAAGGGGTGATGATAATGGAATATAAAATAGACATAACAAATATTTTGATCAGAAGGTAATGAGTATAATTGTGGTTTCATTACACAGAGAATATATAGCATAACAGATTATCTATAAAACTCATTTGCAACAAATTTTATATTTGTTCCTAAAATTGTCCAAATCAATTCAAACCCAAAAAGGCATGACATATGTGTACCAAGCAAAAACAATTGAAACGTGTATACAAATATCACATAGTGTTCATATGTATATATCAGATACTTTTGAGGATCAGAAGTAATTAAAAAATATAAATTGATATTTTTCTCATATATTTCAAGTATATTAGAATAATCATGCAAAAAAATATTCCTCACTCCTGTTTCCGGAAGTGGTGTTTTCTTTTTTCTGTCTGTGTTGCTTTCAATCATTATCCATGGTTAAAAAAAACTTGAATAATATTTTTTTCTCAAAACATTTCACAAAAATACCAATGGAAAATAAATAAAATATTTTGTTATTCTTTTTTAAAAAAAGGATATAGCCCCACACAAGAAGACCACTGCTAGAAAAAGAAGTTGTGGCTTTTGGCACCATTTATTTACTTTAATTAAAAGTAATATCTAAAAAAAATTATTTTAAGTTCATTTATTTATGATTTATGAAAAAAAATAAATAAGTTTTCATTTCAATTACTGTTGGCAAAAACTCATACAGGGCCAAAAATACCCCCACACTATTGTTTTCAAAAGCGGGTGATATTTTTGTCCCTGTATTTACTTTAATTAAAAGAAATAATAAAAATGTATTAATTTAATTTAATTTTTCTTTGGAAAATAATGAAAAAAAATTAATTGCTTGGTCCTGTATTTAAATTAATTGAAAGAAATAATAAAAAAAACGTAATTAAAATTTAAAAACTTTTGTCCTGAAAACAAATAAAACAAAAAAATTAAATTTTTTTCTTGATTACTGTTGAAAAAAAGTAATACGGTAAGGCTTATACAAAAAACCCAAGGGTCCCATGATGACCGGGGACTCTTAATTGGCCAAAAAAAGACCATTTTATTTGTCTTATTTGGGCTAATTGAGGGTCCCCAGTAACTTTGGGACCCTTTGTTTTGTAAGGTGTGGATATGAAACTTTGATAAAATATCAAGTACTTTTCATGGCCTCAGAATTTGTATAAGGGAAAATTATTTAAAAATAGAAAAAAAATTGTATTTTTAAGAAGAAAAGCACACCAATTTTATTTTTTTGAACTTTTTAAGTATAAGACAATAATATAAAAAGGGTTTATTGTTTTACCAACAATAAAGATTTATCCAAAAATACTTTACAACAAATATATAAGGCTACAAAAGAAATTTCTTCAAGGGCAATTTCAATTGCAATTAATTGGACAAAGAACTGAAAGCAATTAATTAAAGAACAAAGTATTTAAAAAGATATTTAAAGAGAAAGCATGCCCAAAAGTGACCAGAATTAATTTGGAAACAAAGTGGCAAAATTAACAGTGATGAAAGATGATTTAATTCACTTTTGGGGTGGTTCAGTGGTAAAAATGATTATAAGAGTTACAAACAATGATTATAATGATTTTTTCACGTGGCTATAAGGTTAAAAAAAATTTAAGAAAGGTGGCTGGAATCTCTTATTGATTGGTTTAACCGTGTTTAAACTAATTATAAAAGGAAAGGATTCTAACATGAAGAGAAAAGTAGGGTAAAGAAGACATTCTTTTATAGCCATCAATTTTTCTTACTCCAAAAGTAAAATTTACTCTTTTCAGTTGTGGAAAACACTATGAAAACAGGAAAGCCAATTATGGCCACATTGAACCCTGGTTTAGACCAAAAACGGGATGGTTTTAGCCATTTTAGACCCTTGAATCAGCCATTAATATATTAATACCTGGCCTAGAGCCTTCAAAACACGTCAGAATGAGTGTAAAAGACGTAGAAACCAGCTAAACCTGTTTTTACTAAGATTGTTTTATTTTAAGGGTAGTTTTACCCTCTTGGCAACAGTTAAAACTGCCCTGGTTGGTATTAAAACCTCATCATCAATTGAGTCACAGACCCTGTGACTCAGTTCCAGGTCCAAAGTGATGAGCGTTTGCATGGATTTTGACATCTCATGCCTGTCAGCAAGGATTTTGGGGGTCTGGCTCCCCCTTAGCGCTAAATTTTCCTTTTCCCCCCAAATTTAATCTTTCCAATTTATTTTTTCCTGTCATTCCTTATCATGTATTATACTTACAATTTATATATGTAATTCCATTGATTTTTACAGTAAACTAGTGTAACAATTAGCACCTCATATGTAAGTCAAAGCTCACATATGTAATACACGTGCACATTTGGACAATTCAATTGAATTCAATTGAAAATACTTCAATTCCTCATAACTTCTAAACTATACACAACACATCAATTTTAACACAAAAATTGATGATTAAAACTACATTTGATGTGAATTGAATTAAGGTTTTGGGGATTTTCAACTTTTAGACAGAAAATACAAAAAACTTCATTTATGCTCATTTAGAGTTAAGTTACAAAAACTTCACTCAGAGGTGACCCCACCTAATTTTTTGTAAGTAATCCAATGATGAAATAAATTTTACATTTTTTTTTGTTAGATAAAAATTTTTGATCAATTTTCTTCAACTTTTTTCCCAAATTTTTTTTTTTTTGGTAATTTTGTTGAAAATTTATTTTTACTTAATTTTTTCAAGTAAAAATGTGTTTTTACAATGTTCAAATTTAATGTATTTTTATTTTTAAATTATAATTAAATTTTTGATTTTGTATATAAATTCACAGTTATATTTTAATCTTTTATTTTAATAATATAAATAAATTTATTGCATTTATGTTTGTATATTAATTTTTTGTTTGTGGTCTTTTGGGTATATGAAAATACCTCTAAGGCTCACATTCCCTCCCCCTATAAAAGGAATATTACTTTGTGATATTGTTATTTCTAGTGTTTCTGAACCTTCTGAGAAGTTTAGTAGCTTCAGGAATGTCCTCTTCTGCTAAATATTAATCTTCACAAGCTGGGTCACTGTACCTAACAAGGTATTCCCTTACTTTTGGGTTCTGAATTTTCTTTCTTCAAGAACTTTTGTAATCTTCTTAATACCTGATGTCTCAGTAGGAGGTATAACTTGGGGAACTGTATTCCTCAAGTGAAAATTTTCAGAATCACTAGATTTATACTCTTTATCAAGCTCACTGGAAATGTAGAATGCTTATTACTAGGTTCTTCAGATAATTCTACTTCAACAGCATTTTCTCCATGGAGGGCTTGACTAACAAAAGGTCCTGCAAAGGAGTCTTTGAGCATTTTACATCCTTTGATTTTATTGAAGTTGGTGGTAGATACTAGTACTAAATCCCCTGCTTTGAGATCTGGAGTTGCATGTTATTTGTTCAATCTATCTTTAGCATATGCAAATGAGTCTTCCATGCATCTTACTGCATGCTTTCTAGCTCTGTCTAGCATTACTTTGAATCTTGCAGCTGTAGGATGTATTTCAACCAAAACCTTTCTTAAAGAATGTTGGTGTAACTTTGGATTCCATCCTTTTTCTAGAATGGCAGGAGTTTGATTGGTACTGGCATTAATTGATGTCCTATATGCCAATTCTAATGCTGGTAGAAGAGTACACCAATTATGAGTGAATCCATCACAATCTTTAAATTCAAGGCCATATGCACAAAATCTTCTCACCATGTCTTCCAAGGTTTGTATTATCCTTTCAGGTAGACCATCAGTTTGTGGGTGGTAGGATGTAGAGAAAGACAATTTAGTGCTAAATAATTGGTGAAGAGTTTTCCACAGTGCTGAAGTGAATTTGGGATCCCTGTCACTAATGATATTTATGAATATGCCCATCCATAACACTACTCTATTCCATATTAGAAGAGCTGTATCCATGGCTGTATCATTGTTGTGACATGGTAAAAAGATTGGAGTTTTACTGAATGTGTCTACAATCACTAGGCAGGAATCATAACTTCTTTCACCTCCTGGTGGTAGGCCAGTTACCCAATCCATATAGACAATTTACCAAGGTCTTCTGGGTTCTTGGATCTTAATCATATTTCCAACTCTTTTGCCTGTGGGCTTATTTGCCTTTTTACATCTGTCACATGTTTGGAAATACTCTGCAACATCTTTCTGCCACATTGGCCACCATATGCAGGTCTTTACTTTCTCTCTTGTTCTGTCTTCAGACAGATGTCCTGAAAAGGGGCTGTCATGGCATTCTTTCAGTACAAGATTGATTAATGACCTGTCCACAACTGTCTTGACACATGTGTGCTTGGTCCTGTGCTAAATTATACCATCCAGTAGGTGAAATCTTCTTTAATCATAAGATTTCTTCCATAATTCATCCAAGGCATGTATTAGAGAGTTGTCTTTACAGTATTTGTTAAGTAATTGGCATAAGATGCTACAATTCTTCTCTTGAGTGTAACTGTTTCTTACTTCTTCAAAAAAGGCAATGTTCAAGTCTGTAAGACTTATTCCTTCTATTGGGATCTGTGGGGAAGCGTCTTCTGTCACATAAGCAGGATTATCAATATTATTTGGTAATGGCCATCTACTTAGTCAATCTGCATTTTCATGAATATTCCCATCTTTATGAAAAATAGTCATATTGCCCCTATACTCTTGTATGGATTTTTGCCATCTGAGAATCTGTCTGTTGGGTGTTTTCATGTTTAAAAGTGATTCAACAAGGGTACAATCTGTTATTACTCCAAAAACACATCCTTCCAGAAGGTAATTGAGTTTTTCTAAAGCCCAAACAAGGCATAAACACTCCATCTGACTTGCTCCACTTCTGGCTTCAGTTGGTGTGATTTGCCTGAATATGAAACATATGGGCCCTTGAACAGGTTGATCATTTAAAATTTGGACTTGATGAAGTACAGCACCAAGCCCATCCCCTGATGCATCAATGTAAAGTTTGAAGGGCAGTTTGAAGTCTGGAATAAGTAAGAGTGGAGCAGTGGCCAAAGCTTGCCTTAAAGATTTAAAGGCTTTTACTCTGTCAAAAGTCATTTCAAATACTGTGTCTTTGTCACATAACTTAAAAAGAGGTCTTGCTATGGATGCAGAATCTTCAATGTGTTGCCTGTAATATCCTGAAAAACCCAAAAATGATTGGATTTCCTTTTTGGTTTTGAGGCATAGGTTTCAAGAAAACTTCTGAAACCTTATTTTTGTCAATCCCAAGGGATAGACCACATACAACATGTCCTAGTGCTTTGAGTTCCTTAAAAGCAAAATGACATTTCTTCAAAGAGATTTTCATGTTCACAGATTGGATTTGGGTCAAATTTCTGGATAATCTGCACATATGTTCTTCCCAAGTCTTGGAACAGACAATAATATCATCAATGTAAATGATCAACCATCCTTTTGAAAGCTCTTCAGGCAAAATTGTATTCATCATTTTTTGAAAGTGTGAAGGTGCATTCTTGATTCCAACGAGCATCCTCAAATATTCATAAACTCCACAATGAAAAATAATTCTCAAGTATTTCCTTGCTCTTGGTGTCACTAAATTTTGATGAAATCCTTTAAAGGCATCCATAGTGCTTATATACACTGCTTGAGATATTTGGGTTAGGGCAATTTGGATTTTTGGTATTGGGTACCTGTCTGGAAAAGTGTAATTGTTCAGAGCTCTAAAGTCTCCAACCATTCTATATTTTCCATCATGGCATGCCACCATGACTGGTGTAGTTATTTTGACTTCTTCATTGTGGCCCGCTTTTCTTATTACACAAAGGTTTAGAAGTTCTGTGATGTGAATTTCCAGAGCTTCTCTTGATTTTGGACTTGCTGGATATGCAGGTCTTCTTAAGAGTGGTGGATAAGTCTCTAAATATTAAGAGTAATGTCAACTTCATGACCAATAATTGCACCTAGGGGTCCTTTATCTGAAGCAACTTCTTCTTTGTGGTCATATAAAAGAGCAGAAAGTTCATTTTCTTATTATCACTCAAAGGTGTATTAAGCCTTGATTTGAGATTCACCCTACTAGAGCCAATTTTGTTTCTGGTGGTTACTTCTAATATATTGATAAGATCCTCTGATGAAGATTGTTCAGTAGTCCTGATTTTGACAGCATGCTCTAAGTCACCTCCACATTGTCTCAGAATCTTTCTTTGGATCATAAATTCTGAAATGTCAGGGTATAATGCTGTTAATCTGTCTTTTTGTTGGCAAATTTTCTCAACCTTGAACCTCCAAGGATTGTTGGCCCATTTGTTCATAATTTGGGTTTTTCACCAAGTCCAACTTTGGTATCCATGTGCTTGTCTCAATTTGATATACCATCTGTGAGCTGATTTGGTAAATAAGGTGTTAAACTAGCTGTTACAAATCTGTCTGGTAATTCAAAATCTTCATTGATAATGTCAATACCTCTGATGAATTCCATATGGTCATATTCTCCTTCACCACTGAAGTGGGTTCGTTCTTTAAGTTTTGGAAATTCTTTCAAGAGTGCCTGGCCCATTGATGGTTCCAAGTTATGAAAAGAAGTAGAAATTTCATTTCTTAACTGTGAATTTTCAATATCCAATACTTGTGTATTGAGAATCTCTGTACCCCCTTTTTGATTCAGAGGTGTAGACATTCTTGGTAAGGTGTTTAGTAGCTGTTCAATATTATTCATTTTAATATTGTTACACCTTTGTGAATTCCTGAATTCATGTTGCAAGCTTTTCATATAGTTAATCACATTATTTTTATGATCATCCTCTTTATATGTCAGCTCATTCCATAATTATATTTGTTTTGTATTATCAGACATAACCTCATTTAACGTTTTTGTTAATTTTGATATTTCCTCCTTTGAGGTATCCAAACACTTTTTCAAGGAAATGATATGTGTCTTTACTTCAGCAAAATATTTTTAAATATCATCAAGAGATTTCTTATTATCTTATTTGATAGTAAGTATGGCTTATTTGATTCTTGTTTCAATCATGTGATCAATATTGAATTTAGAATATTTGTCTGTTATTTCTTTAATAATGGTAGATTGTTCATTTATCTTTTTGAGAAAAGAATTATCATTATTGGAAGTTTTAATTGTTCTTAAAACTTTTTTAAAACGTATAAGTGTTTCATTGATTTGGCTCAGACTCAAGTTATTTGTTTTAAGATTGTTACAAATTGATGAATTTTCATCAGAAATATGACTTTTTTCGTCAGTTATAGCTTCATACAACTCTGGGATAGCATTAAAAATGTCAGAAATCATTTCTGATATTTTAATCTAGCATCCTCTTTCTTTTGTAATTCCATCATTGTTCTGGCCATCTGAAATACATTTTCCATGGAATCCTGTAGCCCTGGCTGTAAGGCTTTGTGGCTTGTGCCTTTCCTTTGCCCTTGTGCTGAGCTTGTGGCTGCTTTTTCACGTTGGATTTGCTGCTACTGGCCACTGGGGCTGTTTTTGGCACTTGTTTGGGTGGTGGAGGGTTGTTTTTCCTCCATTATGCTGTTAAGACCACCATGTTCTTCTTTTACATCTATGGATACCATCCATTGAGTAACTTGTAAGTGTTGGGATGGCCCAGGAATTTCCTCAAAGTCAGGTAAGAACTCATGCAGTTTTTCCACAGATCTGCAAGGATCTGGTACTCTTTGTGCTGCAATTCATTGTTGTGAGCCTCTTGGCTGGCTTTTCAAATGTCCAGTTAGGCTTCTTGTGGCAGTGTCAGCTCTTTTTGCAGTTAAAACAGCTTTATCAGCTTCAGAATGACACAATTTATCAATTTGGAGGTCATTAAGTGACCCTTGTCCTTCTGTAACTGATTGCCTTCTGCCATAATCACGTCTATGACCTTTTTGACAGCTGCCTTAGGGGTTATAGTTGGCTCCTGATCTGGTTGAAGGCATATTTTATGATTAAAAAGCTTTAAAAAAGTAATTTTGCGTCAAAAACTTACTATTGGCCAAATTGTCAGCTTTCTGAAGAGTATTACTTATATCCAAGTTAATCAATTAAAAAGAAATTGGTTCAGGTTGATTATTCTGAGTCAAAATAATAGTAATATTATGGTCAGAATTAACAGTACCGGCAGGAATAATGCAGGTAACTGTTGAGGCTGTTTCAATTTTTTCTTGTCTTACCACATTGTCAGACACTAAAATTAATGAAAAAAAGCCAATTAATTAAGTAAAAAAGGTATTTCAAAAAAGAAATAAAAATATAATCCTCAGTTATAATATGAAAAAAAATATTCTTTTATGTATTTTTGAATTATGAGTAGTTTTTATATGTTTCTTAAATTTTTCAATATAAGAAAAAGGATTAAAAAAGAGTAAAAAAACATATGTCATAGGTAAAATATCATTTCTTACCCCACACATGTAAGGTGTGGATATGAAACTTTTATAAAATATCAAGTACTTTTCCTGTCCTCAAAATTTTTATAAGGTAAAATTATTTAAAAATAGAAAGAAATATTATTTTTAAAGAGAAAAACACACCAATTTCATTGTTTTGAGCTTTTTAAGTATAAAAAATAATTTAATAAAAGTTTATGTTTTTACCAACAATAAAGATTTATCCAAAAATACTTTACAAGAGATATTTAAGGCTACAAAAGAAATTTCTTCAACAGCAATTTCAATTGGAATTAATTGAGCAAAGAACTGCAACCAATTAATTAAAGAACAAAGTCTTTAAAAATATATTCAAAGAGTAAGCATTCCCAAAAGTGAGCAGAATGAACTTCAAAACAAAGTGACAAAATTAACAGTGATGAAAGATGCTTTACTTCACTTTTGGGGTGGTTCAGGGGTAAAAATGACTATAAGAGTTATAAACAATGATTATGATGATTTTTTCCAGTTTTTAGAAGGTTTCAAATGATAGGAAAAGGGTTGTTGGAATCTTTTATTGATTGGTTTAACAGTGTTTAGACTAATCATAAAAGGAAAAGATTCTAACATGAAGAGAAAGGTGGGGCAAAGAAGACATTCTTTTGTAGCCATCAATTTTTCTTACTTCAAAACCAAAATTTACGCTTGTCAGTCGTGGAAAACACTCTGACAACAGAAAAGCCAATTATGGCAGGATTGAACCCTGGTTTAGGAGAAAAAAGGGGTTTCAGAAATTTTTGGCAATTTTTAGACATTTTAGGCCCTTGAATCAGCTATTACTATATCAATACCTGGCCTAGAGCCTTTAAAAACACGTCAGAATAAGTGTAAGAGACGTAGAAGCCAGTTAAAACAGTTTTTACTAAGATTATTTCATCTTACGGGTAGTTTTACCCTTTTGGAAACAGTTAAAACTTCCCTGGTTGGTATCAAAACCTCATCATCAATTTAGTCACAGGGTCTGTGACTTAATTCCAGGCCAAAATTGATGAACGTTTGCATGGAGTTTGACATCTCACGCCTGTCAGCAAGGATTTTGGGGGTCTGGTTCCCCGTTAGAGCTACAGTTCCTTTTACCCCCCAAATTTAATCTTTCCAATTTATTTTTTCCTTTAATTCCTCATCATGTATTATAATTACAATTTATATATGTAGTTCAATCTCTTTTGACAGCACACTACTGGAACAATTAGCACCTCATATGTAAGTCAAAGTTCACTTATGTAATACACGTGCAAATTTGTACAATTCAATTGAATCCAATTGAAAATACTTCTATTCCTCATAACTTCTAAGCTATCCACAACAACTCAATTTTAACACAAAAATTGATGATTAAAACTACATGTGATGTTAATTAAATTAAGGTTTTGAGGATTTTCAACTTTTATAAAGAAAATACAAAAAACCTAATTTAAGCTCATTTAGAGTTGAGTTACAAAAATTTCACTCAGAGGTGACCCCACCTAATTTTTTAGAAGTAATTCAATGGTGAAATAAATTTTATATATTTATCTGTTGGATAAAAAGTTATGATAAATTTTATTGAACTTTTTTCCAAAATTCTTTTATTTTGGGTAATTTTGTTGAAATTTATTTTTACTTAATTTTTTCAAGTAAAAATGTGTTTTTACAATTTTCAAATTTAATGTATTTTTCTTCTTAAATATAATTAAATTTTTGATTTTTTATATTAATTTTTATATAAATTTTAATTTTTATTTTAATAATATAGATAAATTTGTTTTCTTTATGTTTGTATATTCATTTTTTGTTAATGGTGTTTTGGGTATATGAAAATACCTCCAAGGCTCACAGATTTTGTTTTATCTTACCTTTTCAATATATTGCTTTTTCTAACTGCAAGATGTGTCTATAAAATTTTTGAGGCTTAGAGGTAATTTCATATACCCAGAAGACCACAAATACAAAAGTATCATATAAATATAAATAAAATAATTTTATTTATATTATTAAAATGAAAATCAAAATATAAATTTAAAATTATATTCACAATGAAAAATTCAATTAAAATTTAAAAATAAAATTACATTACATTTTGAAGTTGTAAAATTACATTTATACTTGAAAAAATTAAGTAAAAATGAATTTTTAACAAAATTGTAAGTAAATAAATAAATTTGGAAGAAAGTCAAATAAAGATTATTATAACTTTTTATCCAATAAATAAACATACGGAAATTATTTCACCATTGGATTCCTCATAAAAAATCAGGTGGGGTCACCTCTGGGTTAATATTTTGAAACTCAACTCTAAATAAGCTTAAATTAAGTTTTTAGTATTTTCTGTATGAAAATTGAAAATCCTCAAAAATTCAATTTAATTCACATCACATGTAGTGTTAATCACCAAAATTTGTGTTAAAATTGAGGTGTTGTGTATATTTTAGAAGTTATGAGGAATTAAAGTATTTTCAATTGAATTCAATTGAAATGTCAAAATGTGCGCGTGTATTACATAAGTGAACTTTGATTTACATATGAGGTATCAATTATTACTGTACTTAACTGTACAACTCAATTAAATTATATATTTCAATTATATGTATAATACATGATAAGGAATTAAAGGAAAAATAGATTGGAAAGATTAAATTTGGGGGTGAAAAGGAACACCAGCTCTAAGGGGGAGCTAGACCCCCAAAATCCTTGCTGGCAGGAGTGTGGTGTCATAATTCACACAAAAGTTCATCACTTTTGGCCTGGAATTGAGCTACAGGGTCTGTGGACTGAATTGATGATGAGGGTTTGATACCAACTGGGGTAGTTTTAGCTATTGCCAAGAGGGTGAAACTACCCTTAAGATAAAAAAATCATAGTAAAAACAGTTTTAAATGGTTTCTACGTCTCTTACACACATTCTGACGTGTTTTGAAGGCTCTAGACCAGGTATTGCTATAGTAATGGCTGATTTAAGGGTCTAAAATGGCTAAAAAGGCTTAAACCAGCCCTTTTTTAGTCTAAACCAGGGTTCAATGATGCCATAATTGTCTTTTATGTTGTCAGACTGTTTTTCACGACTGACAAGAGTAAACTTTACTTTTGGAGTAAGAAAATTGATGGCTATAAAAGAATGTCTTCTTTGCCCCACTTTTCTCTTCATGTTAGAATCTTGTCCTTTTATAATTAGTTTAAACACTGTTAAACCAATCAATAAAAGATTCCAACCACCTATATTGAATCATTCTTAACCTTTTAACCACGTGAAAAAATCATCATAATCATTGTTTGTAACTCTTATACTCATTTTTACCCCTGAACCACCCCAAAAGTGAATTAAAGCATCTTTCATCACTGTAAACTTTGTCACTTTGTTTCCAAATTCACTCTGGTCACTTTTGGGCGTGTTTTCTCTTTAATATTCTTTTTGAAGACTTTGTTCTTTAATTAATTGCTTGCAGGTCTTTGTTCAATTAATTTCATTTGAAATTGCTCTTGAAGAAGTTTCTTTTGTAGCCTTAAATCTCTCTTGTAGAGTATTTTTGGATAAATTTTTATTGTTGGTAAAACAATAAATCTTTATAACATTATTGTTTTATACTAATAAATTCATAAACAATAAAAGTTTTTTCTCCTATGAATAATATTTCTTACTTTTTTCAATTGATTTTTATCTTACACAAATTTTTAGGACAGGAAAAGTACTTGATTTTTAATCAAAGTTTCATATCCACACCTTACATTTGGAGGAACAGCCATGATATTTTACCTGTGACATTTTTTTTACTCTTTTTCAATCTTTTTTTCTTATATTGAAAAATTTAAAAACATATAAAAAATACTTATAATTCAAAAAATCAATAAAAAATAATAATAATAATTTTTTGAATATTATAAGTGGGGCTTATATTTGAATTTATTTTTTGAAATATACTTTTTTTACTTAATTAATTGGTTTTTTCATTAACTTTAGTGTCTGAAAACGTGGTAAGACAAGAAAACATTGAAAAAGCCTCAACAGTAACCAGCATTATTCCTGCCAGTACTGTTAATTCTGATCATAATAGTACTATTATTGTGACTCAGAATATTCAACCAGAGCCAATTTCTTCTGAATTAGTCAACTTGGAAATAAGTAATACTCTTCATAAAGCCAAAGATTTGGCCAATAGTAAGTTTTTTGACGTAAAATTACTATTTTAAGCCTTTTTAACCATAATTATGCCTTCAACCAGGTCAGGAGCCAGCTATGACAACTCAAGCAGCTCCCAGAAAGGTGATAGACGTGATTATGGCAGAGGCCAATCAGGTACAGAAGGAAAAGTGTCAGTTGATGACTTCCAAACAACTAAAATGGGTCATTCTGAAGCTGATAATACCATTTTACCTTCAAAAAGAGCTGACACTGCCACAACAAGCCTCAGTGGACATATACAAAGCCAGCCACATTGCATATAACAATGCACTTCAGTTCAAGGAGTACCAGATCCTTGAAGACCTGTGGAAGAATTGCATGAATTCTTACCTGACTATGAGAAAATTCCTCGGCTATCCCAATACTTGCAAATTGCTCAATGGATGGCATCCATTGATGAAGAAGAAAAACATGATGCTTTTGACACTAGAATGGAGGAAAAACAACCCTCCACCACCCAAACCAGTGCCAAAAAACAGCCCCAGTGGCCAGCAACATAAATTTCAATGTGAAAACGCAGCCACAAACTCCAAAAAGGGGTAAAGGGAGGGCATCAGCCCCAAAAACCTACAGCCAGGGCTACAGAATCCCAAAGATTCAACGGGATGCCATGGAAAATGTCTTTCAGATGGCCAGAAACATGATGGAATTACAAAAGAAGGAAGAAGCTAGATTAAAATATCAAAAATGATTTCTGATGCTTTTGATTGTATTCCAGAGTTGCATAAAGCTACTTCTGACGTAAACAGTCATCTTTCTGATAAAAATACATCAATTTGTGACAATCTTAAAACAAAGAACTTGAGTCTGAGCCAAATAGATGATACACTTGAATGCTTTGAAAGAGTTTTAAGAACAATCAAAACTTCAAATAATGATTATTCTTTTGGCATTAAGATAACTGAACAATCTGCCATTATTATAGAATTAACAGACAAATATTCTGAATTCAATATTTATGACATAATTGAAACAAGAATAAAACAAGCCATAAGCACTATCAAAGAATATAATAAAAAAGCTCTCAATGATATTTCAAAATCATTTGCTGAAGTAAAGACAAATATAGTTGCCCTGAAAGAGCATTTTGATACCTCAAGAGAGGAAATATCAAAATTAACAATAAAGTTAAATGAAGTTATATTTGATAATACTAAACAAACATAATTATTGAATGAGCTGACATATAAAGAGGATGATCATAAAAGGAATTTCATAAACTCTATACAAAACTTGCAACATGAATTAAGAAATTCACAAAGGTGTAACAACAGTAAAATGAATGATATTGAACAACTGCTAAACACTTTACCAAGAATGTCTACACCTCTGAATCAAAATGAAGATGCAAGAATTCCCAATCCACAAGTATTGGATATTGAAAATTCACAGTTAAAAAATGAATTTTCTATTTCTTTTCATAACTTAGAACCATCAATGGGTCAAGCACTCTTGAGAGAAGTTCCAAAACTTAAAGAATGGCCTCACTTCAGTGGTGAAGGAGAGTATGAACATATGGAATTCATCAGAGGTATTGACATGATCAAAGAAGATTTTTAATTACCAGACAGATTGGTAACAGCAAGATTCAACACCTTGTTTACCAGATAAGCTCACAGATGGTATATCAAAATAAGAAAAGCACATGGACACCAGAGTTGGACTTGGTGGAAAACCCAAATCATTAACAAATGGGCAAATGATGCTTTGAGGTTTCAAGTTGAAACAGCCTTTGAATCTGCCAAATTTAATTCTGATAAAGACAAATCTTTACCATGGTTTTGCCAACAATAGGACAGATTAACAGCATTATATCCAGACATGGCAGAATTTATGATCCATAGAAAAGTTCAGAGACAATGTGGAGGTGACTTAGAGCATGCTATCAACAGCAGGACTACTGAAAAATCTTCAGCAGAGGATATTATCAATATATTAGAAGAAGTAACCACCAGAACAAAATTGGTTCAAGTGAGGTGAATCTCAAAACAATGTTTAATACACCTTGGAAAGATTCTGTGGACAAAAACCCCAAAGAAAAATCCAATAATAAGTATAAATCTGCAGATACAGTCAGAAAGTGCCATATTTGCCAAAGCACCACCCATCTAGCCAATACATGTCCAAAAAGGGGGAAAATCAATGAAATTAATATTGAAAAGGAACCTGATGTTGAAAAAGATCACATAATTGAAGACAATTCAGATGATAAGTCATCAATATTTTCTGAATCTTCAAAAGATATACAAAATATCAATGCCACTTTTGAGATCATGGAATCTTATTCCCAATTTCCACAATTGAGCAATAGTCAACTTGATTTATAAAAAGTTCAAGATGCACAACTTATGAAAACCAAATCCCAATAGAAGGAATAAGTGTGACAGAGTTGAACACCACCTTCTTTGAAGAGGTCAGAAATAGTTACATTCAAGAAAAGAATTGTAGCATCTTATGCCAATTAGTGAACAAAGACTGTAAAGACAACTCTCTAATACATGCCTTTGATGAAGTATGGAAAGGATCTTATGATGAAGGAAGATTTCACCTACTGGATGGTATAATTTATCACAGGACCAAGGACACATGTGTCATGACAGTTGTGGACAGGTCATTAATCAATTTTGCACTAAAAGAATGCCATGATAGCCCCTTTTCAGGACATCTGTCTGAAGGCAGAACAAGAGAGAAAGTAAAGACCTGCATATGGTGGCCAATGTTGCAGAATGATGTTTCAGAGTATTGCAAAACCTGTGACAGATGCCAAAATGCATAAAAATCTACTGGAAAGAGACTTGGAAATATGATAAAATTTCAAGAACCAAGCAGACCTTGGGAAATTGTCTATATGGATTGGGTAACTGGGCTACCACAAGGAGGTGACAGAAGTTATAATGCTTTCCTGCTGATTGTAGATAGATTCAGTAAGAATCCAATCTTTTTACCATGTCACAAAGATCATAAAGCCATGGATACAGCTCTTCTGATATGGAATAGAGTAGTGTCATGGACTGGCATATTTACAAATATAATTAGTGACAGGCATCCCATATTAACTTCAGCACTATGGACAAATATTCACCAATTCCTTGCCACTAAGCTGTCTTTCTCTACAGCCTACCACCCACAAACTGATGGTCTGGCTGAAAGGATGATTCAAACCTTAGAGGACATGGTAAGAAGATTTTGTGCATATGGCCTTGAATTCAAAGATTGTGATGGATTTACCCATGATTGGCGTACTCTGCTGCCAGCACTGGAATTAGCATATAAAACATCAATCTATGCCAGTACCAATTGAACTCCTTCTATCCTAGAAAAAGGATGGAACCCCAAATTACCCCAAGATTCCTTGAGGAAAGATTTCATTGAAATACATCCCACAGCTGCTAGCTTCAAAGGGATGCTAGACAAAGCTAGGAAGCATGCAGTAAGGTGTATGGAAGACTCCTTTGCATATGCTAAAGACAAATGGGATAAATCACATGCAACTCCAGATTTCAAAGTGGGGGACCTAGTTCTTGTATCCACCACTAACTTCAATAACATCAAAGGATGTTAAAAGCTGAAAGACTCCTTTTCAGGAACTTTTGTTATCAAGGGCCTCCATGGAGAAAACACTGTTGAAGTAGGGTTATCTGAAGAACTTAGCAATAAGCATCCTACATTTCCAGTGAGCTTGATAAAGCCATATAAATCTAGTGATGCTGAAAAATTTCCCTTGAGGAATAAAATTCCCCAAGTTATACCTCCTGTTGTGCCATCTGGCAGTAATAATATTACCAAAGTTCTCAAAGAATGAAAGTTGAGAACCAACAAGGTTAGGGAATACCTTGTTAGAAACAGTGACCCAACTTGTGAAGATGAATGGTTGCCACAAAAAGACATACCTGAAGCTACTAAACTTCTCAGAAGGTTCAGAAACACTAGAAATAACAATATTACAAAGTAATATTCTTTTTTTAGGGGGAGGGAATGTGAGCCTTAGAGGTAATTTCATATACCCAAAAGACCACAAATCCAAAAGTAACATATAACTATAGATAAAATGAATTTATTTATACTATTAAAATGAAAATCAAAATATATATATAAAATTATATTCTAAATGAAAAATTTAATAACAATTTAAAAATAAAATTACATTAAATTTTGAAAATGTAAAATTACATTTTTACTTGAAAAAATTAAGTAAAAATGAATTTTTAACAAAATTGTAAATAAATAAATAAATTTGGAAAAAAGTTAAATAAAAATTATTATAATATTTTATAAAATAAATAAACATTTAAAAATTACTTCACCATTGGATTCCTCATAAAAAATCAGGTGGGGTCACCTCTGGATTAAAATTTTGTAACTCAACTCTAAATAAGCTTAAATTAAGTTTTGAGTATGTTCTGTATGAAAATTGAAAATCCTCAAAAATTCAATTTAATTCACATCACATGTAGTGTTAATCACCAAAATTTGTGTTAAAATTGGGGTGTTGTGTATATTTTAGAAGTTATGAGGAATTAAAGTATTTTCAATTGAATTCAATTGAAATGTCAAAATGTGCGCGTGTATTACATAAGTGAACTTTGATTTTCATATGAGGTATCAATTTTTACTGTACTGAACTGTACAGCTCAATTGAATTATATATGTAAATTATAAGTATAATACATGATGAGGAATTAAAGGAAAAATAAATTGGAAAGATTAAATTTGGGGGGGAAAAGGAACACCAGCTCTAAGGGGGAGCTAGACCCCCAAAATCCTTGCTGACAGGCGTGTGGTGTCAGAATTAATGCAAAGGTTCATCACTTTTGGCCTGGAATTGAGTTACAGGGTCTGTGTACTCAATTGATGATGAGGTTTTGATACCAACTGGGGTAGTTTTAGCTGTTGCCAAGAGGGGAAAACTACCCTTAAGATAGAACAATCATAGTAAAAACAGTTTTAACTGGTTTTTACGTCTCTTACACACACTCTGACGTGTTTTGAAGGCTCTTGATCAGGTATTGCTATAGTAATGGGTGATTTAAGGGTCTAAAATGGCTAAAAATGGCTTAAACCAGGGTTCAATGATGCCGTAATTGGCTTTTCCGTTGTCAGACTTTTTTTCACGACTGACAAGAGTAAATATTACTTTTGGAGTAAGAAAATTGATGGCTATAAAAGAATGTCTTCTTTGCTCCACTTTTCTCTTCATGTTAGAATCTTTTCCTTTAATGATTACTTTAAACACTGTTAAACCAATCAATAAAAGATTCCAACCACCTTTTTTAAATCATTTTTAATCTTTTAACCACGTGAAAAAATCATTATAGTCATTGTTTGTGACTCTTCTAATCATTTTTACCCCTGAACCACCCCAAAAGTGAATTAAAGCATCTTTCATCACTGTAAACTTTGTCACTTTGTTTCCAAATTCACTCTGGTCACTTTTGAGCATGTTTTATCTTTAATATTATTTTTGAAGACTTTGTTCTTTAATTAATTTCTTGCAGTTCTTTTGCTCAATTAATTCCAATTGAAATTGCTCTTGAAGAAATTTCTTTTGTAGCCTTAAATATCTCTTGTAGAGTATTTTTGGATAAATTTTTATTGTTGGTAAAACAATATGTCTTTAAAATATTATTGTTTTATACTAATAAAGCTATAAACAATAAAATTGGCGTGTTTTCTCTTATAAATAATATTTCTTACTATTTTTAATTGATTTTTACCTTATACAAATTTTGAGGGCAGGAAAAGTATTTGATTTTTAATCAAAGTTTCATATCCACACCTTACAAAATTATTTATAATATTACTATTAATCAAGAATACTATGACTGTTCTTATTAAAGATGATAAGTAAGCTTATTATAAGCACAATTCAATCATTAATTACTTTAATATTACTTTTTCTTGCTATACACTACTAGTGCTTATAGAAGTAACCAGTAATTGTCTACTAGAATCAATTAAAAGAAGTATTAATAATAAAACTTATTATTAAGATGATATAAGATTATTTTAATGTTTAACCAACTTCTGGAAGAAGAATTCCAAAGATAATTTTTGAAAAAAACTATTAACAGAAAAAAACATTAAGAAAAATTTTAAAATACTCACTAATACTACAATCATAACATGAAAACAATTGGTAGAGCTATTTGGCAGATGAATTGTGGATTTAAAGTATCAAAACTCAGTTGTAATAGTAATAAAATAGTATAAAAGTTGAATAATATTTTTAATAGTATATTCATATGAATTCAAGTCTTGCTGATTCATTCTAAAAGAATTAAAACACTTCAGAATATATTTAACCAATATATACTTAATGGTACTAATTATATGGTTGAAAAATAAGATTATTTGGAAAAAACCACCAGAGGATGCCTCTTTTAGGTCGAGAAAAGCTCACAGAGGTGTGTAATGGTGAAAATTCAAAAGCCAATCAGTGTGAAAACCTTAATCCTGTTTTGATTGTTGGTTACGTCACATATTGTCATGTAAGATTATCATATATTGTTAATCAAGTCATTTTACATGACTGCCAACAAATTGATGGTTAGAAAATAAAGGAGTAAAAATTTAAAATATTCTTTTATTTAAGAATAAAAATCAATTTCTCAAAGTTATCAATGTTATTGGAAATTTCATCACAGATTGTATTTTCTGTGAATTTTTGAAGATTCAGTGTTTCATGCAGAATCATCAAAAATGGACTTTAAGGGAAACTTTTAATTTAAATTATGGAGTCATAATTATGTCTGTTTTTTATATGAATTATCCCTTCCTCCATTGGTACTGAAGGTTCAGAAAAATTTATTAATAATTGTATTTTGAATTAATTTCTGAATCTTTTAGCTTAATTGTATGTGGAATTGCAAATAGCAGTTGAAGGGTTTTTTATGAAACTATTGGTAATAGGAACAAATATCAAGAGTGCTATGACTTTCCCCAGTAGCAAATATCATAAAATTGAATATTAAAGCCACAAATTAATATAATTATTAAAAATAACTATATATAAATAATTTAATTATTGTTAAATAATTAGTAATAATAAAAAATATCTTAATGATTATAATAAGCTATATGATTCTACTTCCATTCTAGTCACCGACTGTTATAATAATAAGAATGTATAAAGCTTTCAATGAGAAAATTACATGTGGAAAGGAATAATATTTAGCCACCTATAAATAATATAAATATTATTTATAAAAGAAATATCACACATTCTGTGCAGAGATGAATCTTATAGAAAAATTCTATATAGAAAAACTAATCCTAGATAAAAAAGATATAGAATTTTAGAGAAAACTTACTTATAATAATGATTCAATACAACAAGTCATAAAACAACAGTTATCATATTAAATAATGTTGAAAAGTTCAAAACACGCCAAAAATCAATATTTCAAGATATAAAAACAAATTATTTATAATTAAATAAGATTTAAGAGATTTTAACACGAAATTGTGTACTTTAAAATATATTTTAAGATAATAATTTTATATAATAAAATGTATTATTGGTTATTCAAAAGATAATCTGATTTCTATGATTTCAATTCTTTAACTTAAGATTAATAAAGAATAAAATACTTCAGAAATACTATAATGATAAGATTTTATATTTAATAAATCTTCACCTGTTTTCAATGTTTAATATGATTGGAATGATGATTGGGTATTGACAAAAACAGTGATGTAAAGGCTCTTTTTATGCCTGAAGAGAAGCTCTCATGACTCATATTGGAAATAGAGGGCGTGCTCAGGTCAAAAATGAAAGACCATTGCAAGAAATAAGGTTCTTAACTGAAGGTAACTTATTCTCAAATTGAACTTAAGGCACCAGTGTTATGCTTAACTCCAACTAGCTTTAATCCTCTTTTGGATTAATGAATTCAAGCTTAAATATAAATTCAATTTATATTAAATCTTATAACATCAGAAACTCATAAATAAAGTTTCAAGAAAAAATCTCTCAAACTTAATTTTTAAAGAAATCTTAATTTTCTTTTAGAATAATTCAAAAAGTTAATTTCAAAGCTATATACAAATTCAAGCTGTTTATACGTCTACTCAAAGCTTAATTTATACACAAATAAAATTAAATTGTAAGCTGTGTGAAAATTTCAGGAAAATACATTAAGAATTGGATTTGTAATGAATTTTTAAAGTTATTGCTATTTTTACAAGTAAAATATCAATACACATCAAACCTTACATTTTGATAAGGTATGAACACCTATAAAATGAAATTTCTAAACTTATTTAAGCTTCTACATTTCTTGAAACCTTGAGTACAACCTTTCATATTGGGATTTACCCTTTGGAAGCTTGCATTTGCTGTCTAAATTGGGATAAAACCAGTCTTAAATATAAGGTTGGATCAGAGTCTAATATTAAGTGTTAAATAAGGTTGGAAATCCTCCAATAAATTTTGAAAAACTTCTTTGAATCATTCCAGATTGCAAATGTTGTGTACCCCATCTCTGTTTGGTCTTTTGCCTTCATCCCACCTTTCTGCATGTATTTTTCCATTTTTTTTTATTTAAACCCATGCTATGGCCTCAAACCCTTTTAAATTGAGATTCTGTATGGCAATTCATTACCCAATTCAGTAAATATACACAACACCGCAATTTTAACTAAAATTTTGGTAAGTTTGCCTAAACCTTATGCAAATTTGTATTGAGGCTTATTTGAGCTTAAATTTAACAATTTTTTTTAAAGAAGTTGAAATTGTACTGTGAGATTATTAATTCTTGTAAAAACATAATAAATTGCATCTTTGGCTATAACACACTATGTGTCTACCCTAGGTTATTTTTGGTGTGGAATCCAAAAATGAAATGATGCTTATAACTTTGTTTATCCAAAATAAAGTTATGTTTATTATTTGTTGTTTTATTTGAAATTCAATTGATAAGTCTTTTTAAGACTGAATCAACTGTACAAAAAGTTATTTGTGGCCTTATGCGTATGTTATACATATCTCACAGGCTCAAAGACACAGTAATAGCTGGTTTCCATGAGGTAAGTGTATGGATAATGGTCCAAAAAGGGTTTTAATTACTCTTTTACGGTTTATTCATGGGAGTTAATTAATAATTGACATATTTATAGGATTCACAGCTGTTCAGTACCTCCTTGTCACATAAAAATAGCAGCCTGTTTACTATTTTCTTATGATCTAATGGGCCTTTAACTTTGTCACCAAATTCCCAAAAGGTTTTAGTATACTAATTGGGTCATGATCATCCATGAATCCAAGTTTTAGAGCTATCCACACCTCAAAGGGTTCAGCATCTGGGTACCCTGTCTCCATTTGATTTCTTTTGTCCCCTTTGGCTAATTTCACATCAAAAATAGTAATTCAGGCTTAAAGACCAATGTCCACTAAGGGTGTAGCAAAGCTGTATGTAATAATACTGTGGAATTAAGTTCCAAAAACATGAATAACACTATTCCTATTGTATATTTCACATGGAGCTTCACACATTCCCATTATTTTGGTGTTAAATTGAGAAAAACAAAATATTGCACAATCCTCTTATGGGGTGTTAAAGTATTTTCCATATTACCACATCATAGAGTTAAGTTAAGCTTATTCACTCTATGGAGTTACCCTACGTTCATCTTTGTTTAGAATACAACTATGGACTCAACTACTTGGATTTTCTTACTCATAAAAACTTTCTTCATCTTTTCTTCAATAAAAAATGATAAATTTTGGATTTAGGCATGATTTATTTTTTAAGCATAGTTCAGAAGTTATTATATTACCAATTTTGGCATATTTGGGTATGTAAAATATATATCAAGGCTCACATAAGCATCTATACATAGAAAATCTTTGGATTTTGATATTTTTTTCCAAAAGCCCAAAGAAAGAATTCAGCATCTGGCTTACCCTTCCATTTTCCAATCCCCCCTCCCAAAAGTTTTACTTTTATTGACCCATTGAACATACTTATTATTACTAATAATACTAATAACTAATAATGATAAATTACCTTATTGATTTCAATTCTTTTAAGATGATTAATGATATTCTTACTATTTTTTTTACAATAATATCAAACTGGAAGTATGCTTGTCAATGATATAATTTCCACACACATTAATTTGGGGTTGTAAGATGTAATGCAGCTTTGATTTTATAATTTTTTAAATTTGATTTTATACTTATATAAGTTTTTTCATTAAATATCTTTTTTATTTTACATAAGTAAAATCCTATTCTATCAGAAAGAATCTTTTAAATAATTGAGTTTCTACCTATTCATGAACTTAAACAAGCTGAATTTGATTATTTAAATCTTGTTTCAAAATTTTTGTTCCATTATACTCCTTTTGCTTCAAAAAAAATAACAAAAAAAATTACTGGTAGTATGTTTTCTATATACTGGATCCCACCAAGAGTTGGCAATTGTAATCTTGGACCATATATCAATCCATGAAATTTCTCAAAGAATTTTGATATTTATGATAAAACTTAAATATGCATACTCCAGGTTTTTAATTATATCAAAAAAATTTCAAAAATTATTTCAAAAAATCTTTCCAATCAAAATATTGAGAAAATTCAAAATTTTAATTTACCTGGTTTTAAAATATTAGATTTTTGATTTTTACAACTTTGAAAATAATTCCTTCAGGCTGAGTCTAGGATAAAGCTATAATAATGGTATTTACAACTTTAAATATGACAACAACACCATAAATAATGATAAAAAATAGTTTGAAAGTAGTATTTGTGGATTAAATATAGAGGAATAGTGATGGTGAGCACTGCTGAAAGCCATGGGTGCACTTGTTATCAGCTTATTAATTATAATAAGCAATCCAAAAATAAAACTAGATTATTACCAGGTTATTTTTCAATAGTATAATGGTTTTGGAAAGTTTCACTACATACTTGTTCAAGGGCACCATGGGTATTCTCTTTTTGGAAGAGAAAAGGCCCCTTTTTATCATGAAATTGGGTGAAAAGGGCCTCTGGACCTGTTCATTTTGGAAGAGTGAAGAATTTTCACTTCGAAGTACTGGCTTGTGATTTTTAAACTTCCTTTACAATCTGTATTGAGCTCAGATGTGGTTTTGAAACCATATCTGGGCAGTTTTTACCAATATAGGGTGAAGATCTTCTTTTGAGGACCACATAACCTTATTCTACAATGTATGAGATGTATAATTCTGTAAAGAACCTGTATTGGGACCCAAACATGGCCAAAATATGAGGTATTGAAGCATAAAAAAGGGCATTTGTAGAATTGACACCTCATATAAGGATATGGGATAGTATCCCTCAGTAAAGGTGTACTGACCAAACTGTGCTATTTTAGCCTTCAAACTGCAAAATAATTTTGAGTTTTCAACATAATGAACTCATAATTGGCTTATTTTTTAGCCCTGAATGTCTTTTACACAATTCTACCTTATTTGGTATAGGTAACATCAAATATGACAAGTTATGCCACTGAAAGTTTTTATTATCCATAAGGGGATTTTTCTTAAATCCTCTATGGAGTTTGTTTGCTACATTAATTTTGTTTTAGATGTGTTATGAGGAAATGTTTGACACTATCAGATAGCTCTAACTGTCCGTTTTCTAAAATGAACACACTTTGGGTATCTGACCCAAAAACTTTAGAAGTTAGAAAGGATGCAATTATTTCATTCACCCTTATTTGGCTTAATTTTGGATATACCTTATTTAGCTTTGATGTTAGTTTAATGTGGATAGTACCATTGGATAGCCCTGGTTGAGAGCTTCCATTTGAAAACCCATTTCATTAGGTGTCAGCCTGTGACTCAAAACCAGAGCACAAGCATGACAGCCAAATACCATAAACCAATGGTAAAGCCAAGATACCACCAAAAAATGAAGCTGAGCCAAACCAGCTCAAAAGGTATTGAAAGAAGGAGGAACCCCACCAGTTTCCAAATACACAAGTCTCACCATCATAGGACAAGGGATAACAAACTTATTCCTGCTCAAAGTTGTTGCTGAGCATAAACCTTATTTTTCACCTCTCATCTGAAATCCAGAGGAAGAGGTTTAACCCCATCAAAAGCTCTACGTCAGGGCTATTCAATGGTACTAGCCAAATTGAGCCAGCACCAGAGCTACATAAGCTACGGCCAAAATAAGGTCAAATAAGGGTGAATAAACTATCCACCTCCCATCTAACTTCTACAGTTTGAGTGTGCAATACCTAAAGTGGGGTCTTTTTCAAAAGGGAACAATCAGGCCTATCTGATGGTGCCATCCATTTCTCTATATCTCATTTAGAACAAAAGTTGTGGGTTAAAAAAGCTCCATATAGATTTTAAGTAAATCATACATATGTACAAAAAAACTTGTACATGGCATAAATTTGCCATATTTAATTATAAGCATATCAAATGAGTTATCATTGCTTAGACCACATCCAGGGCTACACAATGAACCAAATTTGAGATTGATATCTCAAAAGCTGACAAAGGTATGACAGTTTTAAGGTCAAAATCTCACAGTTAGACCAATACAACCTTACCATGGGATAATATGCCATAATTATGATTATGAGGTGTCAAACAGACAAAGAAGCATGTTTACACTTCAATACCTCATAGTTCATTAAGTAATGGGGTCCCACAAAGGTTCTGTACATCATTGTATGCATCATACACATCAGCAGAGGGCTGTGTGGTCCGGACATGAAAATATTCACCCTGTATTGGTGAAAACTGCCCAGATGTGGTTTCAAAACCACATTTGCGCCCTATAAACCCTATACAGGCCTTGTGAAAACCACAATCCAGTCCTTGGAAGTGAAAAATCTTCACTTCCTTTACATGGAAAGATCTAGAAGACTTTTTCACCCAAGTTTAGGATAAAAAGGGGCCTTTTCTCCACCAGAAAAGGTTTCCTCACCCTACTCTTGAATTCCTGCGTATTACAACTGTCAAAAACAGTTATAGTATTGAAAAATAATCAGGTTATAATTTTGATAGTAATTATGTTAGTAGTTATTATAGTAAACCAACTGATAATTTTTGAACCCAGGGCTTTCAACAGCACTCACCACCACTATTCCTCAATAGTAAAGCTGTGTATACCTCATTTTCAACCCTTATTATCATCAAAAAATCTTTTTAAAATCATTTTCACAATGTCCCAGTCATATCCAAAGCTTGTAATTAGTCTTTATTGGCTTCATCATAGACTCCGCTTGACAGTTTGGGGGCATGGCCATGTTTTTTTGGATTTTTTGGACCTTTTTTATGCCAAACGTGAGTATTTTTCTTTAATTTTCTTAATTCTGACAGTATTGTTTCTTATTTGAAGGCTTAAGAATTCCTTAAAAAACAATATAAAACATATCTTATATTTGTTTTTGAGTGGTATATGACCATATACCACTGTGTCTTTCCACTTTAATTGCCTTTTTGCATGGTTGATTATAATCTAATCACCACAAAAGCCTTATTTTTGGCATGTTTTATAGATTAAAACACTTTAAGCCATCAATACTGTCTTTTTTCCATGAGAAGGACACCTCTCTTACTGTAAACCAACAGTATTAGAGGTGTGGTTGGGAATATTGATAACTGCAATTTCCCTTTACATAACCACTTTTAGATGAAACTTGTTAGCTACTCGCTAATCTGTGAGATACTGGTATAAGAACAGTGTACTAGAAATCCACAAGCTGTATTTATTAACGTGTAATTGATAATTTGAATTGCACTGTCATAATACAAGGGTATAATATAGAAATATATTTCCCAGAGGACATTCTTAGATGTGCAAACAGCATTTTAAGAAGTCTTAACTGACAATAAGCCCTCTTTTTCCTGTTTGATTCACTGGAAGAAAATTTCACACCCCTTGAAGCCCAGTCACAGGCCAAAACACTAGTGACACCCTCAGAACCAGAGGGAAGCAAGGGGAAAGGAAAGAGGCACAATGAAGGCCTCATCACATGCAAGAAGTGGACCCAAATTGCCACTCAGAGGAGTAGAAAATAACAAAACTCTGCATCAATAAAAGGTAAACCAAGCTTAATCACTTTTACAGGGAAGATTACAATCATTAACCTAGTTGTAACCTCTAAAGGAACATTTCCAAAAGCAGTCAACAACAGATTTGTACAAGGCACAGTCAAAGGTAAATACCCTAAGAACATTAAGTTGTTGACTGCTTGCAAACACTGATATGTCACCTGTACACCTCAGAAAACTTGGCATACAAAGGAACCAGCCAGATGACAGAGAAAGCTTTTCCAGAACCAGAATACCTGGAAGAGGACACCTTGGACACAGGGGTGGATGGCATGAAATTGAGGGAGATCATACCCACTCTTCCATTCACTTTCAAATTCAAACAAAACCCCAAACCAGAGGAATGGAAGGATATGGATCCAGTTCTTCAGCTCCACCAACTCCTCAAGGACCTATTCCAATGGAGAATGTACAAAAAAAGGTTAAACCTAGCATTCCACTGGGCAGAACTTGGGGCAAGTTGCCAGAAGATATGTCTCAAAGAGATAGACTTCAAAGAGCTTATGGTAATCACCAAAGGTTGGAATCCCACCAGACATCTCAGACTTCTGGAGGAGAGGCAAACCAGGATAAGGGAGAATCAAGCCACTATCCAGCTATAGAAGAACAGCTGAACCAGACAGGGCATCCTCAGATTCCTTCAGGCTCACAACGAGTAGACCAAATCAGCTCTCCAGTAGCGTGACACCATTCACGAACCAACAGATCTGTGGCTAAGAGTCACCATTATTCACAATCCAAAGTGGTTTCCAGAAGACAAGGATGCAAGGGCAAAAACAAGACCTCTTTCAACCAAAGGCAGAGAGAGTCAGAACCAATGATCCAGAAGATGTTGGGCTTGGTTAAAGAAGTACACACAAGCCTGAAATAGTTTTACATACTTCTAGAATCAGGAACCCCATTAATAGAAATGTTACCCCCACTCAGAAAGAATATATTGTTGTTACACCTGAGAGTAACTTAAACAGCAATAATCTGTGGTGACAAATGTCCCAATTTGAAGTAAAAACTCAGGAATCACTTGATTATTTCAAGAGGATATATGAAAGGTTGCAAAGAAATGCAATCTTACAAGAGGCTACAAATAAAGCCATCCAGAGAACTGTGCTCAATTGAGCAAAGCCTCTGAAGAAACCATCAAAATACTGAATGAAGTCTTTGAAGAGCAACATCACTGCAAAAGGGACAGGGATTGTCTGGATCAAGACATAAAAAAATTATACCATTTCTACCAAAAAATAAAGCCCCAACCAAATGGCCATGCTTTGAAGAATCCATACCATCAAGAAGAAATCAAATCAGATGCCTTATTGGTGAATAAGGAAATATCTCCCTCTCAATACCAAGATGGAGATAATATGTCTTATTCTGAGAAGGAATCCCTGAAACAGCTTCCAGAGGCTTTAATCTGGCCCAAATTCTCTTGAACAGGAGAATGTGATCATATGGAGCTCATTGCTTATATTGATGGGCTTTTCATTGATGTCCCAAGAAGAAAAAATTACTGGATTACAGCTAAATTGAAAACAGAATTCAAAGGACATGCTAGTCTCTGGTACACAAATATGAAAGAAATCCATGGTGTAAGAGTCAAATTATCCGAAAGGAACTGTAATGGAACTTGGATACAGCAATATACCATGTCATTTGAAAATGACAAGTACTCTGTAGACAAAGATCCATTTGACTGGTGCCTTAGACAGTCTAAAAGACTTACAGCCATTGATCCTCAAATGAACATTAAGATGAAGAATCACAAACTCCTAACACAAATTCCTGGAGAACTAGAGAATGAAGTGAAATGCAGATGCAACCACAATTTCACTCTTTATGAAATTGTAAACACCTTACAAGATGTAAGGAAAAGAACAAATATAGGTAAATATTCCCCATATAAAAGCAGTGGTTTCAAATAGAAACAACTGTTCAGCATGGGGCTCAAAGCAAAACCTAGAGAAAGGGTGGCAGAAGTGGCTAAGATGAAAAATTCTTGTTGCAATTGTGGTTCAACAGACCATTATGCCAACAACTGTTGAAAGGCAAAGAAGAAACTCTATGCCATTGAGAAAGTCCCAGAGGAGGAATCCCCCAAAGAGGATTCTGAATTTGACTCTATGGGTGATGCCATCAGAGAACAACCTGATGATGACAAAGACCCAAGAGAAGAACTTCTAGTGGAATACCAATAGGAAAAACCACTGGAAATTCAGGACATACAGTTGGAGGCAGGAATGTCACAGGACACTGCAAATAAAAAGTTGTGTAAAGACACACAAGATGCACAGACATTCCTAGTTACACCAACTAAAGTAATGGCATACATACATGGGACAGCCACAAAGATGACTGTTTGTATTGACAATGCTCAACACCCATTGAACATTGACTGTGGAGCACACTGCTCAATATTGGCCAGAAATTATCTGAATCACCACTTTCCAAATTGGGAAAAACAGCTTTTGCCAACCAAGGCAACAAACTTCAAATGTGCATCAGGGAAGATTACATCCATTGAGACAGTTATCAAAGAGATAATTATACCCCATAGGAAAGTTAATATCAGACTCAACCCAGAGCTTGTTGTGCTTGAAGATGCCCACATCCAAGGGCTTTTAGTGGGAACAGACTACCAGAGGATATATGGCATTTATATATACAATAGTAAAAACAGACATATTACTATTGGTACAAAAAAAGAAAAGAAATTTTCACTTTACATATATGGAATATCTACCCATGACCCTCTAGAAGGATTACTGAATAAATTCAGGGAGGGACAATTCAGCACTAACCTGACCAGTAAGCAGAAACCTATTTTACTGAATATTCTAAGGAGAAATAGACCAGCATTTGTGATTGGTGAAGAACCATTAGGAAAATCAGAGGCCATGATATGGAATTATATCTGGATGTGCAAAGAATCTATTGACCCATGCTCAGAAGACCTCCATACCCAGAAAGTCTGGAAACTAGGAAGGAAAATGAACAAAAAATGTCAATTAACTTCTAGACACGGATGCCATCAGGAAGGTAGGACACAATTAAATAGTGGAAATCACCACTCTTGTCCTTATAACCTGGAATGGTGGCAAATCTAGGCTGTGGGAAGACCTCAGACCTCTGAATAACTACACAAAAGCTGACAGGTACCCTATACCAATCATAACTCATGTGTAAGGTTTGTCTATGAAACTCTTGATAATAGTAGCAAAATCAAGAGTACTATGACTGTTCTCAGTAGAAATATATAATATAATGAAATATTACAACCACAAATTTAAATATAATTATTAAAAATAATTATATATAAAAAGAATTTAATTATTATTATAAAAATATAATAATAAAAAAATATAATAATTATAATAAATTATAATTATTCTATTATTGTTATAGTCACTGACAGTTATAACGATAAGAAGTGTAAAGCTCTTAATGAGACAATTACATGTGGAAAATAAGACTATTAACCACTTATAAATAATATAAATATTATTTATAAAAGAATTAAAACACACACTGTGCAGAAATAATTCTTATAGAATAAAAACTTCTATATAAAAAACTAATACTAGATAAAAAATATAGAACTTTAGAGAAAACTTACTTATAATATTTATTTAATACAACAAGTCAAACAACAACAGTTATTATATTAAATAATAGTTATAAGTTAAAAACACGCCAAAAATCAATATTTGTAAAGATAACACAAGTTTTTATAGTAAAAATTATGATTAAAGAGTTTTTAAGAGGAATTTGTGGATTTCAAAAGATATTTAAGATGATTAATTTTATATAATAAAATATATTATTGGTGATTACAACAATAATCTAAACTCTATGATTTCAATTCTTCAATTTTCATTAATAAAGAATAAAATAACTTAAGAATTACTTTAATAATAAGATTTTATATTTAACAAAACTTTACCTGTTTAAATTTCTAATATGATTGGATTGATAATTGATTCTGGACAAAAACAGTGATAAAAAAGACTCTTTTTATGTCTTCAGAGCAGCTATCATGATTCATAATGGATGAAGAGTGCGTGCTCAGGTCAAAACTGAAAAACCATGCTTAAAAATAAAGTTCTTAACTTAAGGTAAGTTGATTTTAATTCCAATTTAAAGTTAACAGGGTTATTCTTAACTCCATGTAACTTTAATCCTCATTTAAACTAATTATTTTAAGTTTTTAATATAAATAAACTTATTTATATTAAATTTCATCACATGAGAAACTTAAAAATAGAGTTTCAAGCAGAAATCTCTTAAACTCAATTTTTAATTATTTTTTGAAGAAATTATAATTTTCTTTGAGTTTTAATTAAAAGAGTAAATTTCCAGGCTAATTACCCAGGAAATTTATTTAAAAAGATACTTGAAGTTTAATTTATATGTAGATAATATTAAATTATAAGCTGTGTGAAATTTTCAAGCAAATCCATTAAGAATTGGATTTTTAATGAATTTTTGAAGTTATTGCTATTTTTCCACGTAAAATAGCAATACACACCAAACCTTAAGTTTTGATAAGGTTTTAATGCTTGAAACCTTAATTTTTTAAGCTTAATTAAGCTTTGAAAGTTCTTAAAAACTTGATTTCAAGCCTGCATATGGGGATTTACCCTTTGGCAGCTTGAAATTCCTGTCCAAATTGGGATAATACCAGTTTACGCTTCAATGTTGGATCAAAGTCTAATCTTGAAGTTTAAATAAGTTTGAAAATGCTCCAATACAGGTGGACAACCTTAATTGAATCCTTGCATATCCAAAAAGCTGGGTACCCCCGCTCTATTTGGTCTTTTTCCTTTGTCCCACCTTTTTTCGTGGATTTTGCCCTTTTATTTATTAAAAGCCATACTATGGCCTTAAACCCTTTTAAATGGAGCTCACGCAGTATTTAAATTTTGTATGGAAAATCCTTAGCCAATTCAGTAAATAAACACCACACCTCAATTATAACTAAAATTTTGGTAAGTTTGCATAAACCTTATGCAACTTTAAATTCAAGCTTATTTAAGCTTAAATTTAACAATTTTAAAAAAAATGTTAAAAAAGTTACATTATTACTGTGAGATTCTTTACTCTTCTATCAATATAAGAAATAAGTGTTTTTGGGTATAACACCTTATGGATGTACTTTGGTGTAGAATCCAAAAATGACATAATGTTTATAACTTTGTTTATCCAAAAAGAATTTGTAATTATTTTTTGTTATATTTTATTTTAAATTCAATTGAGAAGTCTGGTGAAGACAATTTTAACTGTGTATAAAGTTATTTGTAGCCTTATGGGTATGTTATACATACCTCACAGTCTCACATTCCCTACCACCAAAAAAAAATTGTACCACAATTTTTCTTTTGTAGTATACCCCCAAGTTATTTGGGGGGGTATAATCCACTGTCCAAACTCTCTACCTATACTTTTCTAAGTATGTAAAGCACACAATTCAAACTTTTCATGGAGCAATTGGTCTTCTCTCATGTCTGAATCTTCTGAGAAACTTTTGGGAATCAGGTATTTTGGTTTCTACTATCCATTCATCTTCATGTTGTGGATTTTTATACCTGACTAAGTATTCTCTTTCATTTTTCCCCCTAAGTCTTCTTTCTTTCAAGACTTTTAGTACCTTTTTCTCCTCACTTTGATTGAGTGGGGGCACTTCTAAGAGTATTTCATTTCTTGAAGGAAATAATTCCTTATCACTTGAAGTGTAATGCTTTACTAGACTGACAGGGAAGGTTGAATGTTTGTTTTCCAGTTCTCCTGAAAGTTCTACTGTGGTATTCCATACCATTTTTTTCACCAGGCTCAAGCTCATAGTAACCCAAAACAACAGTCAATCCAGCCTACAGGCAGACTTACACTCAAATTTTACAGCAAAAGGTCAATTTTACAGCAAGAAGCTGGATTTAACTCATAAAACCATGGCACAGGCACCACAGGGAAGTGTATGTGTTTAAATAAATTATTCAATTTCATTATGCATATGTAAAAAAATCAAGTTACATATAGCAAACTAGTTACAACAAATCAGGTACCACCCTTTAAATTACAAACCCCACACAGCCTTACACCCCCTTATAGCCACAGGACTCATGCAGCAAGAAAACAACACATGCATTAGTTACACAGCCAACTTGCATTCAAAGTCACATGATGCAAAGCCCAGCCCCTTGGAATTCCTGCAGCTCATTTACAACACAGCCACAGGAGTACCTTATCTTATATCCACAGTATCCCCACTTGAAACCTTAAAACTGAATCAGATTTATTTACACCACCCATCACCTCATGCAAACCAAAGCTAGTTGCAACAGGCTGCATGCAGTACAAAATTTTAATTAAATCTCAACCACATGACTATGCACAGCATGTGTCAAACTCAAAAGTCACATCATATCATACATAACATTAAACTCACCAGTGCAAGAAATTATCACCTGACTTCATTTTAAAGTTCAAAAAGAAGAAAACAACCATTACACCTGCATAAATTACACAGCCACTTCTACCAAGCCTAAAATTTGACATATGCAAAGGAAATACAAATTCGTCATGTGATACTGAATCCACCAACAGCATATCATGTGATAGAAAAAAGGCTGTGCACAAAAAAAATCATCATCCAATCTTAAATCACCTGACCCATGCAAGAAAGGTCCTCACCAAAAATGGAGTCACATGATAAAATCAAGAGGAATTAAAGTGGAAAAAGACAGCTCCCATGGAGGCCCCCCTGGGCTCCCAAAAGGTATAAATAGAGGGGCTCTCTCCCCTCAAATTTCAAATTCCCCCCCATGCAAATTATATCCCCTGCACATTGCAAGCACAGGAATAATTCATTCCTCACCTGGGAGGTAGTCCAGAAAATTATAGTGAATTTTACTTGCCCGGTAGCTAAGCTCAGTGGAAGTAAAGTGTTAAAGATTTCCCAGTAGCTAAGCTCAGTGGAATCTTATTATTATCAAAATAAAAATAAAAATTATCTAGTACCCAAGATTACGGTTACTACTCTATTGAAATACTTTATCCAGTAAAATTAACATCATTTAACAAGACTTAAAAATAACTTATCCCTTTAAAAATCCAATGTCAAAGAACCTTACCTCTCAAATTTAACAATTTTAATTTTATCTTATTATTAACCACTCTTAAAAAAATAACAAACCTTTAAAAAAAATTATTTTACTATATTATAACTTTAACTTAACAAAATTACCTTTATTTAACTCATCAAATTTTCCAGAAAACCTTAAATAACCCATCTTACCAAGGATTTATCACCAAGAAGAAACCACTCACCCCAATCTCACTAAAAAAAATATTAAAAATAAACAGACAAGTATTCCATCAAAATATCAAATTTAACCAAAAATAAATGACATTATTTTTCATATTGTTTATTGAATAGGTCTGATCTGAGACTGTTGAATTTTGTCTTCTGCAGTTGTAAAGCCACTTACTAATTTTATTTTGGTTTGTGAGCTCCAAGGAAGATTTTGTTCAGTATTTTAGGAGGGGCAGTCAATACACCCTTGCCACCCTTGGTTGCAGGTGTTATTAGCAATTCAAAACTAGTTACCTGTGATTTCCCCCTCCATGTACTGCCTCATTTTAATCCCACACAAGAGGAGTTCCCACATCTGGTGTCCCAACAGTGGCCAGATAACCTCAACTTCAATAAAAATTCAATTAAAATCAACAACAAAAAAAATCTTAACTACTCCAAGAATACTTTTTTATAACAAAAACTGGAGTCAACCAATCAAAATCATCCAAAACCATCATCTCAGGAATCTGAATCATCAACTCACTCTGACCATTACTATTATTCACCAAAGCAAGAAACAGAACTAGGGGAGGAATCAAATAAATATTCCAATTTCCCAATTGCAACACCAAGAACCAATAAAAGGGACTTGAAGGTTGTGGAGAAGTTCTTCCTTGATCTCCTTGAAAGAAATAAAATCAATAACTCAACACCAAAATCAAAGAAAGAAATAAATAAATCAAAAATGTATAAACCTTCATCATCAAAATTACCTGGAAGTATTGAAGAAATCCAGGAAGAAAATCTTAATGAAGAAACTGTTGAAGGACAGGAAGAAATGTCTTCAACAGAGAAACTTCAGCAGAAGATGCTAGAAATGCAAGCAGAATTACTAGAATTAATCAAAAAAGAAGGAAAAAATAAATCATCAAGTTACACTCCACAAAATAGTCCACTTTAAGAACAGACCACCCTTCCAAGATCAACCAGGTAACATGAATCACCTTCACCTTACCCAAGACCCATGGCCACATCAACACCTTATACAGAACAAAGACCAAGTACTTTACCAAGAAGAGTAAACATTTCTGCTCAAACCCCAACTCCATTACATCAAGAAATTCCAAGAAACACTGTTCCAATAGTAAAAATCAGAGCCAAGGACTACAACTTGTGGTTTGATGGAAAGGATGTTGAAAGATTCATCAAGAAAGTTGAAAATATTGCAGAAATTGAAGGAGCAAATGGAAGAGACATTGCAAGACAAATAGCATTTTGGACAAAAGATGAAGAAATCAGTTATCATATTGAAGGAATGCCAGGATATGAAACAGCTGATTGGGATCAATTGAAAGTGGATACAAAAATAATATGGGAAACAGTCTCACCTGAAAGAAGATACAGAATATCCTCAATCACTGAATTATTCACAAAAACCCAACAAGAAGGCGGAATAAGAAACATGACACAGTACAGAAAATTCATTGGGGAATATGAAGCAATTATCACTTACCTCAAAAGATACCAATATATCCAAGGTGATATCAATCATAACCAGGAAATATTGGCCAGCCTTTCCACTAGTGTTCAGGAATCAATTTACAAAGAGGTGATTAAGGACAGATCTATGGTTCAAGCATTGGATGGAGGCTACATAATACCAAGATTGGATATTTTGAAGTTATACATTGAACAGGACTTGGAGGCCAAGGTTCTGATTCAACAAAAGGAATTTTCTAAACCAAAGCCTCCAGAAAAGAAAACAAGATTTGAGGATAAAAGCTGGGATGAAGTTTTAAAACAAGTAAAAGAACTCACCCAAAAGATCAAAAATCCTCCACAACCAGAACCTCAACCAAGAAATGAGGGAAAAGAATCAGTTAAAGAAGTTTTAAATCAACTCAAAACCCTTTCAGAAGCAGTTAATCCACCAAGAAGGAATTGGAACAATAATCAAGAGCAAAGATTCCCTCAAAATAACCAGCCATACAGGCCAAGGAATCCTTTACCACCATTTTCATCCAGTTACCAACCATACATACCAGCCCAAATGGCTCCAAGACCACCATTGAAGTGTGCTTACTGCAAGGAAGAAGGTCATACAGCAACTATATGCACTCACCTTGCTGAAGATCTGGACAGAAGAATTGTCAGAACCCAAGGAGCATCTTACCTCTTCCCCAATTATCAGAGAGTACCTATGGAAGGAAATGAAAGTGCCAAAAACATAGTCAGGGATTTTGCAAAAGAACCATCAGAGCTCAACAAGAAATTTATGGAAAAACCTACTGTCAAACAAAAACCAGAAGAAGAGGTTAAGCCCACTGAAAAGAAATTCAGAGGATAAATCAACCTCAATTGCACATGTTGAAGATTGGTCAAATTGGAAACCACCTACCATTTCCTCAGCCAATGACCCATTTGAATCACACATTGGACTAAGGCAGACCAAGCAAAGAATGGAAAGACAATCCCAACGTCAAGAACCAAAGAAGAAAGCAGCTATTCCAGGAACTTACATTGAAGAAGAAAAGGAGGAAGAAAGAGTCATAATACCTACCAAATTACAAAATTCCAATATTCCCAAACCAGACCAACCTGATGAGGAAATAGAGGATATTGCCAATAATAATGAAGATGAGGAAATTCCCAAAGAAGAAAAGAAGTTCAGAAAGCCTCCAAAGAAACAAGTTGAAACAAAATTGGACATTGACAAAATTATTAAGAAAATTATGCAACAAAAGATCAACCTCACCATTGAAGAAATTTTGAGTATGTCACCCAATTTTGTCCATAAATCACAGGAATTATCAGAAAAAGACAAGGAAAAAATTAAATCACTCAACTCAATGGATCTTCAAGAAAGACTATCAACATTTGGATTCAAAGAAATGCCAAAGCCCAAGATTCATTATGCTTGCCCTTTGGGATTTATGGAAGTCTTCATTGGAAAGGAAGAATATCCTATCAGAGCATTAGTGGACACTGGGGCAGAACTCAACATTATACCAGAAGAAATAGTAATCAAAGCCTCACTCACAACAAGAAATCTTAACATGAAACTTAGGGGAATTGGAGGCCATACTACTTCATTGGTGGCACTTTCAGAATTTACTCCAATCATCCTGGCTTCAGGTGAAGAAACTCAAATACACTTTTTCATTGCAAAAGGATCTGTCCATACAGTACTTGGAAGACCCTTCTTGGAAGACAATAACATTAGGCTGCAATTTTCTCACAAACAAGGAGAAATACTGAGATATCAAGAACCTGATGGAAGAAGATTATGTATGCCAATATGCAAACCTCAAGCACTTGGATGGCAAAATGGACCACCTAGAGGAATGGATTTATGCAATATGGCAAAATTGGTCAGAAATACCCCAGGAAAGAAGCATCAAAATGCAAAAAGAGACAATACCATAATCAATTTAACCCAGAAGACCCAAGAGTTATCCATATCTCCAAAAAGTGATAAATTTGGTCAAGATTTACAAAATACCCAATGGCCAAACAACCCCAAAAGACAACTTAAAAACTCAACCTCTGAAGATGAATTACCCAATATAATTTACAAGCCAATTAACAGTAAGGAAGAAACTTTCCAGATTTTAGTAGATGGAAATGAGAAAATACATGGAAACCCTTTCAAACCTAAACCCAAAAAGAAGAAAGTCAGATTTAGTGAGATCATGAGCTCTCAGATGAAGAAATTATAAATGAAATTGAAAAAGACCTCAAAATTATGGAAGAAATAGACAAAAATTTAAAAGACACATACCATATCAACCTCTTGGACAGACCATTGAACAACCAAGAGGAATCTTATAAATGGCAACTGGAAAACCCTGAATTCATCCAGCAATCTCCCAATGAAGATGAAGAAACAGAATCCATCTTAGAAAATGAATACAATTACATTTACTTGCCATACATCACCTTTGAAGACCTTTATGGGGATGAAGCTCAAGAAATTTTCTGTAAAGATAAATACTCATGTCAACTTCCAGGAGCAAACTTGAACAAAATCCAATTCCTAGAGCTATTAACTGAAGAGGGAATTAAAGGTAACCTTGAAAACAAATGCTGGGATGATATATTTGAAATGGCCACACTACCAAGAAGAGGAATTTACTTCAATCAAATTTGGGCCCAGTGGTACCTTGGATTAAATGGATCAACATACCAAACTGGAAAATTGAAATGGGTTGGAGATGGATATATATTCATTGATAAAGACTTATGGTGGTCAGAATTTCCATCAGAACCAGAAATTGAGGAAAGAAACAACTTTGTGGAAGCCCTCAAAGACCTGATTTTGGCCAGGTTACTCAACAGACACTCACCTTTCCCACTTGGGGGAGCTCAACTTTGAATAAAACCAACAAAATAAAGATTTTTTCTCTAAAATGTATCAGTATCACCCATAAAATGAATCATTAGTTTCTTTTTTTATTTATTTCATTTTTTTCTCTCAATTGGTAGTGACTTCCTGCATTAACAAAGAAGAAATTCATTATCAAATTATCTCTCAAAAAAAAAATATAAAAAAATAAATATAAAAGAAAAAAAGAAAAAAACACTTACAAAACATATATTAATCACCTCCACCATGGCCAATTCACCAATTTTAGGATGCTATGGGGAAGAATTAATAAAAGAAGGCCAAATTATCAATGAAGAACTTCATTGGTCACTAGAAGATGAACATTTCAATAAAGAGAACCTTTGGCACTTTAAGGATACTTCATCAATATCAAGAAACCAAGGAATTGAATAAATCAAGGAATTGCTGAACATTTTGGAGGTTTATGACAAAACCAATAATCAAATTACTCAAGAATTAATGGACCAATTAAATTTCAAACCATCAAGGCCCATCTTAAAAACACATAACAGCTCTAAAAATCAAAAATCAAACAAAAAAGTCAGATTTAAATACAATTAATTACTAGGCAGTGACCTCCTGCCTTATCAAAGAGGAAAATCAATTCTTATCAACCAAAATTACCAATTTCACTCACCCAAATAATAAATCACTAGGCAGTGACCTCCTGCCTTATCAAAGAGGAATATTCAAGCTCTTACACAGAATTACCATCCAAAATCCATTCAGCCTCCCCTCAAACTATTTTGATAAATAAATCTTATAAAACTCTCAAATATTATCACTTTTTAACACTTCAAAATACAACAAATCCTTCAAAATGGAATCATGGCCATTACTTGAAGAAGATCCCTGGTCATTGGACACAGATATCAGCTGGCTAGAAGAAAAAGAAGTCTGGTCCAATTACATCAATCCACAAGAGTTAATTGAAAATCCTGACTGGTTCTTGAAAATAAAAGCAGAAACCTGTCCTGATATTTCCACCACAGTCCTTCCATACATTGAGTTTGAAGACATCTTTGAAAAAGAAAACTCACCATCAGAAAATGTCATTCCTCATCCATGGGAAGAACTACCTGGATTCAACCTTACAAAATATGAATTCCTGGAGTTACTGACCTGGGACGGAATTGATGGCAACCTTGGAAACCCATTTTGGACTGAAATATTTAACATGGATGAACACCTCAGGAAATCATTATTTTGGAAAACCTGGGAATGCCAAGACTGGTTCAACCTCCAGGATTTTGAAATCAAAATTGGAAAAATAAGCAAGATCTCAAGAAATTATATTATTAATAATGCCACCTGGGATTGCCACTGGGAAGAAACACTTATACCAGCAATCCTCAGTCTTAAGAGTGGTGCAATTAAATTGAATACAAAAGATTGGAACACTTTTTGTCAAGAATCCTTTTTTGAAACCCTTAAAAGAGAACAAAGGAGGGTAGGAAGATTTATCAAACAAGAATTAGTGAAGAGAATCCTTTTTCAAAGGAATTTATCAAAATAAATCTCACCTGCTAAGTCCCCAATCCTTTGCTTAATCATCAATCCTATTTCCATTGATATTATGATTATTTATTTCCTCAAATTTTCATTGTTTTTACCACTTTCATCCTTCCTCTTTACAATTCAATTCTTCTTTTATACTAAAAAAGAAAGGGACACAAAATAAAATATTAAAAATTTAAAAATAATCTTCAGTTCATATAAGCTTGGAAGGAAGAAAGAGAATATAAGCTTACCTGATATCAAAGATTTTATCTTATAGTTATATTTATTTTTTTCTCAAGAAAAAGAAAAACAACAAAAAAAACAATCATTTTCAATTCAGTTCATATCAGTAGATGATAACTAAAGAAAAAACCTACATGATATTAAAAATTCTTCATTTATTTATTTGCTTTTTTCTTATTTCACTATTTATCTTATTTTACCTTTTTGTGTTTTATTCATAAAAAATCAATAAACAAATATATCTAAAAAAAGAAAACATTAGTCTCCACTTAATTCATACTCAGTAAAATTATAACTGAAAAATCATAAATATAAAATAAAAAACTTCCATTATCCTTAGTTTTTTTTTAAAAAAAGAGAATATAAATTTTACTGCACAGATGATCATCTGGAGGATAAGATATACTTATACAAATATCATAAAGAATAAATTCAAAACTATAACTTCAGCTTAATTATTATTTCATCCAATTTTTCTTATCAACATATTATTTTATTATTTTATTATTTCATTATTTTATTATTTTATTTCATTATTTCATTATTTTTACTTTTATTTAATTTTATTTGAATAATATATTTTTTATTTTTTTTTTAAAAAAAAAAAAAAAAAAAGTGAATTCATTGCTTATCTAAGTGAATTAATTGCTTATCTAAGTGAATTTATTCTAGTCAATCAACATCTTTTCTCAACTATCAACTGGATGAAGTTCTTTTTTGGGTCTTCAAGCCCCAATAAATAACAATTTATTTTCTTTTATTTTTTTCTTATTTTTTTCAAAAAAAAAAAAATGAAAAAGGGGCTTTTGGCAACCAAAACTAACATTGGAATTACAAGGAGGAATCATGCAAAAAAACAACAAACCCAAAAACATACAACATGAATTCTGACTCTATTTGAAGAAGAAAAATTGAAATAAAATAAGCTCACTGATCATTTATTTTTTTGGTTACTGAACTCAGCACAACTGAAGTAGCTGATGACTAAAATTCATCACCTCCAAAGGCAGTGATTGAGATGCTTCATGAAAGCAAACTCAGTTTCTAATTTTACTTTTTACTATGCCAAGTTTTGTTCCAGAGCCAACATAGTATATCAAATTTGAATTAATATTCCAAGTTGGCTCAACAAATAAATTTTGGTTTTTGATTGCACCAAGTTTCTCTAAGAAGGGACTTGGGCTGCATTGCTTAAGCTCAATCAACTTTATACAATCTATTTTCTAACTTAAATACGTACTTAAGCTTGATGGTAAAAAAAAAAAAAAAAAAGAAGAAGAAAAAGAAAAACAGGTGAAAATTTGAGAAAAGGGGGGTATTTATAGGCATTGCATTCCTACACCCTGTAGCTAGCTTCAAATGGAGATTGATAGGCCTTCCAAAGTGCATAGAGCTAAAGAAGGACGCATCCAAGACATGAATATACTTGAGCACCAAAATGAATCAGCTGACAATTAAAGCAGTGTCATCTTCCAACAGGGCTTATACAATCTTAATCACGACCAAACCAAATCTCTCTTCTTATCTGGATGTAGCTCATGGAGTAATCTCAGCTGCCATCATTAGGATCCTGATTCAATGCACTGCATCTCAATCACCAGCATAGTACTGTATAATCAGTATAGGCCATGAATCACATGATACTACCCTATTCGAGGAAACATAATTGATCAGAGGAGATCATTGCTTCTGGGGCGGAGGAACATGCTAAATTTGCCTCACCAAAACTACAGTTTAGCTGAGAGGATATTAAATTCAGCCTTAGCTATAGTGCATGACACCGGCATAATCAACACAGTCAGATTGCTGACTCACTACTCTAAATTAATGCAACATTAAAAGAATCAGAACCTGTCACCAGACAATGCAGTGCTGATAGACCTTGATGACCGGATCTGTCATCTGATCAATTTCACATGCATTAGCGCACCACCTTAAGAGGCTGCATAGATGCATTTGTCCTTTCACAGAAATTGAATTGGAATTACAATTCCAAGTCACAAACCCTGCTAATAAAATCCTTACATCTCCTGCTCAAGATGCGACAAAAGCGTGCAAGAAATAAGCCGCATAACTAAGAAGGAAGTAATGCATAATATGAAGTTTTTCAAATACAGCAATAACTCAATAATAGACGTATTATGGCAAGCCAAGCAAACCACTGAGGATTTAGTTTGGGAAAAGAATTCTAAAGCTACCACTACCAAGCTTGGTAGAAGAACAAAGAAAAGAAACATTGCAATGCTGCTAGCCAAACAATAAACCGTAGGGTATATCACGGCAGAGGAGCTTGACTAACTAGGACAGCAATCTAACACATCAAAACAAAAGGATTTAGATCGGCTGTTGGTCCCAACGTTTTTTAGCACCCACTTTGCGTTACCTTGGAAGGATAAAGTTGCAGAAGTGGTAAGAAGCGAGCTCTATCAGCATCACGTCTTCACAGGCCACATTCTGAAAGCGGGATTAACTCGGGGAAACAACCTATGGTAACCGTAACCACCTAACCTGGTTAGGATCACTAACAAACCCTCCAGAATTCTTGAAGGGTGATTGCAGCATCTCTGGATGCTGTTTGAACTGTTCAAGAGGCCAGTAAATCATCTCCAGGGGCCTAGTAATCAAACCTGAAGCACTTCACAAGTAATGCGACTGCTCCAGACCTCAACCGCCAATATAGACTTAATTTATCTGCCTCTCAAGGATTAATAAGGGTTCCAGAATGCTCTATTAATTGAGTAGCTTGCCCGATCAGATTTTGAGCACCCTAAAGGGTGTTGGAGCATCCACAAACAATAAGCTAACCTACCCGAAGCTGCTAAAAGGGATTAAGGGACTTATCAACCAAGTGCAAACAACGCGAAAAAGTTGAGAGAACAATGGAAGTGCTTTCAGAGGGATTAGAAAGAAAGGAAAGAGAAAAATAAAATAAATCAAATCAAATCAAAAAGAAAAAGAATAAATATAAAAAGAAAAAAAAACTCACCCAATGCTGTTCCACATAAGGTAGGGGTGGGTAGTATAACCCATCTAGCTGTCTCTGCAACCACCCGACTACATTTAAAGCACCCCATTCAGATAAAAAAAAAACCAACCAAAATTGCTTTAAAACCTATTCCAACTAGGAAATCAGCCAGCCAACTGAATTTTGGAGGCCAGAAAGGCCCCCCCATAACCAACCCGACGCAATTTCGAGCACTCTCAAGTGCTTTGAAATAGTCCTTGAAGGACTTTCAACTGGTTTATCCATTAAATTTTACTTCATTAGCTTCTTATTCTGTGAAAAAAAAAGAGAATATATACAAAAAAATAACAATTAAATAAGTATATATATAAAAGGGGTTTTAAAATAAAGAAAATAAAAAAACTAAAAAATAAAAAAATAAAAATAACAAAAAAAGTCCTCAACAAGACTTTAAACTGTTGAATTTATTTTCATGTTTTGTGTTAATGTTATTTCTTACTAATTAATTTTTTTATATATATGAAACAAAATGAAGATAATGATTACAATATATATATATATATATATATATATATATAAGAATACAAATAAAATGCTTATTTATTTTGAATTTTACTCAATATTTTATTTAAATTTACTGATGATTTCTTTTTACAAAGGCCTTAAAAGGAATAATAAAACAAAAGAAAAAGAGACCTCATCAAGGTTTTAAACTGATGGTTTCTTTTATTTTTGTTTATTTTCAATGTTTAATGATTTTCTCTCTTATGATTGATTTTGTTTGAAAGTTTTAATTGATACAGGTCTTAGAAAGAAAAACAACAATATTAAAAAAAAAAAAAACAACAAAAAAAAAAAGATTACAAAAAAAAATATAGAAAAATGTCCTCAGCAAGACATTAAACTGCTAAATTCTACATTTTGACAATTAAACCATACTGAAATACTTTATTTTGAATACTACAGGACTTCAATATAAAAAAAAGCCCTCAGAAAGGCTTTAAATTGCTTATTTATTTATTTTCATTCTTAATTTATCTTGGATATAAAATGGAGCTGACACATTCAATTGTGCTACAGGTCTTCAATATACAAGTGAGCCCTAAGTATGGCTATAAACTGCTGGTTTGAAGTTTTCTATCTTGCTTTTTTTATGCTGATTTTATATTTTATATTTTATTTTCTAATTAAGACTTATAAAGGAAAAGCCCTCATCAAGGCTTCAAACTGATGGGCTTGAAAAATATATATATAAATAAAAATAAAACAAAATAACAAAAATCCCTAAGCAAGGCTTTAAACTGCTATTTTATCTTTGATGCTTTCTTATTTTGAATAATAACTATACTAACATATTTTATTTGGCTTCTACAGGTATCCAAAATTAATAAAATATTTCTCTTATTTTATAGGCTTAAATATGCTTTTAAAGTGAAAAGGAGTCCTTAACAAGACTATAAACTGTTAAATTTAATTATACAACTTGGCTTTGAAGATAAATCAAATCCCATGAAAACCAAAAATTAACAAATGAAAGTGTTTGGACAAAAGATATGGTCCTTGGCAAGACCATAAACTGCCCTTTCAAATATCAACATGAAATCAAGCCAATATCCAAACAAACAAAAAACAAAAAGAGAATCTGTGGTCCTTGGAAAGACCATAAACTGCCCACCATTATAATTATCAACAAGGACTCAAAGCTAAAACACTATCAACCAATGGTTCTTAGCAAGACCATAAACTGCCTATTTAGAAGTATTCAAAAAGATTGGAAACAGACTACAAAAGGAGGATAAGTCCTAGGCAAGACTATAAACTATCTAAGGTTTTATTTCCTATTTTTTCTAATTTTATTTAATTATAAACAATTATTAGAAAGATGTACTGACTTGAACATATTCTTTTATTTCCTTTTTGAATTTATTTATTCATTTTCACCAAGAATAAGGGTCATATCCCATTCATGAGCTCAAGAATATTTTATTTCTTATCTTTATTACACTTTTCCTACTATCACAGCAAGAGCCATTAAATTGGCTTAATTTTTTCAACTCAAAAAAAAAACAAAAAAAAAAAACAAAAACAAAAACAAAAACAAAAACAAAAAAAAAACAAAGAAACAAAAACAAAAAAAACTCTACATCAAGTATTTTTTTAAAAAAAATGATCAATTTATTTGAAATATTTCTTCAATTAAAAGAAAGTGATTGGAACTTGTTTGAAAATAAGAAGTATTTGTGTCATGAAGGCATTAATTGAACTCTGAAGGAGTTATCTATATTAAAACCTCATACATTGATGACATAATTTGGGGAATTTACATATTAATAACACCTCAATGTGCTATTTATTCCAAATGGAAATTAAAAAGCCCCCCAAAGAGCAAACAAGAGTTTTTTTATTGTACAAAATTTTATTTTTCACTGTTTATATTTTTAACAACTCAAATGCATTTATGGGTAACAGAAAATCTGAACCATAAAGAGGATGGACTTGAAATAACGTCTGAGTCACAATGATGATTCCAAAAGGAAGAGTTGTGGCATCATAAGGGTCATTATATGAATAAAGGGCCCAAATTATGATCATTCAACTATGTAATATTAATCCTAAATACCCTCAAGAGCACCAATTTTTGCTGATTGGCACGGATTACCACCTTCAACAAAACAGTTACATGATCTTAATTGTGATTCAGGCTTATTTCTCTTAATTTGTGATTTTTACTCAGATATCTCACTTAATGATTATTTTATACTTACAAAAAAAATAAACAAAATAAAAAAAAAATAATGTAAATTTACTGTATAATTATTTATCCTCATCAAAATCACTATAAAAAATAAGGGTTGGGTAAACTTATTCTTACACTATCCCTTATAGTGGAAGTTTTGGGGGAATGAGGATATATCCTCTTCAAAATTTGAAAACCAACTCAAGATTTTTAAATGGAGAGGGGGGCCCTCATCCAAACAAATATTATTGTAGAAAATATCAATAAATTAA